>ML977342.1:0-603869 GCA_010015825.1 Lophiotrema nucula
AAAATAATTGAATTAAAATCTGAACGATCTACTCGACGACCTGGCTCAAACTGTGACCTGGACGTTTTACGAGAAAGCTCACCTTGATTTCGCTGGCTGCGGCGGCATAACATTTCCAATTCGTGAGGACATGAATGCCTTCATTGAACGGGCTGAGGAAGAAGTGACTATGGACGCGGCATTTGATTTAGACTGGGTCACCGAAGCCTTGCGCAATTGCTTGTTTCTGCACGATATCTAAGACGATAAGGACGACAATTGGACCTTCACGAACAGGGGATTTACGTCGCCGAGCGTTCTTCTATCACGAAGTCATCGGAGATATCTGTCACTTCTGCCGCCTGATCTTATGCTAGCTCTTGGGTTCCTGTTTTGGTTTGCCATCACTCTCAGCCATGAGCTCGCCCATTGTGTGGAAAATTACGCCACTCCCAAGACACGTGGCCCGGATTCTGTCATCAAATACCATCCTTATGCATACCGCGGAGACATTGCCCCAACATTGGAAGAAGCGCTGATACCCAGGTTGAAGCAAGAAGCTGGCGAGTCCTGGGAGAGGTCTATATTCGGGGATCGACTCCTACCCGCCAATTTCAGTCTGAACGACCGTTGGCTGCCCACCACCGGTGAAGCTTGCCTAGGCGAGGATTTCTGGTGGATTGGGACCCGCGAAGATAGTCCAGTTGCATTATCCTTTCTGAATAACATAGAAAGAAACGACTACCGGTTGACTTCGAATACGCACGGGTACGAGATCACTCTTATGCCTTTCCAATGAATCGCTCAGTGGTTTCAACAAACCCATTGGGCCCCAGAGAAGAGCAAAGAAGATATCACGATGGGACCAGCCGAGAGTTGGATCGTCTACAAGGAAGTTCCTTACAGTTACGAAGCAGGACGCGACGAAATTGTTCGCTTTACAGCTGTCAAGGAAGGAAATGCGCCAAAGATGACGAAGTTTGGACCCAGTCAGAGGAGACCAGGAGGAGACCAAAGCTTCAAAGCTGGGAAGAACGTCCAAATTGGAGTTGTTGCTGGATTACCAGTCTGCACTGCTGTAGTGGGGTGGTTGTTAATGACGAAGAAACGAAACCTGTAAAGCTGGTGTTCTTTTTAGTCTGATTGGGGTATTCTTTTGTTTCTTTTTTTGACAAGTTGATCATCTAAATCATCACCTAGATGCAGCGTTTAATGGAATGATGCAAATAGACATGCTTTGGATAGGCCATGAACTGTGTATGGTCATAGCCCACACAAGTGTGGGAACCAAATTTTGAGTTGTCATGTGCGCTTGATGGTCCGGTTTTGATCCGACTCGTAGTCTCTGCGTCTGTTCGAGGAACGAGCGTTTTACAAAGGTAGCTGAGGTAGGCAGTATAACATACATTGGACGTTAGTACGTTTCAAACACAGAAGATCGAGTTTACGTTCACTGTATAGCATGGCGCAAACGCCTTCAGAATTCTCATATAGGCACTTGCGCTGTGGTCTTGTTGGAAGCTCTGTTTCTCACGAATCAGACCTGACGAAGTTATTGAAATCACGATGTTTGTTGGGGTGCGTATACTTCAGCGCCTCATATGAGGGGAGCAATAATATTCTGATTCTAATTGGGGACTGTGCATACAACTTGATGGAAGCAAATTCTGAATAGTGTCCAATAGTGGATTACGCAAGTGCGGGCATTGCGCATCCTATCGATGCTTTGATATGTATGTCATGATCGTGAAGATCACGGACTTTTGTTATTCTCGCAAACATACAATCTGCAGTTTGGTTTGGTCTTATATAGATACTATATTCGCCGAAGTTGGCGCATGTGTCTGGTGGAGGTCTCAGACTATCGGACCCACATATATCATAGTATAGGGAATCTTTTAATAGTGCTAAGAGAGAGCGACACATATTATCTATAGCGATCAGCTTTTGAACCAGGAATAGAATGTATGTATGTTCTCATTGTAGTAAGACTTGTACTAATATGTACACTCAGGATCTTCATGTTCCGAAATTTTGAGGGTTTTTGAAGAACATCTAGGAATACTTACCTAATCTCGTGAGCAGTAATCTCAGAACGGTTCAAGGAGACATAGAGGTTCATCGCTGAAGGTTTTAGTTCTGGTGGCCGGTATCTCCATGT
This sequence comes from Lophiotrema nucula, assembly GCA_010015825.1. Classification (NCBI taxonomy): domain Eukaryota; kingdom Fungi; phylum Ascomycota; class Dothideomycetes; order Pleosporales; family Lophiotremataceae; genus Lophiotrema; species Lophiotrema nucula. Next base: position 2,141 of record ML977342.1, read on the forward strand.
GCATTGCCCCCAATGGATTTCAAGTCGAAGTGTCAGTAGAACAGTATAACTTGTCCTACTATACCCCGTTCTGATACAGCAAAATGTTTTCACATAGACCAGAGGGACGCTCGTGTCTATTGCTCCTTGCTTTGAGTACCACATTACTTTGGCAACAGTTAGACTGAACAGAAACGACACATGCTGCAATGAGCTTCGGCGTTTCTCGTTCTAGGTCTAGCATATAGTCCCATCGCGACAGTTTAGAAATGAGTAAGAGGGATCTACATCGCTGTTAGTAGTAGTATCTGTTAGACTTAGAACTTTTATAGAATAGAAACATGCTAAGTGGCCATTATATATTGTTACTTGGGTATATTGAGTCTTTGTATAGTGGAGGCTGAAGATTTTTAATAGAACTTTAGATCTAGAAAAAAAAAAAAAAGAAAAAAAAAATTAGATCTAGAACTTCATAGACCCGGCGTAAGTAGAATCTGGGTAAAGAAATCACATTTTTCATTCTAGATTGTTAGTCACTTTGTGAAGATAGGTCAATATGCATTTGTCGGTTATACCAAGTCTTCTAATGACTAAGGTGGTTTCTACATGTAGCCTCCTTGATTATAATTTTAGCCTAATATTAACAGAATGAAACATGCTTGGGGACAGTCACTCTTTGTTGTCCAGGAGTCCTATGCCCTCATTACTTTTCAATAATCTTCATATTAGTTAAACATATTGGACCAGAGGCCCATTCGCTTACCCTACCACTGATTCTAATTAAAATCTATACTATGCATACCACTCTTGTTCATCGATTTCGAAAGTGGTTTGAAAGTACATCTGAGGGTGAAGTTGCTCTTTGTAGCAACAAAATGAAAACTCTCGCATAACGTACTCGTGTACCATTCTTCGATTAAATATTAGTAAGAGATAGCATATAGTCAGCCCAGTTTTCATTTTCATAGAGGAATGCTGAGGCTTTAGATTTGCATGGGCCTGTTTTAGAACAGAAGATGTTGTACTTGAGATACAAGTACTACATCCATTTCCCTTCATCCACCTTTAGACGTCGCTCGACGCTGATATATGTCTCAGGTCTTTCATTTCTAGAGAGTAGAAGAAATATTTACATAGCCACTTCACGCGTATATTATGATCGGATCTTCTGGGAGTAAGACATAAATTCGGGTGATAGAAATCTCTGACAGAAAGAAAGAAGTCTGCATGTGTGCTTCTGTTTTCTCATTTGATAATCGTTCAGGAGCGAGTCCTCATGCTTGCGAACATGACTTATTGTTAGTTGATACACCATGATCAATATGTACCCCTGACCAGGTAATCTTCGATAGAGTCGAAATGGTACATCAAGCTTTGATAGCTACTTAGGTAGATTAAAGCCCCTGTCATAGGATATCTTTCCCGTTTCGAACAATATCTCAGTACACCATTCAATCTTTTGTACTCTGATTCTTGCTCCTATTACCAGCCCTGCCTGCTTTGAGAACGATCAGATTTCTGGAGAACTCTATAGAGAGTTTGCATATCCATACATGCATTGACATTTCGATGAACGGGAATAGATCTTTATACCGTGGTCGACACAGTGATTGAAGTTGATTGGAGAAAACGTTATAAGGGTGGTAGAATCGTTTTTTAGGCTGGATATTGCATGTGTTGTCGCTGTGTCCGTTTCCAAATTCAACACAATATAGAGGGGTACATGCTCTAGGTCGTCTGGGGATTCTGATCTAAGGCTGAGACTCTGCATTCTGATACCTCCGAGTCCTTTCTAATGTCTTGGCTTGATCTCCACATCACTCCCATTTGGATGTGTTTTTTGTCAAGGATAGCTGGATTTGCATGATTGCGCTGCTAGTACGCTTTGAAATTAAGGGTAGCTGCATTAAATACTTTTGCCCAAAATTTTCGATTGTGTCTTAGGGGTAGGTAGCAAATCTACATTTCGCTATGATGTTAAGTTTTTGGAGAGTCTTGCTAGTATTACATAGCAATGGAAACCCGATCCTTGATAGTCGCTCCAAGCTATACAGTCTGCATGAACCGTTGAGGGGTTTGGTTTCAATGAATAAGTCCGAGTCGCTGCATTATGAACTTTAAACCAGACTTTCGAATGCTACTGAAAGGATGTCTGTCCGTATCTTCCTTAGCTTGTCTATTTTTGGAGATACTCGACTTACCGCATGAAGTGAGATGCCGTGTCCTTTAGCACAGGTTTTTAAAAAATGATCAGCCCGTATTCGGTTTCTAGGAACCTTTTTCGAAGGTATTTTGAGGTATTGCATCGTAATCTCCGCCAACATAATTTAATCTTTTTCTAACTGTCTTGTTATCATATCCTTGAAGCTCGACAGATTTTAGCTGGTAATCAAGGCCTTCATCAACAAATTCCTCTCTACCTTTTGATTGCCGCCCAAGATAATTCTATCCGCATGCAACTAGCTGGCGTGTTTTTCAGAAACGGTTTCAAGTACTGCATTGTAAATTGGTGCCTACATTCTCGATTACCGCTCAAAGACATGAGGAATACATGTCGTGAATATCTTCGCAGTGTCGAAGAAAGATATTTTGATATAGAGACGTGTTCATAAGTTGTACGTGGTGAAAATTTGAGTAGTGTAGAACATGGATATGGGCTAGGTAGCCTTTAAATAGTACTACTAAGACGCACTTTTGGTGAGATTTAATCACTCTCTAGGAATTCGACTTTGTGATATTCTACCGAAACGAAATTCATTCCTCCCACCATTGTTTAGTTCTAATCGCGTATCTCAGAAAGGTTCATACCAGGGACTCCATTTGCTTTCTGATGGCCTTTTTAACTTTATGATAGCAGGATTCGCATACGCCATGTCGAAATCTACTTTCCAAAGGTTTGGCTCAGTCTTAAGGTTGCTCATATCTTGGACAGTACACTGACTTTCAAAAGTACAGCATATCGAATAAGTCCTGTTGGTTCAATACAGACCTGCTGCTCAAGATGTTGTGACGTGTACATTGTTCCGTAGATTAGGGCGTTCTAAATACTGTGTTGACCGAAATTATTGATGAGCCGTTAACTTCTATTGTCCTAAAAGAGTTCTTTAAATGCCCCATAGGGGTCTCGCTAAAGGTTTTCGAGGAATGCAGCTGGATAGTGCATCTGATCGCGGGTTTCTCAGTTTAATAGTATCTAGAATAATTGAGAGGACTCATGGATTGAGGCATGCCAGGTTTGTGACGATCGCAGAAATTATCATAGAAAAGCAGTTCGCTATCTTTTACTCAGACAGGCTACATGTAGAGAAGTGTAGAGAAGGAGAGAGGAAGTGGCAATGGGTTTATATATGCCACGGAAGAGGGGCTTTGGCGGCCTGTGCGAACACCGAGCGACAGCACCGGACCAGTGATGCTTGGTATGGAAGAGCAACATTCAATTGAATGGACCGTGCAAGACAAACGCCCTGTGTGTCTGCATTTCTAAAATAAGCTTCATGACTCGTTGACATTACACGCTAAAGGACTACCTTGTAACACCCATTTAGTGTCATCTGACTATTGTATTTCGAGGAGCATGAGAATCGATATAGTATACTACATCCGTGACACGCCGCCCCCAGGTATTGCATCCATGGTCACCTTATCTAGGTCCGTGCGTTATGATTTCGTGCGGACTCAGCCTACGCTGGAGACGCAGCTGAGTCTCAAGTGGCCTTCGCCACCAAGCGCTTCTTCAACCAATCTGGATCGTCTTTCAATTCCTCTTTGAGCTGGAATCGTTGTCAGTATAGGCATATGAATTCAATGAGTCTGTAGAACCTACAATGTCCAAACCACCCTCAAACACACCTTTAACATAAAGCTGTGGATATGTCGGCCAGATGGAGAATTTTTTCATGCCCTGTCTGACCTCGTCATCGGCTAATATATTGAAGTATCCGTATTGCACGCCCTTCGATCGCAGTATGCTGACTGCCTCCCTGCTGAATCCGCACTGTGGTGCGGTTGGTGTTCCCTTCATGAACAGCATGACAGGCATTACTTTAGTCAGCTCTGATAGCCTCTTGTGCAGTTCCTCCTCGCTTGTCAGCTCGCCTGAGCTGTATTCTGGTGCGGTCTTCGGATCTGATGCGGATGGCGTATACGCGGCAAGGCTCTTCGGCTTGTCCCCGTTTGACGATTCGGTGTAGCTTCCGTTCTGTGGCTTGCTGACGAGTTGTGCAGGAGGTAGTCCCGCCTCTTGACCGCCTGGCGCTGCGTACTTCTCCACCGCCGCCCGTACCTTTGTCGCGTCCGAGCCTGACACTGTCTCCAGCACTTTGCCCTCCTTCTGCAACACTATGAGAGGCACTGCTGTTACGTCGTACTGCTCCAATATGTCATTGAGTCCTTCGGCGTCGACGTCTAGGGCGAGGAACTTGATGGGCGCGTCGGTGGCGTATGTGCTGGCGAGGGCGTCGAGGACGACAGCCAGTTGCTTGCATGGTACAGCCCATAGCGCGTGGAAGTAGATGACGGCGAGGGTAGACGGCGGGAGGGCAGAGATGGTGGACTGGAAGGAGCGCTCGTCGGCGATCTGCTGGACTGTCGCCATCTTTGTCGGTGTTCTCAGTCCAGGTGGCGTGTCGACGCCGTATCTAGAGCTTAAGTAGCAGTTGCGCGGTCGCTGACGGATCTGATAAGTGATTAGCCGGGTCCTAGAAAATGTGCTCTGACGTGCTTGAGCCCGCCGAATTGCGGCATGCCAAGCACCCCGCCGCGGAAATAGCGCGCGTGCCGGATCAACTGTTTCACCGCGGCTCCGGAGCTCGAAAAAAGTTCGGGCTTGCGAATTACTAGATTGGACGCATTCGCGCATACAACGACAAATCAAGATGCTGCGACAAGTGTGAGTCTAGAATGAAGCCAGCATATTCGCAATATTTGACACTAATCTTGTCCCCAGAAAACCCAAGAATGCCCGCTCCAAGCGCGAATTGGAGAAGCGTGCACCCCACGAGAAAGAGAACCCCAAGGTCACGCTCTTCCTCTCCGGCTCCAAGACCTCCCAGATCCTTAAATTAGCCGTCAATGACCTCGCGAAACTCAAGAAGCCCTGGATCGAGAAGTTCACGAAGAAGAACGACGTCCACCCGTTCGAGGATGCCGCCTCCCTCGAGTTCTGGTCGCAGAAGAACGATACCTCTCTCCTCGCGCTCTCGCTCAATTCGAAAAAGCGACCGCACTGTCTCACCCTGATACGAACGTTCGACCACAAGATTCTAGATATGCTAGAGTTCTACATCAACCCTGAGACTTTAAGACAACTGCAGCAGTTCAAGAACAGGAAGCCGGCCGAGGGCATGAAGCCTATGATCACGTTCCACGGAAGCGCATTCGAGAACCCGAACCAGACGAAGTACACGCTAGCGAAGTCGTTACTTCTAGATTTCCTACGCGGTGAAGAGGCGAGCGAGGTGGATGTTCTGGGCCTGCAATACATGATCTCGGTCTCCGTCGCAGAAGAGGAAGACGGCCAGCCTCCACCACCAATACACCTCCGCGGCTACCTTATCAAGACCAAGAAGTCCGGACAGAAGCTTCCGCGCGTCGAAGTCGAGGAGATGGGTCCACGGATCGACTTCACACTCGGTCGCGAGAGGTTCGCCGAGGAGGACATGTGGAAGGCTGCGATTAAGAAGCCCAAGGGTACCGAGCCGAGGACGAAGAAGAATGTCGATATGGACATCATGGGCGATAAGGTTGGCAAGATCCATCTACCCAAGCAGGACTTCAGCGAAATGCAGACGAGGAAGATGAAGGGTCTGAAAAGGTCAAGGAATGAGGAAATTGAGGATGCGCAGACGATTGTTGCTGAGGAGGATGATGGTGAGGAGACTACGACGCCGAAGAGGTCGCGCTTCTAGGTGGACTTCTATATGTACTGAGTCACGACTGCAAAATTGGCGTAAGGGTATGCATATCTGGCGTTAGACTGATACCACGATCTTGTTGGCAGGCAAAAGCGTTTTGATCTGAACTTTTCATTCGGCACGAAGCCTTCTAACGGGGTATCAAAATGGTACATCTATGAAGCAAATCGAAAAGACTTTTTCTACTGCCTCTCCTCCTAACATGCGTGTGACTATAATGGCTGCCCAACTTCCTTCTCTGCCTTTGCTTCCGCCTTCATCTCCTCCTTCGCCTCCACCTGCTTAAGCCCTCCTCCCACACTTTTGTCCGCCTGCGCCTTCTCATCAATCTTATTCTGCACAATCCTTAACAGATTCCTCAGCAGCACCACAATCGTCACCTTCCCAATCGCCGGCACATATATACTCGCCTTCTCCTTGACCTCCGGCGCGAAGTTCTTCTCACTCGAGAAGTTGATGCAGACAGCCCCATCCCTAACCAACTCCAGTGGCACTTTATAACTACTCCCCGGCACGCCCGAAATCACAACGTCGGAGAGCGGCAAGCAGTCTTTGAGCGTCCAGCCTGGCTTCTCAGTGACCTCGTGCCGGCGCTTGCGCAACCCGACGCCGCGGTCGAATTGCTGGACGTCTGCGATATCGACGCTGTAGACGCGTGCGCCGTCGTTGGCGAGCAGGGCAGCAAGCGGCCTCCCCACAACCTCCGACCGATTAACCACCGTAATCGTCCTGCCATGCAACCGATTCCCATACGGCAAAATCGTATTATAAATCCGCAAATACTCCAGAATCTTGATCACCGCGAGCGGCGTGCACGGCAAAATACTCTTCTTGGTGTTCTCGGGGTCGAGGAAGCGGATGTTCTGGTACATGTTGAAAATGTACTGGTGCGAGAGGCCCTCGACGTCCTTGTCGACGGACACGATTTGCTGCAGGTATTGGTCTTGGCGGTTGTTGAAGATGGGGTAGTAGACGATTATGCCGTCGACGGAGGGGTCGGTGTTGGCGTCGATGAGGGCGTCTTCGAGGAGTTCGCGGTCGAGCTCTCGGAGTTGGAAGGCGAAGCCGCTATAGCCTGTTAGTTAGATCTTAAAGGCATGGTCCGGAGTGCTTGAATAGGGTCGTAGAGTAGAGTAGGGACCAGTCGTACTTCTCATTCGCGGTCTTGCCGGTCCATTCTGCGTAAACGCGCGCTGCTGGATCTGAGCTCGAGAGGAAGCCGACGAGGAGCGGTTTTCGGTCAATCTTCTTCAACCCATCGTGGACTTCCTCCAGAAGACTCTTCGCGATGTTGTTCGCGAGGACGACTTTGCAATTGGGTTTCTCTGCGTCGGCCATGGCTTGTCGATTGCGCAATGCGCTCGCGTAGATGAAGAAAAGGAAAAACGAGCGTGAATGTTGAGAGATTGGAGAATGGTAGAAGAGATGAGAGACGACGCACTAAAATACTCACATAGAAGGCTATATATTCATTTCACAACTTCAAACAATATATGCACTTCCACCCTCAGAAATTCGAGCATCTGCCCCTCCAACTTTTTCAGCCCCACATCCGACATCGGCCAACCAATCACATTCCGGCCATATCCGTGTGCCGCGCTATCGTCATAACCGCATTTCGAGTTCGCAGCTTGGCCCGCCGAACATTTCCAGACACACGAGCAGCGAAGAATGTCAAATATCCAACAGTACCTGTTGGACTATGACAGGAACAAGCGGGAGGCGAGTGCGACGGCCGAGAAAACGGCGACGCGTAAGGATCCAATCTGGCGAGGAGGGAAGGGTATTGACGGGTGTTTGCAGGGTTGACGGCGAAAGAGCTGAAGCTGCTGAGCTTGATTGAGGAGCTGGATGAGTATCTCAACAGCGATGATGGCGCGACGAGAGGCAAGAGTGAGTGGTCGTGTCATTGCGGGAGTCAAGGTGTGCTGACTGTCTTCTCTAGCCATGTCCTACCTCGCGGAGGTGCTGTCCTTCATACCCCAGAAAGTCCTTTCGATCCAGCAGAGTACGTTGCTATGCGAATACGGCCAATATCAGAGATATGCGGTTATATATACAGGGCGATCGTTGTAACACATGCGCAGGAAATCTCCTCTGCGACTTCCTCCTCTCTCGGCTCGACGACAGCGAAGGCGTAGGATTTTGCGCGAGAGCATTGATGGCGCTCGAGGAGCGAGGCAAGTGGGACGACAATCAGGTCACGAAGATCATAGAAGCGTGCGTACATAATGGGCCATGTCAAGGTTGTGCAGAAGCTTACGAGCAACTAGACTCTTAAACAATACCCACCCGCTGCAGCAGTACCGGCTACAGAGTGAACGATATTCAGTCCTACGACTCATAGACGCATTGATGGCGAAATATAGACATGGTATGGGCACGGGCGTATGTGACACAGGGTGGGCGAACGGCTGACGGTATGCAGCATTGCAAGCATTACACGACAGTACCCCCGGCTTCATGACACGATTCATATCATACTTTGATGGCGAGAAGGATCCGCGCAACCTCATGATGGTCTTCTCTATCTTGAGAGTTCCGATGACTGAGTGGAACATTGGCGCAGACGCCCAGGAGCTCTTCGATGCTGTGTTCAACTACTTCCCAATCACGTTCAGACCACCGCCAGATGACATCTACGGTATCACAGCACAGGACTTGAAGGATCGCCTACGAGAGTGCGTTTCTTCGACTGCTGATTTCGCTCCATATGCATTTCCAGCACTTCTGGACAAGCTTGATTCTACTTCGATGAACACAAAGGTACGTGGTGAAGAGCTTGTCCGAGCGCGTCGACTAACGTACGATAGCGCGATGTTCTTACGACCATTACCTCTTGTGTCGCAGAGTATGGTCCACGGACTATTACACTATACTCGATCACCCTGTGGGATACGCTGAAATTCGAGATTCTAAACGTGCAAGAGGAAGATCTTGCTGTGGAAGCACTCAATGGCTTGGCTGCCATTGCTCGAACCCTGTCACAACAAGGCGCAAATGGACCACTACAGTCCTACCTACGGCCGATAACAAAGGAATGTAACGAGCATCTCGAAGATGCTCCAACCAAGCAGTCGGCTGCCGCTGCGCGAATATTGCGAACCGTCGCTGCAGTGTCTCCTGAAGTCACCAACATCGTCTCAGCAAACGTCCTTCCAAACCTCTTCCTTCTGTTTCAGAACGCAGATACCATGTCTAAACGGAGAGGCTTGCTTGAAGTGCTGGTCCAACTGATCAAGGCCAACGTGGACCTGTTCGGAAGCTGGCGTGCTCTGGGGTTAGCAGGCGAGGCTCCGCCGAAGAACGCTCTAGTCGAGTTTCGTGACCAGGCATTGGAGATCATGTCCGACGGATTGAACTCGGCACCCGTCAACGAGGTTTCCTTTCGGTTGGCTTGCTTGGACGGGCTTCTTCAGCTGTGCAAGACACGCGAGCTGCTCAGCGATCAAGCCATCGGCGATATCATCCAATTGTTTCACTCTATTGTGATTCACGAGGATTCATACGGCAAGGATGAGGTCAAAGAGGCTGCCATCAATGGTCTTGTTGACATTGCGCATCAGAAACCACAAGTTGTTGTGGATAAAGCCTTCCCAGCTTTCCTGGCTGAGCTGCCCGACAAAGACGACGAGACTTCGAAGGGGTATATCACAGTCCTGGAAGCCTTTGCGAAGCTTGCAAGTGAAGATAAAATTTTCGACACGGTCGTCCTCCGCCTCAAGAACAAGTTCAGCTCTGCAGTCAAGCAAGATGCATCGTCACCCTACATTGTCGCATTGCTCTCGGCTCTGCTGTACGCGCTCAACCAGGGCTCCGAGAGGCTTCAGAAGGACCCAGAGTCATCGCCGTATTATCACGACATCGTTCTCCCTCTTCTGTCACGGACGGCCACTTCAGACGCCTCTCATCCAAAAGCCTTTGATAACGAGCCAACTCTAGATCTTGTTGGCAGGATCTGCAACTTAATCATTAGGTCACAGACACTAGAGCACCAGAACAACGTTGCTTCTGAACTCTACACCTTGTTCAGCGAGAAACCTCAGACGGACGCCCCACCCTTGAACGCCACCTTGGCGCCAGAAGCCGGCAAGACCATGATTGTTTCGACGCATCTGCTGGCTTCTTTACGCAAAGAAGCCACTTTGCCAGTGGAACTACAATTGCTTATCTCTTCCCTTGTCGAATACTCACAACAGCCCGAGCTGTCTGTACCCGTCCGCTCAGCATCACTCAGCCAACTCTCTCTTCTCTTCAATAAGTTCGTTCCGACCCCAGCTGTCAGATCTCAAATCGACTTCCTACTCAACACACCAATTGAGTTGTTTGCGTTGGAGAAGCTCGACCCACCACGGATACGCGTCGTCTTTGCCGTGTTGAAAGGCATCGTCCTTCGAAATAGTCCCCTACTGTCGAGTCTTTATCCAAAGCTTTTGTCATTCCTCTCGCATCCTCAGTATGGCACTGTAGTAGCGCACGGCTTCGCAACGCTTCTGCAGCCTGACGATCTGCTGATCAAAGCCAATCACTGCCAAATATCTGGTTTACATAGGCAAAAGACTTTTGCACTTCTGGTGCCCAGCATCGCAGAGTCTCACCGCTCTGCGAGTCTTGATGCGAGGCCGAACTATCTGATCGCTCTCAGTGGGGTACTCAAGTGGCTGCCGTTCGACATCATCGTCGAGGAGGTTGGCCAGCTCATACCACTGCTGCTCCAGAGTCTGGATCTGAAGGGTGAGGACCTCGTCAAGGAAGCTGCTATCAGCACCTTTATCTCGATTCTCCAGGAGCGACCAAAGCTCGCCGAAGAGCATGCCGGCAGCCTCGTCAACCGTCTCATCGATAATTCTACCCCATCGTCGTCGAAACATCCTATCCAGGTCGGCGCAGCTACTGGTTCGATAAGTACCCCGCCGAGAGTGAGGTCTACGGCCATTAAGTGCTTAGCCCTTGTACCAGAGAAACTAAAGCGCGAGGTGGTATTGAAGTACCGCAGGCATGTGGTTACGAAGTTGAGTGTTGCACTGGACGATCCGAAGAGGGAAGTCAGGAGTGCAGCGGTGAAATGTCGGAGGATCTGGCTAGACTTCGAGAACGATGATGATGATGACTGAGACCCGGAGTAGGGGTACAGATACCATCACTGGATTACCTTGTAGAAGCGCTTGAATGGTCATACTCTGCTTAGGTGGAATCTTGTCTGTAGGACTGCAGTGCTTCAGCCATCGTAATACAAATATCGTATTACGATATGTGTACCCGACATAGCCGTGACTTAATGGGGCCTGGTCTATACCATGCCTCTCATTCCGAAATCTTCTCGAGGGATATCTGTGAGTTGAAGTATAGACTTCGGGATAGTTTTGGTTGAAACGCTCTACACCACCTTCACTCCGATTAAACTTTCAATTCGATCTTCGATGATTGCTAGGTAGTATGCTAATATCCTGGTACCAGCCCTTTGACATGGCTTATGCTCTTCCACCCTGTTCTATGTTATTATCTCGGGATGAGGTGTATTAGGGGGTTTTTGCGTATGCATGGCGATGGAGCTAGGTGGGATTTGTGTAGAAGTAGGTAGTTGATACAAGGGTAGGAAGCACTGTTTGAAGGAGTGAGGATTTGGATTTCGATAGTATTAGGGCTAATTAGTCTCATCCGTGCTGTATAGTGGTGAGATTGTTTTGATGTGATAGTCTAGTCTCTAAGCTCCTTGTGGGAGCGAGAACCTTTTCCTGTTGAAGGCGGTGGGTTATGAGTCTTTCAAGTGGGTTTGTGGAGCGGTGGATAAAGTGATGGACCCTGGAAGCAGTATTGTGGAGTAAAAGGTTGTAAGGAGGGCATTCGTGTTTTTGATATGTTAGTGAGCTAAGGTTTGTCTGCTGCTTGGGATGCTGTGATTGGTGTGGGGTTTCGCTAAGGTTGGTTTTGACGTCGAGGACTGTACGGAGCGCTTTTAGTCTTAGATAAAAATATAGATTGGCTCTCATGCAGCTCTGTTGGTACTCCTAAATGTATGCGTTATAAGTATATGTTGTTTGCTTTTGGAGGTCATGAGGTGCGCCTGCGCTCGGTACGTGCATGGTGAGCACGGGGAGTGGCAAGCACTTGGAGTCATACAGCATGAGTCAACAAGGTCGCATACTTAAAACTACTAGGTAGTAATCATACGTGGGATCTGTTCTTTCACTTTTGTACTTCCGTTGTTCAAGTCCTTGGTTGAGCTCTTTATGGGCGGCTCCCTTTGTTTTGGCTCTTGTTGTATGTCCCGTGGCCTGCGCCTGCAGAACAACTCAATCTTTCCCATTAACTTAACAGAGTTGCATTCGAAACTTCTGACCCATCTAACAAGCGTCTGACTGCCTTAATACTATCTGCGACTTCGCTGTTCGGCGTATCGCTGTCCCTCGGTGGCTTCGAGGGCGATGCGAGCCTACCCAGGACGCTGATTCTAGCGAAAATATGACAGGATCATAGCTTCGAAGGTATATGTAGGTATACGTACGCATTCGCATCCTCGAAAACGCTGATGAGGAATGTAGGTCGCCGAACTGCGCGGAAGTTAATCTCCTGGAGAAGCACGGGGACCTGAACATGGAATTCTATCAATTGAATGATGGTATTCCGCTTACTAATGGTGCGAAGGGGTCGGGGTACGGAGCGAAGTTTGAGATAGCTCACCCAGATCAGCATTTTCTCTACCTGCTACAGCTACAGTAGCTCCGGTGGCCCCTTCTATCCTTGCGACTATCTCCAGAGCAGCAAATGAAGGACATTTGCCATAGTGGACCACCAGTCTTTGGTATCAGGACAACTAGGGAACACGCTTGTACCGTCTACAAGTATGACACATACTGCTGTGCATATGCACGGATGCTAATCACGACAGAAAATCGGCTATCTGCAAGGGCGACAAGGTGGCAGTTGGACCCTGTCAGAAGAATCTGGATATGCTGCGAGGAGGTGACAGTGGGCCATGGAGTATGGTGTGTGGAGGAGCTGCTAGTAACTGCCCTGATGTTTATCAGGATCACTTGAAACTTAGTGGTTGCTGAGCTGCGTCCGGATGTTGAGTGTCTGCTGTAGTAGGACGGATAAGACGGAACGTTCTTCCCTCCTGTTTGCTTCCTCATTCCGAATGTACTTGGATTTCTCTACAGAATGGGCGTTCCGGCTCCTTTTCATTTTGATTCCAGCACGAAGAACTGCATGCACCAATGTGAGTACGGATGCAATTACATTCTCAAGTAAATTCAAGTCCCTCTACTTAGGGAACCTTCACCCTGTCGCATTGCCACCCCTCAATACAGGCCCCGAATCTTCGCAACATCCGTCATATTGTTGATACCCGTGAAAGTCTCATACGCCCTCTCCGCTCTTGAATCGCCAATAGCTAGCGTGACCTGTTCCATAAACTTCTTCTTCAGCTCAGCGTCTGTCAGCGGGTTCTCGATGCTGCCTTTCGCATGTTCGACATGTTTCTCTAACTTTCTACCATCTTCGAATTCAAGTGTAACGTAGGCCGCATCAGTTGGAACTGAGTCGTCTTCAGTCACGTTGACTTTCTTCCGCAAGTCAACAACAGTTTGATTCTTGACGACTTCATTGGTAAATTGAGATGGTGTCGCTTCGCCGTAGAGCAGGCCAATTGCAGCAGTGTGGAAGATTGAGAATTTGGCTTCTAGTCCAGTCTGTGGATCAGTCTTGCCAGTCAGGACCATGACCTCAGGATTGACACGTAGTTCCACGCTCTTAATGTCGTCGGTCGATAGGTCCTTGTCGTGCGTCTCATTGCTGAGCTGGATTGCGCCGTCGATGGTCGGATGCATGACGATCCCGCATGGGAACGGTTTGAATGTATTCTTCTCAATTTCCCATATTTCGCCGAGTTGATCAAAGTAGGCAGTCGCATTTTCGCGTGTACTGACGACATGCAACCAGCCATATTTCGCTTCTAGACCTTGGAGGGAGCTCGAATATCCGTGTCTCGCTAACAAGACGGCCATCATGCCGCCTTGTGCTGCGCGTCCGACGTGGAAAGATTTCGTGTCAGATCCAAAGAGCTCTTGCATGCCAACAACCTGTGTCGCAGCGATGCCTATCGCTTGTTGCATGACAGTCGTATTAAGATTGAGAAGTTTGCCAACAGCTACAGCAGCGCCAATAGATCCAACTGTTGAGGTGATATGCCAGCCAACGTCGTAGTGCTCCGGATAAACAGAAAGACCGACTTTACATTCAGCTTCGACGCCAGCTACAAACGCTGTGACGAAGTCATTACCAGTTACAGAACCCTCGGCCTCTGCTACTGCGAGCAATGCACTTGCGACAACGCCAGCAGGATGGATGATAGTCTGGAGATGCGTATCATCATAGTCGTCGACGTAGCTCGCTATTCCATTGACGAAAGCCGCAATTTGAGCGTCAGCGAAGCCTTGCGATATCGATCCGTTTGCGCCCAGGATGGATGATGTTGGCTGTCCGGAGAAGGCTGTTAATGTAGTACCGAGAGCGATCTTAGGAGCAGGTTGAGACCCGTACCCACCAATCGCACATCCGGCCCAGTTGTATAATGACTTGTTCGCTGCGGTAAGTACTCCTGTGGTCAAGTTAGTGTATGTCAGGTTCGTTGCCCAGGATGCTAGCTGGAGTGTAGCCATGTTGCTCTTTCCCGTTGAGATGAGGTAACATTTTGATTGAAGGGACCGAGCCAGCTTCTTGTACCTGATACTCGGATGCAGAAATGGATAGCGGAGAACCACGAGGCGGACCATGAAGAAAAGCTTTGACTAACAGAAGCTTGATGTAATGACGTCAGATAGCTAAGCGTGAGCAGGCATCGAGTAAACCAAACAGAAAGCTTGCCGATCCGGAAAACTACTCTAAGTAGCCATGGTCATGAAAATGTACGATGCCAAGTCGAACAAAGTTGCGGAGAGGCGCGGGGTGAAGTGCTGATCTGTGGAGTATCCGGGTTGGAGATGCCGGTTCGGCGATTTCTCCGACGACGACTTCAAGTCAATTTATTTGGTCATTTCTGCGCTCCATAGAACTACTTAGACATCTCTAATTGAAACGCCCTGACACGGTAGGTGACGCTATATAACAGTGAAAGTTCTCCATGAAGCTTCGTCACAAATTCGGAATATTTCAAGGTTTCTTCTTCTTCGCTCCGAGAAAGCCCGCACCAATATCTCCATGCGTTCATCTTCGGCTTCAAGTTGCTCGTCGTCAAACTCTACCTCTGCTCTATCACACCCACTATTCTGAAGTTCGTGAACTGTGAACGTACCGAACCGTTCAAAGCTTCCTGGAGAATCTTTACTTTCGACTAGCGCTAAGAAGTATCGATGTTCTTCGATGCCTTCTCTGTACACCACCATTTCCTTGTTTCTCTTGGTCCTGTAGGCCATTCCCTTGCCAATCATGATCAATTCTATTTTTGGGATGAATTGAAGGCCGTCGAAGCAATGCTCAATCACTTTACGGCCGCCCGAGCCATCACGTCGGGAGGCGATACGTATTCGGTGCTCGCAGTCGGGATCACAATCCCCATGACTCCTCCAAAGCGCGTAAACGTCAAATCTCGATAGATCCATATTGTGTGGTCGACAACCATAAGTGATCTTGCCTATATCGAATGACAGCAAGACAGAATCGTTGTCTTTCTCTTCACTGATATGCATGGTTGTAGTCACCGCCTTTGCTCGAATAGAGATAAACCCTGAGGTTACCCCTCCTGTTGGATTGGCTCCGCTCAATGTCACCTGAGCATCAAGGAGCTCCGCAAGTGGCTGGTCGAAATCTAGAAAGGCAAATGGCTGACCAACTCCCGTGTACGGTATGGACGCAACACTTGCCCATGACCATGTAGGAGCCTTGAGATAATGCCACAAAATTAGCATTGTTCATCAACGCAAAGACAGACAGTTATGAAGTTAGGCTTTATAAGCTATAACATTACACAATACTGTGGACGAATATCGTAGAGAATGCTAGTATCATTTCGTGCTGGGTTCGAAAAGGAGCGCTGCTTTAGTTGCCGGGTTTTACGTACCCTCCATTCCGCAGACTTCATATTTCCGCGGGGAAAGGATTTCCTGCGCCATCCTAGGTCTCGTATTAAAGTTGACTTCCACATACCGGCGACATACTCATCTCCGAAGTTCCTGATGAACCGATCGGCCAGACCAGATAGCGCTGGGAAAATATCGCTCGGATGGGATAGCTCTAGGGCTAAGTAATATGCCACTAGTTCCCTCCAATTTCGGTTCTTGAGGTAGTCTCGGGAGCGAGTCTGAAGCAACTCCGCGGAGCCACACTCACAGTCTGAAGATACTGCAAGACATTCCCATATAAGCTCGAATCCTGCAAAATGGAGAATTCGTGGAGAAAGCAAGCGCTCCTGGTATACCCATGCGCGTCGGATAAGCGGGAAGTGTTGGTGATTGAGTCTTCTTCGACAGATAAGAGGCACGGTAGGTCCATTTGGGAATTGTAAAAGTAATGGAGTTGACTTTGCGTTGTGGTCGGTGCAATCTGGACCTGTGAAGAGCCCGCCACTGGCATCTTCTGCAAAGGTAGCGGCAAGAGTGAGATACGCATTCTCATAGATCGTTGCCATCTTCGCAGATTCGAGTTGCCAATCTAAGGGATCGTCCTGTACGATGCACAAGCTATCTATCCAGATCCAGTCAATTCCAAGTCTGCGACAGGCGATGATTGCGTCCTGGAATGTTTTGGGTAAGGCTGTCCATTGGATTGATTCTTTGAATGTGGCCAGCACCTCCTTCTTCGTTTTCAGCAAGATATCATTACCTTTCGGTCCCCAACAGTGGCTGAGACACGCGTAGGCGCCCCTTTCTCCATGAGATTCATGGATATAAATACGGTCTCTGGCGAGACCAACGACTCGCTTAGGAAGCATAGGCGCTACTTCTTTTCTGCAACTGTGGTTGATGTCACAACGCGCAATCCACTCCTTTGCTCTTCGAAAGCTCATGTCCGAGCTCGTTTCCCCAGACGGTAAATGCTCAATGTAGCCTATTTTAGTTATAGCCCCATCGAGGTCGCAGTCAAATGCTTTCAACTTTCTCTCATTGGCTATGCATTGTCAATAATATTCACCGAGGCTAACCCTCCAGCTGGAAGAATCACACGTTATATAGGGATAGGAGCAGTCTATTCAACTTACAGAGTGTCTGCGGCAAGTTTTGAATAGCAGATCTGATCCCTGGATCTCGAGCGTCGCATATGAACTCAAGTGGATGCGATTCTTTATTCAAGGGCCCGCCCCAGTGATTGAAGCAGTCGATTCCTCGATGATGGAACCAGGATGCCATGTGAACTTCAGAATTGTCGTAGAACAGGTCCAACTTAGTCTGTATCATAGCGTATGAGTATATATAACAGACCTTGCATCCCCTTCTGCCGGACTCAACCATGTCCTGGTAGGTGACTTCAAGGGTGTATTCAGCCTTGTACGGGCACTCATAGTCCTGGTCCTCTTGGAAGTCGCAATCGGGATCCAAAGAGAGAATGGGGAAGCCCATGGACGGCACAATAGCACGGTGATCCTGATCATGTTGCGCCATAGCGCTCTCGACTTCCTCTAGATGGTATTGCGCGCCACAGGAGATGAGGTTGGTGACATATTGTTACCTGTGCCCCGCACCAGGCTGAGGAAGATATTATGCGACTGTAGGCGAGTGGCACAGCAGTTGTTGTTTCACACCGCCGTGAGACAAACCTTCGTCACAAGATACGTGGACGTATCAAAACCCATAACACGCTCACTCGTCTCTCCTTGACTATCGAGAAGATTATCTCCATATTATCGAGTGCCGAAATGGTGTAGATTTCAATGATACAGATATGTTTTCAAGGATTGAGGACGCTGGCAAGGATAGTCACGAATCAAAACACTGAACTGAACAAGCGAAGCCACACAGTCGAACAAGACTCTATTGGCTGGTAACCGACCACAACGAGGAGAGAGCAACTCGAAATACCTGTGCTATGCGTCCAATCTTCGAAGTTTGTTTTAATGATAGCTCTTTTAGCACTCGGATTTTCTTGTTCGTAATACTCTTACAGTGTCTTCGATGAGCGTTCCGGGCCTTCTATCGTAGAAGTATTAGTCCCATCTCGTATTGTAGGTAATATAGAACAACTTGTCTTGTCTTTGTGAGCTAGCTAGCGTTATTATATTTCGACTAGAGATGCCGATCGGGCCTCGATTGTCCATAGAAGCACTGCTAACGGAGCGAAGTATGAATTGAAAATAGGCAATGGACGTCGGTAGAAAGATGATGTTATTATCCTAGAAACCTAGCTTGATGATACACCTAGTCAGAATTGGCGCAACTTTTGATTTCAACCGACTCAGATGTCATAAATTTGCGTCTTCTATTTCGATGGTAGGTTTCTTAGCCCCGCTAATTCCGAGGGTGCACGAAAGGGCTGTTGAGGCACCAGCAGTCGGTAGAGAACAGCGATAGCTGAAAGCTCTTATTTGTGCCAAATCATCTATTAGAACCGAATGTGCGTTGATCCGAACGTTCGGCGGAGGAGAAAATTTCGGAGGAGTATAGAAGGGCTGCCGAAATGTCATCCAATGGCATCGTAAGCTAGTATGAACCCAACAGCAAACGTCTCCAGCTTGAAGAACTCCCAACCGAGCGGAGCGGTATTATCGACCATTGGCCGATCAAGAGGCTATGTAAAGGATCACTGTAGGCAGGGAAATCCAGGGCAGGACCGTCCCGCGACGAGCCTGGAGATAAGTTCCAACTCGGAATTAAGTCGATCAACCAACGAAATCGCGGAGTCTCGAATCACCTTGATCAGACAATTGTCCTCCTTCCAATCAGTTCTCCGGCTCCTTTCCCCAGAAGTTTGAGTCAGCTGCAAGGCGGGCTTATGTAAATAACTTGTCCTAATTCCTACCGTACGAGAGGGCTTGGCATGATTTTGCGGAGCTAAGATTAGCTTCCGCGAGATTCGCCAAAAGCAGTAACGACAGCGTCTCGACCCTTTGTGGTTATGGAGATAGTAGGGGTCCCTGCATTACGTCAACGAACGAAAGAACGTGAAATTGGACGCACGAAAGACGCAGCGGCGCTGTGGACCGCCGAGACCGAATGGATGGAGGGTTTATAAAGAAGGTGGAAGTGCGCAATGGGAGTCGCAGCATTGAACACCTCTGAACTCATCGACTACACATACAAGTACCTCCATTTCGACATTGATCGCCTCTACTACTCGAGTATTAAAACTGCAACCTCCATAATGCCGGCCGTTACAACGTTCTTCTATAACCAGCTCATCGTTACGCCCACCAAGCCAACAGACGACTACACTAGCAAAACCATCATCGTCACTGGCTCAAATGTCGGTCTAGGTAAAGAAGCAGCGCGGCACTTCACAAAGAACGGCGCCTCAAAAGTCATTCTCGCCGTCCGCTCCATCGAGAAAGGCCAAGCCGCAAAAGAGGACATTCTCAAAACCACCAAAGTCTCCAAAGATGTCGTCGACGTATGGCAGCTCGACATGTCCAGCTACAAATCCACACTCGCCTTCGCCGCCCGCGCCGAGAAAGAGCTACCACGTCTCGACATCGCCGTTCTAAACGCAGGCGTCGCGCGAGGAACTTTCGAAATGGCAGAGGATTGCGAATCCACCATCACCGTCAACGTCGTCTCCACGCATCTCCTCGCCCTCGCTCTACTGCCCAAGATGAAAGAGACAGCCGCCAAATTCAACACTAGACCAACCCTCACCATCGTGTCCTCGGAAGTCCATGGCTTCACTACCTTCCCGCAGAAGAGCGCACCAGAGGGCGGCATCTTCGACAAGCTGAACGAGAACGACGGGAAAGTCGATATGGGAGATCGATATCAGATCTCGAAGTTGCTCGAGGTGCTCGTTGTAAGAGCGTGGGCGGATAGGAAAGGTGCTACGCAGATTCCAGTCACCATCAACTACGTCAATCCTGGGCTTTGCCAATCGTAAGTCCTCTTCCCTACACCCCTCATTGCTACGACACGAAAGCTGATAGATTGTAGTGAACTCGCCCGCGAAGCAGGTCTCTTCCTAGCAGTCATGAAATTCTTCCTCGCCCGTTCCACGGAGGTAGGTAGCAGGACGCTCGTCCATGCCGCCAGTCAAGGACCCGAGACGCATGGCGAATATCTGAGTAACTGCACGATCACGCAGCCCGCGCCGCTGGTGTTGAGCGCGGAGGGGTATAAGCTGCAAGAGCGGGTATGGGGTGAGCTGAGCAAGCGGCTCGAGGCCATCCAGCCTGGTATTACGAAAAACTTGTAGATGGCGCCGCGCAGGACTGATTGGAAGTGGATGTTCAGAGTCTTTGATATTGTTACAGTGCGTGGGATGTCATATCTTTCCTTGTGCAAAATGGGTCGGTCCCTATGTTTGTTTTGTTCTATTCGCACTTCTGTTGTCCATTGAACCAGATTAGGGTACTTCCTGCTAGACCTATATTGTTCGTCTAAACCACCTTGTTCACATTTTTACCCAAAGCCAGGCTGTACTCGATGTATAGGAGAAGCTCTCAGGACGACTCGCGATACTAGACTTTTGGAACAGCGACCCAAGGACACCATAAGCAGGCGTCGTAACACAGCTACAGGACAGAGCACGTACGTTCATACTTCAATTCCAGCTACGTCAGACAAGTAAATATCGAGTTTGTGATTCGGTGGACACAACAACCCACCGACGCCACGTGCCCACGATCCGCTGTGCGTTTGCACAACCTCGAAGCGGTGAACCTCGTCCCAGTCCATGGCCCGTGGGTCGGCAACTGCGCGTTTGCTTTCCCTACCTTCATAATCACCTTACCCCCATATATACCTCTCGCCTTCATCCACTTCACGAATCTCACCCGAAGACACCCAGCGGCCAAAATACGTCCATCATGCATCTCACCCCAATCTTCTGGATCCTCAACCTCGCCGTGGCCGTGCTCAGCGTCGCCCTCCCAGACCTCGACCTCGCCCTCGCCGCCCGAGGCGAGCCCACAAAATCTCCCCCCTCCCACCCCCCAGGCGCACCTCAGCCCTCCAAAACCACACCTCACCATGTCCCGACCGAGGACCCCAAATTCGACCCCCCTCTCCCTAACGCTAACACTATCGACACCGCACCAAAAGCGCGAGACACGCCTCTCCCGCCGCCAGACAGCCACGCATGCAACCCGCACTGCCAATGCCACGCTGGCACGATGCCGGACGACGGGAAAGTCTTCTGCGGGTTCTGCGAGCAGGTCGAGCCTACGAGCGGAGGGGGCGTGATGGCGGCGAGCGATGTGGTCGTGTGTAAGAGTCAGGGGCGGTGCTGTAATCATGGGCATTTTGATGGGCGGTGTGATACGAGGCCTGGGGAGGTACGTGTTTCTCTATCTGGATGATTGGGGGTTGGACAGCGTGTGCTCGAGAGGTGCATGCTGATTTGCGGTATAGGTGCCGGACTATCATACTTGGTGCCCTGCGAATCGTGGACAGGTCGGGTTTAAGGGTATGAGGGCAAGGGATGAGAGTGTGTCTGAGGATGCTGGAGCGCTGCCGCAGGGGTGTTCGTGGTGTGGCCCTCGACGACTGTGCTGTGATTCTCTGCCGCCACCTTTGGAGGATGAGGAGGGTCAGGCTCTACCGAAGAAGCGCGAGGTTGAGATGGAGGTCTAGCAAGGCTGTTCTATACGTGGATCGCACTACATCTGGTGCGGTCGCACTACCATCGCCTGTGAAGTAGCTGGAGTGGTTCTTGGACTGGGGCACTTCTGACTGGGCAATGCGAAATGCATCTATGACTGGATGTCGTAGTGTAGAAAAGCGGCTTTCAGTCGTGTGGCAGAATCCATTTCATTTCCAGAAAACTTGTATCACACTTTTCGTCTTCTGCTCCTCTTGACTACCTTCTCCTCGACCTTGATAATCTGGTGCTCGTCTTCTTCGTCGGCTCTCTTCACCCTCTTCTTGCTCACTTTCTCCTTCTTAACGATCTCCTGTTCAATCTTTACACCATTTGCCTCTTCTTTGACAACGACCTCTTCCTTGACCTCAGTCTTCGCAACCAAGCGCTCAGAGAACGCTTTCAAGTCTGCCGTGAACAGCACTGAGTGCGCCCAGCCCGCCTCCTTCCCCCAGATCTTCCTGAAGTGGTTGGCAACAGCATCATATGTAGCCTTCGTAAGGCTGCTGTGCTTTCCCTTCCCGAACTTGTAATCCCTTTGCGCGATCTGCCAAACGTGTGTATCCACGGGTACTGACTCCGACCAGCCCAGCCCAAATAGGGCTACGCAGTCTGCGACTTTCGGGCCAACGCCAGAAAGGAACAACAGTTCTTCGTGTGCGTGGCGGTAGCCTTCTCTTCCTCCCTCGACTAGCTCGCCGGCCGGTTTGGGTTCTGTGCCAAAGGGTGGCATTTCAGGGTTCGCCAGCCAATCCAGCCATGCCAGTCCCTTATCCTCTGCAACTATTTTCGCAGTCTTGTATATATACTTCGCCCTGTAGCCGAAACCCAGCTTCATCAACTTCTCCTGCACGCCCTCTTTTGCCAACGCCTCGGGAGTTGGGAAGTCGTGGTAGGGCGTGCCGCCGATGTGGCCGATCAGGGGTCCGTAGTGAAGACAGAGGTTATGCACCATGCCTGATATGCGAGATATGTTATTATTACTGCTGCAGATGAATCCTATCAGAGCTTCCCAGGGGTCCTGTCGTAGTATTCTGACGCCCGTGAACTTAGGTGCTCGCTTCTTAAAGTTCGCATCGGCTGCTGCCCATTGATCGTATAGCTCCACTGAGCTTGGCCCCAGGTTGAAGTAGTGCTTGATGTACGCGAGGGTATCGTCGTCTTCGCTGGAAGCTTCGGATACGGCAGCGGAGGGAGCATTGGAGGGGGGCGGCGTGGGTAGAGTAGTAGAGGGAAAGGTTGCGCGGTAGTGTAAATGCTCGGCATCTTGCTTCAGGGACAGTATGCGACCGTGTATTGCGCAGGACCACTCGTCTTCTGCAGATTTACGCCAGCTGTGGTACAGATTAGGAGCTACGTGAAGCTACATGAGACGGTGACGTACCGGAACGACTGCCCGCAACGAAGGGTAGTGTTGATGCAGAGCTCTTTCAAGCTGACAGGCAGCTTGTGCCATTCTGCGACGCGAGCTGCCATCTTTGAACTTCAATGGCATTGCCTCAAAGCTATCAAAGTTCACTGCATGCGATCGAGGAGAAACCGAGGCAGGGGTCTCGCCAAGACGCTAGGCTTCTGCCTTTTCTGGCCCAGCACCGTCTTCACTCGAACTTATTGGCGTCGCAAGCTCGAAGGCCACCACTGCTCCTTCCCCGAATTGCCCATCGTTGCCCATTGCACTGGTGATTGCGGGCACTTGCGTTGATTCTTGGTCCCTAAGTTACGGCAGCTCTTCTGCGCGACCCACATTTGGCTCGACGAACGCGACAAGCTCCTGCACCGCGCCTCGACAACCAATACCAACATTCTACTATCATCATGAACGGCGACGGGTATTCTAGAGGTAGGTGACTCAGGTGTCCAGTACCTGCTAATGGCGCCGCAGGCTAACAAACCATGATCAGAGGGAGGGCGACACGGCGGTTCGCGCAGCTATGTACGTGCCCACCCCGACCGCCCTGACAACAGCAGGCTAACGAGGCAGTCTTCACGAGACGACCGCCGGGATCGTGGCGACCGTGGCGACCGCGGCGATCGCGATAGAGGACACCGACGTCGATCAAGATCCCCACGCGGCGGAGGCGGCTCGCGTCGCCAGGATTACGAAGTAGATACCTACTCCTCCAGCCGAGACTACCGCGAGCGCGAACGAGAGGATACGTACGCTCGACGAGAGCGACGTGGTGGTGACCGCGACTGGGGCGATTCGTATTCGAGACGCGATGGTCCGCGACGTGATGACGACCGGGGCTATGGCGGCCGGCGCGACAGGGACGACGACCGCGGTGGACGAGGCCGACGGGATCGCGGCGATCGCGGCGATCGAGATGGAGGCTTTGGTGGGGGGCGCGAGCGCAAGAAGTCGGCGTCTCCCCCGTTCAAGAAGCGAGAGGCCACCCCAGATCTTACGCCGTTCGAGAATATCCAGAAACGCCAGCGACGTTTGACCCAGTGGGATATCAAGCCACAGGGCTACGAGAACATCACGGCGGAGCAAGCCAAGCTGTCGGGCATGTTCCCACTACCTGGCGCTCCCCGCGCGGCACCCATGGACCCGACCAAACTTGCTGCGTTCATGAACCCAACGTCAGGCTCTGGTGCCGAAGCAAAGGCCCTCAAGCCGGGTCAGGCCAGGCAGGCGAAGCGCCTCTTCATCTACAACCTGCCCGGCTCTGCTACACCAGAGTCTGTTAAGGAGTTCTTCAACCTCCAGCTCAACGGCCTGAATGTGGTGTCTGGTATCGACCCTTGCGTTGAGGCGCACATGTCGGACAAGGGTGGCAGCGCACTGTTGGAATTCAGGGCACCCGAGGACGCCACAATGGCACTTGCCTTCAATGGCATCACCATGGACGAAAATGCTATGGATGAGTCTACGGGTCCAGATCGATCTGGTCTCTCCATTCGACGACCGAACGACTACATCGTACCGACCGCGGAGGATGAAAACTACGTGGAAGGAGTTATCGGGAAGCAGGTACCAGACAGCCCGAACAAGCTGTGCATTGTCAACATTCCCGAATTGGTCGACGAGGAGTCTCTCCAATCTTTGCTCATCGAGTTCGGTCAGTTGAAGTCGTTCGTGTTGGTCAAGGAGAACAATGCAGAGGTCTCACGAGGCATTGCGTTCTGCGAGTATGTCGATAGCTCCATCATTGACGCGGTCATCGATGGCTTGAACACCATTCAGCTTAGCGACCAGTTCCTGAAGGTCACCCGCGCCAGCATTGGTCTTCAGCAAGCTGCTGCACATGACGGTGGTGTCGGTGCTATGACGATGCTTGCTGGTGGTGCGGCGACAGAGGAGCAGGAGAAGACTCGTGTGGTTGTTTTGCTAAACATGGTCACACCAGATGAGCTGCTAGATCAGGACACCTATGAAGGCAGGTACATGTCCATTCATCAACCGATATCAAGCTAATCTCCGAGATAGACATCAAAGAAGACGTCGAAGAAGAGTGCTCCAAGTTCGGCAAGATCGTTGAAGTCAAGATCCCTCGTCCAAGCGGTATTCGTTCGAGCGCCGGTGTCGGGAAGATTTATGTCAAGTACGACGTTGTTGAAGGTGCACAGAAGGCAATTAAGGCGCTCGCTGGACGCAAGTTCGATAGCCGTACGGTCGTCGCATCCCAGTTCTCAGAGGAGCTGTTCGACACCAACGCCTGGTAATCGAAGCCGATACGCATTGCTTTCACCACGCGATAACAGACATCGATTGCAAGAGAGGCGAACTCACCATTTTCAAAAGCGTAAGTAATCCTGCTTCATCTATCACAACACGCAAAAGGACTTGAATTTTCTGCCTCCCCTACATAGCTCAAGACTCGGACGATGGAAGTTGGTGATCGACTTGTGATGAGAGCATGAGTATGGACATATTGAGTAGTTTTCGGTTTGCTCGCTGGGCCTTAGAGCGCCGGACTCTGTGTACACTAATTTGCCAGCGCCAGTGAAGGGTTAAAAGTACAATGGATTGAATACCTGGAGCATTGGAGGCGTATATTTCAGCTGTCATGGTTTGCATCCGCACCCAATCTATCTCATTCTGAATTATCTTCTGATATTGTTTGAGTGTCGCAGGTATCTAGGTACCTACGTCTGCCATCCCGAAGACCACACTGCTGGTTCTTCATACAATGCGATCGCGGTGAGGCTCAAGCTGGAAATTGGGCGATCTTTCCCAATCAAGCTTCCGCCGAACGCCGACCCCGATGACGTTCCTGAGCAACACCAAGATAAAATCCACCTTCCTTTCGTCGCTTAGCTTTGAGGGCCAACAGCGACGAACCTGATCCTAACAATCCGCTTTCCCGATAACCAGGAACAGCGTGAAGATGTACCTGCAGTGGGATCAAATCTTATTGGTTGGCTGTTTCTTATCTGCTTGGCGCACCGCAAAGCGGAAGGAAGGCACGCGACAGCTTGGTGAGAGCTGCAGGCCTTGCGGGGAGATACGATGGATGAGGACTGATCTGCAGAGGGATAAATAGAGCTCTGGAAGCTTTGGGAGCTCTGTGGGCTTTCTTTTGACATCTCAGCTTGTCAATTGACCTCGTCGCCAGCTTCATTGCTTCAATTGAGCGTCATCGCGTCCCCTTCCAAAGCTTGAATCCCGCTCTAGCGAGCATATTGAAAGATGAGAACCTCAATTGCCACTGCGCTTACGGCGGCGCTCTCAATTGCTGGCAGTGCGAGTGCAGCGAACATTTTGATGAACAATGACGATGGGTTTGGCGCTGGCAATATACGCGAGTTCTATCGCATACTCAAGGAAGCTGGACACGATGGTATGCTGTGCTCTCCTTTGATAACAATCGCTCGATCTTCACAAGGCCTGCTTGCCCTGTAGATGTCCTGTATATTTATTGACCTGCCTGCAGTTCTCATGGTAGCTCCCGCAACCCAGCAGTCCGCGCAAGGCGGCCGCTCAGACTTTACTACTGAAGCAAACCTCACCGCACCAACACAATACGGCATCATCCCAGCCGGAGCACCCTCAATCGGCACCGACCCCAACGACTCCAACATCTGGTACTACAACGGCACACCCGCAGCCTGCACCTTCGTAGCCCTCGACTACGTCCTCCCACGCTACTATCCCGACTGGACACCCGACCTCCTCGTCTCCGGCCCCAACTTCGGCATCAACGCTGGGCCCTTCGTATGGACACTGTCCGGCACCGCAGGAGCCACTTACTCCGCCGTCGAGCGCAGCGTCCCCGCCATCGCATTCTCCGGCTCCAATCCTTCGATACCGTACATGAACATCACCAATACATCTAACCCCGCGACATGGACCGCCGCCATCTCCGCAAAAATCGTCCAGCAGTTCGTCGACGCGACGCCCGAGGGCGCTGCCATTCTGCCCCTCGGCTACGGCGTCAACGTCAACATCCCCGTCCTCGAATCCGACACGATGCCGGACGTCGTCGCGAGCAGAATGACCGGCGACGCGGATGTAGATGAAGCTGTCTACAACGAGACGTCCGGCTTGTTCACGTGGGCGAACATCGAGCCGAAGGCGGCGGGCGTGAATGTGTGCTATAATGGCGACTGCAGTTTACCTGGGGAGACTTTCGCGGTGGAGAATGGGGCGGTTAGTATTTCTGTGTTTACGGTGGATTATGATGCGCCGTCAATACCGTACACGAAATTGGTGACGGCGAAATTCGCGCCGCTTGTTGCGGGGAATGGGACGACGACGTATAAGAAGCGCGCTGCCGCTGCTGCTGGCGGGTTGAAGAAGAGGGCTGTGAGTAGTAGGGAGATGAACAGGGCGTAGAGAAGGTGTAGGTGCACAGCACATATCATGTCGTGGCACGTCGATAGATAATGTATGATGATAATGCTCCATAGCCGTTTTTGTACGACCATTCTATCACTAGCTATGTTCGCATTGTACTTGCAGCGATGGGTTGGGACTCGTCGCGTCGAGCTCATCCGCGTGCTCTAGTGCGCAGTCACCTGATCTAACCTACTCTAATCTTACAGCGGTTATTGGTGGGATTTGGGGATTTGGGAATTGCTGACGTTCAGGTACCGGCCCCATAGGGACAGTGACAGGCATACCCAGACGTTCTCGCTAACATCTTACGGTACAGTAGGACCCCTGCTTGTGCCAATGTCAAGATGCTGATGCTGATATAAGACACTGCAGGGATATATGGCTGTCTTACTTTATGTAAAATCTGACTATGATGAATATTTAATTTTCTAATAAAATCTATTTGCTTCTCGCACATTTTATTGAGTTGACGGGGATAGTGAAGACAGAGAGTTTGCAAGGGGCGGTTTTAATTTTAGTTTTCCCAACATGAAGATTGGAACATTTAGGGAAGACATGAAATGCAGGAACTGCTGTGACGAGTTTGTAAGCTTGACTTAACTGATGATAAGGGCTGCGACTGAGACTGAGACTGGGCTGATAGCGGCCAAGGTAGCACTCGGTGTGGAAAATTGTGGATTAGCGACGTAAACGCGAGAAGGTATGGTAGAGGAGCCTCCTGGGGCAGCTGAAGCTAGATCAGATCTGTGTATGAACGAAGTGTTGCAAAGATATCTGGAGATGGGTAGGTGGGTGGTTGATAGGTATGTTCGGAGGGAGAAAAGCAAGTGTTTTCTGTCTCTAGGCGTTGCAGGTACTTACTCTCGACGGTATTGCTCAGAGCTGCAGTGCTACTTTTGTACTATTTCTCTGCACTTGGAACATCGGATGCGTAGGTAGTCTACATTTTGAACTTGGGAGAAGGCGAAGAAGATGAGGGATTTGGGGATTTAGGGATTCAAGACTGTGGCCTGGTCTTACACGGTTTGTAGGAGGCCTCGTGGATACTGTGCCATAACTCTACTTCTCTTGTACTTATTACACAAGGTTGCTAGAGAACAGCGATAGTGATCTGTGATGACGTCGGAACGAATTCGGGCCTAGATGTCTTTGTACGATTGGAGAGTAGAGGATGTACATACAAACAAAAGCCTCAGTCTTAGTCTCACCCGTTAACACTGAAGCCTCTTAATATGACGAAAAACAAATGCTCTTGCCTCCGCAGTCACTGCGCAGGATATTTGTATCGTGTCGATTATTGTTGCAACCTGTTCAGATTTCCGAGGCCGCAATGTCAATTCCTCGGCGCAGCGCTCCTGGAAACAGTGTACCTGCATCTCACATAGCATCCTTCGCTGCCTGATTATTCAAGTTAGAATTTTCGTGTTGTGAGATAAGGTAGGCCGACTCAAAGCGTCGGCCTAAAGTTGGAGGCCTGAAGGGCGTGTAAGGCGATCCGTGCACGAACGGTGGTAGAGCTCATGTAAGCTTCGGGCCGCAATAGACGCCTTAGGAACTCATCTTTGACATCTAAATAGAAATCAAGAGGATCTGAGATTACTCCGCTCCTTCTTGCCGTTCAGACGTCCAAGAGCCTAAGCCTTTGCGCGGTCCAGCTTAAGCTTTGCTCTTACTATGTTATCATGCACCCAAGCCTCCACCATTAACCAACCTCCTGACCACGATCACCTCGCTGAAGCTACATTTCTGTACACTAGGAATCCTGCGCTTCCCAGCGTTATCTCTCGTTGACGACCTTGCATAAGGATGCGTTCATATCTTGGTCAGTGGTAGCACCAAGTGCAAAGGATCCGTACAATGCGCAACGTCATAGACACTGTGTTCAATGGCGGAGACAATGATCTTCCCCCTCAGGCGTTCAAAATTAGAGGAGCCTCATGGATGAGAGACAACTCTGTCTCGTCACTGTTGAGAGTTGTTGCATGCTGTCCCTGAAGCCAGAGTATCAGTCATCTCGAGAGATGTGTTGGTATGTACATTTCTCGGGGCCACCACAAGGATGTCGACATCATGTGTAGATTGGAAAGTATAAGTAGAGCCTCTCTTCCTCGTCGTTCAAATATTATACAACTCTATCCACACATCAATCACTCATACAAGACTATCAAAGAACAAACATCAAAACACTCAGACTTTTGTCAACTTACATTCAAACTCCATACAAACTCTCGTTATGAAGCTCACCGGAACTGCCGCTGCTCTCCTGATCCTCAACGCTTCCGTCGGACTTGCTGTCAAGATTCATCCCGATCAGGAGCCCGGAATCTATATCGGCTCACACGACGACGAGCATGGCTTGAACCACAAACGCATCGGCGATGTTCAAGCCGCCAGCCGTATATTGCGTGGCGTATCAACCTCCTCCTTAGAAGCAAGAAGCAAGCCAGATTTCGGTGAGCACATCAACTGCGTAAGTCACCTTCAAGAAAAAGCCTAGGACCTATGTTAACCAGCTCGACAGTGGGACGGCGGCTCCTTGGAGACAAACGCCGTGTTCGCCCTCCGCCAAAAGCTCGCCAAACTGTGCGATGATCAAGGAGACAACCCCTGGGTCCACGCCAAATCTACCGTCTACGCGACCGATGGGACTTTTGCGTCGTACTTTTGCGATTACGGGAAGGATCCGACTTGGTGCACACCGGAAGGTTTGGTAAAAGCGGGACAGAAGGTTGACCAGCAATGTGGTGGGGGACCAGGTAAGTCTCATAGTCGTAGCGAGTTTGGTTGCGGCTAATTGGTCTGTAGGTGAGGATTATACGAGAGTTCATGAGGGACCGAATTGGGCCTATGGGACGACTTTTGCGTCGAGGCACTTCTGTACGACGGAAGGTGGTCAGCTCAGTCAGCAGCAGGGTGACATTTCCTAAATGAGCATCCATAACGGATGGTCCAATGAGAACGGACATTGACCCAATTGTTGGGTGTAGTAGGACTGTTTTTCCACTGCCTCTCCTTTTACTTCAGTCACGCTCGTTTATGCGCTCCCCTTTTGTGGCTTTTACGAGTCACCAGGCAGGTATGAGACAATTTTACATAGACATAGAAATAGAATTTGTCTCGATGGTTTATCAGTGTGCAAGCTTACGTTGTCTTTGCGATTTGAGATCCGTGACGATTCTGGCGATTACTTGTGTCCATTTGCATGTTGAACAGACGACGAGACTTATGGAGGAACGGAAGCCAAAGCCACGATTCTGGGTATGGATAGGTTGATAGTTGTTTCTTCCTAAGTCGGCGTGTTCTGCTACATTGTGAGTCTAGGAAAAGGCCCGAGTGATCGAAAATGAAGCCTGCAGTACTGGTGTATACAGCTAGTGATCCAATCCAACGACGTGGGATGAGAATGCAGATAGTTCTTAGGCCGATAATGACAATGTGGAGTGCACATTACCTGCCAAGTCAAACGCATCCAAGGGGTTGGTAAAAAGCCCGCGGCTCCCCTTCTCAAAATTCCATGGCTGTTGGCCATAACGTCGAAGAAGGAGTCGAGGGTTTCTAGTCGCTTTGTATTCGTGTGATTCACCCTTGTTTGGTGTGGTACGTCCGCGGGGTAATCATTAGCATCGGATGGCGTTTGTAGGCCCGAGGTGTGGCGCGCTGGACCAACTCGTATTTCCTACTCTTCGATCAAAACATTTGGTGTTATCGGAGCACATTCCGATGCAGTTGGCTGGAAGTCAAAAGAAAATTCTACGTCGGCAGCCACAACCTTGTTTGAGCAGAAAGGTTGTTGCTGGATACTGCGACAATTATCATGAAGATATTTGCAATGTTGATGCTACGGTAGCGCCGGTTGCAGCCCCGTGTGCCGCAACAGGACGAGGATGTATTCGCCAAAGCGGAGCCCTACGGAGAAGGTTTGCTGCCACCCTTCACAGATATAGAATCTCCATGGCAGAGAGCTGGTCAAACGTCGACCAAAGCAGTATGCTGCTCGCTAGGTCGTGGGATTTGCAATGCCTCGGTCGAAAGGTCGAACCATGTGGAGCTGGAGGCGGTCTCTCATCTTGCAAGGCGAACGCCGCACCTGCAAAGGGAAGGTCTATTGATGTGGCTTGTAGGGCGAGATCTCGAAGGCTTCGAGAATGTCACTGCGAACGCGGCGGGACAATGTGCCCTTTAATTCCTTCTGCCGTTGGCGAGGCCCATATGTACGAAACGGCTGCACGCGAGAGCGCACGCGAGCACGGAGCGCAGGTTCCTCTTTGGGAAGTTCATCCTGAACTATTGATCTGTACCGGCTTTTGAAACCTTTCTGCCGTCTCGCGACCAAAATTGCTGCAGAAACAGGGGGGAAGCGAAATGCTTGTCAAGGAGGAAACTCGGGCGACATCAGCATCCTCAACGCGGGCAGCAGAACCACAGCTTGCTGTCGGCAGTTGGACACGACCCCATTCGGAGCTGGCGGATCATTAAGGTTCAGCAGAAGCAAAACAAGGCTGAAGGCATTGTGACTCGCAGCTCAGATCCCTCCGCGTGCTTGGGCGGTCGATCCTGGCGATCGCTAGGTGAAGAGATTGGGTTAAGAGCTGGTTTGTGCGATGCCAAGCAGCCGTTTCACATGAAGCACGCTACGCCTGTTTCTCTCGGGCCATTCTCTGACAACCACGGTTGCATTGATCTAAACCTAGGTGCAGACGCACTATCGACCCTTTCGACACGCGTCTCCATTGCGATTGTCGCTCAGCGCATCCGGCACTGAGTCGCGAAGTGCTCACTTACTCGCGCTTGCTGATGGGCCGTGGTAGGGCCGCACCTGAGGGAAGACAGCATGCCGTTCTCCATCTTTAGCACGCGAGATGCTCCCGCGCCCTCGTCGACGTCGCTCGTTCTTGCGCAAGATGGTAGTAGCTCCGGGTCGGTAACAGTAGCCCCACCCGTTAAGACGGCTCCGTGGCAGTCGTGGGTTTTCTCCTGTCCCTTTTCGTGTTTCGCCCGAACTATTGGATACCATTGCGCACTTTATGGGCCCATGACAAACCTTGACACTCTTCTCTCGACCTTCCCTGTGGCAGCAGTCGGGCCGGGAACGGCTATATCATCCGAGTATATGAATGGAGCAAAAAGTGCTGTTCGCTCCACAGCATCCTTGCCTCGCGCCCGCATCCCTACGAAAAGACTGTCCCGCTCTACATGCCTGCACATCAGCACTAAGTTTCAGTCGTTGAAGGCCCGCCAAACCGTTAAAGAAGTTGCGATCCCTTGTCTTTGCAGAATTATAGGGACCAGTGGGTCGGTAGTCAGCTCTTGAGCGTACCACTCTAAAATCCCCTTTACGTCCACATCTTTCTCTTCTCGTCGGTTTCTCCATTTGGATGTTCTCCCTGTC
Source organism: Lophiotrema nucula (assembly GCA_010015825.1). Classification (NCBI taxonomy): domain Eukaryota; kingdom Fungi; phylum Ascomycota; class Dothideomycetes; order Pleosporales; family Lophiotremataceae; genus Lophiotrema; species Lophiotrema nucula. The sequence continues at coordinate 34,917 of ML977342.1, forward strand.
ACTGTTACGATGAAGACGCCCATCAGCATGCTGGTACTGCTGCTGGCATTCGTCCCGTGGACGTTTGCTCAGGGATCGGCCCTACTATCAGCGATTGAGGCGCTGCCCCCTTGCGCAGTATGGTTCTCCAGAGCACCTAAGTTAGAAGATTACTGACATGGGCTCAGTTGCAATGCCTAACAACTTCAATTGCGGCTTCCCCTTGCGAGCTCACGAATCAGACATGCATATGCCTTGACCAGACGTTGCAGGGCAATGTTGAGAAATGCGTGCTGCAGTCATGTACAGTCAAGCAAGGTTTGAGTAGGTTGTTCGCTCTTTCTGAAGAAATCATCCTCTGACAAGCATTGAATAGCTACCAAGAATACAACAATGACACTCTGTGACGCGCCCGTTCGCGATAAGCGCACACAGTTCAAGGTCTTGAACATTACACTCGGCACAATCTCAGCTGTGCTTGTCGCACTTCGCATCGTGTACAAGCTCGTCATCACTATGTCTGAAATTGGATGGGACGATATCTTTGTCGTCACGACGCTCATCGTCGGGATTCCGAGTACTATTATCACGGATAGGGGCACCCTTCCTAATGGCATGGGTAAGGACATCTGGACACTGCAATTCTCGCAAGTGACGAACTTCATTGAGTTCTTCTATGTCTTGGAAGTCCTGTACTTCACGCAAGTTGCGCTGCTTAAATTGGGATATCTCTTCTTCTATCAGCGCATATTCCCTGGGAAGCCGGTCCAACTAGCACTCAAAGCGACTATCATTTTCGACATATTGTTCGGCGCTGCGTTTACCATTACCGCCATCTTCCAATGCAAACCCATCAGCTACTACTGGAACTCCTGGGATGGTGAGCATACCGGGAAGTGCGTCGACATCAACGCTCTGGGGTGGGCCAATGCAGCCATCAGCATTGCGCTTGATATCTGGATGATCGCGATCCCTCTATCGCAGCTCGTACACCTCAAGCTTGCATGGAAGAAGAAAGTGGGTGTCGCGATGATGTTCTCCGTTGGAACCTTGTATGTCTATCCATCAGTCCTGCGTAAGAACCATACTGACCTTTCGTAGCGTCACTGTCGTCTCAATCCTCCGCCTGCAGTCCCTCGTCCACTTTGCGAAATCCCAAAATCCAACTTGGGACCAGTGGGAAGTCTCGCTCTGGTCGACCATCGAAATCAACGTAGGCCTGATATGCGCGTGCATGCCTGCCATCAGAGTCGTACTCGTCCGCCTCTTCCCTAAGGTCCTTGGCACGACCAAAGCCACGTCCAACCAATACTATCAGAGGTATGGAAGCGGCAAAGCGATGGGACATGGTGCGAACGCATCGAGTGCTGGGGTCAGTAATCATAGCAGGATAGGTAATGGGGTCATCACGTTCACGAAGACGTTCGATGTGCAGCACAGCGAGAGGAGGAAAGATATTGATGAGGTGGGGCTGGTGGAGTTGGATGACTTCAGTGCGAAGGGCAAAAGTGGGAGAAATTCTATTGAGAGTTAGCTTACGAGCTTAGACTGGGTGAATACTACGAGTTATGACTTCATGGTACAGCCGAGCTGGAAAACTGTTCATTGCGTCGAGCCAAGCGCGACACAGTTGCCTATCTCTCACCTTTTCGAGTTTAAACGTTGAAGGCAATGTTGCGTACTCTGAAACACCTCATGTGGTCGACTCACTGCAGCATCCCTCTCATTGGCTGTGCAGCCGAGAGCGGTTGCTGGGGAGGAACGTGGGATCATGCAACACCGTGATACGATATTTTCTTCCATTGTGTGTGTGTGTTAGAACTCGGCAAGAGTTTCTCGTTCAAAGTTCTCGAGCGTAACAGCAACAACACGCTTTCATCTCAACTATGGTTCGACTGCTCAACATGCTCAACTTTACGCAACTTGTTGAGGTTGAGCCAAAATTCGAGTATGACTCGATGGCCCACGTCTAGATATTTTCTTCCATTGTTGCAGGTACAAGATACTACTCCAAAGAGTGCGCCTCGCACTTCGAACACGTCTACAGTGACCACTACTATCGACCTTGAGATCCAAAATCATTCACCAGTCCTTAGAGTTTTCAGGGGAGTCACGAGTACAACGATGTCTGCTGCACCTACGAATACCCGCGCTATCAGCGACGAGACTGGCCAGGCTCCTGGAAAATCAAGACCAAAAGATGGAGACAGTGTCAGCGCGCGACACAGTACTGCCACTAACCACGAAGATCTGCATTCGGCACTCAACACTTGTGTTTTGTGCTCTCGAGTGATCGTTACGATCTCCCGAAGTAGTACTCCAACTACCGGCGACGATCCAACTTCGACCCCGAGTTCTTCTGTCCTTGATTCTGCCGCGATCGTTCCTGCCTCCGAATGCCGTGGCGGGGAAAGCTCAGTCGAGCGATATGATACCACTGCCGACAACGATGAGCCCGACCCAGGCCACAGTCCTCCTCTCGACTCTGATGAGATAATAATCGCTTCTGAAGGTCACAGCGATCTGCACCTTGTTCTGACAGCTACGAGTGGTGAGGTCTCACGCAGATACACAGTCAACGCTGGCTGCTTCTGCCACGCAAGTCCGGCATGGACAAGAATATACGATAGTCGCACTGAAGACTCCAATGTCCTCGAGCTTGCGGTTCCCAGCGATCATATTGACTGGATTGACCGGGCTCTTCACCTTGCTCATTTCCGGAATCACGAGATCGGCAACCACTTCACCTTCAATCAGCTCACACAGCTTGCAGAAGTGTGTGAACGTTACGGGCTGCTTGACCTTTTTCATCCTTACCTTCTTGGATGGGTGTCACCGTGGTTATCTAAGATCTGTAAACCAGGTTACGAAATGTGGATCTTACTTGCCTATGCTTTTGGGTACCGGGAAATCTTCGAGACCTGCTCCGAGCAACTTGCGTTGAACATGTACTTGCAGGATGGGGCCTTTTGGATTGGGGATAATCCAGACATAGTATCGAAGATGGGGGAATCAATCAAGGGTGTGTCATCCCATCTGTCTGTCGGGATCTCTTACGCTGACGCTCTGTAGACAATCTTATCCGGCTTCGAGAAAGGTACATCGACTCTACCATCACCACTTGCTATGAACGTATCGACGGATATTCGGGAGATGAGGAAGGCTTGGAATGGACCAACCTTTGTCCCGAGTGCAGGGCGATGGCGTTAGGCTATCTACTCCGAGGGCTTCGTCGATATGGACTCTGGCCAAACCGTCCCGAAGCCAAAGGCATTTCTGATACAGTCACAACGTTGCGAGATAGTATATTCTCGATCGACCATTGCACGCTGCACTCCTCTGAGGACGGGCCAGATGACGCATTCAGGCCTGACTGTCACGAGATCAGCCTGCCTGTTTGCGAGACCTGGGACGCATCATATATCAAAGCCATTACTCCAGGATCTGAGTGCGATCGGCACTTCAAAGAACTGCCAGTACGTATCTTGCAAACTGCGCCCGCAGTTTGGGAGCACGCAATGATTACCACAACCGCAATGCGCGAGAGCGACTTGCGAAGCTACGCCCCATGTGGCCGCAAACGGTTCGATTACTCACATCAGTCGGAGACTGAAGTGGAGCAAGACTCACGCTATCCCAACAGTGATTCAGACGAGGAATACCTTACCGAACCGGACCTATCGGAGCCAGAAGAAGAGTACCTTAATTTTGAGGAGGCTAGCAATTATGGGTCTTGCGATGACGAGGCCTCCACCGATTCGACCGATAGCTAGATACCTACAGGCTCATCATGTCTCTGATGATGAATCAATCTCTCATTTCCTAGTACTACATCTTATCTATTCATTCGATTCTTGTTCGAAATTGCGTCAATATCTGTGCAGGTGTTGGGGAAGTATGGAAGCTATCGATGAAATGTATCAACCATTGTGGCAAGGACAGGAAATATTCCGAACAATGGCGACCTAGTGATCGTCTGAGCGTGTCCCTAGTCTTTCACCCTCAGCCACAAGTAGCGGAAGGCTGCTGTGGCGCATGCGGAATTGTTTTACGTACATACTATATAGGTACGATTGGAAACACGATCAGGAAACTCGTATTCCCAGAGAATGACACAGCATACACAGATAGAGTCAACACTGCGCCAATCGATGACAGTCGATCACTGCAAAGGCGAGTCCAAGGCCGAAGATAAGGCCCTCGAGGAGCCTCGGGTCTCCGAATTCGAACTACTCCCCCTCGAAATCCGCCAGATAATCTATGAGCATGCCGGGTATCCCATCCTAGGTAAAACGTGGATAGCCTGCCAGTCATCGAGATGCAAGAGGCCCGGTCACATATACATTAGGAAAGGTGTGCGCACCGGCAGGGACCTAAAATATCATTTTGGCGGATACGAATTTCGTGTCGACTTTATATTCTCATCATGCAACTATCCCCAACCTATTGATGAGTTGGTACGTACCGGGACGGCTTTTTCAAACTTCAAGCGGCACTATTGAAAGTTAGATACTAATAGAGATATAGTTTCGGTGCAAGCTAGCAATGCTGGGGGTGAATAGAGCTTTACGAGCAGAGCTATTGAGCCTTTTATTTCGAAACACCTTGATACGTATGTCCTACATGGTCCCTACTCGCAGTGCCCATAAGAGCGCCTGGTATCAATGCGAATCGGCGACAGTTTCCGAGATCAATCCGAAACCGAGTTCACAGTGAGTAGCGTTGCGTCTTCACAAATCATCCGCTAATCGTAAACAATAGATCATTCCGCACAACATTTCTGCCGACCTCGGTCTTCCCTTTTCTCACATCAATCGTTCTCGCACGTGAAGTTTGCGGACGCTCAGACGGGCCGCAATATGCTCTGTCATTATCAGATCAACAGGAATCGAAAGAAAGCACCCTCGACGGGCAGACCAACACACTGATGTTCATCGCCAGACACTGCGCCTCTCTGAAATCATTCCACATCGAGCCGTGCCTCAGAGGGACCAAAGATGATGTTTCCTGCTCTCAGTCAGAGATGGGCCCAAATGAAAGCCGAATCGAAATTCTTCAAGCAGCCTTGATGGGGGTCATCTACAAGTGTCATCATCTCGAAACACTAACACTGTCCCGGGGCGAGCACGTGCAGCTCATCGATCCCACTCTTCCAGACACTTTGGATTCTAGGGACTTTCATGAAGACGAATATCTTTGTCTTACTGGACACTCTGGACATGTGAGGGAAGAACTCGCTGAGAAGTGGATTAGCAGAACGTTGACAGATTTTTCTCAGTGTAGGACTCTGGAGACCTAAGAGACACCTAAATATCCATGGGGTAGGATCTATAGGACATCTGGGAAGATGTCATGGAATATGCGTATCTTGCTAGATTAATATTTGAGCATCTATTACGAAGTAAGAGCGTAAATGTCGTGCACGTGTAGCCAAAATCAAGGTTTCAGTACTTAAGCATCGAAATGAGACCAACAAGTTTATTCATCTATATGGGGTCAGGAGGTTCGTCCGCACTCATACTGCTCCCATCGACCTCTCTAGGAATACAATTGTCAGGTAGCTCAGCGGCTTGCTCTTTTTCTGTACAAGCCTCTGCCACCACACATGGTGCCTCGTACACAACCTTTGCTTCCAGCTCTCCTCTCACATACTTACGACTTGCGTCAAAGGTCTCTAATTCAGGTACTTCGGGGTGCGGTAATTTACGCTTCTTCCTTCGTACGAGCCAAAGCACGACAACCATAGTACTGATGAGGAAGGCGCCGATCGAGAATCCAATTCCGATTTTGACTCCGACTGGGGACAGCGGCCCAGACGAAGAAGATGGAGGCGATGATCCGGTCACGGATGGTTGGAAGACAGTGGCTGTCAGCGTTCCAGTGCCCTCGCTACCAACTTGATCCAAAAGGAACTCGCATTTGGCATCTGAAGGTGCTAGATCCTGAAGCTGAGCCGTTCCATCCATGTCGCAGCTTCCTTCTCCGTGTCGCTGAAAGTAATTATTTGTAGTCCAAGAGTAGATTTGGCCCTCGTTGCAGCCACTGAAAGCGCCAAAATATCCCAAAGTGCCATTCGCTGTAATCCCAGCGCAGTTCTCTTTCGTATCTGTCCCTTCACAAGTAGCCGTGACGTTTGTCGCCCATGCTTCGCCGGTACCGTTGTAGGTCGTCATGTTCTGTAAAACGGTCGGGCTGGCGACACAACTCAATGTTTTGAACATGCACGAGCATAGATCGTCGTTCGGTGTTGCTGGGATAACAGGCTCGGCATTCCAGAAGACGTTCTTCGTAGGACAAGGAGGTAAGATTGCTGACGGCGTATAGTTAGCAGCGTTTAGTAAATTTGGATTCGTATTCGCCATCGCCTTCGCCAGGGTCTTGAATCCCGGCGTTCTAGTCACGGTGCCGCCCTGTACGACCACCAAGCCTTGATTTGCCCAGCCATCTAACCGTGGGTTTTGGAAGAATTCGAATGCTATGCCGCCTGAGAGAACCTCAATCGTCTTTTGATTGTATATTACTGCTGTCTCTGGCCATTCGCGCGTATCGTTCTTCGCGTTGGCCTCTAATTGCAGGTTATTGCATCCATAAGCCCCAACGAATACAGGTATAGTTGTGTTCTTGAACAGCTCTACAAGAGGTTCGATGCTCGTAGCGTTTGTGCAGTCAGTCGTCTGGTTGCTAACGAGTGTAATTCCAATGAAGTCTGGATGAGTCTGCACATCGTCGGTACAAGCCATGAAGTCTTTCTGATATCCTAGACTGGTCACGTTCGCATTTGAAGCGAAGTACCCCACAGGGATCTGTCGATAGTTCTTGTCGCGGATGTAGTTCTTGATGTCGCGAACAGCAGCTTTCATAAGAGGGTCATACTGACCCGTGTATGGCGTTGCAAGACTTCGCGATAGGTAGAAACCCAGTGTGTTCGTGTACTGTGCCATGTTGTCCACGACCTTCTTAAATTGGTCGAGCATAGCAACATTCCAGGTGATTGTTTCAAAGTACCAACCTCGTTCTAGACCCTCCAAGAACGTAATGACATAGATGCCTGCATCAGCAAACGCATTCATGCAAGCACTGTGGTCGCGACTCGGGTCTTGGTTGAAAAAGTAGACCACATTGGTGTTGAGCTCTTTTAGATACGGGATATCGCGTTGACATGTCGGACCATCTGCGAGGATGTCTTGATATTGGTTGACGAAGTCGCCGGTATTGGAAGATTGGTAACCGATGCCGCGAACGAGAAATTGAGTGCCGTTGGTCTTGTAGAAAAAATGGGAACCCTAAATGCTCTTAGCGTCTGACGATTTCAACATTCTTTCTTCGCATACCTTCACGATGATTGGATCCGCTTCTGCTACTACGTTGTCCAGCAGAGCGACAATGACCCATAACACGATTGACCATCTTATCATCGTAATAACGTAAGGATAGGGACTCGCTAGATGTTCCTGCACGACAATTGCTGCATGGCATATAGGAGCTCATATATAACTTATGATTGATTTTCATCCTTCGCTGTGGTGTTTGATGATATTTCAGACGGGGCGCATTTGCTGCGGATGTAGGTACCCGCCACTGTCATTGGCCACCCCCGGCGGTTAAATCCTGCCAAGTGTCTATCTTGGTTACACAGCCCTGCCCGAGCTTCCTTCCGGATCTCACTGTTCTGAACTGCAGCATTAAATGTTTTCAGGCCCTCAAGCTTAGAAATATAAGCTTACTTAGTATACTATTGTTGAAAAATTTCCAAGCATTCGATTCTTCGAGGCTTAAGTTTTCCGTCGCAATGTTATGCCTTGGATGTCGAAAAAGGCCTCGGGCAACGGAAACACGAAATTGCCCGCTTGTTTTACTTTATTCGAGTGAGCGGCTAGATCTGTTAGAGTTCTCTTAGTACCTTTTCCATGCTACTGCCACGTGACTGTATTCACGTATTGGGATGTCCCTGCACGCGTGGCCCGTGCGTTGGCAACAGTATATATAAGTATTTAATCAGTGCCCATAAATACCAATTATTGACACACCAAGAACATCTTCGAACTTCAAACTCATTGAATAATTTATTTGGGTTGATAACAGCGACGTGTCAACTAGCACCTGTGATTGAAGCTCTTCAGCAGATGGGACAGCAGTGCTTGACGACCAAAAGTATTAAGATAATCATGGCACCAGGGAAGTCTCGTTGGAATGATGTCGCATGCGCTTCCCAAGAAAACACTCTCTATCTCGACGACATTGCAGTGGACAAACGACCTCGTGTGATAGGGGAGTGGGCTGGCAAATTTATTGAGTGGGCGCAAGAAGAGGTACTACTGCAGAATTGTCCGAAGCCATTCTCCGGACCGGGATTTCGGTAATCAGAGGACACAGTCTGAAGTCGTTCTTCATATATGTCATTGAGTTGCACGAGGAGATCGGACCAATTGTTGTCACCTGGAGTCCAGATAGTACAACACGCATGATATTCTAGGCGCTTTGTTTACTCGAGCAGCGTGCTGTCCTAAACCAATCGAACGACAAGGCCTAGGTAGTGGCAGCGTCATTCTTTTGAATATCATGTTCGCTCAGACTATGATTATGACTATGTTAATGAAACTTATTTGAATGCGACGAGACTGAAACAGATGCAAAGTGGAAATGGGGTCGTAAGGTCATGGAGCCAATGTGCTACAATGCAATGGAAAACGAGCAACGCAACCTCAATCCAATGCCCAAGCTCACAAGTAGCGCCATGATAGAAGCAACAATTCACAACAGCAATCTGAGCCCCTATTCAATGAAGTCCTACCCATAGATCGTCTTCGTCCTCTTCGGCTTCGGCTGTGGGACATATGCTTCGAGTTTCCTGCCCCAACCCCAGAACTTCAACCACCTCAACGGCCTCAAGGTCCACTGCGCCGCATCATCAAGCGCAGTATCCAGTACCCATGTGACGAAGAATGTGAACAAGACAAGAAGAAGGGCGCTGACCCAATACACCCAGAACTGCCCGTTGCCAGGTGCATAGCTGTCCTGCATGCTGAACAAACTGCTCGTGTACGCTAGAGGGATGAACACGAGGGCGAGAAGATTGAGTCGCTTGACGCGCTTCGCTTCTTCCAAGTTTTGACGATTTCCAGCGATGGAGGCGAGACCTGTCATGGCGGACATGAGCGTGTCGGCACGATTCTTGAGGACCTTGAGGCGCATGTATATGTACTGAAAATCTTGATCGACGTCGCGCCAGTCTCGAATCCTTGTGGACTTTGGCTCGTCTAGTGAGACTCCGATACTGAGAAGTGTGTCTTCCATGTCATCGCGATAGTTACCACACCGTCGACTGATTGTCTGGAGCGACTTCCACTGGTCTTGTTCGTCGACCCATGCGGTCGTAAGGTGCAATTCGAGGGAGGGCAGCATAGCTTTGATATAGTCGATGAGTTGCATTGAGTGCCCTATCACGATCTTCTTGAGGAAGAACGACGCGGTTATTGGTTTCTTCCACTCATCATCTTTGAGAGCGTCGGCATGGTTTTCGAAGTAATGGCAGAGGTCCTTCAGCACGCTGTGGTGCGGATGTTTGGGTTTGGTACGAGCTTGTTGGGGCGTAGGAGGAGGCAAGAAGTCGATATAACCATCTTGAAAAGAGTCGTTGTCAATTTCCAGCTTGCTCCCCTTGTTGTTGAGTTCACCCAGCTGAGGGTCGCAAAGGATGATCGCATCCCACCCCTTGTTACCCTCGGTCTGCCGGCTCCAGAATGCTATCTTCCGCCTCAAGATGGCGACTGTACTCTTCTCTGCCTTTCTGGGTGGAGTCATACCAACATGGCGATTTGTTCTCCAGCAGAAGAATGGAACGTTCGGCATTGTTTTCGGAAATTGACGCAATTCGCAGTACTGTAGACGGAATGCCTTCTCCGGTTGAAGGACAGAAGGCTGAGGCAGCATATCACTGGCGGGGGTAAATTCGCTCGACCAAACACAGGACCTTTCTTGGCCTTGGAAGAACCATGGATCCATCCAGAAATGGCCCCCTAGCACGGAGATGAAGTCTGGGGCCAGGCCTTCCATGATATAAATCCGTCTCTTGTCATGTTTATCGTCCGTACTCGCTAGATGCCTCTTGAGGTCTGCTATATGTTTGAATTGTTGCCTTTTGAACCTTGGCTTCCCCGTCCCAGACGCTTCAAGAAGGACAACCGTGGCATTGCCATTAGTCAATTGATTGTTCTTGTGAGCTGGATCAGGAGCCCGTAAACCCGGATTCGACCCTGCCAAAGCAGCAATATACTGTTGGTAATCGCCTGAGTCCAAATAAGCTCCATAGGTCTCAAAAGGGCTGAGACGCTAGTGACTTACTGCCTTTCTCGCATAGCCAGGATCCCGTGTCATCATCAACCGTGGAAGTCGGAGTGACTGAAGGTGCTGGTGACGGTGAAGACGCATTCGGAGTGATATGTTGCATCTGAACTCCCATCGTGGTCCCGTTTGCGTTGGCCATCTCAGGTTCAGTTCAGCTGAGCTCTGACGAAAACCCCGCAACCCCAGCTCCCACGCAACTGAACCCTATCGAAATTCAACTCTTACCGCCGCCAATTGATTGCCAACACGCCAAGGAGAACGATGCGAACGATGATTCCAGAGTCTGGGGTAATCGTAAGTTTGTTGGCGAGGGATGGAGAAAGGACGACGGGAGGCGGCCCGCAGTTTTTTCAGCAACGTGCGGCTCTGTGAGAGGCGCAGTGTCCCCCAGCCTGCAGCCGTCTTTGGGGGCCAGAAGACGCCACGTCATCCGTGCGCCTGCATAACCGCTGGAAATCGCGCGCTGAGGCATGTTTGAGGAGACGACGTCGAGTCAATCGTTGACTGAGGCCTACATTTGATGAGGCTTTGAAACCGTCATTTCGACCGGTGAGCGATGGGATGGGAGGCAGAAGCATTGCTGGCGCCGGCTTGGTCCGGCAAAAGTCCGTTAGCGCGAGATTGAGCGAAGGCGCAGTCTGAGGCGCGAAAGCTTCGATTGACCGGTCTGTACATTTACGACCATGTTTTAGAGCATTGAAGCCTCAGTCGCCAAGAACTCAGGTTTTGACTCCAGACTAGTACCAGAGTTCAGCGACATTGATCTCGTAGTCGGAACAACTGTTCCGCGTTCCCGTCTTACAACGAGGAGGTTACCCAAGTAGGTAGTTCTCTGTTAGAACGAATCTTACTGCCAAGTATACTGATATACAATTGTTGTTGGGCATGCGGCTAAATTGGACCGTCTCTGGAATACGATGCGGGGAAGCATGCCTTTTACCAGTATGCTGCGATCGATCCCCAAGAATATAGGACCGACTCCCACGTGGAATGAACCCAGCGACCAGTCTCTCGTTTTCCCTCAAGATGCGCATCCAGTACCTCGCCTCAGGTTCCATATTCCTGCATTTAACCAATGCATTCTGCCCAGTCTATGGACCCTCATTTCCAGCACCGACAAGCCTCTCGCAGAGCAGTGTGATCAAGTCAGCATTTAGTGACCTCACAGCAGCTCTCAACAAAGCTTTCGAGACCGGCAATTCTAGCCATGGCCCAAACGACAAGGTCAGCGCAAACGCGATCCAAGTGTTTTCGATCGATGAAGATGCACCACTCTACGAGTTCTACCGCGAGGGTAGCCTACTATCTAGTCCTGGGACAAAAAAGATCGATGGCGATTCGATTTGGCGTGTTGGCAGTATATCGAAGTTAATTACGGTGTATATGACCTTAGCCGAGCTGGGCGATGGTGTATGGGATACAAAGATCACTGATGCGATTCCGGAGCTGAAAGGGAACGAGAAGTGGAAAGAGGACCCGGTGCGGCACGTGAATTGGGATGAGGTGACACTGGGTGCGTTGGCTGGACACCTCGCTGGAGTTGCGCAGTCTTGTGAGTACCATTGTACTCATTAGGAGAGTAATACTAATGAGAACTAGTGACTGTGCAACTCGGATCTCTGTACCAAAATCCGACACCATATGGATTCCCTGTCCTCGATTCGACCGAGCTACCACCGTGTATTCTTCCCGGCTGCGACCGCAAAGCCTTTTTTGAAGCATTAGATCTTCGACAGCCAATATTCCTTCCGAATACGTCGCCGGTCTACAGTAGTGTAGGCATTGTGCTTCTGGCCTTTGCACTCGAAAACCTGAGCGGGAAAACTTACCAGGACATGCTGCAGTCTGTACTGATCGATAGGCTAGGCTTGACTGGCACGTCCTACAGCAAGCCAGCCGATGATAGCAGAGGCGTTATTCCATACAATCTTTCAAGTAGTCTTTGGACTTACGACCTGAGTGAGTTGACACCGGCTGGCGGACTCTACAGCTCCTTGAATGATCTCGCAAAATTTGGTCGTTCTATCCTCAGGTCTACGATCCTTGACGAGAATACCACTCGTGGCTGGCTGAAGCCAATCACCTTCAACGGAAACCTTTACAGCGCTACTGGTCGAACTTGGGAGATCTATCGCGTGGCCGATGCAGTACCGGATCAGGTTATTGACTTCTACTCTAAGGGGGGCGACATCACACCGTACAAGACATTTATCGCGGTTGTACCCGACCTCAAGATGGGCTTCGCAGCCGCGGTCGCTGGCACTGGATCCCATCGGTGGATGGACGGTTTGCTCATTGATGCTGTCTTCCCGGCGGTACAAGAGGCAGCGCGACAGCAAGCACATGCAGCATACGGCGGCACATACAAAGCCACGAACGGTCTAAACTCTTCTCTCACGTTGGCAAGCGAGGCTGGGAAGTCAGGACTGCTAATATCGGAGTGGATCAGCAACGGAACTGATTTCATCTCCATCACAGAGGCAACACAGGGTTCGAGTCGAGACGTGCGCCTCTTTCCCACGAACGTAGAACGGAAATCTGGAGACGGGAAGGAGGTTGCGTGGAGAGTAGCACCGGATCTGCTTGAGTTCAAAGACGATCTCCCCTTCTCGGCATGTAGGACTTGGTTTGGTATTGATTCACAAACGTATGGTAATCACGCGGTAGACGAGATGATCTTTCAGCTGGATGGCAATGGAAAAGCAGTAAAGGTTAGCCTGCCAGCATTCAAGGTGGGACTTGAGAGGCAGTGATGAAGAGCACGTACTGTGAGATTTGGGTCTTGAGCTGGAGGTGCTTCACACTTACGAAGCCAGGAGACGGGCCAAGGGGCACGGACAGTACCCTGCATACTTACTCAGGAGCATTTTAGCTTTCGAACCATACGTAAATAGAACATCGTTTAGATACTTGAAGTACCCCTGAATGAACGATTCAAGTCATTAATCACGATATCTGCGCCCCACGATGCGTATACCTCGTAAATTCTTCTAGTCAATGGGCATTCGTGTAGTCCCATGGCGTTGATACGATAAGAAGAACTGCTATGTTGGTGATAGCTTTTTTGAATTCGTCATCAGGGAGTGGTTGAAAAGTGGGTGCTCAGTTTCGTGATAAGATCTTAAACTTACACAGCTCTATCACAGACATAAAGTGGGTACATGTATGCTGTACCTATGATCTAGAGAGCTCAACGTATTCAAGATCTCTAGTCAAGCTCGATGGAATAGTCTTTTCCTAAAATTGCTGGCCAGACGTAGACCACCCACAAGATCTGCATCGCAACACATGTAGATATATTCCATCCCGATTTGGTCTAGACTCGGACAACAAACATGGTTATCATAATTTGTGTAAGTTGCTTTGGTCATTGCATAGAGTAGGCTATATCCTCGTAGTCATAGAAGTTACCGCTGTGTGGAAGGAAGAAACTTTTAGTGAATTATTAACTAGGTACGCCATATATATAAGCTTATCTTGACGTTGCCTCAGTGGATTGGAAAATTTACATCGGTTGAACACCGATTATTCCCAGGCACACCCGTCGTGAAGATAGTCAACGTGGTGACCATCTTCATCACGCGCCACCCATCGCCATCTACACTACAACAACGAATGCGGATCAGCCAGACTCGAAGCTTATGAAGCCCGCTAAAGACACTGCTTCTAGGGCACCTTCGCTTTGTCACTTCGAGCTGCAGCATTTACTGGCACCCCTAGGTACCTGCCTCTGAACACCTCTCCATCAACCACTCCGTACCACTTTATCCTTCTCCACTATGTGACTCAAACTTTGCCAAAGAAGAACAGCCCCTTCTTGTTGATCCTTGTATAGTGCATCGAAGCCGCTGCAAGTAGCATACCTACTCCCGCGAAGATGAAGACGCCGTCATAGTTGGCCTTTGTGACATCCCCCACGCCGCTGGAGTTCTTGGGCGTCTGAGACTTGAGGATTGCTCCGGCGATCGGGGCGCCAATCAGTGTACCAATCGAGCACGCAGTCAACATCATTCCAATTCGCGTGCCAATTTTGTTCAGCTCGGGTGAAAGCAGGCCAACGACGGCAGGTGCAGAGTTGGTCAGGCCGCCGGAAAAGAAGCTGTACATGATGGCGATAGCGACAAGGTTGCCGGTCGAATGAACAGTCAGCCATAGCAGTAAGATGAGAGCTGAGATGTAGGTAATCGGGATGATGACGTTGAGGTTGCCGACCCTGGAAATGTTAGCTGCTGTCTAGGCAAATCTCCGAGAATGGATGTACACACCGATCAGCGATGAAGTTCGGTACAATTCGCCCCGCGGTACCCGCCGCGTTCATGATGGCAAGAATGTAGAAAGAGAGATGTTCGCTTGCTCCGACGCGAAGAGCAAAGGTCTCGATGTAGAAGAAGGGAATGAAGTATGTCATGAAGGCAAGTGACAGCCCAAGTACAAAAGCCGAGTACGCCGGGTCTTTGAGTGACTCTAGATCAACGAGAGGGCCGGATTTGCGGGGAGGGAGACGTGTTCGAAGCAACGCGAAGCCGAGCAGAAGTGAGAAGAGCATAATGAAGCCCATTGCCCTGGTTGCCCAGGGGAATCCAGAGTGATTAATGATCTCGCGGACTGCAATCGGGTAGATGATGCCGCCTATGGATTCATCGTCAGTCTTGCCAGTATGTCACGAACATAGATGCGTCTGCTCACCAACACTACTTCCACTTGCCACAATGCCCATGGCGAATGCCCGGCGCGTTGAGAAATACGTGCCGACAATAGAGACGCCGCAGGTAAATATGATACCAGAGCCAATGCCGACAGCAACGCCCTGTGCAAGAAAGAGCTGGTAGTATCTCTTGCTCAAAGACGTCATCATCATTCCAAACACCTCGAGGAAGGCGCCCACAGCGAAGAGCACATTGTAGTAACCGGCATCAAGGGCGCGACCTCCAATCACGCCGACAAAGAGCAACAGAAAGGCTTGAATGGAGCCGATCCACGATATCGCGGACGGCGAGTATGTGGAAAGTAGATTCGTAGAATAGTAAGCTTGGAAGACACCAAACGTGTTGGCCATGCCCCTGCGCACACATCAGTACAGCAGCCCTGACGTGGGACTGCAACCCGAACAATTGTACGTACCAACTGTTCAATACGAAAAGAAAGCCGCCGGCGACGGCTAGCCAAGCTCGCAGGCCACCGTTGGGAGGGGGTGCAGGTGCCTGAGATTGAGCAGGCGGGGTGAGGACTGCATCCTCTATCTGCTTTTCGCCATCTGTGGCTGAGGTGTCGTGATTTGGCGAGCCGCCTGACAAAGGGGACTCGCGAAGGGCAGCCATCACAGCAAGGGCGATACGAAAAAGTTGTTTGAGGGATGTAGAGGGCTGGCAAGGGGAGTAGAGTAGAGTTGGAGAGAGTATGGAAGAAGTGAATCAGACACGGGAGTAACTGTGCCACTGAAGAGGGATATGCTCGGAGATGTGCTCAGAGGCGCCGTTATTGCTCACCTGGCGGTGTAGTATCAACGTGCAGCCAACAGCGTACAGATCGGCCCCCGTGTGCAACATTGCTTATAAATACGGACGGGTGCATCATGCTCGGATAATGTCTAAGACTTGCGTGATGAAAGGACCGCATTTGCAAGGGGTCCGGCGCTGTAGAGCACAAAAGCAACAATGGTAGATAATGATCGTTATTGAAAGATGCATGCACTAAATGATGACCGGGCGCGGCCCGCAGTTTTGGGTCCAAACGCTCGGGTAAGCGTGTGTCCGGCTCGTCTTGCCCTTCGTTGATACCGCTCCTTGTCACGACCGATAAGGTAGCTGACTCTCGCAGAGATTACCTCGTTATAGTTAAATACATGTAAGCCGAGAGAGTTATCAGTTGATCCTTCGTATTTTATACTCTTTGCGCTACGATAAGGATAATCAAGGGCTAAGCGTTCCATCGGTCATGAGAACATGTGATACGTCGTGTTGGATTGACTTCGCGCGAGAACATTCTGCTACCGGAACGGAAATGGTGGGAGCAGTCAGAATCCGGTCTGCAGGGTGCATTGCGCGTCGCTGCCTCTCCTGCGAGGTTGGCGACACTGGACATGCGCCGCTCCTAGCATAAGCCATCTTGAATCTTGAATACTGGTCTTTCAAGTCTCTCATCAATCAAATATGGGTTCCTTAAACAAGCAGGCTTTAGACATTGCTGTTGTTGGTGCCGGAATCGCAGGTCTTTCCGCCGCAATCGCTCTGCGTCGGGCTGGTCACAGCGTTAAAGTCAGCACGTCTCCTTCACTCAAGCCGCACTCCATTCTGATGCCTTAACATTAGATATTCGAACGCTCAGACGGAAACAATGAACTCGGAGCAGCTATACATCTCTGTTCCAATGCCTCTCGCGTGCTTCTGGAGTGGGGTGTAGACCCTGTCGCAAGACGATTCGTGACAGCAAAGAAGACATATATCGCCAACGGAGCGACACTGGAGAAAGTCTATGAGACCACTTATACAGGCCTTGAAGAGAAATACGGCGCTTCATGGTACTTTGCTCACAGGATCGATCTCCATGATGCCTTGAAGGATCTGGCTACGAGCAGCGTTGGCGCTGGAGAGCCAGCCCAGCTGTTTCTCAATGCAAAAGTTACCGACTTTGTGCGTTAAGTTTGTCTATCATTTTCTTCAAAAGCTGAATAGAACCATCAGGACATAGAATCGGGCAGTATCCGGCTTGCAGATTCATCTGTCGTGACAGCTGATCTGATTGTCGCGGCGGATGGAGTGCATTCTCGGGCAACGAAAAAGGTCATTGGAGAACAATATGCAGAACCCACAGATCAATCCGCATTTCGATTCTTGATACCAACGACTGAGCTAGCTGCTGATCCTCAAACTGCTCCGCTGATTGAAGACGATGACGGTCGCTTCAAAGTGCTCCTCGGAGATCGCGGGAATAGGTTGGTCTGGTATCCATGCAGAAAGTAAGATAATATGCGACGTTCTGTCTGCAACAATGTACTTACGACAAGCAGCAACGATGTACACAACTTCGTCGGCATCATCAAGGAGGAGAGCCAGGGAGGAAAAGAAGGTGAGGTAACCTCTATCACAACCTGTGTGACCTTACTTACGATAATAGACTGGAACACTTCCGTACATCTCCAAGAACTGCTAGACGAATACAAAGGATTCCATCCGTCTGTCATCTCGGTCCTTCAAAAGGCCAGCAATATCAAGAAATGGCCTCTGCTCTATCGGCCGCCAATTTCCACTTGGTACAGCTCCAAGCTCGTGCTCATTGGCGACGCTGCACATCCTATGCTCCCTCACCAGGGTCAAGCAGGTGCGCAAGCGATCGAAGATGCCGTCGCACTCGGTGTTTTCCTCGCTGATGTCACAAAGCCCTCGATCGAGAGCAACAGCGAACTGTTAGGTGGAAGGTTGCAGCTCTTCCAACAAGTTCGAAGCAGACGCGCAGGTGCTATGCAAATCTTCTCCAATGCTGGACAGGACCAAGGTGAGAAAGTCGCTGAAGCTGTCAGAACTTATGTGGATGGGCCGATTCCGAAGAATCCTGCCGAGTTTATCGTGTACAATTTTGGGTACGATGTGAAGCAGGAGAGTCTGACAGTGTTGCATGAGGCAAGAAGTTGAATGTCTTCTATTCTATTCTGATTCTTAAATTTGAATTGACAGAGCTTCGCAAGTTGAATTGGAAGTCTTTCGAAGTTGTGAGTTAAGCGCACATAAGTCCTTGCGACATTTCGAAAATGAGATTGTCCTGTTCCAAATTACTGCTCAAGAAATTGGGCCTCAATCAATGTGCTTGCAGCAACACTTTCACCTTTCTTCCAAACCTTGATGAGTTTCAGCCTTGCATCTGCCTGGCGCAGAATCTCGGCGAAGTCTTCTTCTGTGCGCTCTCGAGCATTGTGAAGCACCATCATCTGGATGTCCAAGTATCGGACTAACTTCTCATCTAGACTCGAAAGCTGACCCGGAGGGGGAATCACCGAGTCTGAGATGAGGATCCGGGCACCGTGTTTCAGTGCAGGGACCAACTTCGAGATGATCTTGACTGCCCATTTATCAGGCCAGTCATGCAAGATATGCCGCAAATAGTAAGCATCTGCACCTTTCACCGATTGCTCAGCAAACATGTCATGCTCTTCGAAGCGGATGCGGTGTTGCAGCTCCTTAGGCAAGCCAGCTTTTCCCTGTTCAACGGGGGATGCGAAGTCCTGCACGACGAAACTTAATTCCGGGTATGCTTTCGCCAGTGCAATGCTAATGTGACCATTACCGCCACCAACCTGTTAGTCTGCATGTCAGCCAAGACCCGCGTAACAGCAAGAAAGACTTACGTCAACAATGGTTGCTTTTCCCAAATCGGCCCATGGATATCCACCAACAACTTGATCAGCGCTCCTTCCACCGCCTTGGGAAATACCCTCCATGGCATCATTGAAGTTGGAAAATCTGTCGGGTCTTGCGGCAAGCCAAGAAAACAGGGGGTCTTCGGTGTTGAATGCCACGTTGAAGCCTGTTTCGTTAGGCTCCTCATCCTGAGGATGAGCCCGAAATGCATCAACAACACGAGAGGCGGCGGGGAACGCCTCATGTGTACAGTGACGCATGAAAGCTGCTAACAGATGGTTTTCGGCTAGATAGAGCGAGACGTCCGTATGGGCGACATGGTTGGGCTCGGCCTCGTAAAAGATGCCTTTGAGGAAAAGAAGGCGGAGCACGCGTTCCAGGCGGCCTGGTAGGATTTCCACTTTCTCTGCTAGTTGCTTGAAGCTGATACTCCCGGTGACAGGAACTGCAGTGTGAATATTGAATTCCAACACTACTGCTATTGCAGTTATTTCGTGGTACTGAACGTCTGCGTCAGTTCAATCACGAGCAAATCCCCTCACAGCACATACGGTATAGGCAAAGCTCTTCAGGTAATTGGAAGGCTTTAGTACTGTTCTGGAGATATCGGAAGCTGCCTTAAGAAGCAGGGCAGTCGCGTCAATGACCTCTTGTGGCGGGTGGGGTACATTTGCCGCTTCCAATTGGCCGTGGGATTGGTTGACATCCTTTTGCTGGCCCAGCTCATAGTGGGTGAGGACGGACGCATTGAGAAGAATCGTTTTCGCCAAATCTATCAGCGGAGCCTCAGGTTTCTGGGCAATGCCATTGGTTCCGTTTGATGTCGGCATCGTGTTGATGGTAGGATCGGTCGTAGCTGATTGAAAGTTGTGAATTTTCAAAAGTTGATTTAAGAGCCGGCAAGAAACATCATCCGGTAGGGTCATGAGGGCAATGCTACAAAGTAAGACGATGTGGATTGTTAGCTGCAGGGTGGCCCATAACCCTGCACTAGCTTGCGTTGGCTAACGCCCGTGGCTGAAACCTGTGCAGCCAATTGTGGGTTGATACAGCGCTCCATACTAGGAAGTCGCTATCTGTCGTTTATGCAGCATCGAACGTTGTATCACAAACCCATTACGAAGGAACTTGAATTGTCTAGGGTCTAGTGGACAGACCTAAGTCTAGTCGCAGGCATGTTTTTAGCGCACCTCTCACCATCTCTTCCTCGCTACATACGCCCCGACTTAGGCTCAAGTTATCCTCCTTGAATTTTTTCAAATTCTGAATATTGTGAATTCATTGCTAATTGAACGCATACTTCACTTCTTTCAAAATGGTCGCTATTGAGCATGCCTCGCTTTTGCTGTCCAAATGGACCCTCATCGTCCTAGCCTTATCTTTGCTAATCATTGGATATAAGGCATTCAAGATAGCCCGGTATCAATTAATTCTGTCAAAGATTCCGAAGTGGCGAAGACACAAAGGTCTCTTTGGGGCCTGGGAGGACGCCAGAGAGTACCGTGACGATAGCGCCCGGATTCTTCGCGAAGGATATGAGCGGGTGAGTTCACTATACAGTGTCTGAGGCAATACTCACTCAAGAGAAAAGTACTCCAAGCATGGTCAATGGTATCAGTTGTCCACACCCACACGCTGGGTCACGGTCATTCCTCCCAAGAGCATTGAAGAGATTCGCGCGGTATCAGAGAACGTTTTGAGCTCTCAAGCGGCTTTGGCAGATGTGAGACTCTTGAGCTGCTGGGGAAACTGTGCTGACATTTTTCAGATCCTTCAAACTCGCCATCTGGTTTCACCTATTGTGGAAGAGCAGAAGTTTCATTTTGCTATCGTCAAAAGCCACGTGACACCGAATCTCGAAGTCCAGGTGACGGACATCATGGACGAAATGCAAAGAGCCTTCGCAGATGAAATCGGCAGCCCTAAAGGTACGCCATTATCTATTCTTTATCGACAGGTGTGCGTTGATACTAATGTTCTGCAGAGTTCAGACCCATAGTCATGGCTCATGCAGCTCATAGGATCACTACGCGTACGGCCAACAGAATGCTCGTTGGTGCACCACTTTGCAGGAATGAGGAGTATTTGGATATGACAGTCAAATACACCACCGACCTCTTCGGTGGTGCTGACCGAGTCAGAGCGTATCCCGATACACTCAAAGGTCTCTTGTCCAGGTATACGACCAATATCCACGCACGTCAAGATATCGCCCGTAAACACCTCATTCCTTACATTACTGCGCGACTCGAACAAGAGAATCACTATCAAAAGCTGGGCAAGATTGAGGAATGGCGTCGCATCCAGCCTCAGGACTCCTTGCAGTGGATCATCAACGCAGCACCCAATGGGAAAGAACGTGAACCGGATAGGTTGATGCTTCGTGTTCTCCATCTGAATGTTACCGCAGTTCGTATGTTGTCCACGGAACCTTATCACAGTCGTCCCTAACTAACAACTTCGCAGATACAACTTCGGTCACTTTCCTCAACTGTATGTTCGATCTGGCGTACCGCCCCGAGATCATTCCCGAGCTGCGTGAAGAAGTGGTCAAAGCGGTGAGCGCGTTTGGTTGGACGAAAAAGGGTCTCAACGAGATGAAGAAGATCGACAGCTTCATGGTTGAGAGCCAGCGTGTGACGCCAATGTCTAGTAGTAGGTGCTCGGTCTCCGATCTATCGCAGCTAGATACTGATCTCAAGTGCAGCTCAAATGACACGCGGCGTGCTCAAAGACATCACGCTCTCGGATGGAACTACGTTACCGGCCGGTTCATGGGTCTTCGCGCCTATGGAAGCTATGTACCACGATCCCACGCTGTTCCCTGACCCGGAACGTTTCGATCACCTTCGTTCCTGGAGAAAACGTGGCGGCGACAGCCCGAATGAAGCGGTTGGTCGCCATCAATTCGTCTCCACATCAGCATCGCGAATCAGCTTCGGCCACGGAAACGCTGCCTGCCCAGGCCGTTTCTTCGCGGCCAATGAGATTAAGATGATGCTCGCGCACGTGCTTTTGCGGTACGATGTCGTGCTCGAGCATCATGAGCCGCCTAAGCCAAGATGGTATGATCGAACGCGCATCCCCAATCTTGGAGCCCGTGTTCTCTTCAAAGCAAGGGAAACTGTGGAGCTTTGACGGGAGTGAGCGTGGGGTAGAGCATCTAGATCTGGGTGTCAGGGTGGGGCATAGTGAGACGCTATCTAGATGAGCTTGGCACGTACCAAACCGCAACATGATTGTCTACCATGTGTCCCGCAGATCCGTAGATTCCACTAGTAGACCATATCAAGCTTTTGCATGCATGCGAAACATACATAAGACCTGCAGCGCCTATCAGCACGCGTTCCCAAACGGATGCGGCCCGACGCCTCCTACGCTGCCCAGCATCTCTCCCGTGTTCGTGCGGTAGCGTAAAACGAAACCCAAGTCGACTAGCTTTAATTTGTTCGCCATTTTGTGGTGGTGGAAATAAGCAAGCGCCCATACTGACCGGTATCCAGCCCCGTGCGCCATGATGAACGTTGCGGCGCCGGTGTAGTAGCGTAATCAATAAGAGCATGCAAAGCTTACCGTGTTGACGTGATACAACTCGGGTCCCCATGCACATCCTATACGGCAAATGCGCACTCGTACTCGCACGAAAACGCTAACGGTCGACGGGACGGACCTCGCAACCCGTACTCATTATGGTCAACAGAAGTACTGTCCTGCGCAATTCCGCCTGAGTATCACGACACTGGGATGCTGAACAGCCACATTGATCAAGGATCATGCGGGCGCGACCGCCTTTGTGCACGTCCACGCGTGTTGCCACTCTGCTGTCATCAGTCACTAAGCTCTGACACCTCGCTTTGAACCGTAAGGAAGTACTCTGCAGCTAAAAATGAGGTGAAGATAACATACCGCCCGATACTAACCAATGAACAAGGTCTCTGAACGACCATGTACTGCAGGGTACGGAGGGCAACACAACCACAAAGTGATGGGCGAAGATAAGCCATGCATCCAGAGCCCTATCTATGGCTACAGATTGAGCAAGTTCAGGTGTAGTGATGTCTTGGATAACGCCACCTATGCGAATCCCAAGAGCTCCCATGATTCTGAATCCTCATCTTCAGGCTCCCACAGTCGATAGAGACCTAAAGTACGCTAAACAACTTTCTGTGTTAGATTCCAACATCACCCACACTCTCGCAATGTCCAATCGATCCATGAAACCTAGGACTCGAATCCTTAGCTTACCATTGCGTGATGCCGACTCAGGCGCGAGCCGTGTGGCGACACAGTGCAGAGAAACACGTTCTGCGGTTTCGAACGAACATGGGAAATGGTCCGTCGATCAACTCTCGTATGCTAGGTCCAGTTTTAGATTCTAGGCCGAAGGAAGCGACGGAGTAATACAGCGTCCATGTTTGAGTTCCGAGGGTTGATGTACACAATTCACAGTAAGCCACTCGCTGGACCGTTGGGATAGGGGAAACCAGTTCTGATCTCTTCGATTGACAATAGAGTCTATTTCTCTAAGGCATCGTATCAAGTGCTTCGCTATCTCAACACCTAGAGCGTGTATTCAACATTATGGCTCCGACGAAGACTCTGCTCCTCTTTGGAGACCAAACACTTGACATACCAGCGTCACTGAATGATCTTTTCGTGCACCGCCGCAAATCGCAAAACTTGGATGCCTTTCTCAAGAGTGCAATTGCTTCACTACGCTATGAAGTTGCCGAGTTTGATTTTGGTGGGCAGTCGTTCTCTAGCGTTCTGGATTTGAGGGCTCTACTCGCGCCTTTGTCTGAGAACCCTAGTCGACATGTAGCAGTTCAGACCTTTTTGACCACCGTGATTCAATTAGGGAACCTCATCTTGTAAGTTCAATGTAACAACGTAAAGATACGTATTAACCAGTTTACTAGACGCATGGAGAGTGAGCCGAGATTGTTGGACTCAGGTTCAGATGTAGCTCTGATAGGTATCTGTACGGGGATACTTGCAGCAGTTGCCGCCAGCGTTGCAAACTCCCTCCAGGAGCTTCTTGAAATCTCGGCAAACATTGTTGTTGTTGCATTGCGATTTGGCCAAATAATGCAAAGAAGGGCATCTGCGTTGGAATCAAGCACGGAGTCGTGGGCTTTTACGGTTGCAAAGCTCGAAGGAACAGAGGTGGACGAAGCGATAGCTACGTACAACAAGGTGCGCTTGTCTTCTTGAGCCCGACGAAATGTTGCTTGCAGCATAATACTAATGTACTTGGCAGGCCATTCCCTCTCACAGACGTGTTTATGTGAGTTCACGAGCGCAGCATGCATTCACAGTCAGTGGCCCACCTACCAATCTCGCAGAGATCCGTGGGCTGTATCCCTTTCAATCCTGCAAGACACTAGATTTGCCGATATATGCACCTTATCATGCGTCACATCTCCACGACGATCAGCTACGAACTCTTCTCGGAATTGTACCCTATCATACACAACAACGGCCGGTCCTTCGAAGCCTGATATCCACCGCGTCTGGGAAGCCTTTTCAGACAACAAGAATGGGTGAGCTTCTTCTGGAAGCTCTGAAGGAAGTTCTGGAACGACCAATTACATGGCCACAGTTGCTTGGTGGTCTAGAGGATACATTCACAGTCTCAGACGTCATCCTCGAAGCCATTGGGTCAACAAATATTCCAAACTACCTTGTCAAGGAGCTTCAGTTGAAGGGAATCAACGTTTCAAAGGCTTCAAGTCCGGTAGAATCCCCGATTCTAGGTGATGATGATGTTGACTCTGGTGATATTGCTATTGTGGGCATGTCAGGAAGGTTTCCTGGTGCAGAGGACCTCGAGAGTCTATGGAGAGTTCTGGAAGATGGACTGGACTTGCACCGGCAGGTATGCATTACGGTTGAATAGGGTCCATCGAGCCTGAAGTTGACAAAAGCTAGATCCCACCCGATAGATTTGACGTTCAGTCGCATTGCGATCCAACAGGGAATCTCAGAAACTGTAAGTCGTCTCAAGGAAGCATTCAGTCAATTACTAAAGAGTCTACAGCAACATTGACTCCTTTCGGTGTCTTCATTGATCAACCCGGACTCTTCGATGTCCGCTTATTCAACATGTCGCCAAGGGAGGCAAAGCAAACCGATCCCATGCAGCGTTTGTTGCTCATCACAACATACGAAGCATTGGAGATGGCAGGCTACAGCCCTGGGCGAACCCCTTCTTCAGACAGTTCCAGAATCGGGACCTTCTTTGGCCAAACTAGTGATGATTGGCGAGAGGTGAATGCATCGCAAGACGTTGACACGTTTTTTATAACCGGCGGCATCCGCGCATTCGGACCTGGGAGACTCAACTACCATTTCAAATGGGATGGCCCATCCTACAGTATCGACACTGCATGTTCATCTAGTGCTGCATCGATACAACTGGCGTGTAGCGCTCTGTTAGCACGTGAGATCGACACAGCTGTAGCTGGTGGCGCTAACATTCTGACGGCCAATGACTTGTTCGCTGGCTTGAGCCGAGGAGGCTTTCTCTCAAAGACAGGTGGATGTAAGACTTTTGACGATGAAGCTGACGGCTATTGTCGAGGGGATGCTGTTGGGACTGTTGTCCTCAAACGCCTAGCGGACGCAATTGTCGACAATGACAAAGTATTAGCCGTCATCAAAGCCGTCTCAACAAACCACTCATCTCAGGCAGTGTCAATTACGCATCCCCATGCCGCGACTCAACAGGCTTTGTTCGAAGATGTGCTTAGGAAAAGCAATCTCACAGTCAATGACATTGATGCGGTGGAACTACATGGTACAGGAACCCAAGCTGGAGATTTCACAGAGTTCTCATCGGTAATGGGTGTTTTTGGTAACCAGAGATCACTTGACCGACCAATCTACGTGGGCACAGTAAAGCCGAACCTGGGGCATGGAGAAGCAGTAAGCATCACTTATCCAGAGGATTGTTCATATCTAATTGCCATGAATAGGCCTCTGGAGTGACTTCGTTGATGAAGTCTATCCTAATGCTAAAGCACAACTCAATACCGCCACATATAGGCATCAAGCATCGCATCAATCATCGATTACCACCACTTGAGACGGTTCCTATCAAGCTAGCACTTTCCGGAAAGGTGGCGTGGCCGAAACCACCATCTGGCAAACGCAGGGTCCTCATCAACAATTTCGATGCTGCTGTAAGATTTCGCTTGCCTCCCGATCTTCCCATGCAGAGCTAACTGTCACAGGGTGGAAATACAAGTATGGTCATTGAGGACCCACCTATGGTCCAGATCAAAGACAAGGATCCTAGAAATCACCACGTTGTTGCCATCTCCGGGCGAACGTTGCTTTCCTTCGAGCAAAACCGAACACAGTTATTGGATTTTCTGAAACACAGTGACGTGGCCATAGACGACTTATCGTATACAACGACAGCTCGCCGGCAACATCACATATTTAGGCGAGCATACTCCGCAAATTCAACCATAGAGCTCATCAAGCTTCTCGAACAAGATACCACGACCAACCCGCCAGACCGCCAATCAAAACCAAAGATTGTATTAGTCTTCACAGGCCAAGGCAGTCAATTCTCCGGGATGGGTAAGCAACTCTTTGCGACACATCCCTCGTGTCGACGATGGTTCAACGAGTACGACAAAATTTGCACCCAGCTTGGATTTGACTCGTTCCTTGGTCTGATCACTGGTGACTTAGCGTTGGATCAAGCCTCCCCGTCTCAAGCCCAACTCGCTCTGACTTCGTTCGAGATGGTCGTATGGAGATTGTGGAGAAGCTGGGCGCTGGAGCCAGATGCAGTGATCGGCCACAGCATCGGAGAGTACGCCTCTCTTGTGGCTGCTGGCGTGCTTTCCGCGTGGGATGCGCTGTACCTGGTCGGCACCCGAGCGAAGCTTCTGGAACGCAATTGCAAGGCAGGCACACACTCAATGCTAGCCGTCAATCTACCTTCCGAGAAGGTTACCGAGATCCTAGCTCAGCATGAGTTCACATCTTGCGAGATCTCGTGCATCAATGGTCCAAGCGCGACAGTTGTTGGTGGTGAGAAGGAGGAGGTTGAGGCACTCCAGGGCAGCCTGACACGCGTTGGCACCAAGACATCGATTTTGCGCGTTCAGTATGCTTTCCACTCCCAGCAAATGGATTCCGTCCTGGAGGAGTTTGAGGCTGCAGCTAGCTACTTGCGCCCTACATATCCTGACACCATCATCGCCTCGCCAGTGACAGGAACCGTCATCCACAAGCATGAGCAGCTCGACCCTAGCTACCTCATAAGTCAGTGTCGAAAGCCAGTCAACTTTGTCAGCGCTCTTCGCGGTCTACAAGATCACTTTTCCGGCAACGACCCAACTGTGTGGGTCGAACTCGGGCCGAAGCCAGTGTGCTTAGGAATGGTTAGGTCTACACTCGACATCGCACCGGCCCGTCTGGTTCCAACAACAAAGGAACGTCAAGACGATTGGGCGACTTTGTCGGGAGGTCTCTCCCAGATCTACAATGCTGGATTCGATATCAATTGGCAAGCGGTTCACAGGGAGCATGAGTCGAGCTTGTCTTTGATCAATCTCCCGTCGTATGCCTTTGACCTGAAGAACTACTGGATACAGTATGAAGGTGACTGGAGTATAACTAAGGGACGTGAAGCGGGAAAATCTCCACCAAGTAAAGACCGCTTCTCCACGACCAGCCTGCAGAAGTTGGTATCAGAAACAGTGCAAGAAGATACATTGACGGTCGTTTTCTCAAGTAATATACTTGACCCGAAGCTGATCCCGGCGATTGAAGGTCACCAGGTCAGCAGAAGCGGCCTTTGTCCAAGCTCCCTGTACGCCGATATGGCCCTCACGGCGGCCACTTACGTACAATCCAAGCTCTCACCAACGACCGAGGTTCCGTCTATGGATGTAGCAGATATGGAGGTGATGAAACCCCTGGTGGCCAATTCCTCTCTGACAGAGCAAATTCTCTTTGTTACGGCACACAAGAAAGAAAAGTTTGGTATCGTTTACATCGAGTTCTCATCCGAGCTTGGCGCGACAAGAACCCAACATGCTACTTGTACAGTATCCTTCGGCAATCGAAAGCAATGGGTATCGGAATGGCACCGTCAGAAATACTTGATCGACGGGCGCATCGAGAGGCTCAAGTTCACCGTAGATGGCGTCAGCCATAGAATCATGGGAAAGCTAGTCTACAAACTCTTTTCCACTCTCGTCAACTACAGCGAACGCTACCAAGGATTGAAAAAAGTCTACCTTGACAGCGAAGCTTTTGAGGCTGTTGGTGTAGTCAAAGCATCCCCAGCTGTCACTGGGGAGGCCTTTCATTTCAGCCCGTACTGGATCGACAGTCTGCTTCATCTGTCAGGGTTCGTGTTGAATGGCAGTGACAGGACCCCAGAGGACGCTGTGTACATTTCTCACGGATGGAAAAGCCTACGGCTTCCAACAAAACTCGACCCCGACCGGTCGTATCAGACCTATGTCAGAATGCAACCACTCGAATCTGAACAGATCATGGCTGGAGATGTTTACATACTCGAGGATGATTCCATTGTTGGTCTTTGCGTTGGTCTGAAGTTCCAGAAGATCAAGAAGTCTATTCTGGGACATCTTCTTCCGAATCGTCAATCGCCTCCCCCCAAGCCGACTGCGCCATTTGCACTTATCCCGGCAAGACCGAAGACTGTTGTTAGGACTGAGGTGCCTACCAGTGACCTCTTCGATCAAGTCGTTGCAATTATCGCTGATGAGGCGGGCGTGCTTCGTACTGACGTTCACAATGACAACGTGGAATTTGCTGAGATCGGCATTGACTCGTTGCTGAGCCTTTCCATAACAACTCAAATGCGCGAATTGACTGGGTTTGATATACCTACTTCATTCTTCATTACCCATCCTAAGGTCGCCGACCTCCGAAACTTTCTCATTGCGTACGAATCGGGTACCTCGTCGTCTGTGCAATCAGATTCGGAGGACTCAGACGATCTTTTTGAGCGGGACAATATCTCGACTGCTGGCACATCAGCAGAGAACCTTGTCCTCAACAGTACACGAGACTTGTCGGCATCAGTCCTGAAGCGAATTGTAGCCGAGGAACTGGGAGTGGCCGATTCAGAGATCCAGTCAAGTACCGAATGGACTGACATCGGTCTCGACTCGCTAATGAGTTTGGTTATTATCAACACAGTCAAGGATGCTACGGGACACACGTTGACACCCGACTTCTTCATACGACAATCAACGTTCGGAGATGTCCAGCGACTATACCAGAAGAGCGATATACCTCCCGCTCCTGTGCCAGCACACCCAGACAATCGTGGATCGAAGAGCAGGGATACGGTAGAGTGCACATCTGTGGTCCTTCAGGGCAGCTCCTCCTGCAAGTATACTCTGTTTCTAATCCCGGATGGATCTGGATCCTCGGCATCTTACGCTGGGCTTCCTCTCGCGTTGCCCGATACCGCAGTGATAGGACTCAACAGCCAATACTTGGGAAACAGCGCACCATTCCAGGAATCTATCGAGACCACCGCATCTAAGTACCTCAGAGAGATACGTAATAGACAACCCAATGGCCCGTACATTCTTGGAGGATGGTACGTATATTGAATTTGGATACTCAAACTCTGAGGAATGTTCTAACCATATACTCTGTTGTCTCAGGTCAATTGGTGGCGTCTACGCGTACGAGATAGCCCGACAGTTGGCTCTGAAAGGCGAGGTCGTGTCAGGTATCATATTGGTTGATGCTCCTTGTCCGCTACGACTTCCTCCGATGCCTGAAGCCACTATCGACATACTGATACGACATGGCATATTTGGAAGCCAAGGGAAGATTGCACCAGCAGTAAGTCTCAATATGCCTCTTCAATGTCGTCAAGGATCCGCACTGACTTAGGACAATCTAGCTTCGAGCTCATTTCCAAGGAAGCGTCCGGGCGCTTCAAAGGTACACACCGTTGCCACTTCCTCCTGGCATCTCCATACCCTGCATCGCTGTGTGGGCGAGCGATGGCGTCTTCCAGACACCCTCCGCGATCCCCAGCTCCGTGTCACGAGAGCTAGCGGCTAGCGGTACAAGTAGTGTCGATGACTGGATTCTCTTCCCTCGTAAGAGTCACGATTCGACTGGATGGGATGATCTTCTATCAGATTACAAGCCCACCGTTGTTAGCGGTAACCACTTCACAATGATGAAGCAGCCACATGTAAGTTACCTCGCTAAACCTCGTTGTAAGGTGAACATCTGCTCATATCGTCATAGGTCCAAGAGCTTGGTCAACGTATCCAGACGGAACTGAGGAAGCTGCTCCGGCTTCGTTGAGACCTTTGATCCTCGTATCATTTCGTTTCTCAGCCCAGCACGCGATTCGTGAGAGGTATCTTTCATTTGTCTTGTGATGTTGCACATCCATAGCGGAGTTTCAGCTGTAGAGGTCTGAGATAGTGGTCTATAGAACGAATAGAATTGCTTTGAATGAAGTGCTCGCTGTTCTGAATCTTAGACTTCGAAGGTAAATATGGCTTGTGAGCATATGCGCACCGCCATATGGTTCATCACATGTGCAGCCAACTTTGGTCCATATCTATCTACAAGCACTAAGCAGTTGATCGGCAAGAGACTAGAACGTACCATGTTCTCCTAATGGAGACACTTAGTTCCTCAAGACCGACTAAACACTTTCTCTAACCTCTAAGTCGACGTGGAGTATAGTCAATTTACCCAGCAACATCGTCTCAAAAAAGTACCGAAATTTTGTGTAATGAGTAAATTCTTACAACTTAGCCTTGAGACTTCAATATCATCCAAAATTGATCATCATTGTACCTGTTAAGTAATCCAGCTGTCACCAGCTGTAGGGTGTACGTATTACCATATCTAATCGTTTGTGGTAAAACCGAGAAGGCTACGATGAGACGGCAGATTTCGATGGGGGAAGGTCACAAAAAGGGACATTGCGAACTTGCGCGAAATAAGTAAGAATATGAGGGTATATCAATTCGATCCGAGCGAGTTTACATGGTGGCTACGTCAAGGTTGGTTGTTGTGAAACGAGGGAATGGAGATTGATCGGAGATAATCCGGATCTCGCCAACGCGTCTTGCCATCCATCTACGTGTGTCCGGTCCTCTACCTTGACTTCTCCACCTTGACTCCTCCAATGTTGTCCACCCTACCCAGCGCACGCGGCAATTGCGTCCTGGACGAGCTTTACACGGTCTTCGAGAGCGTCAAGATCTCTTGAGATGATGGTGTACGGGATCGCTCTTGCCTCCAACAGCTCGCGAAACGCACCGTCAATCTGCATCCAACCCTCCATGTCCTCCGGCATAAGCCTCGTCCCGTCGTCGACCAACCAGCTGCAGCCAGCCTCGCAGACGAATACAATGCCTTCTTTCATCCGATTCTCGAGCTCCTTCCACGCGATAGAAGCGATCATCTCATCGGCGGCTTCCCTGCCGACGAACAGCTGCGCGTACACAATTGGGTCGAGGCCGGAGCGGTCGCAGATACACCAGGATGTAGGCAGGCGGTTGGAGACTGCTCTTTCGGCCTTGAACTGGGCCTCGAGGATGTACTTCTGAAGCTCGAGAGACCGAATAGGAGACGTGACGATCTCGTCACGGCTGAAGCCTTTCTCCTTCAGTACACTTCGGGCGACCTCACGTACGAAAACGAGCTGCTGATCTGCCCCGGTGCCGCTTGTGTTTGATGTATGGTTAGACGTTTCCAGGGCATTGACGAGAGTCGTCTTCCCTGTGCATTGCGCCCCGATAATGTAGGCCGTCCTCCGAGGTCCTGTAGTGATGGCCATAGTTGCTTCGGCGTGATGGTAGTTTGTTTTGCTTCAAACCTCACTTTCCGCGGGTTATCGCTGTAGTGAGTGAGTTTGAATGTGGCGTTGCCCGTGTTACACAAGATTGCGCGAGCCTTCCGCCCCGTCACTTGACCTCAGCCTTACCTCACAGATCTCTTTCACCCTGTTGCTCCTCGTGAAGCGAGACTTCTTCTCGCAGCTTTCGAAAACCGTTGCGCATGTTTCTGCCATCACACAACAAGAGCTCAGGCGCTGATAGTATGAGTAATCCAAAGTCTTTTCAAGCTACTCTCCAGCAGTCGATCGATCCTGACGACTCGTCTTGGTCTTACAACGTCTCAGACATACCGAGACCTAAAGAAACTAATGTTGCGGGGTTGATCAAGTGCGTCTCCGTAGTCTCTTCGGAGACCAAGCGGTACATACGATTACGCTACGAATCGCCCCCGGAGAACCGTGTTACCCGGGGCGAGCAGCTTGATCGTCTGCTGCTGATATCTTTCTCCGACTTCAAATTGCAATGGCCACCCTCACCAGATGGCACACCGCGAAGAGCGACGGCGAAGGAAACAAGTGACTACATCACGCGCATGTTGATCGCAGGCTTCACCATCAACGGTGTGCAATATCATTTCTTCGGTCACTCGAACAGCCAACTCAAATCTCGATCTTGCTTCATGTATGCCGCGTCGAAGCAAGCAATCTCAACGAAGATTGAAGCGATGGGCGATCTGTCCAAGCTGAAGTCGGCAGGGAAGAAATCGAAACGTATTGGCCTTCTCTTTTCGAGCGCCGAATTGGCTTTGACACTGGATCCCAGTCGCTGCAAAGATATCGAGGACGTGACATTGGGCGACTATACCTTCACCGACGGCTGTGGTTTGATCTCTAAACACCTTGCACAAGAATTAGTGCAGCGACGAAATATTGTCTATCGCGGGCAGCGATACCTACCATCTGTTTTTCAAATACGCTATCGTGGCTACAAGGGAGTCTTGACTCTGGATCCAACTTTTGACAAAGACTCCACCCTCGACAAACGCCCAGGACAACTCCAAGTGTTATTTCGAGAGTCTATGCGCAAGTTCAAGGATGCAACAGATCACAGCTTCTCGGTTGTGGCTTATTCGAAGGTGGGTCAAGCTTACGAAGAACATCGGCAATGTTGACTGACCTTTTGATAGCCGTACGCTTTCGGTCATCTGAACGACGAGGTTGTTATACTTTTGCACACTCTAGGCATCACGCAAGATACTCTGATGAAGAAACAGGTTGACCACCTGAGTTTCCTACAACGTGTTAGCCAAGGGGACGTTCGCGCAGCTTTCCAATATCTCACCTACACGGATCACTTTGACCTGGCTGAGAAGCTGCTAATCAACGGGATCGAGTCAATCACGGCGTCACTACGAAGTCTTGTGAAGCAAGAGTTTACAAGAATGCTCAACAAGCGAGAGGAACAGCGATGTCGAATTCTGATTCCAAATTCTCGCCTCCTGTTCGGAGTGTGCGATCCACACAGTTTTGGCGAACGAACTGGCAAGCTCAAAGAAGGAGAATGCTTCGTGCGCATCACTCAAGATGGTGACGGCAAGGCTCGCACTATCGTTAACTCGGAGGTACTGGTGACAAGAAACCCATGTCTACATCCCGGTGACTTGCAGAAGTTCCGAGCTGTGGACATTCCGGAATACGCCCACTTGGTTGACTGCATTGTCTTTCCCATACAGGGCAAGAGACCAAGCGCAGACCTTATGTCAGGAGGAGATCTTGACGGTGACAAGTGTAAGATTCCCTGAACTGATATTGTGATCGTCTAACGTGCCATACAGTCTTCGTCACCTGGGATCCAGACATCGTACCGAAGTCTGTCTCTGAACCAGCAGCTTATCCTGGCGTCAAGGACCCTCCCTCGTTCAAAAAGGTCACTGATGATGATCGCGTGGAGTTCTTCGCGAGATACACGAATGCTTCTCTCGGACGAGTTAAGAATCTGTACCTGAAGTGGGCTCGTATTGGCAATTCAATGTCCCCACAGTGTCAGCAGCTCAACCGTCTATTCTCACAATGTGTTGATGGAAATCGCATCAGAGTACCACAGGATTTGGAGAGCCCCCCCGAACCGAACGACTCTACTCCACCGTTCATACTTGATATTCTACATGCTGCCTCAACAGCCTTCATCGAGAGTGTGATGAGTAGCCCACATGATCTCCACGATGAAGATGGTTTGGATGTCGCAGAGATTCTGCTGAGTCGTGATAAGTTTGCCATGGCCGAATTTGAATTGCTACAGCTTACCCTTCGCTGGTGCGAAAAGAATCAAATGGACATCATGGAATTCGGCCATCTATTCGACTTCAGCGCATTGTCCGACGAGCAGCAACTCTGGTTTTTGAGCCGCTTGCCTCCTTCCACGGCTTTCCCGGCTGAAGGCTTGGTTAGGAACGGCCTTATGCAGTCTGACATTATCACTTCAGAGGAACTGCATCGATTCCGCCTAGATCATCCGCGCCTGCATTGGAAGCCGGTGTTCCGCTCTACGACAGATCGAATGGGACGTTTCATCAGCACGGTCTGCCGCTCAATGGAACTCTTTCATAAGAAGCTCATCGTGCTGAGCGTGGACGAGCGCTTGACCCTGGCTATCTATGTACCCCAGAAGATCGAACGAGCAAACGATGTGCGAGTCGATAGCAACGTTCGAGTCTTCGCTCTTCCTCGTTCTCAAGGAAGCCAGTCGGCTAATTACAAAGTGCTACCGACCAAGAAGGACTACAGATTGTATTGTGATGAGAATGGGCTTCAACTGTTTCAAGGCAAACGTGGCAATACCTGGATCTACATCAACAAGTCACAGATGAATGATGAAGCGTTTCGTAACGAAAAGAACAAGGGTGATAGACGACGCAGGAAAGAGCAAACCGTCGAGGATGGAGCGAACTTCGACTGCCGGATCAGCGTGGCACTAGACAAGATCAGCAGAGACATCCAGACTCACGTAGGCAGGCTGAATAGAGCTGGTGTACTAGGGGCTGAGATATACGCCATCAGCAATCGAGATATCAACTCGATGAATTTGCTTGATCGATGGCTGCACTACATCGACACAGAAGAAGTGCTCCCGCTTTTCGAACCCCTTGAAGAGGACTATACCATTCCTACGCTGGACCATGTTGCGTGGGACGATTATTCACAGAACGTGTCGATGATCGTGCGCGAACGAAACCTGGCTCATTTGAGGATCTTGGACTCGCCTTCAGATCTTCAGACAGCACTGCATCTTCTGGAAGCCCATGGGGAAAAGTCTTATCTGCGGGAAGTCTACACCCAACTTCTCTCTCTAGAAGCAAGTAACCACTGCGCGATCCCGAAGCATACCATTGCCTCCACGCTCTTGGAGTTTCTACCACGAGCAGCTTATCTCATTTCAACATTCCTTCAGTCCCCGACATGGACTAATCACCGGGCTAACTTGGAGGAGAGGCTCATACAACTAGCCCCGAGTCTTCTACTCGAGTTGGTGCTTTTGACAAACGCCTTTCAAAGCTTCATTCGGCACCCGTTCGCCATACTGCTCCAAGAACTCAAACATTTAACGTTACAGAGTTTCGCCGAACTGGTCGAGCTCATTGCACTCACCGTCCGATCATCAGAGACTGCACTCGACCTGCTCCTCGAAATCCTTGAACCCGAAACTTCTCGATTGCTCGTTGGACGACCTCTTCTCATCCAACGTTTCGTCCAGTCGGTCTTCGGCATCGCGATTGATCATATCGACGAGGCGTCTAGTGGTAACAAGCCTGAGAAGGAGAATCTGAAGCTAGCAGTCCATGACCGCAAGGATGGCTATACCATCGTAAAAGCTTCCCTGCGTATTGATTCGAGCATGAGCTCACTGAAGGTTGGCGACCATGTGCGCCTTACGGTTTCCAATCCGCCACAGAATGCGCCACTTGAGAACCCAGCCTCAGTTGATGCACTTGTGTTGAACGCAGATCAAGAATCTGCAATCATCCGTTGCCTGCATAAGCCGCCTGACTATATTGGGGAATGTGCATGGACGATCACGCTCTGTGGTTCATTTGTTAACAGCAAGACGATGTTCGACGCTGTTACATCTTTCTACACCCAGCGCGAAGCCTGCTGTAGGATCTTCGCCATGCTTGTGGGTTTGCCGGACGGGGATCAGATCAGTCTACCTAAAGTGGAACTGCCATTCTCAGAAGACCCGACTCTGAATGAGAGCCAGAACGCTGCACTCGAGGCGGCAATGACACACTCGCTAACGTTTATCTGGGGTCCCCCGGGCACTGGGAAGACGCATACTGTAGTGCTCATTCTCGCGCAACTTTTAGAGGCATTGCCAAACTCTAGATTCCTCGTCACTGCGCCAACTCATAATGCTGTGGACAACATGCTGAGGAGATTCATGAAAGATGGTGGGCCGCAGAGGACCGGAGTTGTACCGGTAAGAGTATCAACTCAGGTATGTCCCTACAAACAGCAACACGTGACGTTTATGCTAACAGTCAAATGTAGTTCAGCAAGGTGTCTTCCGATCTTCGCGAGTACACCTGTGACGCGATGCTGGGAAAGGAAGTCTCCGGTAACTTCCCAGCACGTCGCCAAGCAGAGAAGCGCATCAAGCAAGCGCGTCTAATCTTTAGCACATGTGCGGGCTCTGGGCTTGGTCTGCTAAGGACGGAGTCTTTCGACGTTGTCCTAGTCGATGAGGCTTCCCAACAGACCGAGCCAGCAACACTCATTCCACTAGTCAAAGGCTGTTCCCGTGCGATCCTTGTTGGTGATCACGTCCAGCTGCGCGCAACGGTGCAAAAGAATGCAGTCCTCACAGGCTTCGACATCTCTCTCTTCGAGCGACACTACAATCTACCCCCACGCCAAGGTGTTGCCAAGGTTATGCTCGACACTCAGTACCGTATGCACCGGAGCATATGTGACTTCAGTTCCCACGAGTTTTACGACGGGAAGTTAAAGACTGAGGTTCAAGACAGCGACCGGCCAGTTGCGGCATCACAGTTCCCATGGCCAAAGGACAACCGTATGGTCTTCATCGAGTGCGGTGCCCCAGAGGATCTTGGTCGACAATCAAAGGCAAACGCAGGCCAGGTTCAAATTTGCAAGCGTGTTGTGCAGCTACTGAACGCCCCTCCAATCGGATCTTCTGCCTCAGATCCGCCAATAAAGAACAGAGATACCGAGCCAGCGATAGCTATTCTCACACCCTACACTCGCCAAAAGGATGCTCTCACCGTTGCTATATCAGGGATTGAGGTCGCGTCGATCGACGGCTACCAGGGACGTGAGGCAGATATCATCGTCTATGTGACAGTTCGCTCGAACTTGCAAGGCGAATTAGGCTTCTTGACCGATATGCGACGACTGAACGTAGTCATGACAAGGGCTAAGACTGGAGTCATCTTGATTGGGAACAAAGCAACGCTGACTGGCATGGCTGATGGTGATATCGATCAAAGTCAGAAGGTCTGGGAACGGCTTTTGCGAAGATGCGAGTTTGTAGGTGACCTTCCTGACTTGCTTATCTCCTAGAACTACTCTATCTTCATATTCCTTTCTGAGGGCCATATTATCTCTAAGGTACCGCCCAGCTGGCCAGATTGAACCAAGGTGCTTCATGCTTTAGTACAGCCTCGGAAAGCCGGGCTGAGGTATTATATGCAGTGGTAGGTATCTAGGTGTAATAATCGGGAGACAAGACTAATGGTGATGTCTCATCAGTTGAACGCTTTGCAAGGCTGAGAAGTGCATTCGACTCGGCAGCATTGTGGCGTAATCATTGCACGTGACCCTTTAGCGAAGGAGAGGCAGTATCTAGCATGCAAAAAGCGGCCTTTTATACCGATATCGTCCCTATAAGTTGTATCGACAGATCCTCAA
This sequence comes from Lophiotrema nucula, assembly GCA_010015825.1. Taxonomy (NCBI): domain Eukaryota; kingdom Fungi; phylum Ascomycota; class Dothideomycetes; order Pleosporales; family Lophiotremataceae; genus Lophiotrema; species Lophiotrema nucula. The sequence continues at coordinate 72,342 of ML977342.1, forward strand.
AGCTTCCTGTCGTCGTGGAGTCAATCATGTGTTCGCGGTCATACTTGCAATTTCAGCTGTGTTGCCAGATGGCCATTTAGGCTAAGCGTAAGAGCCTCAGCTTTCCACAGGCAGTCCTCCACCCACCTTCGTGGCACGACACAGCCCCCTTCACTTTCTTCACCGGTGCTGTCACTGGCGATCGTTTCGACAACTTCTATGACAATGAATGCGCCTCAGTTTCGAGGCGCTCTGATTACGAACCAGGCTGAAGCGCATAGCTCTCTTGGTGCGCTCTATATTGATGTGTCACTTGTGAAGTATCAGCCTCTCAACGAATATCGCGAAGTTGGGAGATGTCTTTCTGCGAGGAGAAGGCAGGAAGCCGACGAAGGCCAATCCCACGCAACAGCCGAAAAGCTAGGGCTCCTCTTCGACAGCCTGGTTCCAGATACTCCAGATCTTCTAAAAGCTTACGGTCTGCGATGCAGCGAAATCGCTCAATCAGAAACACACAATCCCCAGGGCAATTCACGATACGGCTTATTCGCTAACGAAGTTGGCGCGGATGGAACCACTATATGGGCAGCTGCTACCTCGGGAACTTCCTCGATCGCTATACATCTTCTAGCATGCATGCTCTCACGAATGTGGGACACGCCTGAAGCTGTCTCTATCTGGATGGAGTTAATAACCGATCGAAAGAATTTCCTGTCTCAATCAGGGAAACGAATGGACTTTGCAGCTTCACGAGTGGAGTTGACCCGGGAAGAAATCTCCAATTGGCACGCAAGCGCCCACGCCTGGCGACTCACAGCAGATCAAGCAAACGAACCGAAGCAGCGCCAATTACTGCTCATCATCGATAATCTCGGTATTCCTGTCAGTGGAAGAACCCGCCTCGGCGACAGTGTGATCGACACTTGGATAACAGCTATGATAACCGTTGATAAGCTGGTTCGAGGCGAGGCCCAAAGCATACAGATTGGAGCTCCATTGTTGGGCCTTGCCTCTTGGCATCTGTACCCGGACATGATTGTCTTTGGTAGAGGCCGCGATGTCACGGAAGTCAAGCTGAAGGACTCGCTTATTCAGTGAGGTGGTGTCATCACTCTAGGATTGCAAGATTTGCGAAGGAGCGGTGATGGCATCTACTGGTCTCTGCCATTGGCTCACCTGAGATACTATGGAGAACCCGTCCAATCTGAGGCTCGATTATCGTCTCAGACCTCCAGAGTCCCTATCGACCAGCTCATGTTTGTTGCGTTAGGCAGCCTCATTCGTAGATGGCTTGCAGGAGCGCAGGACATCGAACTAGCTTGTCAACTCCTGGTCATGATAGAACGATACGTCAGCGTTACAGAAGAGGTTCGCTCAGAAGGAGCCTGGTTATGCATTCTCGCATCGTCCGCCAATGCATTCCTCACCGGACCTGAAGATACCAAGCCAGAGACTCTTCAGCTGATTAAGTGCGGCCGCAGGAAGTATCGAACTTTCTTAGACGATCCCAAGACCGACTCCTTATTTGGCCTGTCAAGTTGTAGTACCCTGTTGAGCATGTTGCACGGCAATGCCTCTCGTGTTGCCTTGCTTAGAGAGGTTGCAAAGGATTTCGCAAACGACGGCACCCTGATGATTATACAATGCCAGGCTGGAACAGGGAGCGCATGGGAACTCTCCTCTGTAGAGCGCCTCAGAGGTGTAGATGGGTATGAAAATACAACAGAGAGTACGAGAAATGATCAACTCAGGACAAAGTTCATTCGCTGGCTCAATGCCGACTACGAAGAGGTTTTCTACGAGGACGAACAAGAGGACGCAGACGCCATCAAACTGCAAGGAGCAATCCCATCCTTTGAGTTCATGAGCCATTGGCAGACCCCTCCTAGAGAATTTTACAACAGGATCCTCGAGCGCGCTTGTCACGACCGCGTATGGCAACGAGCTCAAGGTATTACAGTTGTAGCCCGTCTGATATTCGGCGCGCCTAAGATAGCCGCTCTATATGCGATCAGTGTCTCATATTGGGATGCTGTCTCCACCAATTTTGAACAGAGAAGGGTTGAACCAAAGTCCAGACTTCTACCCAACATCTTTGTCCTAAGACACATCATTTTCTCCCTCCAGAACAGGCTCATTGCTCAGAAAGCTCTCGCCGATCATCTGGTGCGCGGCAAGTTCTCAGAAGCAGCGTTGAAAGTGCCTTTCGATGGCCGTCCAAGTGAACTTTTATACTCACTCAAAGCTTTGGCTACTGTCTGGATGTTATACAACCAGCTACCGCACGCTACTGTAGACATACGAGTAGCTTCGAGCCCTCTCGCAAATCATAGATGGATTCCGAACGAAGAGGCCGGTACATCCCCCTTCAGCGCCTATAGTCTATCCCGTGAGCAAACATTTGCGTGCATTGCAAAGTTTGAGTCGGGGGCTTTCAACTTCGATCCAGTCGCTATGAAAGGCGTACATGCTGTATCTGCGGGCAACTCCATATTCGTATCGCGAAATCTGCTGGAAGATCCATGTCATTAACTTCCATATACCAACAGGAGAAGTCTGGTTGAGAGGGTAGTAGGCAACATACTCGATATGTTCACGCAAAAGTCGTGCCTTGTGTTCGCGGAGTGTACGCAGTTTCATGACGAAGTTGCTGACGTGAGCGACATAGCCAAGTTTGTATCTATCGACAATTGGGAAGAGTTGTTGGACAGCCCACCAGAGATTGGTGTCGTGCGCGCTAAAGGCAATTGGCAAGCCAGACTCGCAGCGGCTGCACTCGCTGTACAGCGCGGTCACGAGACCAGAATCCTTCCGGACAACATCTGTTGGACATGTTGTCTGACACTACCTCCCACCTCTCGTATCGACGCAAGGGAGATCGACGATAATCACTTCGACGATGATGATACAATCGATGTGCCAGAACGACCCAATGACGAGGAAGGCTCTGATAGTGAGTTAGATGAAAACGTAGACATGGATGAGATCAAGACGAATGGAAAAAAGCGCGGTGCATCCAACGACAGTAACACGCGAGCTAGGAAACGGAGGTCTCATGGGGGTCATCGAAATACTGTCTACATTCTTTGAAATGATAACGAAGCCATCATTTACCCTCCTTGTGTATCGAAACTTTTCAGAAGACCTCGTCGAGCACCTTTAGCCTACTCTAGAGCTCAAAACTGGGCCGCCAAATCTCACGGCGCACTTGGGGGCTCTTCAAAATCTCCTAGCATCTATTTCGTGGTCTCGTTGTCCATCGTCTAGTCAACACGCGAATGGGCTATTCTCTTCCATGCCTATCTATGTCCAATTCCTACGATCCCGGTGTCTAAATTAAGTGCTACCATTCTAACAAAGAACCATAAGTGCTTGCATTCTTTATCGTCTCTACATTGGCTTTGTCAAACCCGGGTTGTCCATAACCCCATGGGTTTCTTTGTTCCCTATTTACAGCCTCTTTCTACATTCTTGATGGCCGTGAATCTAGATTGGAATCCCATCATCTTCTCTAACTCACGCGCTTACACGGTTATCCGTAGTAAAATGTCTTCCTACGTTCTGAGACGCGAAGTCAACACCAATGAAGGGGACATGAATACAAGTCCTAGGCCCCGACATCCGTCCACGACATCTACCGTTATCTACCAATACCTCGGCCATGAGCCTTTCGCGACATATCAGAATAAGGTCAAGGCACTCTGTCAGGAGATCTGGCCTAGTCTGAAACCCGAAGCCTTCACTGTCGAGCGCCGCGCTGGAAGAGAGGAAAACCGCATCATTAAAATCACGACCGACTTTTCACGAAAGATTGAGCCTCGCTGGCTTCGTTGCCTTAATGGAGCCTTAATGTTCGCTGGTTACGAAGAATGGGTTGATCCTCCCAAGAGAGGTCAATTTGTTATCCGCATTCCTCGTAAGGAGAGCCCATGGTTTAACTATGAGGTGGGTATAAATGAGTGGGTGGCAGAGGAGACTGGAATTCCTGCTCCACTTACCGTGAAGTTTCAAAGATTACAGAACAATAAGATTGGAAAGCCTTACGTCATCCAGAGGTTCATTCGAGGGCGTCCTCTTGAGAACACCTTCTACGACTTGGATTACAACCAGCGCGTACTCATTGCTCGGGACCTGGGCAGGGCCATGGTAACGATGATACAGCCCGAGGCGTCATCGCCAGCTCCAGGTTTCTTGGACACAGAAACCTATATGAAGAACGGATGGACAAAGAACAATGTTCAGCCTCTAGAACTCGACGTCCCGTTTCGTGGCGTCTACCAGAATCCTGCTCATGCTCGAGCCTTTCCGTCCAAGCAGCAGACCACCCTCATGTTTCTCAAGTCTCAGATCAGCCGTCAACGGGAATACGATCTGATACGAGGTTACAGAGGTGATTTCTGGCGTGGAGCTGAGCAAGTCGTCGAGCATCTAGACGACCTGGAGTGGTTCGATGATGATCGCTATTGTCTCACCCACTTAGACCTGGGTCCACATAACATCATTTGCGGAAAACACCCGCACACAGGCAACTTGACCGTACGCCTAATCGAGGACTGGGACCTCGCCATCTTCGCGCCAATGTGGCTAAGTCTTACACCACCATCGTGGCTTTGGACCCCCGAAGGCGAAGAGCCTGATGAAGCGAAAGCAAATAATTTTCAGACCGACCGGGATCTACAAGCCATTAAGGACGCCTTCGAGGAAAACTTCGACGAGACTGGCTGGGCATACATGTATACTCCACCGTCCAGGATCGCACGTGTTATCTGCCGACTTGCTATCTTGTCCATCAACTCCAAGGAGGATTACATGGCGCTACATCATGCCTTGAGTGAGTGGAACGAGTTGTATCCTGATCGGAAAGTGAGGCCTCTGTGGGACTCTCTGGATCCGTATGCGAACGATGTAGTGCCTCCTGCCGAGTTAGAGTAATGTTGAATGAATTTGAAGTATATTTGTTTATCTCTCGTAATGATCTCGTCTGCCTCTTCACAATCGTATGTTGCTTTGGTTCTGTTTGCATTCACATGATTGTTCGATATTGATACTTTGCAGAGCACTATACTACTTTGCCGTTGTCCAAAATGGATCCTTGTACGTGTCCTGAAAAGGTCAAGCTGCTCAAAATCTCTTTTAACACCTAAAGGCTTACGGAAAGTTCATGAATCCACTTCGAGTCAATGAAGCAGGTCGGCAACAAAGTTTTCGTCACAATTGCCTGCCCCAGAACCTCGCTCAATGTCTTGGAACTAAAGAAAATATCGTTGAGAAGGGCACTGCTAGCATCAGAGATAGTGACTGCGTTCCCATCATCAGCTCCTTCCACGCGATCGATATCGCAACTATGAAGATACTTTAACTGAGCAAGTGGCTGCATTGTCAACGCGGCCAAAAAAGACTCCCGGAAGAAAGAAATCCATGTCTCCATCATGGTAGCGAACGAGACCCGGCGCCCCAAGTGTCCAGCGCACCTGCGTTGCGATTAAAACTAAGCTCACTAACTCTGGTAGTACAGGGGTGAGCGGGAAGAACAACCCCTCCGTTGTAGGTATACAGTCGGAGCTGCCATAGAAACCTATTGTTCGAAGAGCGATATAGGCGGCTTGATCAAGCGCTGTCCTGGGTTTTCCAGCGTGAGTTTCACTCGAGGCAAGCCACGATTCCACAAACTTCTCCCCTTCCTTGCCTAGTGCCGATCTTTCAAGAACCAGCATCTCGTCTAGGTAGAAGGAGCCTGAGTCTTCATGACCCGGCTGACCTCCTCCCCAGCAATGTAGGGGCAATATAGATGGCAGATCTCCTGACACTGGGCGCCACCGTCTCAGAGATGCTGAGTCTCGCGTCGCGGCCGAATAAATGAATGAATAGTCGCCTTTCCGCTCACATAGTATCATGAATGCTTCACAAGGATCCGTGATTCCGGAGGAGCTGGCATGATCCGCGATAATGGCGCCGACCATAGCGTAGAAATGGTCTTCAGGTCGCTCCTTCGTACTTTCGGTGCGCCGGTCCATGTTCGACATTACTTGCAAGGCAGAGCGCTCCTCGTACCCAGCAATCATATAGTCTGCGATAAGGTCCTCGAATGCGTCCAAGCGAGGATACCGCCGCCTCTTGTCAACAGTTTTGTCAAGACGGGATAGTGTAAACCCCAGGCAGTTCAAGAAGTGACTTCCGTCGATCATGACGTGACGAGCGTTCTCGCAGGTGAAGAAAAGCTTCTTGCTATTGACAGCCTCCTGATAGGTCCATGCTCTCGTGATCCAGTCTTCCTTCTCCAAAACATCAAGAAGACTAGGGTCAATGCGGTCCGAACTCTTCATCTGATTAAGCACAGGAACTGATGCGTTCGAGAGGACGACAATAACCTGCTCCGCACAGGAGTAGATATGACCCATACTTTCCAATGTATGAGCTCTCTCCGGCAGCTCCAAGGGAACACAGAACGCATCTACCCAGATACGCGTAGAGAGGGGACAGCATCTTATAGTAGCGGTCAGCGCTGATATCGTGCGATCGGAAACCTCGTGGTTGGCAAAGAAGGGGCTGGGTTCCCTTCCTTTCCCCCATGTGTAAGATACGCAGGTGAACGGTATGCGCTTCGCGTTGTATGCGTCCAGATCTTCAGCAGACAAGCGCCAATAACTTCCTTCGACTTTGATGGATCCAGCGTGCGCGTCAGGGTCTTGTTCGAGAAGGAAGAGTAACATTAGTATGGGCTGAAAAGAGTTCCTACGACCCCGATCGTAGAGAACAAGAGCGCCCAATAGGTGCAAGGATTTGGCTTGAAAATTGCGATTCTAGAGACAATGACTAACGCAAGAGTAATTACCTTAAGAGGCGCTGGCAAAGAAAGGTAGACACGGAGGATGAGACTGCTACCCCTCAGGTCTTGCACAGCCGAGACTTGACCCCGCGATATCAGGTGATCTTTCTAAATATGCCTTATCCAGCCAATACCGTGTCCAATCGGAACACAGGCTTCGGTGGACTCCCAACTCCAACCTATGTACCTAATACTACCACAGCTCGCTACAAAGACAATCTCAATATCAGAGGAAAACCTGTAGTCAATTTGCATCAAAGCAACTATAATAATGAAGACCAGCCCCCGGGGGCGTAAGCTAGATGAGGACTTCTTGTTACGAAATTACATCAAACTTGTAGAAACATACCTAGCTATAGTGAATCTCTATAGACTACGCTTTGGGTGTGGAAGCTGAAACAATTTAATATAATGACGAATTCTGCCCATACCATAGAATGAATTATTAGCGTACCGTTCTTCAGAGATGAAAGCCCCGGAGATAGCTGATTTTACAACGGGCTCGAAGGCTCTATTGATTTCTGGAGATAAGTCTCCAATCAGCTATGACACATTTACGATACGTTTTGTCAGTCCTACAAGGACTGATACTTATTCTTCCTAGCAACCACACTTCACACAATACTGATCAATGCGGTACACCCACTCCGGGTGAATTGGACAGTACTGCTCATGCTTCTTGCAATATGTTTTGTTCAGCGGAGTTCTTGCTTTGCGGCAATTTCCCTTCCTCTTACCTTGGCAGTGGTGAACATTCGATCAAGTTATGTTACCCATTTTCAATCTCAATAGGTCTAGGTTGAACAATGCTTTAGCAAGAAGTGGCTGAAGCAGTTGCACAACTGTATGATGACTCTGGTACCTGGCCATTTACTTGAAAGCTCAGATGGTCTTACAGAAGCTGGAAACAAGCCTTGTGCATGACATGCACAACGTACCTAATGGGTATCACAGGTCTTAACAATGATCACAAAGACAGTTCTAAAAAGATGGTAAGACTTGTATGGCAAAGCTTGATGGAATCTACGGGTCGCTGACTGTGGATACTATAGAATTAAAAGTCTTTCTAGAAATTGCAACTTGAGATCAATCACATAGAATCGGGTTTTAGAGTCATTCATCAGACCAACACTAGTCGGATGCGATTAATTCAACTTGTCGCAACAGAGAAACCGTTAGCCTGGGTACATTGTACGCATTTTGTGAGATTGTTTCGCAGAAGATGCGAAGCAAACAAAGCGTTACTTGTCTAACGTCAAACGCATTGTACATCTCCAGATAATGCACGCCTCTTTTAAACTTTCTTATATTCATTAACATTCATATTGTCCTTAACGCCATACCCCAGAATGCCTCTCGACAACCACTTCGGTACCACTATGGCGGCCATTCAGCTACCAAGCCCACAGCAATTCCAGCTGCAGAATAAGCAAGAAGCAGAAGCTAGTGAGATCGCAAGTCAGCATATTGATCAAGACGATCATGGTTGTGAGTCTGATTGCGAATGCGATGCACAGACCGAGTCTGAAACTTCAACTGTCGAGTATGAGCATGAGCCCTATGAGACATTCAAAGACAAAGCTCGACAGTTGATTGTTGGCCTCTTCCCTCATTCCATCATAGAGGTTGAGCGACTCCAGGGAGGCAGTTTCAACCGCGTCATTGGTGTCAGTGTATCTTCGAAGACATCAAGCAAGCACTCGCGCCCTATCAAGAAATTCTTTCAAGACTGCTTGGGCATTCGACCAAATAAGAACGAGCGCAACCAAGATCGACAATTTATTCTCCGCATTCCCCGTAATGATGTAGGGTCGGTGCCCTACGAGACAGCGATCCTATCCTTCATTGCAGGCCGCGTATCCTTTCCCGTTCCCCGGACCCTTCTACACGACACGACTGATCAAAACGCCCTACACATGCCATATGTCCTGCAACCTCGTCTAAGTGGACACCAGCTTGAACATATTTGGGATTCTCTCAATTTCGACCAGAAAAAGGGAGCTGTGCGACAGGTCACCCAGATCATTGTTGAATTGAGCAACATTACTAGCGCGTCTGCGGGACTGATCTCACCACACAACAGCGCTTCCGATTTTCAAAATACGGTTCAAACTGAGACGACACCAGTGCCTGAGTTTGGTGTGAGCACCCTGAAAGCAGGCGAATTGTACACATTCCCCGCAAAGCCTCAGACGACGTATCGGTTCATTGTTTCTCAATGCGAGCGCTGGCGCGCATATGAGAGTCGCGACGGCGAGGTCGCGTGGAACAAGATCTGGGATGGCCTTATCGCTATGGCTAGCAAGCTTCACGAACTCGGCTTTCTTCCTGATGATGAAGTCTTCCATTTCGCGCATCAAGACCTTGTCAGCCGTAACGTCTTGGTCGAAATTCGCGATACGACCTCAGTGCATATTACTGGTGTACTCGACTGGGATCTCGCATCATTTGCACCCAAGTTCATGAGCTGCCGTGCTCCATTTTTCTTTTGGGCCGAGCAAGGCACTGATGAAGACGACGAGGACCAGGTCCATGCTAAAGGCGACAATGAGGAGGAAACAGAGTTCAAAAAGATGTTTGAGGAGATGGTGAGCCCGGATTTTCTGCGTTATGCATATGGGGAAGAATACATTCTGGCACGTCGCATGTGGCCATATCTGAGGCGAGGAATTCAGTCTCAGTATGAACTTGAACGAGCGAAGGAACTCGTTGAAGACTTTCATAATCTTCATTCTTTGGGGCCAAATGTGTCTGAGTCTTTGGCTATGGAGCGTTTCTCTCAGCCTTTAGACTTGTCTTCGTCATGAGCATTAGATGAACTAATGTCTTGATCTGGTATACAGTTTCATTGATTAATTTACCTTACTTTCTGACCAATATTGACTTTTTTTCATTATATAACTAATATCTCTCCCTTAATTGCCGGAAATTCTCCGTAACCATCCAAACCATCTCGAGCGGGACATGGGTACGAAGCTTGCGGCGTACGGTAGAGCGAATGACACTCTCATGGTCCGTGTAACACTAAGTAACTCACGTGTTGCGCCTCCATCGCGGGTAGAACGATGTTTCAACGTTACAAGGTAAAGTAAGCCACGATATGAATTGAATAGCATCATTTTCTGATGATTCGCACAAGACTCGAAATTTGCGCGCTTTTCGAAGCTGTTCTCTAATATACGTAGGTGCCTAGCTTTTCGCCCCTCACGCTGTTACAACCCGATTAGTGAACACGCTAGCGAAGTGGCGGTGGCTATGCGTACAGTATAGGAACGCATCAAGCCCGCATTCTTCAGCCTGATAGCGATATAAAAGTGAGGGAATGTCGATGGAACCGGCAGGGGTGTAACAAGAGTAATGAGTAAGTAGCTTGAGCCGGGACTGAGCGAGACTAGGCTTGCCCTGAGCAGACTTGATTGTGCCCTGAGTAGAGCGTGAACTGGCTTAATTTCAACCTTAAGCAGTGCGAGGTTGAAAAGATCCCGAAATTGGACCCTGTGGTGGCTATGCATACCTAGGTAGGTCTTTCTGATTCGTTGATTCCTTAGCGAGGCAGTCTTCTTTCTGCAATACCTATTTTTATCATTTGACTGCACCAGCTCGTCATTCATGGACATATATCACCTATCAATGATCCCAGTTCATTATAAGCATTATATATGGATATCAAATCCAAGAAGGCATGCTTTTGATATCTGTTCCATCGAGTACTCTCGCTACTGGAATATATTGATTTTTACCCATCCACAAGAAGCTGTTGGACATTTACCATGAACAACCATGTCAAGTCACACTTCGCTCTTCTGCCAACAGGGCGCTCTACATCTCTAGCAACAAGTGCCCGAAGAACTACTAGTCCGCAAGGAAATGAGTTCAATACACCAGAGGAAACACATGGCAGAGATGACATTAATCGAGTCTTGCCACCTAGCAATCATACAAGATTCACAAATTCATCTCGAAAAGCTGGACAGCACAAGCCAACGTGGAGATACTGGCAATTCGAGATATGCGCTGCTGTCTTCTCGCTCTCATCGCTGGTCACTTTAATTGCGGTCCTCGGGCATTTTCACGATCGCCATCAATCTACTTTCAAAATCGACTTCTTCACGCCTAACAGTATTGTTGCCTTGCTGTCGACTGCGATTCGTGCGTCCATGTTGGCTTGCATCTGCGCTTTGCTCAGCCAGTGGAAATGGAATCTAGTAGGTCGACAAGATGGCGACAGGATCTCTACCTTGGAGATTTACGATCAGGCGTCTCGAGGACCTTGGGGCTGTCTGCAGCTCCTCATCGGTTCCAGGCCTCGAGGTCTAAGAGCGTAAGTTGGCTTCTTTCTAGGTCGAATATTTGTATCAGCACTGACCCTCGGCTTCATGACTAGATACTTTGGCTATTTCCTCGCGCTGTTAAGCATCGTCTCTCTTGCTTTCGATACCTTCTCACAGCTTGTTTTGACAACAGAATTGTCACTTCAGACTACCAGTATACCCGGAATTGCCCGATCTGAATACTACGACAATAATCTACACACGACCCTTCCTGGTGAGTCTGCAGCACAACAGAGTGAGGTTGATGATGTTTTAACAGTTTACAGCTCGCACATATGACCTCCCCTTCCGGACCGCTATGTATAGTGGTTTTGTTGCTGGTGCAGGAGAAGATGTGACATTAGCATGTCCAACTGGGAACTGCACGTTTCCTCCAACACCATCGCTCGGAGTCTGTGGTAGATGCAGAGACGTAAAACATTCTATCCTCTCATCAAACTGTCGGTGCGTGCCCAGATCGTTTCTTGAAGGCAACAACAACGGTGGCTGCGCTTTAGATGAAGAGCCCATTTGCGATTTCACATTGCCCAACAACTTCTCGGTCCCATCGGAATTAGCAAGCTCGCTCACCAAATGGAACGGCACAAAATACAGCAACTCCCTCGACGGCATGCTCTCGTTCATGGTGGTTGAGTACAGGGATCCTGAGTTTGCTCAATATCGCAATCTGTCGATTGCAGGCTTCCGTGCGATTGGCTTCGACTACCAGCAACTCTCAGAAGGCCCCGAGAATTCCACCTTTCAAATTGTAGCGAATAGCTGCCAGCTCTCCATGTGTGTGAAGGAAATCACGGCTAGCGTCGTACAAGGCCGTCAGCAGCAGAGGATCAATCGAACGTGGCACCAGCCCAATGCGCCCATCTACAATCCATATGGATACACTTTCGTCGACATCCCGCCGGAATACGCTCCGCGTAGCGCCATCCACAACGATTCCTTTGGGCTAGGTGCCTTTTTCATGATGGCCATGAGTCAGCAACACAATTTTAAATTGATAGGCAACGCAACTCAAAGAGATTATGCAGGCTATGAGTTCAGCACTGACTTCGTCGAAGGCATTGTGCATACGGTCGACTATCAAGCTTACATCCACAACATATCCATATCGTTGACGGCAGCTATGCGCCGTACAGCTGCAGCACTAGCGGATCCGCGTTACGAAGGACTCGCTCTGGCACTTGTGCCTGTCTGGAAAGTACGATGGCCCTGGATTACTTTCCCAGTAGTGCTGGTTCTGCTTACAATAGGGTCATTCGTGTTGTCTCTCTTGAAATCGCACTCCCCAACATCAGTTCCCTGGAAGGGCGATGCGTTGTCGCTATTGTTGTGTGGCGTCAATGAGCAGCTGAGAGAACCGTTTGTGCAAACAAATGGCGATATCCTCTCGGTCAGCAAGAAGTTGGGGGGAGTGCAGGTTGCGCTTCGCCCAGAGCACGATGGATGGACGATAGCACCTTGTCCTACTATTGCAGATAAAGGCTTAGACCATCGCTCGAGAGGTTGAAAAGTAGCCGACAAAGGGAACCACGACCGCGTCAGATTGGCCAAGCTTCTTTACTCCAAGCACAGTTAGCTTTTAGAGTAGATTAGGTTAGATCGTGATGTTTTTTCATGATTCATGTTTCAGTATTTGAATTTGCGCCGTCTGGGAGCACGAAAAGTTCTGTCTTTAAGCTGGATGCAATTTCTTTTGTGAATGAACCAGTTGCGGTTACAGATTTGAAAAAATCACTAAACTAATCTCGCAGTCTCATCCCGTCTGACCCTTTATTAATTCTGAGTATACAATAGCGGCAAACCTGAACCTCGCATTTTTATTTAGCGACGTGCAAAATCGCCCATAATCACAACATTACAATGATAGCTATTATGATCGTTCTGTTTCTGTTGTCAGAAAGTGTACTTGACATCGATTGTTTGATATGTGCGGATTCTCTTGCTTAGAATAAGTTGTAGGCAAGGTACTTACGGGAACCACGCGAACTTGCTGAGTCGTTACCGGCCCTCGCGAGAAGATGGCCATTCAGCTACCAATGTATGGCTTGCATGACAACGCCAAAACTATACTTCAGGAACACGGGGCTTGCAACTACCAACAGCTTAAGTATAGATATGTACAGAATCATAGTACAATGAAGCTTTATCGAAAGGGTCACACCTAGTGTTCGTTCTTTGATCATTGTGCACCTCTCCAATTCCTAGCTAGCAACGTGGATGCTACAGGGGTAGTCATTGTTGTGCGTAACGATAGAGCATCGAAGACATTGTGGCTACACAACACCTAGACAATCAAAGTAAGTTTGCCCAACAAGCGCCGTATAAAGACAAAGGTGGATTCCACCTTCGTGCCTAGCACTTAGTCTTCTATCGAACTATGAATTCCCCGAAGCTATTGTCGCAGTGCGATTCTTTGCAGAGCGAACGTTGGAATGAGATTCAACTAGAGGTTGAGAATGTATCAGCAAGTGTCGAAGATGACAGTTGTTCGGTAGCAAGCTATGACTCCAAAGCCTCAACTATCAACAATGGTCATGAGTCATTTGAGACGTTTCAGCACAAAGTGAAAGATTTAGTCCGCTCTGTTCTCATGCTCTCTGATGAATACACCATTGAAACCGACTACATTAGAGGTGGGAGCTTCAATCGAGTAGTAGGCATCACCATCATTCCTGCCGAATCGGACTCAGCAACCATAGCATGGAAGAAGTTCAAGTCAGTATTCCAAAAAGCTCTAGGCCACAGCTCTAAGCAGAAGATCTCTGCACCATCAGGTTACGTCCTTCGCATTCCGCGGCGGTGCCATACGGAAGCTTTCGAGCAAGACAGGGTCAATCTTGAGTTTGTATCTCACCAAGTTCCTTATCCAGTCCCTCGAGTAGTGGCGCATTCTCAAGAGAGCCAGAACCCCATTGGCACCGGATATCTCTTGCAGACCCGAATTGCTGGCCAATCGCTGACTGATCTGTTCCCCAGCTTGAACGCTGCGCATTGGAGGAGCGCCACTCGACAGATCACTCAGATCATGATGGACATTGGCAAGATTACGAACCCTTGCCCTGGTTTGATCGATACGCGAAATACCACGAACAAACTCAAGCACAATGTTCGCATCGCTGCCTTTCCAATCATGACTGGGGATTTTTTCGACACCGACCCGACACTCTCAAAACCTCAGACAACGTATGAACTTCTGATGGAGATGTTTCGGCAACAGCAGGAGAACTATGGTATAGAAAGCGACATGCCGACGTGGGAACGGGTTCAGTTAGTCATCACCCAGATGCATAACCTTGGCCTCCTACCAGACGAAGACCATTTCCACCTCGTCCATCTCGACATCGCATTCAGAAATCTCATGGCAACGATCACTAGCGACACCGAGGTCCAGATCACGGGGATCATTGACTGGGACGAGACGGAGTTTGCGCCGAAATTCGTATCACATAAGGCTCCCATATTCCTGTGGGCGAAGAGTCACTGGGACGAAGAACAAGCTCTTGAAGACCCGGAAGATCTAGAAGACGGTGAGAACAAGAAGATCTTTGAGCAGATGGCTGGACCGGAGTATCTGAAGTATGCGTACGGTCTGGAGTATATTGTTGCCCGGGTTATTTGGCAAGTGCTTAGGTATGGGATGGGCGAGCGCATTACTCGGGAGCATTTGATAGAGTACTTGGACAAGTTTGAGAAGCTACACCCGCCAGAGGCGAGCTCTTAGATTGAATATTTAGCCAGATGCTATATTAATGTTAGAGTTTTCTCGATGTTTCTCTCTGCTGTAAATGTGAAGTGTACGCAATCCTCGTATCGTGAAGTATAGAGGAGACTCTTCAACAGGAAGCCTAAATGACTTCAGCGCTCAAAGACATGTTCAAGACGTCTTATTACTATTCTTTAGGCCAGGGATCAGATATAGATCGACTGGCGATGTATTGTGCAAGCTGAAGGGCCTCAGCAGCTTATTGTAGCCCCGTTGATCCGATAGATTTGGTTGCATTAGGATTCACGACATGGTTGCGTCGCGAGCAATTTTATGATCCACTGCTGCTATCGCATCCTCCCCTGCCGGCGCCTCCTTCGTTGTAATCCGCGTCTTGCGCGCCGTCCTAGTCTGCCTGCTCAACTTCCTTGTTGGCGAGCGCGAATTCTGCGACATTGCGTGCGCTGGTGCGCTGAGTGCTCGCTGTCGCTTTTAATTTGGCGGATCGATCTCGGAGAGCGCAGCGCGTCGTCATTTTGGTCGTGCGAAGGATGTGTATGTGGAGGAAAGCGGAGAGACGCGGTAGGCCTTAAGCGCGGGGCGCCTTATAAGTATACCTCTCAGTGAAGGAACCCAGAAGACTTTTCTAGTGGATGAGTCCACATCCAATCAATCTATACGATGTTAGCTGCCACGCTGCGATTATCATGCGTATCAGGCCAGCGACCTCTCAACCAATGGCTTTAACCTTTTGACCTCAGCTCTGTAGATTTGCCAGCCTCGTTGAAATGCCCCATAATGTCTACGTCACTATTGCGCAAGGCTTGCAGATTTCCGGATTCTAGGTAGTAGTACAATGTTCAATCACTTTGATTGGAGATCGGCTACGTTCGCCGAGGGATAACAGACTAAGGTCACCTGAGCGATAAAGGATAGCCAGTTGATCATTATCTACAGCGCTCGCCGCGCTTTTACTAAGAATTGATATATCTCCCAAACCTAACTATGTTTGTATTACATTCAATTGCGAACTACGTAAAATCTTGACGCTACCAATCCGGACATCAGCTTCAACTTTCGAACATCTCCTAATATGTCGGATCGCAACTTCTCAATAGATTATTGCAACCAGTCAGAAGACCTGTGCAAGGGGTATACCTATTGGCCAGCGGATCCTGACATTGCCGGCATAGGAGTAAGTCTGCTTGCAAAGCTCGTAAAGTTTTTGATGAGGTTTACACTGCTGACACAATGGTCCAAGGTAATAACTGCATTCTGCGTTACCTCATTTGCCACATTCATTGCCATTGTCATTGGATACTTTTATGGTTGTATTCGAGACGGCCAAAAAGATGGACTTCTAAACGCGCTCGACTATCGAATGATTAAATATACCAGTCGTCGCAACGATACCAACAACGGAAGTCAGCAACTCCTCTGGCAAGATGCTCTGGAGCGATTCGTTCTCTCTCTCAGTGATCAGCAACTCATCACCGGAATTGCTATGTTTGCAATTGGATATATTCGGCATTGCAGCCTTTCAAGTTATCATTTCTTTGTTATTGTTGAGTTGGCTTGGTTCTCTTCAACCACTCATCTTTCAACTTTGAGCGTTCTACAACATCACTTAAATAGGTACCCAACACTGAAGTATATTAGGGCTATCGGAATGATTATACTTTATGTAATGCTGGTAGTTGGGTTGCGAGTTGTCTATGTAAGCCGCCTGTTTCAAGTCTCTCTTCAATGCCGCTTGAAAAACTTGTCTTTGGACGGCAACGGGGTATTGAATAAAATCGTTGCCATACTTCTTTTTTCTTATCTTACAGTCAGTTATGTATTCAAGTTGTTCAGACTCCTTCCCGCAAAACTTCAGATGTCCAACAGGGCAAGGGACTTAGATGGGAGGCGGGTTAATTGCGAGCAAAAGCTTGAGTTTCTGCGTGCGTTTAACTTTCCAAAGTTAGTCGAAGGAGCACTGAAGTTCTTCGTAATCTCTCACTATATTTTCTTAGTATTCATGGATTCGTTTTTATGGGAAATATGTTGGATGTTTTTTGGAAATATTTGGGGCATTCGGCAAGTATTCTGGGCTAGAAAGTTCGTGAGATCGTCGATTATCCTGGTCCCAAAAGATACGGAGAACGAGATGAGTTTTGGTCAACTTCTTGCGCTCTTCCTACTGATATTACCACTCCTGGCAGCCTTCGAGGCCTTTGAAGGTAAGTAAAGTCCTGCATTTAGAAAAGGTCCATGGCTGATTTGAATAGAAGCTAAAAAGAGTGGGAAGACAACGTCGGATGCAACAGGGCAGTCTAACCATTCAAATATTCATCAGAGTGATGATATGAATGAAGCTCCCATGTGCGCCTCGGAACAAGAAAATACCGACCAAACGGATCTTATTCCCCTTGTCCAACGACATGAAGGCCTGGATCAGCCTAGCCATAGCAGTACGGACTTTGTACTTCCTCGTTTTGTCGAGCTCACATTTACTGTTATGTTGCTCTATACGCTGATAACGATGATCCTCCTGATGTATTATGTAGGCTGGGATAATCATGGCCACGCAACTGCTGTCAAAGTCAGCCTTGTAATGGCTAGTATTCTTTTATACCTGGTATTAATGTCCTCTGCTTTTAAGTGTTGGGATTGGGTCAAAGGCTGTTAAATTGATAATTCTTTCCTACTACCCATCGGGCTGGAGTATTTCAGCATTACGGAGCAAATATTACGGAGGTCTCTGGGACAATCTTTTGCAAAACAAGCTTTGATAATTTTAACAGCCATATAGTCCGCGCACAAACTTGTCATGATCTAGCGTCTAGGTAAAGCGGCCCTATCGGCGACGTTGGCCTGCCCGAACCTGCTACATCGACCATCGACGTCAGTAATGCCTCACGCGAGAGGCGTATATATGGTGTCGAACTTCTTGTATCCCACACCCTGGACGAATGTCTGCATCCACGGGCCCTGCGTCTTGGCGTGGGCCAGCTCCCAGTAGAGATCCGCATGTGCGTCGCCGTCGATGCGGTACTTGGGCGATCCGTCGGCCTTCCGTTCGTCGGCATAGTAGAACCTTCAAGCCGTTAGTCTCCCACGCGCGAATGCCCGAAGCGGATCGAGTGCTTACTTGTATCCACGGTCTTTGTACGCCGCAGAGGCAGCCCAGATCATGTGAGCGGCGCCCGACTTGCCGACACCCTGGGTGATAAACCTCGGGAGGATGGCGACGTTCAGGACATTGCCGGTGTAGATGAAGGCGCGCGCGGCCGACGCCGGAAGCTGTGCAAAGCCCGAGACGGCCTGTTGCGCGGCGACAAAGGCACTGTGGATGTTTATGTCCGTGTCACGGCTGAAGTCGGCAAAGGAGATGGCGAAGGGGTCGTCGGCGGGGGTGAAGTGCACGGCGCTGACTGTGACGCGTCAGTTGGTTGGCGACGGCATCGTGGGGAAATAATATTGAGTTCAGCTCAACCAGTTGAACCGTAGTCTCTCCATCGAACTGAATCGAAAAGGCACCGTGGGGGACGAGGGCTTACCATTGTAGATGACGACACTAGGGATGCCGAACACCTTCTTCACTTTGGTAAAGGCATTAACCACATCGTCGGTCTTAGAGAAGTCGCTCAGGATATTCAGCTGGTTGTCGGTGCTGTCGGCCTCCTTCAGTGAGCGGGCGGCAAGGGCGACCTTGTAGCCCTTGGAGGCAAAGGTGCGGGCGACGGACTGGCCGATGTTGGGGCCCGCGCCGAGGATGAGGACGACGGGGGATTTGGCGGCCATGATATGATGTTGGGTCGACTAAGGATAAATTACTTGGGAGTATTTCGTCGTCGAGCACGGAGCGGTCTGGCCGCTATATATGGCCGAGTGCTTGGATACAGTCGTATGTTCATCGTCATTAGGCCATGGCACGCCATGGCCGTCTTTGATGTGATGGAAAGACGCATCATGCTTCGCGTGGCGATGCGGGCGTTGATAACAAACATGCGATCTTACTCCGAAGCGGGAGGTGGGCTCGCACGAAGCGTGGTCCGTCTCGTCACATTACTGACTCAGCATTACATGTTACTTAATATCCATTACAGAGTACAGAGTATTGAGGTCAAGTCGTGTGTACGTCGTTCCTAATCAGCATTATTTATTACTTTTAATCCTAACAGAGTAGACGATTCGGAGCAGAGTTTACACAGTAAAGGCTTCGTAGCGGAGGTCGCTTGTCCTTCGAGACGGCGTTGAGGACTTCGTATTTAACCTTAATAATCAGAGTAATACAACAGTAATTAATCTGGTCATGGTGAATTAGGAATCGCACCAGCCACCCGCAAACATTGTTTACCTAGTCTTACAGAGTAGTCTTGTCCGGAACCTCATTCATAACTGACCGGGTTGGTTCGCCATACGTTAAGCTTGGTTCAAAGATTCGAAGTCGCCCTAGCGGCCATCTATTACTCAGCGTAGCGGAGTCAAGGAGATTCCGCACTTGTGAATCCGTCCCTGTCACCTATGAACCAGGCAGGTAATTTGTCAAGCGGAGAGTAAGAAAATCCCCAGTGGCCGAATGAATAATCATAAGGCCGAGCTCGGTTGATCGTGCAGCGACATGGAAGTGTAGGGTTCAATCAAGCAATAACGCTAGTCGTTGCTCCTACTCAAAAGGACAGTGTGTCGGTCCCAGAGATACAATCATCATCTCTTGCATCAGACTCAATCAGAAGTGTTGAGTCTCCCATCTCCATTCATTATCCCTGCATACCAAACCACGCCCACACCAGTCCAACAACATGTCTCTCAAGCCCATCACTCTCTAGGTCCACTACAGCGGGCTCAACGCCTAGAAGGTGGCCATAATCCTCGAGGAGCTTCACGTCCTTAAATTTACAAGATCATCGAGGTTCTAGATATAAAGAAGGAAGCGTACGAGTCGATCAACCCTAACGGCCGTACGCCTACAATTAAGGACCCGAATACGGGCATTACGTCATAAGAGTCAGGCGCTATCATCGAATACCTGGTCTAAACCTACGACAAGTGACGCAATATTAGCTTCGCTCTAGGCTCGAAAGAGTACTACAAAGCGAAGCAGTAGCTCTACTACTAGGTATCCAGCCAGGCCTGCTCTTCAGGCACCCCATGTGATTCACCCTCTACTACCTAGAACAGCTCCCAAGCACTGTCGATCGCTGCATCAACAAGATCCATCGTGTCTCCAGCGTCCTCGACAGCGTCTTATAGAACAAGGAATCTCTCGTTAGCAGTAAGTTTAGCTATACCGACGCAGCGTTTATAACGTAGTATGGTATTTGGTCCTTTTTTGCTGACAGGTTCAACCTCAAGACGAACTTTCCCTCCTTAATGCTTGGTTAGAGCGCATCAAGGCCCGCCTAGCCATTGCAAAGATCCTACAGCTTTAATTCTCTCTTACTCTGTTTAAGGCAAAGTAAGAGATAGATACACCTTATTAAAGGTAGTCGTTCTCTCCTTAGTAGCTTTCTACTGGTCCTTTTTCTTCTATCTTAAGTTCCTTATAAGGTACTACTCTTCTAGAGAAGCATATGTAGACTTACGCTCTTATTTTAATATTTTCTTTTAGTATAGTAAGTGACAAATCCTACTATATAGAGATAGATCTTATAGATACATTTTACTTCGGAAGTACTTTAGGCTTTTAGTTTAGCTTAAATGTAGTAATATTTATCTACTTAAAGTACTGTAGTTAGAGCTATCCAGAGAATGGAATTACCGACTTAAGCGAGTACTACAGATATCACACGAATAGAACGACATAGGATTTGATAGGTATGATTGATTGTTGACATATAAATACCAGGTATTTGATACTTATCAAACGCTATTGGATGATGATTATTCAATAGCACGCACTGGAGATCAACACGGGATGCACACTCGAGAGTGACTGAGAAAACACCAGAGATAGCACACGAGATGGCAACGGGTGGGCTGAAGTGCTTCGACACTAGGTCCGAAGCTCTAGTTACCCTTATACCACATCATATCCTGCTCCTGTATAGCCTTCTTCTTCGACTTCTTGTCGTCTTTCTTCCCTTTTGCAGCTGCTCCTACACGATCTTGGTAGCAATACGAGCACTCCTGGTTCGGCATACCGAAATAGTCCTCATGTCCGGGCTTGTTGCAGCGGCTAGTCTGATGGCGCGAACACGCAGCTTTTAACAGAGCATCCTTGCGACACGTGCCCTTGCTACGACCAGGACAGTGGTGAGGGTTCTTGGATCCGTTGATAGGCATGCTGGATGTATTCACGGATGTGTGACTGTGTAACTGCTAGAGAGGAGAAGATGTTCGTGTGCGAGAATGCGAACGAACGGATGCGCGAAAGTGTTTTCTGTGAAGCCATCCAGGCGTATCGACGAGATACTCTTATACCCCAGCATCGACATGCATTGTGCATGTCATGGTGGTCGATGAATGCCGTTGTGTATCATGGCGTGAGCCTTGAAGAATGAAGGTTGAATGCCGACAGCATTTCGATCAATGCGACTCTTCATCCTTGCGAAAGACAAACATTGTACATACACACAGCGCTGTGCTGTCATCGGTTTGCTGCTGCAACCTTCACGCGGATCGGCTTCACCACAACTACATTGTGAACTCACTTCACCACCGGCCTTCAGCGCGAGATATTGTGCGAAAATCGCTTTGTTGACACACAAGAACCTTTCACGTACTAATCAAAGACAAAGATCATGAGTGCACAACGCACGTTGTGAACCACTCGACCAACGAGGATATAATCGCGCCCGCTCTGATTTCCCACTCGGATCCCAGACCCATTCACTACAATTACGAAAACATCATGTCGACCGAGCAACTCATCCCCGGCGACCTTACCGTTCTTGCTTCGACACCTGCGCCGGTTGATCCGGCCGACTTGGAGCTCCCTCCGTCACCACGAGATAGCGGTGAGCAAGAGCTCACTCAAGAGGTCGCTGAGTCTGAAAGCGCATCCACCCACGAGGCTCCCGAAGAGGACGACGATGAAGACGCGCTTTCGGACACCTCTGCTCGTTCAACGTACTACTGGGACCACGAGCCGCTGGAGACCTTCAAAGACAAGGTCGTTGACCTGTTCGCAACGCACTTTCCAGACAAAGACCCCCGCACCTTCCAGGTCGACCGCATCAAAGGCGGCTCCTTCAACCGTATCATCGGCGTCACGATTTCACAACCCAAGCCACAGGAATTCACTTGGGAGTGGGTCCTCCAGGTATTCCATAATATGTGTGGCCAGCGGCAGGTGAAGAAAGACGAGAAGTACATCATCCGCATCCCGCGCGCCAAGTACGAAGGTGACGAGATGAAGTACGACGTGGCCGTCCTGCAGTTTGCTGCTTCCCGATTGCCGTATCCGATACCGCGCGTTCAATTCGTGGACTACACGAGCGAGAACGCGCTCGGCTCGCCGTACACAATCCAACCGCGTCTTGAAGGCAACAACCTGGCACCCGTTCAGACCTCGCTCACCGTAGAGCAGAACGTCAAACTAACTCGCTATGTCATGGATATCCACCGCAAGATGCACTCCATCACGAGCGTCGCCCCAGGAGTCATCCACCCAGACACTACAACCTCCTCCCACCTCTCCCTGACCCGCTTCCTGGTCCCCGAGCATCCCAAAGGACACGAGAAATTCCTAGCCCTCAAGCACGCCACCCTCCCCGCCGAATCGCAAACAACAAAACAATTCCTCCTTGAGCTCTGCAATAGACAGGAAGATCTCGACGAGACAACACAAGACTGGGCCTGGCCGTTCTGGCATCAATTCAAGCAGATAATCAACCTTCTGCACGACCGGGGCTTCCTCCCCGACGACGAAGTCTTCCACTTCAGCCACCTCGACCTGCTTGGCCGCAACCTGCTCGCCTCCGTCGACCACGACCGCAACACGATCGACATCACGGGGGTGCTGGACTGGGACATGGAATTCTCATGCTTCGCGCCCAAATTCGTTGCCTACAAAGCACCCTTCTGGCTATGGGTCACCGACGACGTGAATGACGAGAACGAGGACTTTGCGGACACGATTTCCGACCCGGAAAAGCCTTCTTTGGTAGCTGCGAAGCGGATCTTCGACGAGACGGCCGGTGAGGACTGGAAGCGGTTTGCGTATACGCCGGAGTACCAGATTGCGCGCAAGATGTTTGACGTGCTGAAGACGGGGTGCGCGAATCAGCCGATGCAGGTGCAGGCGCAGGAGGTTGTTAGGCGGTGGAAAGACCTTTATCCTGAGGATGAGCTGCCGGAGTATCCTGATTCGTCGGATGATGAGGATGAGGATTCTGACTCTGGCTCGGATGCGGGTTCAGATTCGAGCTCGGACGAGGGTGAGGAGGATCGTATGGATGTTGATCAGAAGGATGTTGATCATATGGACGTTGCTGGCGAAGACGGCGAAGAGAACTAGACCATCGAGGGAATGTCTGATCGTGAATGCCAACTGCTATACTATACTACTATACCCTAGACCCGACTTCGTACACAGAAATATAATAGACGATAAGAGAATACCTTTCTTTTGAATATCTTTGACCAAGGAAATAAGTGAGATGGAAAGATGCTAGCATCTGTGAAGTTTGAAACGTGTTTAGAGACAGCCTTGAATATACATACTGATAACCTAGTCCAACTCACGCAACAGCAACTTCCTTCGCCTGCGCAACCGGCGCCTCCTTAGCCGCAAGCTCCCTTTTATACTGCTCCGCCCTGCCATAACTCTCCTTGTAACTCCCACTAACAGCATCCTGCACCGTAATGGGCCCATACTTCGGCTCCTCGCCCTCCCTCCTGCAATTCGGCAGGCACTCAACCACATAATCCGGATTCCCCGAAAAGAACACCGGAATCGAGTACCTCTGCTCCCCACTCTGGTTAATAACTCTGTGTAGGTTGGAGATATACTTGTCGTTACTCCACCGCATCATCAAGTTCCCGAGATTGACGACGAAAGCGCCCGGTGTGGGTTGCACGTCTAGCCACTCCTTTGTCTGGTAATCGTAGACTTGAAGCCCCGCGACTTTGTCTTGGAGGAGGAGCGTGATGGTGCCGAAATCCGTATGCGCACCAATCCCCCGTGTCAGCTTCTGCGGGCTGTCAGGTGGCTGAGAAGGGTAGTGTAGCATGCGCATCGTGGCGACCGCGCCTTCCGCGAAATCGTCGAACCAGCGTTCCTCCAGGTCTAGCGTCAGCGCTAGCACTTTTAGTATGTCCTTCGCGAGCGATACGACTTGGGCGTAGTAATCGAGGGCGGTGGACTTGAAGTCTTCGACGTCGGAGAGGACGGAGGACGAGGGCCACATGTTTGGGCCTGAGTTGAGTTTCTTGTGGATAAAGTACGGGTGCGCTTTTGAGATCTCGTCGCCGATGTAGAAGCCTTCTTTGAGTTCGGGGAGGGTGCCGGGTTCGAGGATTTGGGACTTGAGGAGCTCGTAGCCGCGGTTCCAGGTGTTGGTCGTGTCTAGGCAGAGCAAAGCTGTTAGCAGAATTGTGACAGGTAGAGAAAGAGGGCTAGGCCGCACCTTTGCCGACGCTCATCTTGTCCTCGAGACTGAGATCGAAGAACCGCTTGTTCCAGGTCATGATCCTTTGCTGGAGGTCGAGCGGCACGTTGTGCCCGGTAATTTGGAAGAAGCCATTGTGCAAGCAGCAGTTGCGCACGTCGTCTACGAGCTTTTTCTTCGCAGCAGCGTCATTGGAGTAGAAAGCTGACCCATCGCGTCAGCAATACGACAATTGAATTCGTCACATTGTAATGCAATTGAAGGCTAGATTGTACCTGAGAAATCCAGAATCGGAGGCGCGTCGCCAGCAGACACCATCTCGTTCGCGTTCGTTATCGATAAGGATGGGGACTAGGACGTTTTAGTCGATGGAGGGTAGTTCAGGCAGGTGAATGACTTGATCCTCTGAGCTCGACATCTTCGATTAGATTTATGCAATTTACTTTCATGCGGTTGTACGCTCAATCATCTCCAATGACCGTGCCTGAGTAGCATTGGTGGCGGTGGTGGGGTCAGAGTTCACGGCCCGATTGTGGCAAGAATTTGAGGATGGGAGCTACGAGTTGACCCCCACTCCTGGATAGAGCGAGATGGACGCTCTAAAGAAAGGAGGCGAGGCGCGCAGTTTGACTGGGTTAATGTCAATTGGGGATCGTCAGTCTGCTGAACTGTCTTCCCCCGTTCTGGGCTTTGGGGAATGCTCAACCATTTCCGTCGAGGAAGCCAGCCCCCGAAAGCGCCGATACTTAGGTAGTCAGCTTCGCACTACTCTACCCCCTAACTCAGCTATTCGCAAGATATTTGAACGATGACTACTGTTCTCTGTTACTACAGCCATTTAATATGTGGTTTGAGTAACATGGTATACAAACACCTCGCCCGCGCATGGCCAGTCGACCTAGTCCTCGAATCGACTCTTTCCCAGGTTCCTTCCAATGCTGACTAAACTAGAGACGGAGCCCGACTAGTATACCATTGCGGGTTTGTTCAAAAGGTCATGTATACGTGTGCTGGGTAGCTGTACATGGACAATGCCCAGTGTCAGCTTACAGCTACTCGCACGTAAGCCCCTCACCAACTAGGCTGTTAATGACATCAGGCCAACCATCTGGCAGTTGGACCTCCCTGGTTCCAAGGTTGATTCATAGGCTTACACTGCGGCACGGTTACGAGGTGCGAGCTGATATAAGTAGCTGGAAGTATCTTCTTCTAACAAGATATACCTGCGCATCTTCTCACTGAACCTGATCAACCAATTCGAGCATCCCACCTTCAGAAACCGGCAGCAACCATGGCACAACAATCCTTCGACCCAGACCAATTCACCAAAATGGGCCAATTGACCCCAACCTACCACCGCGACGTCTACCCAGCCATCGACCCCAAAGGCAAAGCCGACGGCAAAGTCGTCCTTATCACCGGCGCTTCTCGCGGCCTAGGCAAGAATCTCGCGCGCGTCTGGGCCGAAGCAGGAGCCTCCGGCATCATTGTCACAGCGCGCGACGCAGCTAATCTCAAAGAGACGGAAGCAGACGTGAAGAACGCGAATTCGAAAACCGAGGTCCTCGCCCTCACGCTCGACGTCAGGAACCCCGCTGCCTACGACTCCGCATTCCAGCAAATCAAACAGAAATTTGGGAAACTGGATGTCGTGATTGCAAACGCTGGCGTTGTGTCTCAAGGCGACTCCGCGTTTCCCAAGATCGGAGACGATGCGGATCCGGAGAAGTGGTGGACGGATTTCGAGACTAACACGCGCGGCACGTTTTTGACTGCGCATCACTTTATCAAGACGTTCGGTGGAAATGGAGGGACGTTCATCGTCATTACTTCCGGCGCCGCGACGGTCACGATTCCCGGTCTGTCCGCGTATTCTATCTCCAAGCTCGATGGGGTCCGTATTGCAGAATACCTGGATGTCGAGAACCCAGAGCTCCGCGCCTTCAGCTTGGACCCAGGGATTATCAAAGGTGTAGCGACTATGGATGCTTTCAAGCCTTTTGCATATGATACTCCGGAACTGATTGCGGCGTTTACGATCTGGCTTTCTGGGTCTGAGACGGCGGGGAAGCTGAAGGGGAGTTTCTTGAGTGTTACCTGGGATGTTGAGGAATTGGAGAAGTATGCGAGCGAGATTGTGGAGAAGGGGTTGTTGAAGACGAAGTTTCTTGGGGGTGTGTTGGGGTCGGGTGGGTATAAGTTTGGGCAGCAGGGGCCCCGAGTTTGAAGTACGGGACATTGAATTGGTCATGTAGGACCACTTTGATGTGAGGATGTGAGCGGGAACTGTAATTCTATGCACTGCCTCGAGGCGCGTCCAGGTTGTTGAAATACTTTACTACGCCATATGAATGTGCTAGGTAGTCCGAAGCGCGTTCAGATTGAGCAGTAGAGTGTCAACCAAAAGCCTCTGCCTGATCGACGTCGTCTAAGACAATGTAAACAGATAACCGATTCTCGCGTATCTTAAGTCATGTTCAGACATCTCGTACTACAAGTGTCACGAGGTTGTAGATACCATTAAGATCACGTGTCCCCGCCTTAGCGCTGCCGCCTTTGCCAGCCCCACACCTGCATCTCCCCACCACTTTTCCGCTTTCACTCAACAGCACATGCAGCCACCATCCCGGAACATCAATACGCCGCTATCCTTCCGAGACATATGCATGCGCAGATGCAGATACAGCAAGCCTTTCCTCCCCTTCCCAACGAACTCTTCTTGCAAGTCCTCGATACGATAGCAAACAACTTTGGTCACGATGGCGGTTACAATCAGCGCATCGCGATCCCGCCTTCCGACTTGGTCACGAAAACACTGCGCGCTTTGACTCTGACGTCGAGGACTATTTACCTCTTGGCTTCAGAGTATCTTTACTCACGATGTTTGTATTTGGATAATTGTCGGAGCTACAGTCGTTTCCGACGAACATTCGGTCTGCATCTAGGGAACCATCCTGATGCGCTGGAGTACGGACAAGCAGGGCGCAACGAGGCTCTCTTCGCGCAAGCACAGATATCGCGACATATTACCTCCTTATTCCTCTCACCTCACAAGTCAGAAAAATGCGGCAGGAATACGCCTATGATACGGCTGGCGCAGATCATCGACCTGTGCAACGTCGTCGCGCCAACGCTCAAGAAATTGGCGCTCGATATGCAGCCCGTGTATGCGCCCACGAGCGAGGTCAGATTGCTAAGTCCGCATGTGAAAGAGAACAATATATTCCTCGGCATGACGCAATTAGAAGAGTTAGTCTGTTCTTTCGATACTATGGATTATTTCCCGTATCCGCCGCTCAATTTGAAGAGGTTGGCGATTACCATGCAAGGCCTCACGGATATTATGAAGACCTTCGTCTTCTCAATCCCTAGTCTCGAACAACTCATCTTTCTCCGCCCTGAAGAGTTTGAAGCGTCCGAGATCAATGAATGGTTCGACAAGGTCCGTGGCCGCCACCATTTGGATATCGTGTTGGTGGATGTCAACGCGAATCATCGTACTCCCGAAGGAACGCGGGATTGGACGCCCGAGGATCGAGTGAGGGTCTGGGAGGTCGATGTGCCGAAGAGTTACTATGGAGATGCAGATGATCTGGAGTTGTGTGATGGGTGGATTTGGAATCATGCTGTTGCGGGGACGCTTTGGACGCAGGCGAAGAGGAGGATGGAGTGTTGGAGTGAAATTCAGGGGAGGATTGGAGGAGAACCTGCGCCGTGACGAGTTTCGAGGGTTGAGATGGCTGATGGGAGCAACCGGATGACTGGAGTGCGCTTCCTTGGTTGGCCGGGCATACGATTGATTGAAATGATGGCTTCGGCCTTCTTCGTGCTTGTCACGTTACCAGTAAGGTTGTTGGGTTCACGATGTGAGAAGCTTGGATGGCTTGGTGGCTTCGGCCTCATTCTTGGTGTCTACTTCGAGGGCTTCGGCCTTGTTCTTGATCATGCTTTCGGGGAGCTTTGAATCTCTTGAACGGGGTGCGCCAGTATTACTAAACTGGCTATACCTTTCGCTGTGGCCTGATTTTTAGGTATGTCTTCTACAACAGGTTTCAGCCGTCTTTTATATACTACATTATGTTCTTACCTAAATTTCCGAATTCGATCGAGAAATTCATGTCTAATCCGCATCCTTGATAGTACTCTATTGAGTATGCTATGAAGTGAGACCCACTTTTGGCTCCGATATCGGGCTCATATAACTGACAGCTGTAGAACAGTATCCTAGCTGAATCAGTCGATCGTCTACTCCAATACTGATATGCTTACATCCTTTTCCACTTGCGCCCTGGCGAATGGGAGTTGTTGCTTTGGAAGAGCTGTAGCATGCAGAACCGTATTTCCGCTTCGGGAAGTGGTCCGGTATCCATCTTCCCCGCGGACCCTCTTTATCCGAACCCACGACTTCCATTCTCATTTACATTCCCAAATATTTACCCACTGCCAAATTGACAAATGACAAGTATCACGATGTCTACAACAATCGAAGCTTCACACCAAACCGATATACTGCTACGATGTCAATGAAGAAATTAAAGAACTCCGAACGAGTATTCCGACTACAAACGGATAGCGCGGCACATCGAACGCTTCGGCTAGGGTCTCCCGCACCGCACTTATGACCGGCTACGATAGCGTCATGGAGATCGATAACGATGGGCGGGAATAAAGTTAGGGTGCTGCCGAAGCCGCGAGCTTCAATTGACGTCGTTCGTTTTTCCGATTCTGCGTTTACGCATTCGCGACATTGGTTGTGATTTAGAGGAGCACATACCTTGTTACACCGCGCGAAACGGCGTACGATGAAATTTAGGTATAGAAGGATTCCATGAAAGAGATATAGACTTTAGAGAGTGTAGATATGGAGAAAACCAACTCGGCGCCTGTTCAGGCATCCGCACGCGACACCACAAGATCACCCTCCTCACGGCTCGACGTCGAGAGAACCCCAACGCGCAGCTCCCTCCACCGCACCGTTTCCGGACCTCCGTACTCAATCTTCAGCAATCGAATGAAGATGTGGATCGTCTTCCTGGTCGCCATCTCAGCACTCATATCGCCCTTCGGCGCCACTTTGTTCTATCCGGTGCTGAACGTGTTGAGTGATGAGTTACATGTTTCTCCTGCGATGATCAACATCTCGATTACTACTTATATGGTACGTCACACTCTTGCTAGTCGTTTCGGAAGACAATAGCTCATGGAAGGGCAGATCGCGCAGGCAATAGCGCCCTCGATCATCGCGGGAATGTCTGACAACGGGGGGCGCAGATTGTCATTTGTAGTGTGCTTCGTTATATTCGTTGTAGCCAATATTGGTCTCGCGTTACAGACGAACTACGCTGCGCTCCTCATACTACGAATGGTGCAAGCTGCTGGTTGCAGCGCAAGTATTGCCTTGTCAATCGCAGTCGTTGCCGACATCTCGGTCTCAGCTGAGCGAGGGAAATGGATGGGGTACGCTACTGCTGGCCTACTTTTTGGTCCAGCATTCGGACCAACTATCGGTGGCATACTCGCACAGTACCTTGGGTGGCGGTCCACCTTCTGGTTCCTGGCTATCTACGGCGGTGTCCTTCTCGTTATCTTCATGTTCCTCTTCCCAGAGACATGTCGTAACGTTGTCGGCAACGGCTCCGTCCCCGCAAAAGGCGTCAACAACTCCGTCGTCAGCTGGTACCAGCACCGCAAACTCGCCCGAGCAGCTCCTCAGGAAGAAGACGATCATTCCCCTCTCCCTCCCGCAAACAAGAAGTTCAGATTCCCAAACCCACTCTCGACCCTCAAAATCCTCGGCGAAAAGGAGTCCTGCGTAGTCCTCCTCTACAATGGCCTCTTCTTCACCGGCATGATGGTAACCACCGCCGCCATGCCCGCCCTCTTCAAATCCGCATACGCCCTCAACGAACTCAAAGTCGGGCTCTGCTACATCTCCATGGGCACCGGCTCGCTCATCTCCGCGCTCACCATGGGGCATGTCGTCGACTGGAATTTCCGGCGCCACGCCCGCCGGCTCAACATCCCCATCACGCCGGGCAAACAGCAGGACCTGCGCAACTTCCCGATCGAGCAGGTCAGGTTGCAGGTCGTAGCGCCGGGCCATGTGATCGGGACGGCGGGCTTGATTGCCTTTGGCTGGACGATTCGCTTCCAGTGCCATATTGCGGGGCCGGAGGTTGCGTTGTTTTTCATCGGATTCGGGGTGTCGACAGCATTCAATATAACGAACACTCTCCTCATCGACCTGCATAAAGATAAACCTGCGACGGCGACGGCGGCGGTGAATTTCTGTCGCTGCTTGATGAGCGCGGGGGGATGTGCGGCGATTATCCCCATGTGCGATGCTATGAATCCGGGTTGGGCGTTTACATTTCTGGCGCTGGTGTATGTGGTGTTGATTGCGGTGGTGTTTTGGATTATGAGGAATGGGTTGAGATGGCGGCAGGAGGAGGAGGAGAGGAAGGCGAGGGAGGAGGCGGGGAGGGGGGTGAGGGATGTTGATGTTGATGTTGAGAGGCGGGGGTCTGTGGTGCAGGTTGAAGATGAGGCGAAGGAGAAGGAATGAGGACAATGCTGGTTGTGGCACAGGGATTGGATGAGGGAGTAAGTCGTTGTAAGAATTTGATGTGGAGATAGAAAACGCTTCATGCTCAGCAACGCATCGACTCAGAAAGTTGCCCATACCAAATACCGAATCAGCCTAACCTACGAAATCTAAGAAAGCTAAGAAGGCTTTAACAAACACATAGCATCATGGCGGTTTGGCTTGAGTTGGAGGAACTCGTTAGAACGGCATGACACTGTCTCGCCTTGCGCGCAGGTAGCAGAGCCCGTCCGATGTTGAGATTCTCCGGCATCAGAGGTGGCTTGTTGGGCTGGAAAATCACATTCCAGTAAATCAGTGATGGAAGTTGATCTTGTATTTAGCTACGTAGGAGTATTGGCCGCAAGAATGGAAGTGAAAGATATTGGCCATGAATCGTCCAGCTGAGCTACCTTCCGGGGAAGAATGGCCAGCCTAGGGTATGAGTATCAAGTGAAGTGTTGAGGCGCATGCTGACTTGGTATTCAAGTGATGAAATACCAAAGTTGATGCGTAAAGTGCAAGCAAGTTGTCGGAATTGGTACGGAAGAACGCATGATTGAGTTGCCTAACTCGCCTAATTTGATGCGGACAGAAGCCACCTGAACGTAGAAGAGTTCTCAATTGATCGAGGAAGAGATAGGTTTCGATCTTGAGTCAGAGTCTCAGGAACCGACGTCGGAGATCACTCGGACTCGAGGTCTGAAATTGCTGAACTACTACTTTGTTAGCGATTGGATCTCTATGAAGGAAATCCAACTCACTCCGCCTCGTCCTCCGGTGGAAGTTGGATGTGGTCCTCGGCTGCCTCCTTTCTGAGCTTCCGTGCCGATGCTTCCCCATAACTATGCAATTGACCTGGCAAAACCGGGAGATTCTTCATGGGAACGATAGTCTGGTTGACACTGGTGTTCTTTCTGTAAGCGTTCCAGCTAGCCTTGAGCTTATCCTATAAGAATTTGTCAGTACCTTCAGACAATCCGACCAGAGAGATCACCTTACTTTCGGGCCTTCAGTTTCAAAGGAACTATAGTAGAGGATCCTTGGCGCCTTCTTCGTCAGACTGTTTATGATGTACTGGTATACCTTCTCGCATCTAAAGATATACTTGGCGCGGAACATTGAGTTCACTGCCTTCATCCTGACCTGATCATCGGATTGAAGGGTCAAGCGAATCGCCTCATCGAAAACATGATCCCTGTCGAGTACGATGATGGGCTGGTCAAATACAGCCCTGGTGCTGCCTTCAGGGTCGGAGTCGTAGCTCTTTGCCCATAACTTCATTCGGTCCTGTACGCTCAGGTGTTGGACCGCCGGGGAACGATCAGAAACAATGCCTCGCACATGCTTCGGCATGAAGTCCGTCGTTATCTGTCTGTCCCAGGAGGCCTGCCTATCGTCAAGGGTTTTCTTTGCCGATTCGTAAGCAGTAGAGCCTGCTTCGTATCCTGTGGCCTTTAGAATGGCGTGGATGTTGGCAAGAGACAGCTCGTGGTAGAGGAGATAGACCACCTTTGCACTATCTTCGGCAAGCTTCATCTTCTGGTCACTCGTTCCGATACCTTTGCCAGTTTCAGGCTCCGAGAGAGGTGCTTTGTTTCCGCAGAGGCCTGGGAGCCATGTTACCCCTGGTACGTATTCGATGTCGTTGTCCACATCATGGAATAGGCGTTTGCGATTGTTGGTTGCTGGGCGTGGGGCTGCCATGATTGAATGGAGCCGTCGCATGACTGTAGGTTGGGGAAGTTGTGCTTTGAGATAGATGAGGAACGGAGGTGGCAAAGCCCTCTTCGTAGACCCCACAGTTGCGACGATAATTGAAGCGCAAGAGATGAGAGAAGTTGTGATCAGGTGAGAGAGTGAGATTGATCTGACGTGATGATTCGACTCAGATGCCTTCACTTGTACCGCGTCCATATATCCTTGAAAGATTGTTAGGTGTCATGAGGGTAAATGCGAGAAGCAATACAACAGCCCCAATTTCTCCCTGACAGCTTGCTTGTCTACACGCTTCTGAGATATACAGCACTCCAGTATCCCTTCTTCACAAGCTCACCACTAGCCACCTCATTGAGAGACGAGAATTCGCGAAGGGTGAAGTAGATATTTTATGACTTAGAGTCACTTCACGCGTTGAGTATCTTTGAGTGGGGACTCACTTACTATAGAATCGCCATACTTGACTAGTGCAGGCTTACGTATTTGTTTGTAACCATAGGTACGATTAGACGGTGTTAGGAAGATGATGCATTTCATATTCTTCCATGCGTTGGGAAAGGTCCAGATTCTCAGAGTGATGCAAGTCACGCAATGAGGGGCTAGAACCAAGCAAATTCACGCGAAACATTCACGGACACAAACGTCCGCGGTGTTCCCAAACATTTTTGTCCTATACGTATAAAAGAGCATTCGATGATTAGCCAAGCTTTTCCGCGGAACACCACCGCCACACACAACACAACTCTTTTTCGTTCGGAATCAAGATTGTCTTTCCTTCTACTTGTCCAACTGCAATACTCAGAGACAGCTTCAGACATGGAAGGCCAACAAGACTCCTCTTTTGCAGTTCCAGAACTGCCCCTCTGTTGCATGTGCGACAGCCTCGCCGCTAAGGTCTGCGGTATCTGCCACTGTAATCGTTATTGCTCGCCAGAATGTCAAAAGGACGATTGGAAAGTGCACAAGCTGGTCTGCAAGCCATACTCACAGAAGTTCTCCAGCCACCAGCGTCCCGGGCCCAACTACTATCGCGGCATATACTGCAACCCAGATGGCGATTACCCCGAGTTTGTCTGGCTTGCATACGAACAGATGGGACGCGATAATCAATACGGTATCAATTTCGGCCAACTACCCGGTCTTCGAGACCTCTTCTCCAACGGCGATTTTGTCCAGACAGATCAGATTAGCAGTAACTCCGTGTTACACCGACGCGTACAGCCGCCGATAATCGTCCATGGATGCGTAGGGCCGATTGACCAAGACTCTTTCCGCGGGAAGGACAACATAAGCTTGTCGAAGGTCAACGAGGAGCTTCCTACAGCGTTCCACGGCCCACTTGTTTTCCATAAGAAGCAACAAGATCTCGATCCCATGGACTTTCGACACATTGTAGATAGTGCACGCGTCCGCTTCCAGAAACCATGGAAAGAGACGCATCATAAAGGATGGGCGCTAGGAGACACTGTCGTTGGGGTGCGCGTTAACTGCATTGGTGACATAAAGATATTCGGATATCCTATGTTCGAGCCGGTCAAATGTCCAGTAGCAGTTGCTGAATCGAAGGAACTCCAAGCTGAAGCGCCAGTGGGAGAAATCGTGGGCATTCCGCTCGCCTTTGGTTCGTATCCGCACTCGCTCGCTTGGGCTGATCACTTCAATCGGGGGTGGTGGATGAACAGCACCTACGTGGCACTCAACCCATCTCACCACGACTACATGGTCGGGACAGTCTTCGTAGCTCGAAGGGATAAGAAGCCGCTACCCGTTGGTCATCTCCAGGCTCTGATTGAGTACTGTTGGGATTTGCCGGGACAATTTGTGGATCTAGAAGGATTGGAAGCAGGTCGCAAAGACTTTCGGTCTGCGGTCGACACAGACTTCGACAAGCGCAACGAGCTTCTTCTTCGCAGGGCTTCAAAGGAGGGATTCATGGAGTTCTGGAGGAAATGTCTGACTGAAGAACGATATCGCCTGTATCGAGATATCCCAGCTCCGTGGGAATTTTAAAAGGCTAATCCACGGCGGATATCGTCACATAACAGTCCAGTTCTAGTTAAGGTTACCTCACGCGCTTCCAAGACAATAGAAGGCGCATCGAGTTCGCCTTCATTACAATTAGCTAGTGATAAAGGCTACGGACCTTGGTTGTGCAGCAATACTCATTTGAACTCATTTTCAGCCCTGCTGTACAGTTCGTATCTTTAACGCAAAAGATGCTACCAAGAAGTTATGCTACTCATAGTTCTCCCTATGACATCAGAAAGTCACGTGACGTCAATTTCACTGTCGTCCTTACTAAGGCGCGCGCCGCATCGGCAGGTATAAAAGCCCGAGTTCTCCGAGCCCTTACACAGAGCCACACAAACCTCACCCGCATTATTTACAGACACCTACTCTACTCACACCAAGTTCGTTTTTATTGCTTCATACATTTTTGGGACCCCTTTCGGCCGATATGAACAGTTCCTCCAGTTTCACCTCATCCGCAGTGGAGCGACCGCTTTGCTCCATGTGCGAGGAATTGGGGACGAGCCTTTGTGCTGGTTGTCAAACAAGTCGCTACTGCTCCCGCCAATGTCAGGAGGCGGACTAGAAGGTGCATAAAATTATCTGCAAACAGTTCTTGAAGTTCTCGGACGAGCGGCGCCCCAGTGATAATCATGTCCGTATTATTTATTGCGGAACCCGTCCCGAATTTGTATGGCTCAAACGCTTTCAGTGCGAGGATGATGCGAACGGAACAGCGGTTTATGTTCTCTGTGTTGATGAGCTCCGAGACCTCGATGAAGAGAGCTTCGGAAATGGCGACTTTGACTTAGTGAAGCTCATCGAGCGCAACCCCATCTTGAAGCGAGATCTCAGTCAGCATATTGCATTCGTGGGACGCCAACATTTTGTTCAAGGTCAGTTGATGTTACGAGGGCCGCCGAACAATAGTTTGTCCTGCATTGACCAGCAATTGAGCCCTGTCATGCAAGGACCACTCGCTTTCTACAAATTTGGATCTCATGGCAAGCCTCTCGATCTTAACACGATGGACTTCCGACATATCATCGACGAATTACGCTTCGAGTTCGAGAAGGCGGAGAAGACGCTTATGCATCATACTGATCGCATAAAGGGAGAACCGTTGACCGGTGTACGCATTAACTGTATGGGAGATACGAGCATGATGGACTATCGGCGGTTCAAGTCGATTCTAGCCCCACCAGCTATCTCCGAACGAGGCGCCAAAGGTGAGCGAGGTGTAATTCCCGTTACGAAAGTCCTTGGTATTCTAATTGCGTTCGCCTTTGTACCTCATAGCCTTACATGGCAAGACTGGCCAGACGGACGTTGGATGTACCATAGCCCCGGTTTCGTGCTTTTGGACAATCAGTCCTTCCTCCAGAAAACTGGCTCGGCACTACTCGTCCAGCAAGACAAGAAGCCCACTTCTCGTAGCACATGTTGAAGTCACGATCGAGTACTGCTTAGGAATCTTGGGTTCATATTGGCCAGATGATGATCCGGAAATGGAAGAAGTGTCTGACGTTCGGGGTATATTGGGTGCTAAGGCTCAGGAGCGCCACGAACGCCTCCTCGATGAAGCGTCGGAGGCGGGTTACAAGCGCTGTTGGCACACCTGGATGAAGTCAACTGGTCGACGCAAGTATGGCGATGTCCCCTCTCCATACGATATCTAGGCTGAATGCCGACTCTCGGTCACATAACAAACAACATCTCGCGGGGAACATGGTAAAGGACGATATCATGTGAAATAAGTTAGAGATCAGGAAAAACAAGGCAAAATCACTTTATGAAGAGATAACGCTCATATTTCGGTGCGGCACATCATTGCTGCCGTGTGTTAGTGTGACGCCTGCCCAAAACGTTCGAAGAAGTAGCAACATGCTGATCCCAGGGGCGCAACTTCCATTACATCCTAGCGAGAGAAGGCTCTGTGCAACGCAAAAGGAGCTGATTGTAACTTGCTAAAACTCATCAACTGACACACTTATATCCTCCTTATTTACACTTGTCTGACCTGAGAACCCATCCAGTGGCCTACCTTACATAACGGCGACGAAGACAATGAAGGCGCTCGGCGCTAGGGCACTTTTCGTACCTGGATGCGAACGCGCTGTCGCACCTTCTATTACTAGCCGGCCCTCGCAGCTGCATATCACGACCGTGCTGCACTTTCCACCTATGCCTAGCGCGCTGAAGATTTAACTACCTACGCCACCCAAACATGGCACTACGCAAACATCGCATTACCCACACGTTACACTACCCAAGCATCGTGCCAAAGGCAGATTTTCCATTTTTATCCTCTGAAATACTCCATATTCGCAAGGACTCCGACAGCGCCCTGCTTTCATCTCGCCGAGATGAACACTTCCATCACTCCTCTGATCCAAACTACTGGAACCCGATGCTTGATGTGTGTCGAGCCAGGTATCATAACCTGCACCGGCTGTCGCTGCGCTCGCTACTGCTCTACCAACTGTCAGGATGAGGACTGGCCCATCCACAAGATTCTCTGCAGCAGTTCCAATCGCGAATTCTCAATCGACAAGCGCCCAAAATCCGATTGCATCCGAGGTATCTACTTCAACCCAGAGGGCAAACAGCCCGAATTCATGTGGATCAAAACTGGGGTCACCGAAGATCACAATGGCCTCTGGACTTCATTCGCAGTCCTAAGCAACTTACCTGGAACCACCCGGGGCGAACGACCACAGCTGACAGAAGTCATCAGCGATACTACTTTCTGTCCCACAATATACCCGCCAATCGCTATGTACCAATGTGGGACTGGGAGAATGTTGTTCACACATGAGAAGCAGAACTTGTCCCTCGCAAGTATCGACGATGGTTTTAGCTGTTGGAAGGGTCCCGTGCTCTTCTTAGGCATGTGGCGAGACCTTGAAACTAGGGATCTGCGTTACATTGTCGATAAGCTTCGAGATTTGTGGGATTGCAGCTGGCGACGGCAACTCTTATATCCTCCTCCATGCGTGGAGACCGTCCCGGGGGTGCGTATGAACTGCAACGGTGACATTGACCTCATGGATTGCCCCGAACTGGAGGAGGTGAAGATGGGTGCGCAATACCTCGGACCCGATCACCCCAATCGCATGGACAACAATGGAGAAATCCCCGTTGGGAGCCTCATTGGCCTACCACTCTTTTGCGTATCTTTGGGGTGGAGCTTCATCTGGCGAGACAGAACCCATGACGATTATGCGTTCGTCGACGCCCTCAAAATTCTACATCCAGGGGTAGCCGAATACGCCATTACATGCGGGACTGTCTATGTTTTCCGGAAGGACTTGAAGCCATTACATACAGCACACCTTCTCGCTTTGATTGAATATTGCCATGAATTGGAGCCTGATGTCAGCCTAGCCGAATCGCCAGAGCGGAATCGCAGGCTCCTAGCCCGTGCATCCAAGGCTGGCTTTGAGCAGTTTTGGGAGGAGATCCTGATGAGGAGAGTTTTTCGAGATTGCAGAGACCTCCCCTCCCCGTACGATGTGTGAACAAGGGAGGAGTTAAAACTCGAGGCAGAAAATGCAGGTGGCTTGTTGCGACGATTGGTTGTTGGGTTTGAGATAGTGTTCTTACAGACTATGACCATCCGTGGTGACTGATAGACAATATCAGCGCTTGCAAACGTATCAGCGCGTCCCATACAATGATTTGAAATTTTCAACATACTCTCTACGTGTTTCGACCTTTCTAGGCCTCCAACAACCGACAATGTGTCACTGTATACATCGACAACACCTCCACCGCCAAACACTCCTACCATTTTCCGCTCCCTCTACAAGCCTCAATACACCTAAAACAACTTTCCACGTCACTCGACACACTACCCAACCCTACCCATCAAGCAGCAGCCTCCATAGAATAATTCTTCATCGTATTCGCCACTCTCCACTCCCCCGCATTCACAGCCTCGTACCTCGCCTTCTCCCCCTCCCTCAACACAGGCACAATCATCGCCTCCGGATCCGGGTGGATGAAAAACGGAATACTGTACCTCGCTGGCAACACCTCGTCCCTTCCATCTCTCTTCGCCTCCTGCGTCACCTTCGCCTTCGGACTAACAACCCTATGCAGCGTACTCCTACACCTCCCATTCGTCAACCTCATCATCAAATCCGCAATATTAATCAACACCGTCCCTTCCACCGGGAGCGCAGCTTTAAACTCGCCAGTGTGAAAAGGGTCGACTTCCAACCCGCCAACGCTATCTTGAAAAAGGAGGGTGCAGAGCCCAAAGTCCGTGTGCGGGATAATCCGCGCATGGCCCTCTTGCTCCACTACCTTTTTCTCGATAGACGGATAATGGATGAGCCGGAGTTGCGGATCCGCGCGCGTGGTGATATTCTCGAAGAAGGATTCGCCTAGGTCCATGGCGATGGCGAGGCATTTGAGCACTTGGAGACCGAGCGTCAAGCACTGATAGTAAAAGTCATCCAGGACCGGTTTAAAAGTGGGCAGGTCGGAAGAGGAGGGACACGACGGGTTCGCAAACCGGCGATGCTCGTAACACTCTTTGTGGTCGACGCCTCCATTTGCTTCTGCGCCATCGGCTGTGTAGCCTTGGTTTACTTCCGGGTCTGAAAGCTTCCAGGATAGTTTTTGGGAGAGGGGGAGGGCGAAGAAGGATTTAGCCTTTTGGGTTGATGTTAGTTACGTCGGTTTCGATGGAGTGGATTAGATTGGATGGGGTTGGGTCGTGGGAGGGAAATGCTTACGAGCCCGAAGATCTCATCAACACGGCTTTGTGGAATGCCGTGGTCTTTGAGGTAGACCCAGCCTACTGTTGAGAAAGCATCGTATAACTCTTTCGCCACAGCGCGTTTGTCCGCATCGGAACCGTTGATGAAGCGGTCGAACGAGACGATGGCGATGTCGGCGGTTTCTGTCATTTTGGCCGATGTGATGTTAGCTGCACAACTACTATCGTACAGAGACGGAGGTTATACAGGAAGCGTAGTTGGGAGAGGAAATTAGATGCACGTTTAACTAGCGGAACTCTACTTCCAGTAAGCCGCTCTAACTCTACTATTGCCACCAGCAGTGGGGTAAGGCTAAGAGACACCCCTGCCCGTCAGTCGACCCAACTTTCGGATGGAAAGCCGAAACAGCTAGTGATAATCTCTACATAGCGCGCCCATCCCCACACTTATCAACCCTGATAGCACGTGCGGGAATTACGGACATCAGCATCCAAGAAAAAATTCCTACCCCATCTTCCTGACCTCGGTAACGACCTCCCCACCCTTGGCATCCTCACCCTCGAGTATCGCTGCGGTATCGAGCTTGGCATTACCCTCCTTGACGGCTTCCAGGTCCGGAACGTCAGAGTGCTTCTCGCCGTCGAACAGCTTATCGACTTCTTCGAGCGTGAGGCCGCGCGTCTCGACCCAGAAGACGACGACGAAGAGCACCATCAGAATATCGACGCTGGCGTTGATGATGTAGACTTTCCAGCTTATCGCAGCGAGACCGAAGGGCACGACCATTGTGACGAATAGACCGCAGAGCTTAGTCGTAAAGGTGTATATGCCCATGCCTACAGCTCTGATGTCGAAGCTTAGAACTTCTGGAGGGTACAGAACGGTCAATGGCGTGATGCCCCAGGCGTAGGTGGCGTTATAGATGAAGATCATAGCAATGGTGCCGTAAACGCCAGACTTGTTGCCAGAAGTACCGTAGGTTGCTGTGAGTCCCGCGAGGATATATAATGCGACAATACCGCCGGACAAGGAAAGAGCGCATAGAGTCTTACGACCCAGCTTGTCGGCGTAGAACGAGCCCAAAATGGCAACGACGAGTGTCCAGCTAGTGAGAATGACATTGATCTGCAACTGTGTGGTGGGGTCGGAAATGCCTGCGAGGGTCAGCAGCTGCCTGACACTCTGGGAAGATGTCGCTCACCAGCACTGGACAACATATCGCCGAAGTAGAACGTGACAATGTTCGTCCCAGGCAACATGACCATAGCGGAAAAAGTTGATGTTATGAGCAGACGTTTCCGGTTCGCGGGCTGCGCAAGGACCTGAACGACAGAAAGCTCGCGCTCCTTCTCCCATGCTAAAGTATCCCGAATCTCCTTGTATTGCAGCAGAACGACCGGGTCATCTGTGCGACCTGCTGCATTCGCAATTGCGAGCACTTCCAGTGCCTCGTCATGCCTACCGCGACTGACGAGCCACCTTGGTGACTCCGGGACGAAGAACAAAACGCTCACACAAATGATGCTGGGAGCTGCTTGAAGAAGACTTGGGATTCTCCAAGCCCATGTGGTTGACATTTGTTGCGTCTGAATACCCGTTAGGAGACCATACATGAGCAATGCACAATCACTTACTCCGTAGCAAACTCCAGAGGCGATAAGTGTGCCTACTCCCCAGAAAGCATAATACAGCCCAAGCGCGAAACCTCGCCATTCGACAGGTGCCGTCTCAGCAACAAGAGTCGGCGCCGATACCTGTGCCAAACCTAGTCCTAGTCCAACAATGAATCGTCCAGCGATGAACATGCCGATGTTCTGTGCAGCTCCTTGAATGACGCCTCCAACTAAGGTAATCATGGCGGAGTAGAAAATGCATTCTTTGCGTCCTCGCCAATCGGCGAGTGGTCCAGCGAACAGAGCCATTGTTGCGCCACCCATGTATGAGATCGCCGTGTTGAGCGACTTGGTCGTAGTCGTGAGCGTAAAGTACGACGTATAGCTAGGCATAACATTCAAACTGCCCATCAGCGAAGAGTCGAAACCAACAAGCTACAACACGTGAGTATTTTCCCATCATGAAGGATAGTAAACATACCACAGAGTCGATGACACTGATACCAATGATACAAGCAAGCAGCAACTTCTGGTTGCGCGGCACGAGCCGCGACACTTTTCCGTCCGCCATAGCTCGGGTGATCGAATTCCAAAAGGCGTAGTGTTTCGAGACGAGATGCAAACATGTCGACCATTTATTCGGAGCGTTCTTGGTGTTGCAGGCTTCCCCGCCTTTTACGGCTATCGTGCACGGCCAATAAAGTTATCATTAGGGTTTAGATAGCCTGGCGCGATGATACGCCGCCGAGACTGCCGACAGCTCGAGCGGAAGCAGGCATGCTAATCTCCGAGATACAGGGTCCAGATCAGCAAGTCGTATGTGTCCGATTAATCACGCATCTACAATTGTGAACTCACTAGCACATGAATGTATGTGTCTCCCGTCAGGTTTGAACTTGAACTTGCTTCCATCCTCCTCTGCAGATCTGGGTTGCCAGAATGCGTTGACTCGCATGTAACCGATTTTGAATGCGGAGACCTTGAACATGGATAGACCATGGGTTGCAAATATGCTGAAGGTCACCGTGAGATGGTTGCGTTCCTCCGCGCTGAGGATCAAGCTCACTGATTCGCTACGACAAAACCAGCGTGTCACCTTGCCTGCGCTCTCGTTTGCGTAAACGATCGGATCATCTGCCACTTCGCGCCAGATGTACTTGGCGAGCTTAGGATTACCGCAATCAAAATCAGACACAACTCGAGCAAGGCGTGACTTAGCGTACTCGGCCCCAATCCCATAAAAGATGTGGCTGGTGAGCGCCTCTGCAAATTGCTCAACTTCAAGTCCGTGAGGATTACGGCTATGAGTTTTGCGAAGTATAATTGGACATCAGAATACCTTGCAATCTTCATGCGTATACGAGGCGGCGGCTGAAGGGGTTCTTGCCGAGTGTGACGAGTTACGGAGCTATTTTCAAAAGACATTTCACTCTCCATGCGTATGCGAGGCAACGGCTGAGGTAGTACTTACTGAGTGTGAGGAGGTACGGAGCTGGGAGCAGGAGAGAGGGCGATAGTGACAGTCTGAGTACTTGT
The DNA here is from genome assembly GCA_010015825.1 of Lophiotrema nucula. NCBI lineage: Eukaryota > Fungi > Ascomycota > Dothideomycetes > Pleosporales > Lophiotremataceae > Lophiotrema > Lophiotrema nucula. Next base: position 114,908 of record ML977342.1, read on the forward strand.
CATCGGCGAGACGGGAGGAATTGCCGCACGGGAGTCGATGTTCGTGATGGGAGGGAAAAAGTCAGGTGGCGTCCAGCATTGAACAGTGGTTGGGGTCTCTGCGAAAGATGAGCACGAAGTTCGTGAGGCGAACACCTAATGTGGCTCACCCTTGGGGGATCTCGGAACGTATAGGGCACTTGGTGATGCTCCATACCTTTTCATCCATCTATCTATCTTGGGCGAAGTCACAGGAGCGCCTCGCACTTCGAACACCAACTTCTTCTTCGTATTTTCTACTATCTTTCGATACTGTCTCTTCCGTACAATCGCTGCTATCTCATCAGGTTTGACGTTTCTATCGAATTCCCACTCAGATATTATCTTGCGGTATTGGCGCTCGCTGAATACCACGGTCAGCAAGCCCTTCAATCGTGCATCAGACCAGCTCGCAAACACTTACTTCGCAGAGAATAGCAGCCCCTCCCTAGTCAGAATAGCGTTAACCTGTTTAAGCGACTTTTGTTCCTTGATATGAAGTTGAATGATGCGAGCTTTGTATGGCTTCCAGTCACTTGAACGTAGCGTCCGCTTCGATGGTTTTGCGTCTACGGTCGACTCCCGGACCACTGAAGAGCTTGATAGGGTAGAAGGCAGCTGTAGCTTGCGGTACGCTAGCGAGATGCTGGGATCCAGACCGCCTTCAATTGACTCCAGCGCTTCAGCTTTTCGCTCCTGCATATCACTCAGATAGCCGGTTGGGGTCGACGGCTCGTTCGGGATCTCGACGGAAGGCTGCGGACCGGCAGGCAGCCACATGGGTGTACACAGGATAGAGGAGCTCAAGCGACGATGGCACCGGACCGGAAACTGCTTGGGTAACCACATCGGAGACCTGAGTGCTGACGGTGACGCTGTTGTCGTGCGTGCGAAGGAAATTGGGCGGCGCGGAGACGGCGAGGTCGAGAGCGGAGCTTTCGAAAGGATAGAGACCGAAGTCTGGAAGAACGGCTTCAAGACTCAGCTCGATGAGACCAGCATCCAGGTCGTTGCTAGGGAGAGGGTCGTCGAAAATGAAACCAAGTCCGGACAATGCTACTGCTGCTGGTGTACTCGTAGCCATCTTGACGTCAATCTCGCGGCAATAGAGTGAAAGTGAGGCTTTGGAACGGCAGCGAACAGAAAGAACAAAGGAGACACATGATGACCAGCTGCCTGCGCCAAGACGCGGCTTCGTCGAAATGTACTTTTGTAGCTGGTTCCGGGATGGCCGTGTACTTTTGAGGTGCTGGCTTCGACGCGCTCAGCCCCGCGTTTAGACGGTATGCCCTGGCGCTAGGCTGGAGTGAGTTAGGATAAAGTTGCCTATCGATAACGCGGAAGCAGTGGACATGCATAGCTTCAACAGCATCGCAGGAGGTTGCTCTGCCTTCAGACGAGGTACTAGATAGAATATCGTCGCGTTCGTATCCATGTCGAAGGTAGACCACAGAGCCATGATGCGGAACGCAGTTCCGGTTGCTGCTCCCTGTCCTTTTTCCCAGTGCCTTGACAACCTGCACGCTCAGCGACCTGCAAAACTACATTCTCGTTCGCAGTCATTGCTAAAAAGGCATAGCAGACAGACTATCAAAAGACTACAAAAGTTCATTGGCTACAGAACTGCAGAGGCTACCTAACTCCATAGACTACCAAGCTCCAAAGACTACCAAACTTCAAAGACTACCAAATTACAACGACTGCAAAACTACAACGACTGTAAAACTGGTGCGACTGCGAAACTAGAATGGCTGGAGAACTAGAATGGCTGCAAAACCAAAATGGCTGCACAACTAGAATGGCTGCACAACTAGAACGGCTGCACAATTAGAACGACTACAAAACTAGAACGGCTACAAAACTCCAACGTGAAAGTATATAGACACTCTCCAGCAATGATGCTGAACTTTGTTCCACTTCGCTACCCTCTCCATTTATCAACATTTATCAACAGCTCAAACAACATTTCAAATCCTTCCTGCGTTCCATCTACTACGTACTCGCGCCCTCCTGACCATCAGTCCACCCAGCAATATCATCTACAGCCCAATTCAATCCTAGCCCAAACCCCATTACTCTCCAACTGCAATGGCAGACGCAAGCCTCATCACAAGCATCATCTTCAGCGTCTTCAGCCTGCCTATCGGGATTGTCCAGATCATGGTAGCCATCTGGCTGGCTGGAAGGCCACTTGCGTATCCTCGCTCGTACGTCAGATAAGCTATTAGGTCTTGATCTGTACTGATATTCTCTAAATCCGGTGGCACATCATCGTCGACTAGCGAACGGAGGGTATGGGGGTGTTGAGCTTCAGTTGAGGGGCAAATGATGGGAGTATCTTTGGTACAACGGATGGAGAGGTTGGGGTGAATAGTGTTGGTGGAGAGTGTGTGAGGGTATCGAGATTTATTCGAGGAAAAAATGCAGGTACGACTTTGCAAGAAAGTCTAGCAGGATGGAGGTGGAGGTCTGAATGGCGTTGGAACAACTTGGAGTGAACTGTGCTCGAGTCGAGTGACTACCATTCATGACTGACATTTAAGCTGATTCCATTGGCGCTCGGGTCCTTCGATACAATACAATGGTGAATTTTCAGTCTACTATGTCCAATGAAAATGCTATTTACAGAAAGAAAATGCCAAAGGAATGGAAACACTCCGTGTATGTGATCCGGTCCGAAATGAATGGAGGGTACCTTCAAGTAAGCAAACACGTCCGAGAGGAAAGTAGATTACCAATACAGAATGCCGTAACTATCGCAACCTTTAGCGATCGCCCTAAGGTACCATCAGTTCGCCTTCCTGCGCTCCTTGATAGGCCTGTCAACGAAACCCTCATCCGGATTATTCTCGATGAAATCATCAACCCACTTGATTTCCGCAGGTACCTCAGTCCCATAAAGATCATCGAAAGACTCGCTAACGCCGCCGGCAGTGATCTTAGCGAGCGCGAGAGGACTCTCTGCGCCACCTAACAATCCATACTCGACGAAGAAGAAGACATCGCACACATCGCACTCGAAGGTCTCGGGGTCCGGATTGGCTTCGGTCTTCTTGCGGCTATAAGTTTTTGTGTTATCGATCCTCCGGTAGTAGACCTGGTGTTCCTTATTCTCGGTAAGTAGCACGAATTGAATGCCAAACAGTTCCTGCGGGTTGAAGCCAAGGTCACGGACATCGCATGCTGCCTCCTGAATGATGCGCGGAATGGTCGTCCCTGTCGCTTCCTCATCGTCAGGTTCACCGTCGGTTATGACAATCATACCGAATTTCTTTGGTGGCAATGCCGCATCCTTAGCTTCTTTACATTTTTTTACGTACGCAGAGAGCTCGGCTTGAACAGCAGTGACGAGGGGAGTACCTCCGCCTGGTTGGAATTTGTCGATGAATTCTTTGAGCGCAGCTTCAGTCATCAAAAAATCCTTGACAAGGTCCTTATGAAACACGAGTTTATGTTTGATAAGTCGGACCTTGATGCCGTCGTCGTCATGTTTCAAGACCAAGTTCAAAATGGCTGTCAGAATCTCCCTTTGCACCTCGGATCGGGCTTTGTTTGACCATGAGGGCTCTCTGGTTGTCATCGATCCCGAATAGTCTAGTAAGACCACAGTGTCCCGGCCTGCAAGGGCTTTATTGCGCTCTGTGAGAACTTGCTTGATTTTTTCGCTGTCGAGGTTCAGTTCGGGATAGTCCCTTATCTCTTTCTCGTCCACTAGTAATGGTTCTGCAGCTAGTTTAGGTGTTCCGCCTCCGGTCGTCTGGGTGATAGGTTGTTGCATGTGGTCACCCATGGCGAGATCCGTGCCTGGGACGTGACTTGGAAGTATGTGCTCGGTATGTGTACGGTAGAGATCTGATGCAAGGAATAGATAGAATTGAAGGATACAGACTGATTGTGCTTTGTTCACCAGGATATATTGAAGTAATGCGGCAAGGAAGTCGAAGGATAGCGCGTTTAAATACCAGGCCTCAGAGCCATGCCAGCAACGTGAGTCTTCCGCGATGAGTGCTGTCCCCATGAGTCCTAGGGGTGAGTCGGCATTCTCACTGTCATATGCTGTAGAGTCATCTTTCGTGAGGTTCGTGCGCTCGCGCAGTCATATGTGCATGGGCTGAATCGTAGAATGGTCAAAGCTGAGGAGGGTACGTGCAGAATCGGCAACCACCATGTTATCGTTCTATCATTCTGCAAAGAGGGACTGGAAGTCCGGCTGAGCCCCAGAGGTAGGCTGCATCATAGTGACAGGTCCAGATGTACTGCAGTCCGTTCCAGCAAAAGAAGGTAGATGCAGTAGGCTACATATTTCTCCACCCGAGGCTACTCGATCGCGAGATGGGACGAGCCCAAGCGCGACTACCCCGCGAACCTCTTCATGCTAGAGTCAGAGGTATTTCCCCGTCGAAGACAGCATGCACAACTCTTATATAAGAGGACTGTAAAGGTATCTTTACTTCCGAAGCATGGCATTGGTGAACCGATTTACGTGGACATCTCGTTCACAAACAGATATCTCATCAGGCACAGGCAGTACGGTATCCAAGCGTGTGCTTCAAGCGGCTGGGTCATAGACAAGGAAAAGGTCTGTGCACAACCCAGACTGTCCAAAGATCTGTGCAGCTTGTCACGCGACCAAAGGCGACAGCTTGCCCACTTACTCAAGACCTGGAGTACTTCGAATGCGACTTCGACTTGCCTGCTCAATGGCAGAATTCCAAACGATGCGCATGCTATCATCCTGGATGAGATCCTCGGCAGTGCACCCATGCTGATCGATGGCACTTGGACTGCACCCAGCCATCATTAAAACAACCAATCTACGCTGCAGCTCTTCCAGGACCTCATCTATAGTGCTGAATTTGCATGGACTTGTGCGATCCTCGTCCTTCTTCTCAACAGCGTAGGAACCTAGAACTACGATGTGAAGCGCACCGCGACCCCGACTGTCTGTGGCAAAGATGTTGGCGCCATACTCAATGAGCACGGAAAGATAGTCGGTTAGCTTATACTGTTTCGTGTAGGCAGCCCGGAGTAATGGCGTTAAGCCCTTGGCGTTGTGATACTCGATGTCACAACCGATGAGGAGGAAGTAGTGCACAATGTCATCGAGTAATTGTTTCCCAATGTTGTGATACGCACAGGGGAGATGTAAGAGATTCCCAACGTCGATGTCGTAGTTGGGACAATATTCTATTGTGGCTCCATGCTTAAAGGCAAGTTGAGAGATCGCTTTGCAACGTGTAATATCGTCGGCTGCTGATAAAGCATACTGCTCCATCCCTGACAGTTGACGTTCGAAAAATCCGATCCAGGTGGTCCAAAAAATGTCGTGTAGACCCCTTGAAAGATGTTAGCGCAATTAGTGAGGGGAGCTTACGGTGTAGCAAGGGGAATCAAGTACGAAGCGGCGACAAGAGAGACGTAAGATAAAGATGGGGCAATAAATAGGACGCTCCACCCAACATACCTGGTTGCACCTTGCTCAAGTAGGAACGTAGTCGCCTGGTAAGCGCCCATTAAGGTTGCTACCTGTTGAGCTCTCAGCTGAGTGTATAAGAAATGTGAGGATATCATCATACTTGTATTAGGGACATTAGCTCATTACACCGATCATTCGGTGTGGCTTGTTGAGATGAAAACAATTCTCCGAGGCTGTCCACATCGTTATCGCGGGCCGCTCGATATGAAGGTCGATCTGGTCCATCGTTCCAGTGAAATCTATGGAGGGCGCGCCAGGTCCTAGAAGTATCGACTTCGTCCCTATCCAGAAAGAAGTGGAAGGACGCGTGCCATGAGCGGACTAATTCGACTGAGACCATCTCAAAGCGGGCCACGAGTCTTGTCATCGATTGCAAATTCTGAGACACCGTTCGGCTGACACTAAACAGTATATCCAAGTCACCGGCATCATACACCCATTCCCAGTACGTAGTCGAGCCAATAGTATTGTGTAAAGGTCCGCGCCATCCTGGATCGGTGCCCAGTATGTACGGCCCAACGCTCGCTCTTGGAAACTGCAAGAGGCTTAGAGATGCCATTATACCGGAGTCAGTGGATAGTAAGGCGTTCATCTCTTGTGCAAGAGCTTCGCAAAGCTTATCACCTCCTCCAATATGGAGCGTAGTGAAAAGCTTCGCAAAGCTAGCTTTAGAAACTTCTTCATTATGTACCAGGAATGCATTCAGTGGATCCATGGTTCTCGCAGGAAGCGTACGCCAAGGAAATGAAGGGAGACTATGAGCTAATCGGACATGTCGATCGAGGGAATATTGCGAGGTAGAATAACGGTCGTTATGTGAGGATCGGATCGGTGCTGCTGCTGGGATGATAGGAGTCGATGACGGTGAGCCATGGTTAGAAACCGTTCTGCAAGATATAGCGGATGGAGTAGCTGACATTGTTAGCGTTATGAATTCAGTGACTTCTTGTCACTTACAGGGAGCCGGGCTCAAACATTCAGAATCTTTTTTTGAACTAGATTCGTCATTCGTCCACCTCTTAATCTTTGCATCTGAGATTTTAACACCTCGAATCCAGAAGTTTAGGGCTCTTTTGCTATTGTTGCTTGTCCTCTCCCGGTGTTTCCGGACAATTGCCTTTCTTTCTGGGGCTCGCGAGTTTTTCTTCAAGTGCCACCGTTTCAGTCGGTCCATGTATTGTTTCCTCGTAGCGTAGAAGCCACGCTCTCGAAACATGATCTCCTGAACTTCCTCTAGCGTGTGCCCTTGTGTAACACGAAGCTCGATAATTCTTAGTTTATTAGGCTCCCAATCGTAATCACGCAAAGTGGTATTCTTCTTCCTCCGCCCTTTTGCGCCTCCATCATCCTGATCAGGTGCATGCCCATCCTGTGCGGGGCCACCAGTCTTCCGTTTGCGTGTTCGGCGCGGCGGAGTCATCGAGGTATGTGGATCGCCATGTGAGGGGGCGAGTATTTCAGCGTTGTCTGCTGATGTCTGGGTCAGGTTTTCTGTAGCTTTTCTTGATTCAACTCTTGATTCGACATCGGTCGCTACGGTAAGTGGAATGATGTCTGGAAATTGGAAGTCCCAGCCGTTGCCGACACCGCCGTTGAACAAGAGGTCTGTCCAGCTGGACTCATGACTCAAGGTCTCATCGAGAGGTAGGGAGTGGGTTGGGTCGTCGAAGTTGCCGGACAGAAGGTCGTTGAATCCAAAGTCGAGAGGGGAAGCATTCATCATGCATCAGCCTGCCGAGAACGAAAAAAGGATACTGAGGATCGATCTTTCAAAGGGTAACAGAGAGCGAAAGGGAATGAGTGAGGTGAAAGACATGGTAAGCAGGGTAGCGGCAACCGAACAAGATGCTGCTTCTTGAGATTGTAGTTTCGGTCGCGTGTGGATATTGTACTTTTGGGAGAGGACGAGCGGCCTCAGCGCTCGGGCCGGAGCTGAGAGCGCCTTGTCCAATGATATTCCACCGATCTGCCGGACCCAGACGATGGCCTGACACCACCCACTAATACGGAGCTCGTCTTAAGTTTTTACTAAGTACTATCTAGATACTTTGTAGTAGAAATTATAGTATATACTATAGCGCTTAGTAAACTAGCTATAAGACTTAGCAGCCTTACTTTACTATATATAGCTCTATATACTGTAATTCTAACTTTAATATATAACTATAGCTAAGCCTTTTAAAAAATTAATATTTTAAATACTAAATAACTTTAAATACTACATTTATTTATATTAGTTTATTATTACATATAGCTTAGTAATAAAAATTACTACTAAAAACTTTAAAAATAACTAGTACTAAAAAGCTAGCTTAATCTAGCTATAACTAAACTTTAACGAAAACAATTTTTAAATAGGTGTTTAATAGGAAGGTATATGACTAAAGGACTATAAAGTGGGTTAAAAGGAGACGAGGTAATTGATTATCGCTAGTTGTTTCCTGATCGACTGACGTCCGATCTACGCTAACGGCCCGAGTTGGATGGCAAGTGCACTGCCTCCCGAATTTCGTGTAGCCAAACCCGTTACCGGTTTTCTCATCTAATGTTCTAGATCGTAATGCGGCATCACAGCTTCAATCTCAATTGTAGTACATCTCAGGGCTCAACGCCTCATTTGCACTGACTTCAGATTGAGTTCATTATCCATGGAAAGGCTATGCGAGCGCCTCGCAGTACTGTGCGATACCCATCATTCATTGTCAGAATACGCGAACGCTAGACACATCATGGTCTTCTCTACCTGGGCGGCAATCATGAGTGTGTTACCCGTGCCGACAATGTCTTCCACAAAAGTACTATTTCGACCCAAGTCTCGCTCAATAGCCCACCGGCGAACACATAGACAGCTCGAACAAAAGTACTTTCTATACAGAAAAAGTACGCGGCGAACGAAATTCCGATTTGTTCTACAAAGGTACTATTGAGGGAAAATCGCCGTCAAAAATTACAATTAGGAAGCTATATAAATGCGGCACATCTATATATCTGAAAGGTTTTTGATTGACTTCCCAGCCTCACCTACTGGTCTTTCGCGGGTCCAACGAGCTTCTGATGAGCACCTTTTCCTTGCAAATATTCAGTAAAACTCTTCATACAGTGTCCTCCTCCGCCCATAAACGAAGCGCGTCCCGCGCAGCTACGTACACGTAACACCATGGCTACATCTGAGCTCGTTACTGGCATTGTCATCAGCGTCCTCAACCTCGTTGTTGGCATCGTTCAAGTTATCATTGCTGTTTGGCTTGAGGGACACCTTCGAGTTCTTGCTCGTATGCATCCAGACACCTCGAGTTTATGCTAGCTTCTAACATGATACAGATCGAGTGGCGCAGGAAGGTGCCGCAGCTCGTTGAGCAGTCGAAAAGAGAGGAACGTACGCGAAAGCTCGAGATCGTCGCCTTTTCAAGGCGGTGGTACTGCATGAATAAATGGTGTTGGAAAGGAGACGGGTTGGAGCCCCATTGTTAGAGTTGGGGGGTTCTGTTCATCGTGGTTCAGGATGAGTGCTCTATCTCTTCGATCGAAGTTAGGAAAAGCGTATCAAGCCAGTTGACTGTCTTGTGGTAATGGTAGTCGTACGTCTTATGTCTGTCTCCCGATATGTACAGCCTCCTGATTGCGTATATACTCACAAACACCAAACCCTAAATAAAACAATAAAGCATATGTACTCACTAGCCTCTAAAAATCCTGACTCGCCCCTTCCATCCTCCTCCCTTCTCCTACCTATCCATCAACAGCCCTAACAAACCCCTCAAACAACCCACTAAAACTATGATAATACTGATCCGTCGCCCCGACATCTGTCAAAAACACCCAATCGGCCGCATCCTCCATCTGCTCGACCACGAAATCCAGCACTTTCCCCGCCACCGTCGGAATACTATGAATCAACACCGCTAGTTTCGATTTCTTGATCTTGTGCGACTGTAGAGCATCGAAGTTCGATTTGTCAAGCCATTTCGTGAAGGATTCTTCGAAGACGACCGTTATGTCGGAGAGGTTCATGTAGGATTGTTGGAGGTAGGTTTTGGAGTTGAGGATTGTGGGGGAGACGAGGCCGGGGTTGTGGACTGTGAGAGAGGTGTTAGTGGGTGTTGCTGGGTAAGGAGAGATCGTCGGGACCTAGCGAAGCACGACTTACCGATAAACTTATCCCTGAAATTCGTCGCGTTCCTCACAGAAGCAGCCGCTGTCTTCAAGTACGAATACTTGGCCGGATCATACTCGCTCGGCGTCTCGTCGAAGAAAATACCGTCGACCTTCAACTTCGTGTTGTTCGTTAGTTTCGGCCAGGTCGTGTATGTGTGTATCTCCGACAACACATCGTTGATGGGCTTTGTTGTGTAATTGGTTGCGACGTAACCTAGTGTCCGGATGTTGCTGTAGTTCTTGAGGTTCGGAATCTCGTCGAGGTAGACTTTGTCGGGCAGCGAGCCCATGCAAGGTCCGGAGCACGGATTGATGACGACCGTGAAGTCGACGTCGCGATGCGCTTTTGCTCTAAAAATGATGTCAGATCTAGCGTTTCCGAAACCGCGACAAATCTGAAGCTTACGCTGTGTAGAGTGGATCCCATGCTCCAGCTGACGGGTATACGTAAAGTGGCAGTAGTATCGACATGGCCGTAGTTGAAGCCCAAAGTTGGCTTATACGATACTGTAACACGCCTCGATGAGATCTTCACGTAAATGTTAAGCTAGAGGCTCTGGGTGAGGTTCGAGTGACAAGTGGAAGCAGTTCGGTCAAATGCAAGATTGCACCCCAACATAACCTGTACCTGGGAACGATGACGAGCCTCATATTGCGCGTACTGCCGAGACTTGCAGAAGAATCTTCAAAGGTCATATCGCAAATGAAGAATTCGTGGACATTGCGTGGGTGCCCGGTACTATATCCGGGGAAAGGGACGCCGCGTAGCTGTTAATTGCCGGTTTAGTAGATTGGGAGCTGGGGTTGTGAGAATAGCCGTTAGGCTACTGCAACAAAGATAGAAGCGAGCTGCGCAATGCACGTGTGTTCTCGAACGCGAAGTTCAACGGCCTCTTTGACTGGGATTGTGGAGGCCAGAAAGTTCGGGGGAGTGCTTAGGGAATCGAGCTATTTGCTAGCTTCGACTCGTGACCTTGTGCTCGAATCTACCTGCTCCAGAATCTGATTCGGAATATCAACCCAGGATGAAATTTTTCATTGGGATCCAACAGACTCTAAGAAATCCTTTAGGTCTGCAGCAAACGGCAAAGAGTGTCCAAGGAGAGATAATCCAGCATCCATTCGTTTGCGTGAACCGTGTTCAAACCACAGCCAGCCTTGAGAAACTCGGATAGCATGTACTATACGAATGTATAAAGATTTCGTCCGGAAACGCATCATTACAGTTCTGACAAGCCATCAATGTCGACGAATAGACACAATTTGTCGTTCTGCAATCCCGGCTGGATGCTGACACCGAAACGCTCACTTGTAGTTCCCTTGGGGTGTTCAATAATTTGGTAGGCAAATGTCTTAGTAGATCCCGTATTGGCCTTAAATTTATTAAACAAACCATATGAGCTGCTCAGTGGCTCACGATCCTTGAGTATCCTACACCAGTATTTTGACCGCGACTTCCGAAATCCAAGGAGCACATCGACTTCTAAGTGGTCTCCAGTTTCTAATCCCCGCGGAAGAGAGGAAAGTCGGAATCGAATGTTGGACTCAAAGTCGCCAGTTGTTTCTGGGATTATCAGCTCTTTGGTCTTCGCACGCCACTGCGATGAGGGCGAGACAGTCCCGATATCCAACGAGAACCTTGTTCGGATGTGGCTACGCCGAAGACGGAAACTGTGGAATTTATCGTTGCGAAAACCTTCGGGAATGTGGAGATGTTGCCGAACTTGAATAGTGGAGGACCTGATGGTCATTTTTGGATTCATGTAAGTACTATCGAGTAACGCACGTTAGCTTGCCAAGCTTTGTTTTCTCATCTAGAAGGCTTGCTAGGGTATACGAACCTGTTGAGGAGAGATCTTGGATTGACTCTAGCATATTGGTATTGGTTTGGCATTCCATCCGATAGCTTCTTCAGATATATCAACAAGCGAGACTGGCGGTAAGCTCCAAGTATCATTTTATAGATACCGTTGTCGATGTCGTAAAGGCATAAGTCCTTGGATGTCTGAAGTCCAAGACCAGTCATCGCAATGTCTTTCCCCCCAACGTCACCTGCAAGAACGTCGTGACTCTCCTGGAATTCGCTAGGAGACCGTGCTAGTAGCCCACGATAGGTAGTCGAGCCACCTTCCTTCGCTTTCCAAGCGAAGATGGAATCATCCGTTGAATGTTTCAATATCTCTTCTTGAAGCCTGATGAAAGCTTTCTCTCCCTCGCCATAGAGCATTGGCATCTGAACATCGAAAAGACCTAGAAGACTGTAAGCCCTGTCCTCCACTCGAGTGGTGGAGCGATCTGCGGCCCAGGACATTCTTTGTGCGATTGACGAGGCACTGAAGCGTCCTGTTTCCAGAACCTGGACCGGGATTCGTGTCGCAAACTCTATCTCGGAGAGTACGTGCAGCTTGTTAGCGATAGGTCGCCATTGTTTATCATGGAAGAATAGGGATCGAGGGGCGATCAGCTCCTGAAGAGTCCATCCTCGCGTTATCCATCGGCTTTTCAGCAGAACCCCCGACAAATAAGCTTCCTCAGTCTGTCCTGAGTCTTCCTTCGGCTCTGCATCCTCGAGGTGTACCGCGCAGATGTACGATTCCTGATACCAGCGGTACATAGAATTAACTGCTTCCTGAAGCTCTGTGCTTGAAGTTTTGTCGATACAACAAGTATCCACCCAGAAATAGCTGCATTTCTCGGTTTTGGCTATCTTCGCTGTCTGCACAATCTTCTCATAGCCAGCACGCCTCGTGATCTCCTCTTCAGTAAGCGGAAGCTGCGCTCCTCCCGAACTCGCATCAACAATCAACGGGAAGAGAGAATTTGCTTTGAGCTCAGTTGGGAATGATCTGAGCTTCTTGAGCCAGCACATTTCCTGATAGGTGACCTCTTCGTTGCCCCAGGTGTGTGAGAGAATCACATATTTCGGCTTCGGATCTCCAAGGAAGAGTTCGAACTCAAGGGTTTGAGCATTGAGCAATCGCATGTTGAGATGTCTCGTATATACTGCTGATCCCAGGTGGGTTCTTCTGTCGCGGTCATTCCGCGGTCATTTCGCGGTCATTGGATAGTGAGGGGATCTGGAACGCGGATGCGATGCGGTTCGGAGACCTGTTAGGGTAGGCTGAGTTAACACAGGACCAGTTCAACGATCCGGCAAGGTCCGAGTCGAATAGCAAAGATTCGACATGGGAACGGGGTGGGATGAAAGAAATACGGCGGTGTGAGCGCGAGGCAGGCTGAAGATGGCAGGCGGCAGCAGAAGGGAGGCACAGCATGTCCGTACGCCCGACTTCTAAGCCAATCAGCATCCGCCCCTCGCCGCGCGCCGAAGAACACCTGTTGACCCCCAGGAGGTAAGAAGATCAATCTTAAATACCAATGCCAAACTTCCCAGTAAATGCAAAAGCCATCACCCTATAATACAGACCTAACAGCCTCCCCCTCAACCGGTCCTCTAGCCTTACTCTGCGCCCTCCTCTCAGCCTCAACCTCCGCCCACCTCTTCTCCACATCCTTCTCACAATCATACGTCAACAGCCACCGTCCGACACCATTCCATCTCCACGGCATCGGATCGCTCTCCTCGTTCAAACCCTCCTTACTCGTATCTTCAACGCTCACGAACCCATCGCCATTGAACTGGCCATGAGCACGCAGTAATCTATCACGCTTCTCCTGTGCCTCACCGTCGTGGAGATGGTATAAGTCTTGCTGTACGTTTCCGCGAGCGACGATACGCTCAGTTCGCGCAGCCCGACACCGCTCATACACCTTCAGCGCTCTAAGCTTCTCCTCCCTACCCTTGCCCTTCATCCTCCCAAGACACAAGCCTAGCACGTGTCCATCCTCGAGACTCATTCCAGCTCCACTCGCAAGATACGGCAGCGTCGCATGCGCACTGTCTCCCAATAACGTGAATGCGCCACTCTCATGACTCCACGACGGGCAATTGGGTCTGATGCACAGCCGCCATTTATACACGCTCTCGCAGAGGGCAAGCAGTTTCGGTATCCGCGGGTCCCAGTCTTTGAACATGGCGCGCATTTCCGACACGTTGCCTTCGAGGGTTGAGGCGCCCGCGGGCATATCGTCTGGAACGAGGAGGACCATGTTGAAGAGTTGGCCACCGCGGAGGACGTAGTTGACTACCAAACCCAGTCAGCCAAAGGATGTAGAGATGGGGAGAAGGAGGTGTACCAGCATGAATATCAGGACCCATCCAATAATTGACTTGCGGATCCTCCACAAACCCCTTCAACTCCGGATCCTTCATCATATCACTCGTATTCAAAAGCAACCTATACGCCAAATCGCCCGTCAAAATCGGCGGATCCGGCCGTCCCAGCAAGATCTCCCGACACCGCGAATTGATCCCGTCAGCGCCCACAATAAGATCTGCAACCTTCCTCCTCCCATCTGCGAGAACGGCAATGGACTGTAATCCATCCTCGGTATACTCCACATCCACCACCCTCGCACCGCACTCCAGTCTTGCGCCCAACTCCTCCGCCCTCCCAAGCAAACAACTGTGCAAATTCGCGCGATGAAAGTCCCAAAACGGCGTCCCCAGCACTGCCTCATACTCATGGAAATCCATATGGCTCAACCGATTCCCCTTCCAGCCCAGATAATTGCACTGTTTCGGTCTTGTCGAGTATTTGGAGAGCGCGGGCTGCATGCCCCATTGGGTGAGGATGCGGGTCGAGTTGGGCAGGCATTGGATGCCGGCGCCGACTTCACTGATTTCTTGGGCGGACTCGAGGATCGTGACGGTGTGGCCGGCGAGGAGGATGGAGATTGCTGCGCCGAGACCGCCGAGGCCGGCGCCGATGATTATTACCTGTAGACTCGTGTGAGTATGAATTGAACAGGAGATGATGGATGATACGAGGTTAAGACTGGAAGCTTACATCAAGTTGGTCTTCTTTCTTCCTCTGGAGTTTCTCGAGGACTCGCGGTTTTGCTGCGGAAGGAGACATGATGTCAGACAGCAAGAGTTGAGAAAATAGACGAGCAGCCACTAGAAAAGACAGTATATATCACACTGTACTGTTTCAAATGAGTAGTCGTAAGAAACAACAAGTACGAAGGACCTCCGCTCCACCAAGCTCAAGAGTCGAACGTCAAGCTCCCGGGGGTGAATTGCCGCCATCTTAGCCCGCAAGTACCCACTCTCATGTAAGGTCGCGTGCAGAAGCTATGTGGCATCGACTAGTGTTAGATCCGGGTCTTATCTTAGCTCGGCCCAGGAGCGACGCACTTCGCACCAGTGACAGGTGGTCGTGTAGATAAGTGGTGGTCGCTCCTGCCGTCCAAAGTGACCAGAGATGCAAAGATGCAAAAATGGGGGTGGGTCGGATGAGGGGTACATTAAGCGGTGGTCATAGCTTCCACTTTCGTGGCTTAGTGGGATTTCGTTCCGATGACATTCCGAATTATCGGGACGGCTCAAGAGCTTTTTCGCAAAATTGGTGAGGCCGTAGATTTGGAAGTAGTGCTGAGATCCACGGTTTGAAAAAAGTTAAGATATGTTGGTTTATGGTTGTGGAAGAGCAATTGAGGTATCCATTGACTAGTCAAGACTGTAGGCCTTGCCCTCCTTCTGCAGCTTCAGTATCTCGCCTGGTGGTGCCGGCATCATCGCGTTCTCTGGCGGCTTGTTCTTCGCCTTGAAGTCGTCGCACATCTGCTCCATAGTAACCCATTCAACGCCCTCGTGTTTGTTGATGTGCTCGATGATTCTATGATGGTCATTAGCTGCATTCTGCGAGGGCTTTTTGCAGGCAAAGCTCACCGTTCGTGCATGAAGATGACATGCGGCCTTCCTGAGACATCCGGATGGATGGTCATGGGGAAGACGAACTCGTCGTACTCTCGATAGAAGTAGTCGAAGTGATCCATCCAGATTGCCTCCACATCTCGAGGGTTAACCCAGCCGTGACTGTTGGCAGCCTTCTTCATGAACATCATCGGCGGTAGATCATCGATGTACCAGCTACCAGGTATCTCCACCAAGCCGGTATTCTGGCCCTTCTCGAGCGGCTTCATCCAGTCCTTTGCGTTCTTTGTGTAGTCAATCTTCGTCCACTGATCGCCTGTACGCAGCCAGTAGCAACGGTGGTCCTCGTGCGACATGCTGTGGTCGTACTCGATACCGTAGCTGAGAAGGAGCTCACAACCCTCCTTCGATGTCTCCCACCACGGAGCAACGCTGCCTCGTGGCGGCTTTCCACAGAATTCAGTGAGCATCTTGTATGTCTTGTCTAGTACATCGCGCTGTTGTTCGAAGGTCATGTCGACAGGGTTCTCGTGAGAGTACCCATGAAGGCCGATTTCGTGACCAGCGTCACGCACTGCTGCGCAGTCCTCTGGAAAGGTTTCGAGGGAGTGACCTTTGCGCGTCAGCAAGTATTAACAGGACGCAAAGCAATGACATACCGGGAATGAACCATGTTGCCTTAATTTTGTACTTATCGAAAAGCTTCAGGAGCCGCTGTGTACCCACAGTCCCTGCCCAAAGGCCTTTGTAGAATTGATCAGTCCGTGACTTTCGCATAGTACTTCTGCCTCTCACCTCTGCTGATATCGCTGGTCGAGTCTTCTCCACCATATGATCCAAGCCACCCCGCAACAGCGTCAATGTCAACGCCATAGCTAACAAGAACCCGTTTTTTGCCCATGATGAGCAGGCGAGTGCACAGATAGCTTTGGTGTCGCGTATGGACGATGTCACTGCGATAGAAAGAAGAGCTGCAGGAGAAGTTGCAGAACGTTTGGACCGTAAACAGCTTCGAGCTCAAGATGCGTCTGCCCCGCTCTTAGCTTCGGAGATAGACGTAACACAGGGCAGTCGCGACCAGCAATTGGAAGGTGGGGTTCTCGAGATGAATCACTGAACAACACGGCCGTCGGCTGCTTATCGCGAAAAGCTGCGTTAGCTCCCGAGGAACCATGGACCTGCGTCTCGAACTACGCATTCTCCACGTTCGAAATGCTGAACGCTGGGATGGAAATAGCGTTGTAAATGACATAAAACTGAAGTCGTGAAAGGGCGTATCGCAAATCTATGGTGTACTCGCAGCTCTAAGTAGGTTGTCTATGACTTTCGCAGCTCCGAGAACCTTCTCCTCTTCCATGCGTCTGGCCACGACTTGGACGCCTATCGGCATTCCGTCCATGGTCTCGAGGTTGAAATTGTTCCAATTCCATTCGTCCAGAATATTTCGTGGATGATACGGGGACATCTCTGCAGTACTGTCACGGTCAAGGCTCTTCGATACTTCGCCAGCCGGTAGTACCACAGCCGAGTAGTCGACGAAATTGAACACCTTTGTATAGCCGACCCATCGGCACTTTCGGTGTGGTACAGCTGAATGTGGCATGACAGGTGTCAACAATAGATCAATGGGCTTGCCGGTCGTGGGCGATACTGTTGAATGCCACAAGTCGAGAAATCGCTTTTGCGCAGCAACCTTCTGTCTGTTGAGCTGCCAGTACGCGTAGACTGATATGGGCTTGCCGCGATTTATAATACCCTCAACGTGAGGTATATAAGGTTCGCCACCAGCTTCGACATCTCGTCTGATGTCCTCTCCGCCGTCTACGGTGTAGAACTGATCCTAGAGTGTATGTTAGTATGAGCTGTCCCTTGAGCTCAGCGAGAAACGTACCATGATGTCAATGCACTCCTGGTGGAGTGTTCCTGGATTCCAAGGAACAACTTCATGACCTGCATTTTGCAGCTTCGCTGCAACCTCCTTGACCACTCGTGATACAGGTGGATGTGGCCTCACTACTCCATCATCGAGCATAAGACCTACCACAAGTGGGCGAGACTGAATGTCCACAAACATGTCTGTTCGCCATGGTAGAGGGCAACATTTGGGGTCAAGCAACCACGGCGCTGCATCGATAACAGCTTTCGTGGTTGAAGTAAGAGACTCCACGTTTCGAGCCATGGGTCCGATCACAGACGGCACATGCTCTTGGCCTTCGGTCGATACTGAAACGCCGTAGTAGGGTAAACGCGTGCTCTGGAAGTATGATTAGCGGCTGAAGCAGGGGTTCCAAAACGTGTGAAAGATGTCAAGGAAATATGCTTACACTTGGCTTGAGACCATATAAACCGAGCATATGCGAAGGTATTCGAACACTTCCTCCAATGTCCGTCCCCCAGCCTACAACTGAGCCCTGCAGTGACAACAGGGTACCTTCACCTCCAGTAGAGCCTCCGGGGGTAAAGTCTGGATTCCTGGGATGCGTTGTCAAACCCCAGAGAGGATTTTCGGTTTCGCACCACTAACAAACAATGAGCTTGATACATTTACGGACACAGCAATGATGTTCATCGGAGCTGGGACATACCATGATGCTCTGCGGAAGGTTCGATTTGGCGATAATCACCGCCCCCATTTGTTTTAGCAGTGCAACCAACACGCAGTCTTGTGCAGCTGGCTTGAAAGCGCGACCCACATATCCAAGCGTGCTGTCGTATCCTTTGACGTCGAACTGGTCCTTTAGGGTCATCGGCACCCCATGCAGGGGACCCACGAGGCGACCGTTTTCCCGGTAGAATTTGTCGAGCTCGTCAGCTCTCTTCAAAGCATCATCAAAGAAGACTTCGGTGAGGCTACAGTCTGTCAGCAACCTTGTACCTCGCGTGTATTAAGGAATTTTAACGTGCCAATTCGTCTACATGAGTCAGCAACTGTAAAAATATTGTACTGGACTGGTGGAGATGTACCTGTTCATGAGCCTTGATGGCCCTGCAAGAGATGGCGTGAGCATCGTGTCATTGCCACACGCGTGGAATTCGTATCTCAATGATTGGTCTTCATCTTACCGGAAAATATAGGTATTGCAGAGGTTTGTAGCGGTCACAGCGCCAGATGAGATGGCCAGTAGGATATCATCGACGCTGTCAATGCCGTTCAAGTGCGAAGCATCTCCTTGCACTTCACGGACGGCCTGAAAGAGATACGCTTAGCGAACGTTTAACAAGCAAAAAAGTGCAGGCCTTGCCTTCCTGGAGTCGAGATAGCCCAAAATTATTTCGTCTCGAATCTGTCGCTTTTTCAAAGTTGTTTGCAGCCATTTCGGCTGCTGTATGTCGTGCATCTTGTGTCGTGTCTCGATCGAAGATGGAGCAGCTGCGACACATTTCGAGGAGCGTTTTTGGCGTTTGACGCCTCCTCTTTGCCCAAACCGCAGCCGTTTGCATAGTGGCTCGTAGTTCGGTAACGTTCACTGAGGGCTAGGGGCCTCTCGGGATGCCATAGTGGGCTGATGGATTGATGAATGAACAGTGGGGGCGGAATGTCCGCAATGCCGAGACGCACCCTCCAGCAGAGCGCCCGCAACTTCCGAGGCGCTTCGTGCAGCACAGCAACATCCCTGGACAATGTCACCCCATCAATTGCAAAATTTGCATTCTTCTTCAGTTTGTGCATCTGTCGGAGACGCTCAGGAGCCACAAGGCGGACGTCCCAATGGTTGAAAATGGGTCATCGAGCCAGACGGTCGCGCGACTGTTACCCCCATTTTCCAGATCTGCCCGCCGAGCATAGATGTACCGTTCGATCTTAATAGGATGCCTACCCTATTCTGGAACCTCATGAAGCGCAACACTTCGCAGTCGCCGCCCTCCACCGCTAATTCGAAGCTGCAGAAGATGGCTCCCGGTCTGACAACAGGACTGGAGCGGAACAGCTTCGACGTCATCTCCGCTACCTCGGCGCTGTCGAACGATGATGATTATCGCAGCTCTCTCAGCGATGTAGTCGTCGTAGGAGCTGGGCCTGCGGGTCTGATGCTTGCGTGGGTCTCCCAAATATCGACTTCGTCCTCGGGCGGGTTCTGATGGATAATAGAGACAACCTGGTGCGGTTCGGGATCAAGACGCGCATCATCGACGACCGGCCAGATGCGACCTCGACAGGTAGAGCCGACGGCATTCAGCCGAAGTCGATCGAAACATTGAAACAGATGAGGTTGGCTGAGCCCTTGTTGAGGAAGGGCGTGAGGATCTATGACATTGCGTTCTGGGTAGGAGCGACCTCGCTCACAGTGAGACGCACCTGCTGATTAAAGCAGAAATCTACGGCCCAGAAGTCGCTGCACCGTACCGGCCGCGAAACCCACTACCCGCCGGTCGTCGATCTCCTCGAGCCGTACATCCTTCTAGTCCACCAAGGAATGGTGGAGAACATCTTCATCGAAGATCTCAGGGAACGAGGGGTGGAGGTTGTGAGGAATACTGCGTATACCGGCTGCGAATACACTCCTCAAAAGGTGCGACCGTTGCAAGTTGTGTGCAATCAAGATGTACACCAGCACGGGAAGACGTTTGGCACAAGATACATTGTCGGCTGTGATGGTGCACATTCCAAGGTTCGCAAGTCGATACCGAATGCTGTCCCAGTTGGTGCATCTTCCGATGCCGTCTGGGGAGTGCTCGATGGTGTCGTTGACACAGACTTCCCAGACATCTGGAGCAAGGTCGTTCTGCACTCTGACGAGCTTGGCTCAGTTCTCATGATCCCGCGAGAACGCAACATGACCCGTCTGTATATTGAGCTGAAGCCGGGCACGCAAGAGACCGAGATGAAAGAGGAACATACCCAGGAATTCGTCCAGAGGCGAGCACAAGAGATCATGCACCCTTACAAGCTGAGCTGGAGGAGCGTTGAGTGGTTCGGAAAGTATGGCATTGGCCAACGAGTGGCCTCCAAGTTCACGGACGACGACCGCAAAGTATTCATCGCCGGTGACGCCAGCCATACACATTCGCCCAAAGCGGCGCAAGGAATGAACACATCGATGCACGATTCATGGAACCTAGCATGGAAGATGAATTTCGCCATCCGCGGTCTAGCCAAGCCGTCTCTGCTGGAGACATACGAACAAGAGCGAAAGAAGATCGCTGAAGACCTCATCAACTTTGACTACGAGCATGCTAATGCCTTCCATGCTGGAGATCCAGCTGCACTGGCGGCCAATTTCGAAAAGAATGTCGCCTTCATCTCAGGTTACGGTGTCAGCTATGGCCAAAACGTCCTCAACATGCCTTCCTCGAAGGTACTTGGAGTAGGTTCCCTGAACCCAGGCTTTCTGCTCCCTCCAGCGAGGGCGACTCGATTTATTGATGCCAATCCTGTTGACATTCAAACCGACATTCCTGCTCTAGGGCAGTTCAGGATCTACTTCTTCACGCACAATGTTCAAGCAGCGATGCCATTCTTAGACACTATATGCGCAATGCACTCGTCGAACTCATCCTATGTGGGAAGGGTCACTGCTGCCGGCAATGCTTCCTATACCATTCAGCCTCCATTGGCCGCTCCCCATGACCAGTTTGTGTGCCCCGAGCGTTACACACCTGTGTCTGGTGTTTACACATACGCCCTAGTCACCGATATGGATCGAAACAAATTTGAGATCCACGATCTCCCTCCAGTTCTCCGAGACTCCCGTTGGACGTTGTACCTGGACGATATTCCGGATTCCGATACTCGTAAGCAGAAATGCATCGACAAGTGGCTTGGAGGCTTGGAACAGAATGAGGTCGCAGTGCTCAATGTCAGACCTGACGGCTATGTTGGCTCAGTCAAACGTTTTGCGGATAGCAGCAGAGAAAGTGGTGTGCAGGCTGTACAGTGGATGGATCAGTACTATGAGCAGTTCATGCGGGAATCATGACTGTAGATGAGCTACTTTAACATCATCCCTCCGCATATATTGGGCGTTGAACACTCTAGAAGGTCTTGCATATAAATGTTTCGATCACAAAAGGATTGGCTCAATCCTTGTTACGCACTTTGAAACCCCAGAGTCGTCTGCCGTCTGAGGCCTGTGTCGAGGAGCACGTAAGATCCTCAGTTTCGAAAATATGAGATTTCCACCACCTCTTGACATGCGGCGCACGCCACACGTCCCGCAGCTCCAAAGTTGAGAGCCTGTGTGCCTGTTTACCGGGCTAGGTTCCCTATCTCTGGTATCTCGTCCTGCAACGCTAAACTAGCCTACTTTCGCCTTCCAGGACCCAACCTCGATCCCCCACTTTTCATTTCAAAGCATTGAACATCACCTATCTTTGCGCGAGGCTGTTTTGAGCCAAGATTGCAGTTCGGACTGACGCATCTAGGATCCGAAATGGGGTTCGCATTCTGCGATTGATCTACAATGGAGAACATGGCCTGATGAACTACATCTGCTGGTGGGGATGGCTTAAATAGATGGGAAGGTCTGATATCCTGGTGCGACATCGCTGCCAACTTTCGGTGCTGTTCACGATTGTTTGTTTTTGGTTGACACCTGCCTGCCACGAGGAATACTTATTGGTGTTTGCTCTAGTCCACATTGGTAGGCGCATACAGCCTCTCTCGAGACACCGACATGTCCTTCGTGTCTCAAACCGTTGTCATGGACACCAAAGGCTTGTCCAGTCACACGCCCACGGAAAAGGATCAGGAGAGTGGTCAAATTGTTGATCATATCGACACGTCCGCTGAGCGAGCCTATGGTTTGTGATCTCGCATCGATCCAACTTCGAAATAAGTTAACACCATGCAGTTCGCAAACTCGATTTCTACCTCTTACCATTCTTGTCTTTGATGTACTTCTTCAACTCAGTAGATCGCTCAAATCTCGGCAACGCGAAGACTGACGGCATGGACAAAGACCTCGGGTTCACGGGCGAACAGTACTCCCTGCTCATCCTGCTCTTCTACGTTCCAAACGGTCTCTGCGATCTTCCGCTCAATATGTTGACAAAGAAGTTCAGCGGGAAGGTCATGCTTCCTTCTCTCATGCTGGGCTGGGGATCTTGCGCTCTGCTCCAGTGTGCGACGAAGAATTTCGCTGGCATGCTTGTGCTTAGACTGCTGCTTGGTGCTTTTGAGGCTGGCTTCTTTGCTGGTGTAGTGTTCTACTTGACGTTGTTTTATACGCGTGGAGAGCTTGGGTTTAGGATTGCAATTTTCTTTGGGAGTGCGCTGCTTGCTGCGGCGTTCTCTGGGTTGATCTCGTTTGGCGTCTTCCAGATTGATGATCCGCATGTTCAGGGCTGGAAGTGGCTGTTCATTATTGAGGGTGAGAAGATTATCCAAGAATCCTATATCAGCCCCGACATACTAATGAGCTGTAGGTGCCATGACCGTCATCGTAGCTGTGGCCGCATACCTCTGGCTTCCCGCCTCAGCATCGTCCGCCTGGTTCCTGAACGAAGCAGAGAGGCAAGTCGCCAACACCCGCACGCTCCGCGACCTGTCTTCCTCCGGTCACTCCGACTTCAACATGAAGGAAATGTTCAGCGCCTGGAAGAACTGGAAGTTCCTCCCCTGGTGCATAATCTCCTTCACCTACCCCGTAGCCTTCTCAACAACATCCAACTTTCTCCCCCAAATCGTCGCGCGCCTCGGATTTTCCACCATTAAGACAAATCTCTGGACCGTTGCGCCGAACGCAGTAGGCTTCTGCTTCCTCCTCCTGACCTGCTTCAGCAGCGACAGGTTCCGCGAGCGCACATTCCACATCGTCTTTGCACTATGCGTCTCGCTAGTAGGATTGATTATCCTCGCCTCTATCGACGTCCTGCACAACAAAGCAGTCGCGTATTTCGCATGCTTTATGCTCTGCGCCGGCGCCTACATACCCTCCTGCCTCGTCCACTCGTGGCACAACAACAACAATCTCAACGAGAACAGCCGTGCCGCTACTACGGGACTCCTAGTCGGCCTCGGCAACTTAGGCGGTATTTTGTCGGCGGCAACGTTCAGGACGGAGTATGCCCCGAAGTATGTGCCGACGCTGATTGCGACGGCGTGCTGTAATGTCGTGTGTATTGTGACAACGCTGTGGCTGGGCGGGTGGATGAAGATGGAGAATCGGAGGAGGGATCGGGTGCAGGGTGTTAGGATTAGGCCTGAGGAGGTGAGGACTGGGGAATTGGGTGATGGGGAGGGGAGCGAGCGGTGGAGGTATTTTACGTAGTTGAATGTTGCTTGGGGAATCTATGCATTCTGCAAGTAGGATGTTATCATGATAACCTTGCAATCAATGGCTTTGAGAAGAGCTCTAGTATGCGGAATGGTCTTATAAGAATTGTAAATGAGCGCTATCTTGGGCGATATCCATCTCTATTGAGGGTGGATAGTATTGATACTAGCTTGGAAGGGGCACAATCAGTAGAGTGAGAACTCTAAAAGCATGCAAGATTCTAGTGAGTTCGCTTTTCCAACTTCTCTCATTACAACGCTATAGGTATCTTCCTCTCTTGGAGAGTATTGCCTAAACTTAAGTCGATTGCGTGGTTTATTACACCAGGAAGTATTATTATTTCTTATCGAAACATGGCCATCTAGATGACCCCAAGCTAATTAATGAATAAGCAAGGCCGCACCGCACTGACATAAAAGTGACAGATAGCAATAAGAGCTTTTGGGCAATTCACGTTAACTCGCCAAGCTTTGCTTGCTCATTGGAGGGCCCAAAGCCGACAACAACCCCACGTGACTTGGCGATTCCTTGCTTACTGAACCTGTTCTAGCGTCCTTGCCAAGAGCCGTGCACCGGCCCCGATCGCAACTTTTCCTGAGGTTTCGCGCGTCACATCGCCGTCAATTGCCAACGAAAATTGCGTCTCCTACCATTTCTTTCTTTTACTCTGGCTTCTCATGTTGCATTTTGTCGTTGTGTGATGCTTTCCGGCGTCCCGTTGCGGCGCAAGGGATGAACTTCGGCGCTGTGAGCAAAAGGCACTAGACACATTTGCGAGGAGAGACCGCGATGCCACTCATCGTCACGCCAAGATCTTGAAGCATATGGCCCTCGGCAATTTCACGCCGACCTCATCGCACATTGCACCGGAAGTCAAGTCAAGTGACGGATTAAAAGAGGTTGAAAGAGTTCTCGTCGCAGATAGTTCTCCATTACCATCGTAGTTACCACCACCGCGAGTATCAGAGTCCGAAACACTGACGGACACCGAACTCGCAAACCTCCAGGTCAGCGCCTATGAGCCCTCTCGCATCGATCGATCGATCTGGCGAAGAATCGAGGGAGGTAGGCAGCTCCAACTTGGCAGACTTCTCACAAACAATGATATCAGGATCGGCATCGCAGCTTCCTCGAACCTCCACAACACGGACGCGTCGTGAGACCGAAAGGTCATTGGCTCGAGGGGACTGGAGCTTGAGCGTTCGAAGACTTCCAAGCTTCATAGGCTATTCATGCCCCACAAGGCTGCAAAGAGGGCGAGTCGCTCGGAGAGCTTTATTTCCTGCTTCGGAACTACCTACCAAGGATGTTGCTTCGACTGGTAGCGGAGTTCCCATACCGCAAGCGCAGGGAAACAATCCAGGTGGAAACGACCAAGGCAGCAACGAAAAGATGACTGGGCAATCCCATGCGAAGTTCAAAGTGATCATGGCACGAAGAATGGAAGAACAGCACAATCCACCCGAGACGCATTTGAACTCGGCAGAGGAAGCCAACATGACCAGCAACCACATCCATGGCT
Source organism: Lophiotrema nucula (assembly GCA_010015825.1). Classification (NCBI taxonomy): domain Eukaryota; kingdom Fungi; phylum Ascomycota; class Dothideomycetes; order Pleosporales; family Lophiotremataceae; genus Lophiotrema; species Lophiotrema nucula. The sequence continues at coordinate 140,074 of ML977342.1, forward strand.
AATCAAGATCGTCCCGAGGAGACAAAGGGCCTTTTGGAGCTCCCGGGAGAAAACAAAGCCCAAGCCTATGGCAGGAGGCGAAGAAACACGCCAACCTTCCCGATTGGCAGCGCTCCGTCGCGGCCTCGTCGTGCAAGGGCGCTTGCAGGGGAGACAAAGAAGCTTTTCGTATCGTTGACTTCCAAATGAAAGTAAGCGCTTGTTTGATCAGTGGGCGGGTGTGCTATGAATAACCTGTGTTGAGCACGCAAGCTCCGTCGGCAATTCAAACCTGCGTCACAGATCCCTCCCGGGCGCGTCTGCTCGGTATTCCGCAAATGCTGGTAGTGCAGTTACATAGAAGCGATTTGCTCTCTTGATGGCGGTGCGCATTCGATCATCAGAAGCCGATTATGAGCAATGTAGCGACTGTTGGTAGTAGGCGGAGAGTGCAGGGTCCTTTGGGACGAGGTTTGCAGACCCTTATATTATTACTTGTATATCTCATGCTTTTGCTTGGTTGAATCGTTTCTACGGTTTCTGGTGCATGGCCATTGCTATACAAGGTCGACCCTCGATTTCCTCATTCCGAGCACAGTACTTCCACCGTCTATCTGAGGAGGCGGTTGTAATACTCCACAAGGGATATCTTTTCGCAGGCCGCTTATTGTCGTTACGTTGGTCTTCCCAATCCAGTAGAATGGTCTTGGTTCCGATATGTCGTTCACGTTTCCGAAGCAGATGAGCAGTCGTTGGACCAAGTAAGTTATGGACGCCACCTGGGTCCTGAGAAAAGTCTATGATTTCTTGCAAGATGAAGGTCATCGCTTTCGTTACCAGGAGTGACCTTGGACCAATGTGCCAAACCCGTTTGGTGGCCTGTGCCGGTGATAGTGGGCCGACGAGGTATATGGTAAGTCGTTCAAGATAAAGTTCCATGAATGAAAGGATACGCTTGAAATCGCCACTTTCCAGTGTTGCAAAAGGCATATAGATGGTGAGGTTGCTGATCATGCTGAACGTCTTGATGTTGTCCCAGTCGAGCTCTAGTTTAATGGCGAAAGCAGTGTTATTCTCCAAGCCGGCTGCAAACTCGGTGTAGATGCCCTTGACGTAGAGTTTCCCATGATCCAGGAGCTCGTTGTGGGCTTGAGAGCATGAAAGTGCGAAGCCTTTGTACGCATTCGCATCGACCAGAAGGGGGTGGATGTCGGGGCAGTCATAGATCATCAATCGAATATCTAGACTGAGGGTCTCGAAGAAGCGAGGTCTGGTGGAAATACCGGTAAGCCCCTCTCGATGGGGCTCGTCGAGGAGCGCTACATTGCGGTAAGAATGGAGAGCCAGTTCGTCTTTCCATTCGGCGTGCGGCTCTGAACCATTGGAAGAAATTGCATGCAGTGTCGTCATTGCTATCCACTTTTGCCTGCTTGCTTGCCCAAACACTCCTTCCGGGCTGTAACCTCGTCTACTTCACCTTGTCTTCCAGGGTTGCGTGTGTTTGGTTCTCGTCTTTCGCTATAGCGGTCGTCGACGTCGTAGTGTTAAAGTCACACCAGTTACAAATCCGCACACAAAAATGAGGAATCTGAGAGTTGATGTTGTTCCACGAGTTGCGCACAAAGGAGGTGGCGCCTGCTGCCTGGTCACAACACATCTTGGCGTTCCCTTTCGAGTTTAGTTGCTTGCGGGCAAACGTCGGGTGTCACGTAGTGATGCCTAACACAAACCGGCCCCGCGAATCCACGTAAACAAACCTCTCCCACCAACAACACGTTCACCAAAGCATGCGTAAGCTTCGCCATGGCACCAAAGCGCAAGCAGCTGTCTGGTCCTCCGCTCTCAACAGCAAAGACACGAACGCTTGGGACTCCGAGGCCTATCGAAGGGGAGATGAGGTCGTATAACGGCGCGCAAGCCAGTCCTTTCTTCACCAAGCTCAACTACGACGTGCGCTGTGTCATATACGATTACTTGGAATATCCTCCAATCTCGTCCGGGCGCGAAACTGTGGGCATCATCCTCTCTTGTCACCAGGCCTTCGCCGAGACATCTGAAGCAGTGGCCAGGCAATTTTCTGCACGGCTCAAATATCTCAGTGGGTTGTGGGAAGAGTGCTATGGGCATGAACTGCGGCTATTCAAAGAGATAGATCTCCACGGTGGCTTTAGCAAGCTGAAGGAACTGACGCTCCGCTTCTCAACCGACGACTTGAAAAAACTATGCAGTTGTAAGGTCGCAACTTCTCTCAGCTTCACAATGTTGCTGTCCATGTGGCTCGACAAGGTCACTCTCTACATTTGCGCAGATGCAGCTGAGTTCGCTGGCGTTGGTAACTGGCATGCTGATGATGCTGCTCACGATCTAAACATCCCTCGTTTCCTGCGCTGCGTGGGGACCCTCATAGAACAACAGAGTTCCCGAAACACACAAGGAAACGTCAATATGCGTCAAGCAGATAAATGCAACACCAAAATCATCGCTATGGCCTGGAACTATCTCCACAACGACAGCGACACGCGGCCACCACCCCGCAAGCTCACGGGAAGAGTTTGGAAGTACAGCACCGCCTATCTCAACCGCCGACGCGAAAAAGATATGTACATTGCACCTCGCTCAGCCGATCATCACCCCCAGCGCTACGAGGTCAAGGGAAGGAACGACCGAGTCGGTGAGGCCGGACTGCGTTGCGAAACCCGGTGGAACTTTGAGTCAGACGTGGAGATGGGGAACCTATGGCAAAGATATCCGCGCGGGTACATTCGGGAGCCAGAGCTCATATCAATGAAACGATGGCAGGAGCGTGACGACTTTGCGCTGTTCAGACATGCTTGAGACGACGGTTTCTGAGTTGTTCTGAGAACCATACTACGACAGAGTCGCAAACGCGCTGATTAGGATTGCGAGATATTCATCTTCGGGCACGATCAATGCTCATCGAAAACCTGCTATCCCCGCCGTAGCGCCAGGGCCTCAAAGGTCACTGAAAAGTCTCTGAAAAGTTTGGAAGTTCAGAAGAAACTTCATTTGGAACAGAAGACTTTGAGTAGAATACCACCTTGGAGGATATTTCCTAATCCAGCAAAAATGCAATCAAAGATTCACACAAGTGTGACCTCGGTTCTTCAAGCCAGATCCCACCTTATCAACCCATGCCCCCACCACCAACTAATCGCCAACACACCAGCCCTCTAAGCACCATCATCCCATCATGCACAACCGCCCATCTTACTTTACTCAAACACTTGCTAACCACAGCCGCAAGCCCATTCGTACCCCTCTTCCCCACACCTCCCGAAATTGCACCGCCATCTAACAATCTTTGAGCATCGCCCTTCAGTATCGTGTCGAGAAGGACGTTCATCTCCGCCGCCGGATCCCAGATAATTTCATCCTCGTCCTCGAACCCCAGATCCCCTATCTTCGAGTGAGAAGAGGAGAAGGACGGTGAGGTCGGCTTGGCATACCACACACCCCACACTACCAGCGTCCCCAAGTATACAGACCAAGGCAGATGCCAAAGCCGTCCGCCAGCGAGATCGCTACTTCCACTTCCACTTCCACTTCCTTCCGGCGCGTCGAGCACTTCGACACCCTTCTGGACGAGAGCGGCGGCGTGCCAGACCGCTGTACTAGCCTCAACGACGTTCTCTTGGACCCATTTTTTCACGCATTTCTGGCTGCGGATGTAATCTTGCCGTGTGACTGGGCGACCGAGAATGTGTCGTGAGCCGGCGTAGATCTGCAGGTCCAGGAAGGGTGTGTGGAGAAGGATGTGCGCTGAGTGGTATAGTGCTAGCACTGCGGCACGGAACGTGGTAAATTCCTTGCCTAGAGGATGGGTAGGCGAGGGCAGGTTGGAAAGGTATGTCGTGCAGAAGGAAGTAAAGTCAGCGTGCCATGCGTTGTACGAGGTGGCGAGACGCGCTTGCCAGTTTCCGAGGGAGTTGGTGTCGATTGCGCCAAGGGCGGTTTGGTCGCGGCGCTGCATGTCCCACGCGATAGACATGAGGCCGTGGAGGAGGAGGGAGCGGGATAGAGTGTTGAGGTTCTTGGGTACGGTCGCTGCGCCTGGATGGAGGTACATCTTCAGACATGACAGGAAGAGAGGCGACGATGTCTTGGTCTGACGGATTTGTTGCCAGCTTTCTGCTGAGTCGGCTTCCCAGAGTGATTGGTCGCATGGTAGAGTGGAGCGAAGCTCGAAAGCTGACATGCAGAGCGACTGGCAGAAGAGAACGGCGTGCTGGGTATCCCACATGAAGCACAGAAATGCGAGCCTCTTCTTCTGCTCAGCATCCACCCAGGTGTGCCAGTCCACCTCGAGGTCATCCGTCGCGTCCTCTAGTGTCGGCGGTCGAATAGTCTGGCAATCACTTCGTCGAATCAGATTGATGAGTAGGCCGTGAAACAAATGCGACATGTCATGCTGTTTCTGCCCAGCCCGGCTTTTGCCAAAGCATTCGACTAGCAGGATGGTTTGCAAAACCCAGAGCTCTGGCTTGGCGGAGAAGCCAGCGTTCGCAAAGATTTGAGGTCTAAGGACGTCATGGATGCAGACCTAATGTGGTGAGCACCTAGTCCGTAAGAGCTATGTATCAAACTTACGGCTAGCTGGTGAGCATCTTTCTCGCCGTATGTGGCTCCAAGCAAGAGTACTGATGTCAACAACAGGGTGTCAACGTGCGACGGATCGAATGTCGACATATGTATGAGGGGATACGCCGTGTTAAAGCGGGTGAAGAAGAGGTCGCAATACGTCTGTAGACACGAAAGCGATAGTAAAGGGTGATCACGGTCGACGCGACTTCCATCAGGTCCCATTGGTTGCGTAATGTCGATGAGGTCAAGCAACTGTTGCCGAGCCAGGTCATCGATGATCGGCAAACTTCGCGATGGTTGAAGCATAGAAAGAGGACGTTCTACATTCGGCGGAGAAGACGTAATGCTAGGAAGCTGTGGTCTTCCAACACCTCCTCCGCCCGTTGGGCCTTGTTGAGTTTGATCGCAAGGTTTTCGATTAGGCAGTGGCTCTTCATCCGTAAGCGGGGGTGATATAAGCGGCGTTGGAGACATGTGCTGAGGCGAGCCGGTCCGCAGAGACGGAGCTGAGCCAACTTGTCCACCGACTGAAATTCTGTCCACTCCTGGAGCCATGTGATCGAATTGCAGCTCCATAGGATGGCTCACAGTGACATTGTTGGTGTCGAACTGGAAGGATGGGAATGGATCTGCCATCATGTTTGCCGCCTGCATAGGATCTGGCCTTGACAAGTCCATGTCGAACAACCAGTTGTAGTTGCTCATCGTGGTAAACGGGTTGTTAAATGAGCTTGCAGTATCCGGATTAAAGATCTCGTCAAACGGGGCATCGTCAAAATTGTTCGACACCTGCAGGAAGGGCTCAGGCTGATTCTGTGTCAGATTGGAGGACCAAAAGCGTTGTTCGCTCGAGGGTGAGTAGCTGCTCCCGGAATTGGATAAAGTGTTTGCGTCCAGAGTAGAAGGGTAGCCGCTCGCGATGCCAGAGTCGTGGTCGTCGAAGGCCGAATGAAGGGAAGGATCATGTGATATCGGTGGTGATATGGGAGCACCTCGATCGTGAGGCTGAAACGAGACAAACTCTCCCAGCGAACTAAGTGGATCCTGGTCTTGGTTCTCAGACAGAGGCGCGTCTGGGTTTAGGGCAGGCTTCTTGGTGACGATCTTCCCATCGGCGTCTTTCCACATACGCTTGCGAGTGTTCAAGATACCGCAGCCTTCAGCACCAGCCTCCTCATCTTTCTGGCGATGGCGAGCCATGTGCCTGTCTGCACGCCATTAGCGGACTTGTGCTTTGAGAGAGAGGTGGAGCTTGGGCCAAGCGACGAAGGAGAGAGGGTAGATGTTGAGACACGATGACAGAAAGAAAAGCGATGCCATCCACTCTTGGGTACAGGGTCAGGAGCTGAAAGTGGAAGGCACGTGAATAGAGGATGCATCATAGCATCCTATCAAGAAACACCAGAATTAAGAGTAAGGAAAAGGTCTTCCTCACCGAGCAAGTCTCTCCGCTTGAAATGCGCTCTACATCTAGAGCACGTATATTCTCCCGTCGTGTGGTTCAACAGATGCCTTTGCAGATGTTCCGCCCTGGTAAAACTTCTGCCACATCCGTCATTAGTGCATAAGAACTTCCGACCCTCATTCTTCCCATTCACGGCATCCTTTCTCTTTCGACCCCGCGTAGAGGTGCTTGCTGTCGCGTTTGAAGCCATAGCGTAGTCGATATTGCAATTGTCGGTTCGGACGATGGTTCAATTGAAGGTTGGGGGGTGTGGAGAGTGTATAATGGGGGTACTCAGGGTCCAGTGAAGGGCCCACCGCGGCCAATTCCGCGCTAATACCGCGACGAAGATAGGCCATCCTTATCAGGCGCAAATGTCCTACGTCGTCGTTGATGTCTCCGCCGCTGAGGTCGGCCGTGGCACGAGGTGGCATCGCAGCCTGCGCCAAAAAGCGGGGTGGACCCTGGCACCTCGCGCGATAATCGTTCATCACGGCCGAGTTCAAGAGTGGGGGGGAATCCGCTGGTTAGGGTTGCCTGAAGCAGTATGGCGGGCTTGATGAGCGTTAAGGATGGGGTCGGTTGGCACCAGAGAGATGCATGGAAAGTTCACCGAAGACGAGACGGCAGCACTTTACCGAGGTGGCTTGACAAATGAGCGGCCGAGGCGTTGGTCATATCGGCGGTGGCAACGGCGCACATCAGCGACGTCTCAACATGATAGGGATTAGTTCGGCGGTCGTGTTCGAAATGGGAATTTGTTCTTTCCATTTCTGGGCGATACAATCACATTACTGAGACGGTTCTAGGCTGTTAAGATAAGCCGGGAGATGTTGCTGGGTAAGTTGCGTCCACCCGTGAGAAATGAGCCCTGCAGGTATTCAACAAAGTCGAGCATTGAGCCCAAGGATGAACTCTTTCGAGGTTTTGGTCCTTCTAAGTATTCCCAGATAATGAAGTATCGATGTGAGGATATACATAATGTGGAAGCAAATAATGGTTTCACATTGCTCATCCAATTCCCGTGTTGTACTGCGTGCATCCACGCCAAACACCTGAATATGCTATGTATCCTTTTCTTCTACCTCAGATAGCCAAAACTTTACGACACCGTAACAAAAAAGCTCTTCTCTCCATCCTTTTGCTTAACCTCCGCCCTCTTCAACAACTCATCACCAATCGCCAACCTCAACCTCTCACTCGTCGCCGGGCTATCCAACTTCCACTCCCCCGGTCCCACGCCAGCCCCATTCATCACCCTTGCCGCCTTAACCGCCTCCCTCAAAGCGAAAAATACCGTGCTACCCAAAAACAGCGGCGGCTCTCCAATGCCCTTGCTTGACTGCACACTCCTTAGATGATTCCAAGACAAGGGGTTACCGTCGTTGTCTTTGCGCAGCATGGAGGCGTTGAAGATTTGCGGAATGTCTGAGAAACCGGGGATCTTGTAGGTGCCCGGGCCGCGAGTGAAGAATTGGCCGTTGGAGAGCCAGAGGGATTCCTCGATTGTGAAGAGGCCTTGGCCTTGGATGAAGGCGCCTTCGACTTGGCCGTAGTCGATTGCCGGGTTGATTGAGTTGCCGACGTCCTGTTTCGCGTTAGTGACGTGCACATCGATCTCTGGGTGAGTTGGGAGGTCGATCCTTACCATCATGATATCGGAGCGCAAGACAGTGTGGTCGCCTGTCAACAGATCGATCTCGACTTCTGAACATGCAGCGCCTTGCGTCCAGTAATAGTACATCGGCAACACGGTGTCCCAGTTCGTATCTCCCCATTTGTAGCCCACTTTCGGCATCTTCCAGAACCCGTTCGCTGCAAGGTTCACTCTATCGAGATATGCAGCATGCACAATTTCCCTCAAAGGCGCCTCTTTGCCCAACTTCTCTCTGTAGGGCGCAAGTCGTTCATTTAGCTGGTCACAAGCATTTTTGACAGCCATGCCGTTGATATCAGACCCGGAAGAAGCGGCTGTTGGCGAGGCATTGGCAATCTGGTATGTCTGCGAGTCTGGCGTATAGATGCTGTCGAGTGGCACGCCAAGTTCTTGAGCAGCGATCTGGCACATCTTGGTGAACAAGCCCTGGCCCATCTCGGTACCTGCGTGGTGCAGCAAGACGCTGCCGTCGTGATAGATTCTAACGTAGGCGGCGCCTTGATTCAAATGCAGGGCTGTCGCGAACGAAAGACCAAATTTCGATGGCACCAGGCAGATGCCTCGCTTCTTCCATCGATTGGTTTCGTTGAAGGTTGCGACGGCAGCCTTACGCTTCTCATAGTCGGAGGATCGCCCCAACTGTTCGAGTAGCAATGGTATATGCCAGTCCTCGTCGATCTTTTGGAAGAATGGGGTATGCTCGCCAGGGACGTATAGGTTCTTCATCCGCAGCTCATCCACGTCCATATCGAGCCCCTCGGCAATATTATACATCATGGTCTCGGCGAAGTACATCCCCTGTGGAGCCCCAAAGCCCCTAAATGCTGTATTGCTGTGGATGTTTGTTCGGCAGACATGGCCTCGTAGGTATACGTGTGGCGTCTGGTAGCAATTGTCAATATGCGTGAGACACCTGTCCATGACGGCCCCAGACATGTCTTGCGAGTAGCCTCCATTGTCGTACACGTCTGCTTCCAGTGCGATTAGCTTGCCTTCCTTCGACATACCAACTTTCCATCGCGCCTGGAAAGGATGTCTTTGCCCGCTGAGCAGCATATCTTCATCTCGATTTAGCATCAATCGTACGGGTCTCTTCTCTTTCTTTGCTGCAATTGCGAGGTAGCAAGCGAAGGGCACGCTTCTTGATTCCTTGCCACCAAATCCACCACCCAAACGCTTTACGCGCGCGTTGATCCGGTTGCTAGGAACGCCGGTGACCTGACTGACGAACTCTTGCGTCTCCATAGTGTTTTGAGTTGACGACCAAACTTCCATGGAGCCGTCTTCACCCGATGGTATGGCTAGCGCGGCATTTGTTTCGAGGTAAAAATGTTCTTGTCCGCCCATCCTTGTCGTGCCTTCGAAGATCCTATCGCATTGCGCGAATGCCTCATCCATCTTGTCATCGAGTGCAAGACCCTTTATAAGGTTCTTACCGTGCTGGAAGAAGCTCTTCGCTTCAATAGCTTCATCGATAGTCAGGACTGCAGGTAGCTCTTCGTAAACAACTTTAACTGCTCTCGCAGCAGCCTGTGCTTGGAGGGCCGTTTCAGCATACACCATACCAATGACTTGACCGTGATGCAGAACCTTGCCGTCAGCAAACAGAGGCTCATCCTTTCTGATTGAGCCCCAGATGTTCTGCTCTGGTGTGATGTTGTTCTTGTCAACGACGCCTACTACACCTGGCATTTCCAGCGCAGGCGCATAATCCACGCTTACTAGGTTTGCATGTGCTTTCATGGACAATACCAGACCACCAAAAAGCTCACGATCTGTTTTCGGCATGTCGTCGATATATTCTGCTTCGCCAGTACACTGCTTCAGAGCTGATAGATGGGGGACTTGCTTGCCAACAACGCGCTGCTCGTAAGGGTTATAATCGTCTCGAATTCCGGTGGAAATAGCCCGATGAATCTCGTCGATGACCTGGCCATCCACCTCACCCAGCTCAAGCTCTGCTGCTGACTCGTGCCAGAACCGGAAGAACATCGACAGAGTTAAAGTCTTACGGTAGTGCGCCATGCCGCCAGGTACGCCGAATGGGAGATCGAAGTCCTCACCAAGAGTAGTAAGGGCAGCATCGAGCGTCTCAGACGAAAACCAGCGTCTTCCAAGCAATGAGCTCGTCGTCTTCGTGGCAGTCTTCGTGGTCGGAGCCATTCCCCCGTAGACGAGATTCGCATCTTCAACAATTCCATCTGGATCGAGCCGAACTCTGAAGGACGCGGTGACGATCGCGATATCATCGTCCTTTCTCTTCGCTTGCTTGTAAGCTTTCACGACTTCCTTAGTATCCGGAGGCGACAAAGGTATGCGGATCTGCTTAATGACAGCATCCGGTGGTAGAGAGATTGTTCGATACGCGATAAAGAAGTCTGACATTGGAAGAACAAACTCTCCTTTGCCAAGGCTCTGCGCGACCAACGTTGCGTTCGAAGCAAGCAAAACAGGATTGGCGTCAGAGATGGGTGATGCTGTCGCAATGTTGCCAGCCAGCGAGGCGACGTTGCGAATCTGTCGACCGGCGAAGTAGCGCAGTTGTTTGCGAAGGGCCTCAAGGACCATCGCACGCTTGCCGAGTTTCGCAAAAACATCTTTGCAGATTGCTTCAAGCTCTGTTAAAGGTGTGTTTGCACCTATTACAAGCTCTTTTGCAGTCTCTAGCTCCGCGTCTGATGGAAGCTTGGTGTAGTTGATCTCTGGGATGTCGGAGACGTAGACTGACACTGCAAAGTCCGAGTTCTTGAAGCGCACTTCTACTTGCACTTCACTCGCTCCCGCAACGAGTTTAGCTGATGGGTACGCGCCCTTCAATTCTACCAATTGCTCAAGACTCGTTGGCCGGAACCATATCTTCCTGTCATTTCCGTAGCAGAGTGGCCGAGGCTCGAACTTCCATAGTGCCGAAGGAAAGATGAGTTCCGTGCCTGGTACATATTCCTGAAATGTGATTTGAGGGACACCGTGCTTCGATCCCGACAATGGCGCTTCGAGCGATGTGGTGGTCTTGACCTCAGTTCCTGCCTCAATATTTTCCTTGCTCTTGAGTGGCTTTGCATAAGATGCGCCGCTGATCGAATCATCCTGCTGTGGATTTTTGGCAATATCAAGTACAGCAGGCGTCGGCTCATCGTCAGAGCCCGAAGCCGGCTCTGTTGGAGGCGTCGAAGCAGGCGATTTGCCTTCATCTGAACTGCTATCTGACGGCTTGTCTCGACAACAGCCACCAGGTCGACCACACGAGCCTTGTGATTTGCTTCCACAGCCATTCCGTACCAGGTCCACGATCTCTTTCTCGAGCTTCAGATCACCCAATTCGGGCACGTCCTCTGCTAATTGACCGTTCAAGTCCTCAGTCACAAACGTCTTCGCAGCTTGCAAAATCGGCTTATAACCCGTACATCGGCAAAGATTCCCATCTAAATGGCCTTCTAGCTCGATATCCCGCTCGCTGAGGTGGAACCTTTTTGTCTCCGGGTTATAAGCGTTTCGTACGAGAGCGTACAAGCTCATCACAATTCCCGGAGTACAGAACCCACATTGACTCCCATGCAATTTTGCAATTCTCTCTTGCAATGGATGCGGCTTCTCTACGCTGCCGATGCCTTCGACTGTGATAACATGCTTTCCATCGACACCAACGAGGGAGAACAGGCACGCATTGACAGCCAAATGCTTCACCCTCCTCTTCTCACTTCTTCGATCCGGGACTTGCAGGACGACTGTACACGCTCCGCATCCTCCTTCGCCGCAGCCTAGCTTTGTGCCTTTTAAGTTGGGCTGCGCGCGGATGTAGTCGAGCAGCGTCCAGTGCGGGTTCGGATTACGGAGTACCGTCCTCTTGCCATTAAGATAAAAGTTTATATCTGGTGAAGTATATGTCGATTCGATCAACGGTGTAAGCGCCTCAGCGGCGGAGAGTGCCCGCGGAGGATCTGAAGCTGTCTGTGGTGGTTTCGGCAGCGCCATCATAGCTTTCGTCCAATGCCTCTTCAACCCAAAAACGCAGAAGGATAACAAGACGGGGCGAAGAAGCAAACGACACGATATACCGCAACACAACCGCGAATAACCCCTCAATATCAGCTTACCACATTCACCACTACGTAAGTCTTATCGCTGATTGGCTTCATCGCAGATCTCCTAAGTTGGCCGGCTGATTCGCTCCTCCGATGCGCACAACCCCACTCTTGCTGCGCTGGCTTCCGCATGCACGACTGCTGGCTACGGCGGGGCGTATGTCAATATTCGCGCCCTCTCGTTGATGGCTGACACCCCATTCCTGACATAACACCACTCACACGCAAACATGGGATTCGGTTCGCTGGCATGGTACTGCAACGGGGCGGAAGGGAAAATTAGCGCAGGTACAATAGCAGACCCTGGCCTTGGAAACTGCTATGTTTACATTTCTCGAAACTTTTGCGTCCGAGTCCGAACTTCTTGTGCCATACTGTCGCTTCAAGTCGCGTTGTCCGCAAATTTATTAGCAAGATGCCGAAAGCAGATTCGCCGACTGGCTTTAAGGCCTTGAAGGATACGGCGCTGTTCAAGCCGCTGAAGTTGGGAAAGCTCAGTCTCGAGCACAGAATTGTCCAAGCACCTCTGACACGTATGCGATCGACGAAGGAGGCTGATGGCGTTGTTGTACCGAACGACCTCGTGGTGGAATACTACGCCCAGCGTGCGAGCAAAGGTGGTCTCCAGCTGACTGAAGCAACCGACATCCACAAATACGTAAGTGCACCGATTGACTTGGTAGATGTGAACGAGCGTTGACACGTCGCAGGCTGGTGGATACCCGGGCGCTCCAGGTCTCTTCTCCGATTCGCAAATCGCCGGGTGGAAGAAGGTCACAGATGCGGTACATGCGAAAGGCGGTTACATCTTCAGCCAGCTATGGCATACTGGACGCGCATCGCCTGCCTCGTTTCGGGGTGGGCAGCAGCCTTGGAGCTCAAGCGACCTGCCCATGGATGGGAACTACCTGGATGGCACTAGTTGCGCTGAGAATCCACCACGGCCGATGACTGTCGATGAGATCCATGCGACGGCTAAAGAGTGGGGCGCAGCAGCAAAGCGAGCAATTGAGGCTGGTTTCGACGGCATCGAAATCCACGGAGCAAACGGCTACCTGATTGACCAGTTCTTGCACGACAATGTGAACAAGAGAACAGATGACTATGGCGGTCCGGTTGAGAATAGAGTCAGGTTTGCATTGGAGGTCATCCAGGAGACGACGAAAGCGATCGGCGCCGAGAAAGTCGGCATAAGATTGAGCCCTTTCAACTACTTCCAGCAGACGAAGGACAGCAACCCGAACGAGCATTGGGAGTACCTGTGCGAGCGCATCGCTTCACTACCAGAGAATGAGAGGCCGGCGTACGTTCACATGGTTGAACCTCGCTTTGACGAAGTCCTTGACGAGCAGGCTAAACTTGACGCTTTGTCCGCCTACACTTCTGGCAAGGGCGTCGAGGCCGAAGCTACCGTCAAGGGCAAGCACAACTCACTCATCGAGTTCCGTAAGATTCTGTCCAAGGGTGGCGTCCAATTCCTCGCTGCGGGCGGTTTCAACAGGGACAACGCTGTGCCAAAGATTGAGGCTGGCGACGCTGATGCCATCATATTTGGCAGGTGGTTCATCGCCAACCCAGACCTACCAAAGAGACTTGCTGAAGGCTTGTTGCTAAATCAGTACGATCGTGATACATTCTATGGCGCTGACCCACCCAAGAAAGGCTACACCGACTACCCTTTTTTCGAGGAGAAGGCTGCCGCGTGAAGCTATGACGTAGCAGTCGACGGAAGCGGAGGAGCATCTTGCATATCAGGCGCTAGGAAAGGATCAGTATCATTTTAGTTGCATAGAATCATAGAGACTGAACGATTTCAATTTGAACTTACCGTGGTCCCCATCGCCTTGCTCTTGCACGGTGAGAAGCCCACCAGGAATCTCGAACTCAGCCATCAAACCATAGTGATCTGTTGCAAAATCCAGCTCTTCCTGCTTCGCCAATTTCTTTGCAACCTCTTCATCCTTAACCCTAATACCGATTCCGAGTCTATTCAAGCTCTTCACCTCAGCATCGCCCCAGAACACTACCTTGTCCAACCTCTGCCGTCCCCAGCGCCTCCAATCCTTGCTCTGAAATCCCCACGTCGCACCTTTCTCGTCATCCTCGACCCCTCCGAGCTCCAGATACGCGTCATGGAAACCATTATCCTGTGGCTCAGTTTTGTCCCAGGGTCGATTGGCATTGCAGTCCCCAGCAAGTATACTTGCAACGTTACCAGTGAAAGGGGCTTGAAGTTGCGCAGCAGCACCTTTCCACTGTATGGGGCGCATGGGGCCGGCCATGGAATCCAAGTGAACGTTACAAAGTTGTAGGAAATTTGAGTTCTGCGGTTCTCCAATAGGAACGTCAACGAGCAATGCATCGCGATGGAACTCGCTAACGAACGGTAGACGAGCTACATTCGCAACCTGCAACCTTCGATCGATCATCGTGACGGTGCCATAATGGTTATTCCACTTCGAGCCGTCGATGTCTGTGACGTGGAACTTGTCTCTTATCCAAGTCGAGTTACATATCTGCGTGAGGTCGGAGTCGCGTTCACACATCTCTTGCAGGAAGATGCAGACGGCTGTCGAAGCAGGAATCCGCGAGACCACGCTTTCCAAATGATCCAGAGCTGCAGCCATACGCTGCTGTGGATACGGCGTCATGAAGTCGATGTTCCATGTAATGAGTCGAAGATTCCTAAAGAAGGTGTATTCGTGTTGGAGATCCGCATGCGGTTCAGCGCGCTGGGCAGATATTGGGCACCAGGAGCCATGGAGAAAGGTGAAGAATGGTTGAGGTTGAGGAACATGTGTTAGCTGCTTCTTGAGAAGCGAACTGAGCATTGACTTGGACACCATGATATGTCTTGTCGCGATGGTATTTAGTGTTGGAAGGTTCAGGCAACGACGAGGAATGGTGCAGAAGGAACGATGGTTAGCAGACTAGGCCGAAAGTGGGCTGACTAGATCCTCATTCGGGAGCATGCCGAGGTGGCTGCTGAATTGTTCAACATGAGGATGGTCGTAACTTCCCAACACATATCTAAACTTCTCTTTCTGATGAATCTTCTTGGTGTGCCGGTACGAGCAAGTTCTGGCGCATGGATAGAGTGGCTGACAGTATGTATGTGGTTGGTTGATTGAGACCTTTTGTTACGAAGCAGCTACCGATCCCATCAGCCTCATCTATTCCTTAACCCAAGGCGCCTTATCCTTTCCGACTTCGAAATCTCTGCCAACAGGTCTCCACATCAACCACCCAGTAAGATCCTCCTGTAGCAACTCCTTCCACCTTTCACTAGGATTCTCAACCTGCAGGTCTGGAGACGGAGGGATCACCTCGATGGCACCGATTCCGCATTTCTCATAAGCACCGCGGGCAGAGGGAAGGGAGGATATTGCAATCTCAATGCCTAGCTCGTCTGCTTTGGCTTTACCCCAGTTGATGAGAAGTCGGCCAGCACCACGGTGGCGACAAGCAGGGTGAACGGTTATGGAAAGAAGATCTCAGAGGTTGTCAGATTACAAGTGGTATGCTCGGAGGTGTGTATAAGCGGGATCGACAGAGGAGAAGGGAGCATACCCAGATGAGGTCTAGTGACTCTCTTTGCCAGGAATCCCCACAGCCCATTGATGAATATCTCTGCAAACTTCCTTTCATCGCTTCCCTCAGGATGCCAATGAGCTACAGTAGGTTCTGCGTGGCCCGGGTTCTTCATTTCGTTCACCTGTGGGTGTCAGCTACATCTCATAGTACCTGGGCTGTCTTGCCTCCCAGATGGCGAAGCCCATTATATCCTGATTCGGTGTTTCTGGGTCGACGACTTTAAGGAAGAAGGTGTTTGAATCACGGTTGCGCCATCGCTTGCTCGTACGTTCTGCCATAGCAGCTATGGCTTCATCGCGGTCAGGCAGGTAGGGACGGAAGTGCTTTAGTTGTGGATTGTAAGGAATCAGCCAAGCGTCGTGGTCCATTGGAGCAACCTTGATGAAGTCCTGTTCGGACTCGACTTCTTTGACAATCAGGGCCATACTGATACGGTTTGGCTGGCACGGGAAGGAATCGAAGTAAAGGCGACTGAGATCAACTAGAAAAAAGGCCAAGACTTTGGGACAAGGAGGAATTCTGAGAAAGAACGAGAAGTTACCACAAGTACTGAACTTTATACTATCATCAAAATTCTGCGTAACCTATACGCGTCCCCTGCGTATGCACGCCACAAGTATCCAGACCTGCGAACTACTGCCTGCTTACGCCCAAATCGGGTTATTGTGCATACCCCGCAATCCTCCACAGGCCTCGGAACGCACTCTCGTTCGTCGGGTTTCACGTTCTAGGTTTGTCCGTGGAACAAGACGTTCTGCAAGGTGGGTAGACGATGCCATATTTGTTTTTCTGTCGCTTAAGTCGGTTGTCGGGCGATAGCATAGCGTGCTCAATCCAGAGACTGTTATCTGTATGCGAAGTGCCTTTGCTGCATACGGCTGTTCGAGAACCGTACATTGTGCTTAGCTCATCCAATAGAAACACATACGTAGAGCAGATTCCAGGCGATGCTCACGGCTGGCGTCAATGTGCTGAATCAGTTCCCTAGGGAAGCGCACTTCGCGACAGGAACGCGTGTGATTACACAATCAACGACAGTCTCTCGTAGACGCCATCATATGTGACCAGAGCATTTTTTTTAGCAAAAAGAGTCTTATGTGGATGTTAAGCGAATGCTGAGAAGGACGATTCCGATGCCGTGTTCGGCGTGTTGAAGTGTAGAGGGTTGTTAGAAGATGGCATCGTTTCAGAGCTCTTGGCCCTAGATCGTATCTGGTTAGCGCCAATGAGAATCCTTCAACCCCCTGACTCTTTGAACCTGCTTCTTCCACATCTGACAATGTCTGTGTTACATTCACGCGGAATCTCAGCATTTAGAGCTCTTCCTATCGTATCCCGGATCTGCGAGACCACCCGTCACATTCATGTCGCTTGAGGATGACATCGATCGATGCGTCCAGCACGCGTTCCCATCGCCTACCCAAGTAATTTTCAAAAGCACGCCTCCACGGCTTCCGCTGGTCTAAGTGTCGCTCTGAAAGATGCCAGTTGGCAGAGATTCAGCACATCATGACCTGTCTGAATGCATCTCAGCCTCCTCTATTCACTATGTACGCACAATGCTCCTAACCAAGCAAACCGTTATTCATCGATTGGTAGGTGTCGATCTGGATCTAGTGCTTCTAAACCCGCCCGCTTCTGAAGCCATATAAGTTCTGACGTGAAGTTTCATGGTTGCCTTCCCTTCTGGCGCCTATGGGTACGCCCGTCCGTTGAAGCGGCCGATCATTCCCCATAACATTGCCAGGCCATCCTCTAGACCACAATGCTGGCTAGGAGATTTGAGATCTCTTCTTACCAACTCTGTTTGGTGTGGAGAAGTTATGTCTAACCTAGGAAGGTCGTCATGGGAATGCGACGTCCCGGAACCCTACTACAACAATTTTCAAGTAGTCACCACCACCGCCACTAAACAGCATCGGAAGGCTTCCTACGAATTAAGTCGGAGCCAAGGGGTTCAGATCGGCAGCAGTTCGAAATCGTCTCCGCATTTCGCTAATGTGCCTGGCGGCCTGGCAACGCTTTACGGTAATTGATCCTATTCTCCCGGTAGTGTACGCGACTACGACAGGGCACGGATTACGTATCCCCACAATCCTACCCCTGCTAGCCATGTTCGAGCTTGAGTGAATCACCAGGCACCATTAAATATCTGCTGACTTGTGTATATCTTTGAAGATTGCCAAGACTTTGTGATGAGCTCTCATCTACTCCAACTATCGTGTACTATAGAGCTACCATGACTACAAGTCGGAAGGAAAACTCGGAGAGCTATTGTAGTTTGCGCCATCTCACAGATAAAACATGGCATATGGTCTTTGATGCTCACGCACAACCATTGGCAAGATGAAGTTCTGGGCATCATTGGGTTTCGTTGCGGCTCTCGCTGCGCACGCAGCGCCTGCTCAAAATGTCGAGCAAGCAACTTGCGAATCACCTCTGCAACGGAAGGCATGGTACACTTCCTTGATCCTCCTTTGCAAATATTCCACTAACAAGGTGCAGGCATACGTTGACTCGAACTGAGAAATCATTGTACATCGAAGCCGAGAAATGTCTGATGTCTTTACCTTCGAAGCTTCACCAGGCCACCGCTCGAACCAGATTCGACGACTTCCAGATGACGCATGTACTTGAAACTCCTAACGTACACTTTGTGGTATGCGTCTACTTGGACCCATATATTTCACTTCACTCACAGAACGTAGGGCGCCTTTTTACCTTTCCACAGGTTCTATATGTATGCACACGAGGTCGCTTTACGCACCGAATGTAATTACGCGGGAGCTCAGCCATACTGGGACGAGTCGCTTGACGCTGGTAATTTCTCCACTTCTATCATTCTCGATCCGGAATCTGGATTTGGAGGTAATGGCGTCGGGAAAAACAACTGCATCGCAGACGGTCCGTTCAAGAGTTACGTCAACGCCATCGGACCTGGGCAGGTGAACACAGATCACTGCATCGACCGAGAGGTTACCGATTGTGCGAGTCAAGCTGCAAGCCTAGACATTGTGAATGCTTGCTTGAAGAAAGCCACTTTCCAGGACATGTGGAACTGCATCGAAGGAGGGCCACATGGTGCAGGACATGGTGGTATTGGTGGACAGGTGTGAACCAACATCTCGTTCTGTTTACGATACTGATTGGTGTAGATGCTCAATGTCTTCTCGAGTCCCGGAGATCCGCTCTTCTACCTCCACCACACCTGGCTCGATAAGCTCTGGTGGGACTGGCAGTCGCAAAACCTCAATATTCGGCTAACAGAGATTGGTGGGACCAACCAAGGGTCGCCATTCTTGAGCTTCAACGGCACGTTCCCCCCATTCCCTCCAATCGGCGGGAACTTTACCTTTCCTCCATTTCCTGGAGGTCCGAATGGAACAATACCTGGCTTTCCAGGCAACGGGAGCTGTTCTCCCTTTGGCGGTTTCCCAGGAGGCTTTCCTACAGGTCCGCCGTCGTCCCCTAGTAAAATCGAAGACACAGTGCCAGTCAATATTGCTGGTGATCCGGGTAACGTGACTACACTTGGGCATGTGTTGACAGTTCACGGGTCGATACCTGATGCGACGATCAGCGATGTCATGAATATCCAGGGTAGTCTGCTTTGCTACAAGTATGCCTAGTCCATAGGCATGCTCAAGGTTCTAGAACCCTTGACGTCAATCGAAGGCGCGAAAAGTGTATCAAATCTCTCTTGTGCAAAAGCTATTCTTCATCTATAGGTTTCCCTCCTTGCCTTTACTCGAGGATCTAACCCTCCTGTGCCCTTGTCTAGACTCATTCCGAAGCTCTTTCCACGATTGTCTTCACATCTTCGAGTAACCGCGTGACCTCCTGTTCTTGATGAACCATACTAGAATTAGGATCAAGTTAAACGCCTCGACGCCAGCCAGACCGACCGCAGCCCAGAACGCAAAGCGCTGCAAGCCAGTTAGTAAGTTGTTCTACTTTGGAACTCCTAGATAACCTTACCATCTCGGTGCTTGTCTCATTAAAGTCGATGTTATTGTAATCATACTCGGCGCCTCGGTTTCTATTAGCTTGAATCGCGTTGCTGACCGTTGCTTAGTGTCGACCTAACCGGCAAGCTATTTGAAAATGCGCAGTGCATGGGGTGCTTTAAGTCTCCGGGAGCATAAGAAATGGAATTTGGTTGTATCGAAAAGGAGCCTAGGCGATCGTCTTTACGATGAACAAATATGAATTTGAATATGTCTTGAGAATCTTCTGAATGGGTAGATTTTCTATACCTATGGAAGGTATAGCCAAGTATATGTCATCAACTACTAATCGCATTTCAATTCTATACCAACTCAGCTACTTTCCCAAACTTACAATTGATCGTTACTCGTTTGAGATATTCAGCCGTTTGGGTTCGGCTTACATGCATTCGCCACCGGCCCGTTGCCAAATCAACTTAAGCTTTTGTCGGATCTACACCATCGCAGAGAGACCTTTCCGGTCCGGACGTCGGCTGACATTCCTTAACGTGTGTCTAGACCAGTATCACTTCGCATCATGTATTCCAATTGGGGCATAAAAAAATGCAAGCGAACGAATGGAGATGCAGACATCGACCAACCCCTGCGTTTCAATATGTCTTGTACGACACAGATATCTGCTGATGGCTAGATTCGGAGAAAAGCAGTGCGAGGACAATAAATAAGACTCGCAAAATCAGCTCATACCAAGTGCGCGATAGCAGTGATACTTTCAACTTCCAGGCCTACAGTGCATCGCAATGCGCGTTTTCTCGCTAACCGTTGCACTCTTTGCCGGCCTCACCAACGCCGCCTTCTATTATCCGGACGTCCAAACCTCGCTTCTCGAGCACATCCTAGTCGATAATTGGGGAGCGTACGCTTCCAACTTCTCTTCCGCAATCACACCATGCACGAACTATGTGACGCAAATAGGTGAGGCTGCACGGAATAGCGGTCGAACAACAGCGGCGCAATGGATGCGCGTTTTGTTCCACGACTTTATTACCGCAAATGTTAGTGCTGGAACAGGAGGCGTAGACGCGAGCATTGGTTTTGAGACCGCGCGTGGCGAAAACAGTGGCAGCGCTTTCAACGACTCTTTTACATTCTGGAGACCTTTTGTCAACGAATTTGTTCCCAGTGAGTCTGCACTACTGATCTATAAATTTCGAGAATCATGCTCTAACAAACTTGAAGTGGCGGACTTGGTCGCACTCGGGACGGTCATGTCGAACAACCTATGCGGCGGCCACATTATGCCATACCGACCTGGCCGGAAAGATGCCAACGCAGCGGATCCAACAACTGGTGTTCCAGCCCCAGAGACTGATCTAGAGGAGACTCTCGTGTTCTTTGAACGTGCCGGTTTTGACCAGACAGACAGTATCAAATTGACTGCATGCGGTCATACTCTGGGATCTGTCCACCACGTAAGTCATTCAGGTCATCCTAGCGTCACGGTCCTGACATCAACCAGGGTGGGTTTCCAGATGTAGTAGATGATTCAGCTGTAACTCCCAACAACACGAATGGCGGCGTCAACTTCGATACCACAAGGGGGGTCTTCGACACTAAAGTCGTAGAAGAGTACCTCGCATGGACTGGGCAAAAAGGGGGTCCGCTGGTGACTACAGCAAATATCACTGCCCAATCCGACCTGCGATTGTACGAAAGCGATAAGAATGTTACTATGCGTGATTTGCTCGGGCAAGGTGAAAGCTTCAAGGATACTTGCGTTGACCTTCTGGGCCGAGCAATGAACACTGTTCCTGGGTCGGTGGAGTTGAAAGCGCCGATCGCGCCACTGACGGTGAAACCAATAAATGTCACCTTCGACTTTGGGAGCGATGGTCGCTTGTTCCTATCCGGTCGCATTAGAGTAAGTAAATTGCTTTCATATCGCGATCTGCCGAGTAAAAAACTGAATTCCATCGCAGATACTTTCTGGTGCAAACGATTCTAACCCGAAGTCTCTCGACCTGCATATCTTGAATCGCGACATCAAGCTCGAAGCAGAGAGTGAGAATGGAAGGTCAGCCTGGGGAAGTAACCTTATTGGGACATCCACAACATATGGAACGACAACTTACTTTCCCTTCTCGATCGATGACCCATCGATAGGAAAAGCCAAATCTTTCTCAATAGCTGGCCAAACATTCTCCTTACAGGGCGAATCTTTCATAGTCCCTAGTACATCGACACTTTCTGGTACTACTCTTAATATAATTGTAGCGATCCAACAATCGCGACCATGCAATGACTTCACTCTGGAAACCGCCTCGCCCGAGGTACGGCAGGGAACATTGGCTCCCAGGATCGTTGAGGGAACAGCTGCATTTCAGAAAGCTCCTGGATTGAGCGGATATCAGCTTTGTCAGAGCGTGGCACAGCTAGATCAAGAATCGACAGGGCTGGTTTCTGTGAAATTATTAGAGTCAGGGGTGTTGGTAGATACACTTCTGGTCAACGGTGGAAAGGCAGGCTGGTAACCCCAAGCAAATGCTATACGTTACTTTGATCGTTTCTGTAGGCTTATTCACGAATCAAGAAGTGAGAATCGCAAGTTGGACGTGATGAGATACGAGCAAAATCACTACAACGTGCTCGCGTTCGGCATTACAACATCAGAGGCTTAGGCATCACCCACAGCGTATCTGAAAAGTATTAAAAGTCAACGACATGTCAATCAAACTCCTTACGCCCAGAAGTAGGGTGTATCGAAGTGAAACTCTTTTTTGTTTGTGTTCCTATAGCTTACACTAGATAAACTAGCATACTAGCTTTTTAGCATTACATAGTAAAAGAAATCTATCATATGTGGCCTAGATACCTAGGAGTATTTGTAGTAATAGGGAATTTATAGAGTGTTCAAAAAGCATACGTGAGGTGGCGCCTGAGGCACAGAGATGTGGAAAACTTTGAGTTTAGTCGTCCTAGTCATCCGGAATCCTCCATTTGCCTCGATCCTTGTAGGCTTCCATTACTAACTCTATCCGCTTCGAGATCTCTTCGTCAGTTGCCGTCATGCCCTTATTCGCCTTAGGGTTACCAACGACAATTACTGATAAGCCATAGGTCAGAAGCCAACCGCCAAGGGCGATGCTTGCAAAATAGACTGTGGAAGTAGGTTAACGATCATATCTTGCGGGGACAACTTTGACTAGAGCAGCCGATCGTCCGGGCCCTGGTGGCAAATGTGCACCAAAGAACGAGCAAGAGGAGGAACAAGAAGAGCAAAGGTAAGGATCCTGATGGGCAGATGCTAGATCCCATGGAGGGCGGTCAAGACATCAATACTCCGAGCCCAAAATGTGTGCTGGATGATTTTGAAAAATGCGCCCCCTGAGAGATCCCTGAAACAAGATCGGAGGGCGACAACGACCCCAATAAGAAAGTCAAGTGTGGAAAGCCGGATCCAAACAACGGAGCCAAATGCAAACCAAAGAAGCATTACGTCGAAATGCAAATCACGGAGCAAGCTGATGGTCGAATGGTAGTTTTCGAGACTTGTAAAACTACTCGCCAGTTTCAGCGAGGGAAGAAAAGTAGGATCAAGCCCATAAAGAAATAGTGGAAAGGAAAATGGAACAGGGAGAAGCCGATACACGATGAAGAAAGTCCCTATGAGTGGGTCGCCGACTATATCGACGAGGATTCTGTACAATTAGATGATATCTTAGATTATTGGCCAGGCGATTTGGAGTTCGACTCCAACGTCAATGTTGATAACGACTCCTTCATCGCTAATTGGGCAGAGACGCTGCAAGCTAAGTTTCTCAAAGACTCCCATATACCTTGCAAGGGTCGAAATAGATGTAGTATTCGGCGAAACGATGACACGGCTCACGCTCGAAAGGAAATGGAGGCGGGTCCGCCCGAAACATCCCCACCTCGTCGCTGGGAGTTTCCGTCTCAGGAAGCAACCCAACCACAAAGCTTCCCTCATGAAGACCCTGAAAAACGCAACCCCATTCTTATCATTGAGATTCTCATCGACATCGCATTGTTCGCTGGCCGAATGGCTGCCGCTCTACTATCAAGGTTGACGATGACCCTGGCACGAATATCGCCTCGTCTAGCAGAGATCGCGAAAGATGGCACTAGGCTATTCCAGGTTGCAGTAAGAGGCTCAGAGGTAAGAGGAGGGTTGTAGTCTATGAAGATTGCGGCCTAGCGGATCTCTCAGAACAAGCACTGGAAAAGCTGTTTGAAATCGGGCAAGACTTCATAAATCATAGGCTTTTCGAGCAGCAGTTTGCTGCAAGATCAAGGATACTGTAGTTCATTGAGTACATCTCTCATTCATTCCTACATTAATCTACGTCAAAATTGCGGTACACCGGTATGCTGCGTTCGAATGTGCCTGTTCATATTGTCCTTACGGCCACTCGACTTTTCGCACCATGGCACAGGACAGACGTACTGCCCCGTCGCCTCTTGGCCTCGCACGCGACTTCGATGTGCTTTGGATTTCAAGTGACGATCCAAGTCCTTCTGATAAGGGAGGCTAATGTCGCAGTCGTTGCATCTGAACTGAATGGGCCGGTTGTGAAACCTTTGATGCGAGCTGCTAATTGTGAGTGCGAGAAAACAGTTTCTCCTAGTGAAACTTACTTCAGGTCACATTGCCTTCGGTAGACGCGTGGACAGTGTTCGCAAGGAAACGATTGACGTGCATTTGGCTGAGCTGAAGGAGATCTTGTTGGCTGAGTACTCGATGAACTATGGGTGGTCGTGGGTTGTAGCTGTAAAGATTGGAGGTGACTCTCATCAAGAGAGACACAGTCGGGTAAGGGAAGTAGTCCATCTTCGTTCTGTGGTTGTTGGTCTTGCTGCTCTGTCTCGGTGATCGCCTGGTCGCGCTCAAGATCTTGCGAGGCTGATAACGGGCCGGAACCCGATGTGCTTAGCCAGTTCGGATTGATGAACTCAAACTGTTGATGATGATGATGATGCTCTTGTTCTTCGAAGTCGAACTGACTAGACCCGGGGATTTGGTGTTATCGGAAGGCTTTGACTATGAGTAGTGCCCCGCAAGTGAAACGCAAAAATCAGGCTCAAGGAAGAGTGCAAAGCAGAGCACAATAAAGTGGACAAAACAAAGAGGTTGGTAAGGAATGGACGTCTGGCGGCGCCAGGCCCCACGGCAAAGAAGAAAAGGTAGAGCAAAGAAAGGGTTCACAGTTTATATGTACGTTAGCGGGGTGGGCACTGGGAGGCTGATCGTGATTGGCTGCCATGAGTCCATGATAGGCCTCAAATTTAGCGTGCCACTACATTTTTCTAGATAATCCACAGGATTTCGACAACCATCATTGGTCTAGAGTGTATCTAAGACCATCGAACAGTTCTACATGACTGGCTGCAGTGCAAATATCTACAAGTCGATCTCCGATCCAGGCCTAGCCACATTTGCGCGCCAATGATGCTTATTGACTGGATCCTTCTGATACACGTTTATCTCAAAGAATTTGTTGTGCGCCGTGCACTTAAAATTCTTGTATCTGCAGACAGTGTGAGAGGAATATGCGAAGGGTACTTCCAGACGGGACTTACGTGTTCAACTTCTGAAAGTTGGCGTCGATGAGCCACTTCTCAGGTACTTCAACAAAAGCGCCATCGTTGAGGACGAAATAGCGCTTGCTCTCCAAAGGCCCGTAGTTGACCTGTCTGACAAGCTGAATGGCGTAGGGTGCTCCATCGGCAAGGTTGGCTGGGATGTCGGTGCTGCTCTCGCTCTCGCAAGGGTATTTGGCCCAGGACATGAACGTTTCGAACTTTGATTCGTGTGAGGTCTTAAGATTCTTGTAGCCGCGAGTATCAGAGCAGCAGAAGAGAGAAGACATGATGATGATGAAGTTGTAGCTGTGGTCACTGACTTCCTGGCCATCATGAGACGCAGGGGGAGGCATACTTATATTGTGCTTGTTGCTGACCATGTGCGCTAAATCTGAGGCCTACAGCCCGCGGGACTTCCCCATCGATCGCAATCTCTCCAAGGCTAACATGTGTCTAGGACATGGCGCACTGGACAGATTTGAGGCGGCATGTTACCTTTTTATTCGCTGCGACAAAGGCTTGATTGCAATCATTCCGAGTCTACTCAACACCCTTGCCCTTCAGCTTAAGGTCTTCCGGGTCAAATTCAGCCTTTCTCTTCTTCGAATTCCCAACCTGGCCCTTCAGGACTTCCCTGAACAGCTGTTCCAGTTTCTGAATTGCCTCCTCTCCAATCTGATAGTGAACTACCAGCCGTCCACCTCTGATTCTCAAGCCATACTTCTCACTCAGCTCTATCCATTCATTCAAATCGATATTGTGTGCCTCGATGTCAAGCCATACCATGTTCGTATCGACGGGATACTTCATCTTGCCACCCAAATCACTCCAAAGTTTCTCAATCATCTTAGCGTTCCGATGCGACTCAGCCAGCAGGCCACCCAAGAATGTTTCCTCAACAGCGACCCTCGCCGGCGCAGCAACAACACCAGCCTGCCGCAGTCCACCACCGATGCTCTTTCGTACCCATCGTGAGCGCTTAATGAACGCTTCCGACCCAATGATGATGCTGCCAATCGGCGCACCTAGACCCTTGCTAAAACATAGACTCACAGAGTCCATCTCAGCACAAAACTCCTTCAGTGTCCCTGCGCCAGCGGCAACGGCTTCCCACAGCCGCGCACCGTCCATATGCATTATGATTCCATGCTCTCTCGCCCAAGCCGATATCCTCTTGACCTCAGAAAGAGGCATGATTGTGCCATTGAGCGTGTTTTCGAGCGATATGACGCGTGTAGGACACGCATGGACGTCGTCCGATACAACAGCGTACTCCTGCACCTCCTCCAAGGTGAGATACTTCTTGTTCTTAGGGTCGATGGGTTGAACCAATGCCTGCGACAGCGAAGCAACACCTCCAGCTTCATAGTTTATGATATGCCCTCTCCTATCGCTGAGCACGGCTTGAGGAGGCGCGGTCAGGTGCGTTCGGAGCGCGACTTGGTTGCCCATTGTCCCGCTCAGGACCAGCAGAGCAGCCTCCTTGCCTGTGAGCTCAGCGATGAACTTTTCGAGAGAAAGAGTTGTGGGATCTTCCATGAAGACGTCGTCGAGGAGGGTGCATTGCTGGATGGCTGCAAGCATGGAGGCGGTCGGTGTGGTGGTTACGTCTGATCGGAAATCGAACGCTGCTGGGTTGGTGCCAGAACCCCAAGCATGGCCATTGACGACTGTGCCGTTTGAGGCGCCCTTCTTGGAGCCATTGGCTGTGTAGGCTGCGAATTCGGACATTGTAAGTCGTTGTGACGAAACGTGCAGGTCGCGCGATTGGGGGATGGCGGGGTTGAGATGGAACGCGGTGGGACGCGACAAAGCTTGGAGAAAGCTCAAACGGCAAGTTGCTGAGTAACGGTTAAATCAAATTGACCTCTACACGTATGGCAACACGTACTGGGAAGTTCGAGAAGAGTTCTCAACTGTGTGGGAGGCATGAGTGGCGATACAGTAGTTAAAAGTAACGAAGACGGGATCGAAGGGCGCGATGGTGGGGAATTATTCAAGGGTTCGAGTAGTTCACTCCGACGAGCTAGCCAGAAAGGGCATGTGAGTAGCCTCAATTGTTCATCCTGGATGTCAACCACAAGAAGTTCCGTTTGATAGTGAATAGGCAGTTGGGAGTCATTAGAATGAGACATCTGTCCGATTACGTTCTCGTCTAGACTTGCTTCCATCAAGTTATGCTAAAGTGAACAAAGGATGACAGCATCACTTTCCCCCAACAATCTCCCCATGCGTGCTCACAACGCCCTCGATATTCCCCTTTTCAATTCTCTCTTGACTGGTACCGAAGAATCTCGGGACCCCAAGCTGCTCAGCTACATCTTTAAACTCCCTCTCTTCACGTATCATAGTCGCAACTGTCTTCGCAGCCGTCAATACCAACGACATCCCACCCCCATTGTATCCCGCCAGAACATACTGATTTTTCGTCCCAGGTACACGCCCTATATGCGGAAATCCATCAGGCGTAACAGCTTGAATGCCTACCCAGACGAAGTCAGGTTCAGCCTGACTCTTTTCCCATCCCAGGAAATTGCGACCCATATACCCATTCCAGTAGGCAAAAGCCTCTTTCGGGAACGGGGTTGAGTCGTCGTAATTGTTGTACCAAGCGGCTTTTTCATGGCTGTACATCCATTTACCGCCTCCGACAACAATGCCACCGTCTGGTCGAGGGTTTAGATAATCAATGCCTTTCCCAGGTCCGTGGTCGATATTGTAAGTATTGGCGAGGTGGGGATGGACTGGGACCTTGGGGGTGTGGTGGGAGGCCATGCCTTTGTAGGGCACGATAGTGTTCTTGTATTGTGGGATAAGACCGGTCGTGTACCCGTTTGTTGCGAAGACGACGCGGCTGCAGATGATGTTGCCGCGGGAGGTTAACACGAGATTGTTTTCACCACCCTCGCCGACCGTTCGGTAGACGCCTTCGACCATTGTCGTGGTTTGCACGTTAAGCTGTTTTGGGTGTCGGTCTAGCATGCGGGCGAGGAGCTGAGTGACAAACTTGTACGGCCAGAAGGAAGATGCTGGAACGCTGAAGGCAGATTTGGCTCCTTTGATCGAAGTTATCTGTTCAACATTTTTCCCGCCAACCCAGCTGGTATTATTCGTCCATGGTCTTCCTGCAGCGCAACTCTCGTCAAACGCCGTCTTTAATCTTTCGCTCTCCTTGATATCTGTCTGCACGTCGAAGCTCCTCCTCAACTCGAATTCACAATCCAACTCCTCCTCGTCAACAATCTTCTTTGTGCCGTACATAACGCCATGCACATAGTCATAGAATGCGTCAATACCTGCATCGTCTAACTTCGCGATCATGCCAGCCAAGGTCGGCACTTTCACCTTGCAATGCCCACCGTTACGGCCAGTCGCTCCAGAGCACAGTTGACGACCTTCGAGAATAACAATGTTGGGTGGATCATCATTCTCGTGGAGAAGATGATACGCAGTCGTGACGCCAGACATTCCCGATCCAATGATGACTATATCGCATGCTGAAGGAACAGATTCTGTCGTACGCACGTTGTCCAGCTTGTGCGGTTCGCTCCTCCAGTACGGCGTGAGTGGATTCGGTACGGGAAGTATTTGCCTCATTATTAGCTCCCTTGGAACAAGGTTGGCCTGAGTGTCGATAGTGGAAGGGACCTAGTCAGACTGAGGATTTCGCAGGCTTATATAGCACGGCTATGTTGCTGTGTACAGAATGGGTCGCGATGGTGTTGATTGGTTAGCGAGATTTCGGCATTCGGCATAGCAGTTTGTATTCCGATGCCTATCAAGTGGAAGGTCGCGAAAAGGATTGTGTTCCCTGCAGCAGTAATGCATAACCCTCGATCTACTTCATATGACGTACTATAGAATAGCATGCACTTTGATAGAATACGCGTGTTCGGTCATCGGAATAGCGCGTTTCGCATCGCAATATCCTGATACTGAGGATTATCAGTAACCTCAGCACCGCTTGGTACATTTGCCCATTCCCATTCGATTCTTTCATCAAATCGAGGCATCGGTGCTCTGATCTGTACATTAAGCAATATGTTGACATTTGCATAAGCTGATCGAACAGGTTCCGGCGGGTTCCAGGCTTCAAAATGGAGAAATTGGGCATGCCAGTAAGTGACTTCGTAGAGTGTCACACCCTGCAAATTGGGTAGATCGCCTGACTTCTCCGAGACTAGGTTCATGATCCAAGAGTATTCATCCTCCCTCAAAGTGTTGGAGAGAAAACGTTGACGACCTTCATAGTCCACGGTACCGACACTGAGGAGCCCGATTCTGGGGGTGTCAACACGTGTAGAATAAAAGATCCATATATTATAACAGAAGCTCAGCTACTGCAAGTTAGCCTTTCGTACCCACCTCTTTCTCAAGCTAGACTCACACATAGAGTCCGGAGAGACCTAGGTAGTCGAGTGTACAAACAGCCTTTGCGTGAATTCGAGGCTGGCATAGACGGACCTAGGAAGAGGATTGCTGAAGCTGATATGTTTTGGAGTACATGGAAGTCGTGTAAGTCAAGAGTGCCGCAGTCGCTCCCCACCCAGTCATATCGATCAGTGCGATATACTCCGGTAAATAACTCGAGTGAAGTTAGAGTCCCGGCGATATGGGTAAGCATACTGAAGAGATGCTTCATGAGGACCGGCCTTCTTTGATCCGGGTCCTCATACGGTATGTTGCATTTGAGCGCTGTCAGAACGGGAACGTGAACGACTAGCTCTTGAAACTCTTGAACGCTCCAAGAACAACTCTCATCGTGGAGATCAAGTTCCTTCAACGCTGATTTGACACGACTGACGTCTCGGACAAGCTCTTGCTGTACCATACAGCTAAGTCGCTTCAGATTCGGCAGCGACATGACTGCGTACAGAAGTCCACGATCGATGAATATGCCAGAGATTTCTACCAAGGTGTTCCGTATCGAAAGATTCGAGAAGCAAAGGGTCCTATGGCAAATCACCGAAATATCAGAGCATTTTAGGACGCGAAGATTCGGGAGCAGCCAAAGGATTTCGTTGTCAAGACAAGAGGATGTCGCATTGCTCTTGGGTAGAGCATGATAGGAGTGAACCTTCGAGGCATAGCCATGGACACTCTTTAGCGTCCGAATAAATGCCCCATATTTCCAAGATGGCGAGAGTAGAGCAACGTTCCTAGGTACGAGATGAAGGACCAAGTCGCGGAAGGTGCGACACGTCAAAGCAAGGTGAAGAAAATCGCTTGCTGTCGCGTCGCACTCCAACTCCCAGATAATCAGGTTGATAACGTCCAAGGGGAGGTTGAGTAGATACATGACGAGAGGATAACATAGAGGACAATATGTACAAAGATGAAAGACGACTGAGGTGTGATTGAGGTGGATGTTCTCAGGTCGCAAAAAGTGGCGGTGGATCAGTCTCAGCTGAGGCCGCATTCAATAAGGCAACTTGTACTCCGTAGTACAACATTTCTACGTGTATAAGAGAGATGCCTTATTCCTTGTTCCTTGTTTCAAGATCATTGTATATAATTGCGCAAGCCGTATTTTCACGAGAAGTCGTGTAAAGGGAATACTGACGGCTAAGAAAGAGGGGAAATTCGTAGCAATGGTGCGAGGCCTCAATTTTGCGGGCCAATTTAGGCGACCGGCAGGTCCAGATTCGTCGTGATTAGCTTCATCGTCAACATCTGCTACGCAAACTTGCTCTTGCTGTTACTACTCACAATTCAGGTGGCAGCCCTCCACCTTATACTCCTCGTATTAGCGCATCTGTCTAGTCTCGCCCTGACGGCCTGTGGCTTGCCTCCACCGTCGCGCATCACAATGCACGACGTCATAATCTTGCCGTGCCGCAACACGCTATGCCGAGAGGGCGCGTCTTTACGAATAGTGTTCATCGCGAACGCGTTCCTGTTCCTGGTTCTAACAATTGTGTTGGGCATGAAACTGCCGCAGCAGTCTTCGTTCCTGCGGGTGTCCGTAGCCTCACTCCAAAGACGTCTGCTGTTAGGCTCGAGCGAACCGTGCTGACTGCAGTGTCGCCTGACGGCACAAGAGTTTTTGGTAAGAAAGCTTCACCTATCAAGATGAAGCGCGGTGCGCTTGAGGCATTCTTCAAGCCCACGGCTGCGCAGGCGAAGAAGCCAAAGTATGAGGCTAGTTTAGAGAAGTCGACGCATGCTGCGTACCCTCATCCTGTAGGTCTTTAACAACAGCCAATAACATCCCAATCACACATATACTGATCATCAGATAGATCCCACACTTGCCTCTGCCCTTCAAGGACCAGCTGGGTTTCGTACCCGCCGAAGATGGCAAAGTATTGAACCAAGAGCTCGATTTAGACCTCGTCTACTACCAGCCCTACATCCCCTCAGCCATCACGGCGGGCCTTTTTAAGTTTCTCCGTCAAGAACTCCCTTTCTATCGCGTTCAATACATGATCAAACGCGGCACCTTCGAGACTCAAATCAATACGCCACGCTACACGACCGTCTTCGGTGTCGATGAGACCTCCAGGTTCGCACCTGACGGCTCTCTCGTTGACTCCAAGACCGGCAGGCCAATCGAGCATAGGCGTTACACATGTACACCACGTCCCACCCCAGATTGCCTCGACGAGCTCAGGAAGATCACCGAGGGTACTACAGGCGAGAAATTCAACTTCTGTCTCGTAAATTACTATGCCGATGGTCAGGATAGCATCTCCTACCATTCAGATGATGAGCGATTTCTGGGGCCCAACCCAGCGGTCGCTTCGTTTAGTCTAGGAGCTAGGCGCGACTTCCTCATGAAGCATAAGCCCATCGCTCCTTCAGCTTCTGGGCCACCAGTCGCCGAGCCAAAGGCGCTCAAGTTGCAGCTAGGAAGCGGCGACATGATACTGATGCGCGGCACCACGCAGAGTAAATGGCTGCATAGTATTCCCAAGCGTGCAGGCGTTGATGCGAAGATGGGAAGGATCAACATTACTTTCAGAAAGGTGTTGGTGAAGGGTGGAACTGAGAACTATTATCAGTACAATGTCGGGAGCGGTGGTGTCTTTCGATGGAATGTTCAGGCTGGGAAGATGGTTGCTTGGGAAGGAAACAGCAGTGCACACCCTGACGACGAGGGCTCGGTTTCGAATGTGAATGGAAATTCGGGGTAGTCGCAACAATGAAGAGCACTAGTCTGTTGTCTTTTATCAAGGAGGGTTGCTGCAGAATATATCCATCGAGCAGTGGAAGACAGCGTTGAGATCTGAACGAGACTGAAGTAACGACTCTCTTTTCTGGGCGTCTATTCCCTTAGTTTCCATGCGTTCTCTACTTTGGTTTATTTGTAGTCCGTTGAAGTATTGGTCTCGTCACTCTACGTACCACTTGAAACTCTTGGGTGGAATGACATAGTTCTATTTCAAGCTTATAGAATTGGCCAGGCCTAGTCAGCTAGATATACCACATCATCAATGATACACGGCCCCCTTTCTCGGCCCCTCCACTTCCCCGCTCGGCCTAATCCCCAACATTCTTCTCCTCACCCCGTCCTTCCCGTCATCCCTTTCCCAATCGATCCAAACCACTTCGCCATACCGCACCTGTAGCGGATAAACCTGCTTCACAAGCTCCTCCACCCTCGCATTCGACCCGCCATTCTCCAACAGCGGTGCACCAAGCGCCTTCGCCGTCTCGAACGGACTGAGCGACGTCGCTCTCCCCAGCTTCCAGAACCCGTTGAATGTCGGTATTACGGTAAAGGTAGCGAGGAAGACAACAGCGATTGCAGCGGCGAGGTAGGCGTAGTTCGATTGGAAGACCTGGATTGTGCGCGTTTCTTGCATCGTGACTGTCTGGGTCTTTGGGAAGGAGCTGAACGTCTCGTGTACGGGCTGTCCGTCTCTTACCAGGTTCTGACTTGCAAGCTCGAGCGCATCGATTTCTGCTGCATCAACCGCGACTCGGAACATGATTTCGTCAAGGACGGAAGTGATGTAGTCCATTGGATCGTCGAATCTTAACGCCCAAGTCGAATTGACTAGGCCTTCAGAGTCGTTTCGTAAGAACTGCATGGCCAGGGACCCTTCGAATTTGAATAAAGAATACATACTAATGAGGAGGTCTGCGAGTGTGTTGAATTTGACCCCGAGGCTCGTGACGTTGGTACCCAGAAGATTCTGGGCGCTTGATGCGATACCGCTGAGAGTCTCGAAAACAGGCCAGTTGAATGTTTGGGCGAGATACCCCTTGTCATAGAAGTACGGAACTGGAGCTCTCAAAGATAAGCCACTTAAATGTTGCCCGGAAACCGAGTCGGCTATCATTTTCCTTGTGTTCTGGAAACTACCATCTATCGCAGTCGGGATCTCGCTCAATACAATGGAGGCATCCATGTTCGAAGTAGAAGCCGGAGCGTTGAGTAACGAATTATACACGGAAGCTTTTTGCTGAACGACGATTGGGTATGACTTTGTGGCTGCGTATAGCTTACAGCTATGTTTTATGCGTTGAAACCCAAAGTCAACAGAATACAATCTGACATGATGGTACGTTTCCCATGCGTATATCACCTCCATATTGATAAAAGGTTCGTCCGAGCTTAGGGTGTCGTGAGGAACCGGTAGGATAGTTCTTTCAATTGAAGAATTTTGGATTCTGTCGAATCTCTCGGCCTCAGACCATGTGAAGTCGATCGAGAACAGAGATACAGGGGTATTCAGCCACTGCCCTTTTAGCTCTAGCGGGTTTAGAGCGAGCGTACTGGCCGTCATGTTGTCTTGAGACTTCGAGCATACTGGGAACAGCCCGGCAGCTTCTATCGTGCCGGTACATGATCCGTGACACCCCGAAAGAATGCTGGCTGATATCGGCGATCGCGCATTATATGCCTGCATAACCTTCTGGAAACGTGGAGACAGAAATGGTCGCTGCAATATCATACCGCCAGCAAGAGACTGTATCTCGAACCCAGAGTATCCCAGTGGGACATCGGTGGCGACAGTAACATTGACTGCAACAGGTGCAGGATCAGTGACCTTGATCATAGTCGACGAAGCTCTCTGTAGCAAAGGACCATCTATGACAACAGCAGTAACGACAATAGATGCCAACGCCAGCCAATTGAACCTTCGTCCAGCCGTAACAGCAGACCGAAGGCTTGTCGCCATAAGCCAGGTCCTGTGTAGGTCCTCGATCGTCCCGCCTCTGGCAGCATGACTCCACCAGAAGATGTTCGCACCTTCCGTGAAAGCGAATCTGAGGGTAGCGTTTGCGGTCGCGGAAAATAAGGCTAGTAAGACAGATGGTCGAACGGACCAGGCGTCTACGGGCTTATCATGCGATGCGACGAGGATGCTTATGCAGGCAATGATCGAGCCTATTGTCAATAGAATAGCCCCAAAAGCCAGGTACGGCACTTGTTTAACGCAGCCTGGCTCCCAAGGTAGTCCAGCGACCTGGTCATCGGACTGCTCGTAGGCACTAGAATCTCGAGTGCATTCGTACTTGAGTCGATTGCTGACAATAGATGCCGGGCCTTTTGCATTCTCCGTGTGGTCCTGCTCCGTATCTCCCGTGGGTAAAAGGGCCAGCTCTATGTCGGAGCGGTCCACACCATTATACTCAGACATCCTGCAACAGTGGTTCAACGATGAGCGAACGGCTTCAGTGTAGTTCTGTCGGCCAGATAGACTGTGAAGATCGAATTAAACTATTCCTAAGAAACAATTTTTGTCTGTGAGGGCATGGAGGATACAGATGCTTCCGCATCGGCCGACGAGAGAACAAGGCTTATCGACCCAGCGTATACGATTTTGTGAAAAAGCAAATGGGATGGCGGTGGCTCAGACAGCCTTCCTACCCGAATCACGGAGAGGTCGAAGGCTACGTCAGGCTGCAGGAGTCTCGGCAAATTCGACACTCTTAAGTAGTGGTGGCTTTGTTTTCGGGGCCAACATCCCTCGAAAACAAGATAGCTGCGTAGCGATTGATAGCATCGACTGTAGATGTTCGCCAGTACAGCTCTTGAAAGCTAACTCACCCAGAGAATCCTCGCTGTCCTTGTAGGAGAGAGACAAAAAGCACCGACTACGTTACTTCAAAGCAAACTCGAGTTTCCGTGTCGTAGTGTTGATTCCGCGGGGTCCAGAGCCAACAAGAACTAGATAGTGGAGGCTTTGCCTTGGGGGCTGAAGAAGAAGATAGCATCGAAAGTGTTCCTTCGACATATATCTTTGGCAGAATAAAGCGTTGAAGAGACCAGGTAAATACCGCATAAAGGGATATCTTGTATCCAGCAGATGTCCAGGACTAAATCTGCAACAAAAGCACCAACGACCCCATATCTATCTACCATTCGAACGCCCTCATTCGCGGATAGATCTCCGTGATTGCTCTCTTCATGCATCTTCACCTCTTCGAACTAATCTCGAACTCCTTAGCCGGCAACCCAGGTGTAACCGTGCCCTCAGCACTCTTCGCAGCCTCGACTTCCTCGGCGGTCGGTTCCTGTGGTATATCGACGACGACGGCGGGATCTTGAGATCGCGAGGCGAGGAGTTGTTTCCGCTTCTACACACATGTCATTAGCCCAATCCTCCAACCAAATATAACCAGTCCTCCAGCTCGCTCTCAGCCTCGTCCCTCCAACGGCAGCCAGAGACTACTCTCATCCCAACATCCCGTCAACCAAGTACAAACTAAAATAATCTTACCTCCCAAACCTCCTTCCCAACCCCCCTCTCCCCATCCCCCAAAAACTCCTCCTCAATCTCCGCCTCCTCGCCCAGCCCCGGACTCACAATATCTCCCGCCCCTCTCCTCTTCACATCCTTCGGACTCGCAGGCACGCCGTCAATCTCGACCGGAAATTCGTTTATCGGCTTCGTACTCGTTTCGATGAAGGGATGCACGGCGGCGGCGGAGGACGTCTTGTGCGGGAAGGTGCCTGTTCTGTGGACGGGCGAGATGGGCTGGTCGGACGCTGAGGGCGCGGACGCAGTTGTCGAGATCGTGGGAGGGGATAGGGGTGTTTCTGCCATCTTGCTATATCTATATCTCTGCGCGAGCGACGTGGGTGAGGAGGTGAGGGCGTGTCGTTGTCCGCAGAAAGCTGGGTACGTTGTGAGGCTGAAGCAACCTAGGACCTTTGTGTCGCGCTCTTGCCTTCCCTCAAGCTGGACACGGCGCAAGGCTGCAGTATATGCTTCCAAGGTATAACGGCGTAATGAAGGCCCGACAAGCAGTCAGCTCGTGCGAGCTTCACTGCGTAAATGACGTCGTCGGCTCAAGCGCTCACTTCAGCTCTTTCTCTTTCAGGGTCTCAGCCGCACGGATGGCGACCCCGCGATGGTGGGGCAAGATAGCGAAGTGCACCAGGGTCGAAGCTTGGATGTAACGCGTTCCTGAGGATCAGTAATGCTGATATCAGATGAGATGGAAACGCGGCGAAGATAGACTTCAGATGGCAACTGTCAAAGATGTCAAGACGCAGTTTTGAAGATGTCTCAATGAGGGGAGGCAGAAATGATAGTCACTTATTGCGCAGGGCGGGGGCTGTGCTCCGGCTAGACCTGCCATCACAAGCAAGCACTTGAGGGACGGACGCGTCAAGGAGCGGATATCAATGCTTTTGCCCGGTGCCTTACTCCAGAACGCGACCTACCTAGGTACATACAGTTACATGCAGGTATCCCACCTGAGATTCATCAGCCATATCGCCGTAACGTCAATACATCTACATGGCCTCCATTCCAAAACCAAGCCATTCCTATGCCTTGTAGCATAGTCCCATTAATGTCACTCGCTGAAAAAACACTGTCCAGCCATAGCAGTAACCTTAGCTAGTCTTTGGTATCATGAATCCCATAGCCCATCCTTCGCCTGAAGACGTCTTCGGATCCGCCTGCGAGCCGTCAATATCTTGTGTAAAGGTATTACGAGGCGGCGTGCTTACGCCCATGAAAACGCCGCCGTTGCCCGACAATCCGTTCTGATTGTTCTGTTGCGGGCTTTGGCTTTGGCTCTGGCTCTGTGCATTCGGAGGAGGCATCCCGTTCACGCCATCGGTCTGCATCGGCATTGAGCCGAGATCCATGGGAAAGAATGAGTTCGTCGTGTCCATGGTAGGACCTTGAATGTAGGTATCCCAAGCGTTCTGGCAAATGTTAGCGTTGTTGACCTTTCGCGTGTGTTCAGTGCCTCACCCAGTCGATGTTTTCAGTGCTTGGCAAGTCCATATTCTGGAAGCCAATGCTTGCCCCGAAAAGGCTGGAAAAGGGACTCGGCGCATTATCTGGCGCAGTCGTCACACCGCCATAGTTTGGAGTAAGCCCAGTCGCCTGACCTTGCGGGGTGGGGTCGTTGAGAAGGTTTGCCATTGATGCCGGATATCGAGTATCGAACATGTTGGCCGAGTTGGGTGTCATCCCTCCTGTACTGAGCATGCCCAAGGTCATGGCTGCAGAGTGCTCAGGTGCGACGTTCGAATCGTCCATTGCACTGGTAGTAAAGTTCGATCCAGATGAAGCAGAGAAACTTTGCGACATTTGTCGTTGAGCTTGATGCTGCTTTAGCTGCGCCAACATCACGCTCAAAGTAGCGTGCGCCTTGTATGCTTCCATCGAATGGTCTTTCAGTCCATCCCAAATGCCTACAGCCGTATCTATCGCATCGAGCATTTCTGCTTTCCGATCGGTGCTCCAGCTGTACGCGTCAGCGGGCGGCGATCGTCGTCCCTGACGTTCTGAGCGTGCTGTGTGGTATAAGTCCGAAGCCACAATCATCGCAGCCAGCAAGAAGTCGACCGTCGTTAAGGATGAGATGAACCATTTGACGCTACGCAACCGTCCACCTGGCTGGCACTCCCTGTGCAATGTCGCTTGATGTTGCAACATCGTCATTGACGCATCAATGCAGGCTCGTCTTGAGTAGCCGAATCTTGGATTATGCCTCGAGGCTGCCAAAAACTTGCGATGGAGAACACATATTATCTTCAGGTACATCAGGTCGAGTGTGAACCGTTGCATAATCAATGACGAAGGGTCGCGTGCCGATTCGTCCATAGACCGAATTTTTAGGTGAGGCGAAACCATCTCGTGAAGCTCTCTAGCTTCTTGGTCGAGCTTCATGATCTCATCGTACGCTGAGCATGTCAACGATTCGGTCATTTCCACCGCCTCTCCTAGCTTGTAGATCAACCTCGTCCGGTTGATCAAGAACAAAGTTGGAGTGGCCTCAGTTTCCGGTCGTTCAGGTGGCAGAACCTTCATGTCCTCAAAAACTTCATCGTCATAGATATTCCGCGGAATCTCGGTGTTTGTGTCTCTCGGGCGCACAATTGGTGGTAAGCCAGCTTGAGCCGAGAATAAGAGATCTAACGAGCGTATAGCTGCCCACACTCGCCGGCGCATCTCTCCCTGGAAACAAGGGATGCCTGGATAAGGGCCGGAATCGCGGTGAAGACCCATTCTCATTGCTAGACGCACGATGATGCCGGTGCTGATCAAAATGCCAACCTCAGCGTCTCTGCTTCGAGCGTAATCCGCATAGATATGCAAAATCAGGCACTCGAGCATGTTCGTGATAGGCTGTGTGATATCTGCCATGACCAGACACTGCGCAGTCAAGTTCCGGTACTCGCTTGACATCTCCCACGATTTGCCTCTATACTCGGGAGGCTCGTCACCGGCCCTGCTGTACGACTGTAAAGCAATGCACATCATGGCATAGCAAAGACCGAGCCAGATAACAGGCGTCTCACTTGGCGTCAGCCAATGCTTGTCATATTGCTGCTGGAACGTAGGGCCATGCACGATGTGGATTCCCGGATCGTACGTGTTGAAGTATCGCGAGATGAGTATATCGGCGGTTGCTTTGGGAGGAAAGCGAGACAGGATTTCAGCGTGCGTTGTAGGTTTTTGAGCTCCGAATAAAAACGCGGTGCCTGGGCTGTGTTCGTCCTGGCGGCTGGCCTTGTATC
The DNA here is from genome assembly GCA_010015825.1 of Lophiotrema nucula. Classification (NCBI taxonomy): domain Eukaryota; kingdom Fungi; phylum Ascomycota; class Dothideomycetes; order Pleosporales; family Lophiotremataceae; genus Lophiotrema; species Lophiotrema nucula. The sequence goes on from ML977342.1 coordinate 178,922, forward strand.
GCTTCAGCTGCTCGTCGTACTGCTTCTTATGCTCGCTAAAGTAGGTTTTTACTTCTGAAATCTATCATTTATTAGTATATTTCTATACCCATGAGAGCCGTGTGACATACCTCTCCCAGAATTGCGTACCAATGAGCTTCAGATGCGAAAATTGCTCGGTTGTTGTCGACTTTCATCACACCGATGGATTTTGCAACTTGTTCGACCTCGCTTTCTTCACCCTCATCCTCCTCTTTGATGGACTCCGGGCCGTTCACAAGATCGAAGGGGTGGTCGACCGAGCCATTGCTCATGCTATTGGCGATGGCTGCATGGGCGGCGGCTGGTCCAGCACTCTGCGCCCCATTGGTCATCAATGAAAGAACCAATCCTTCTAGACGGTCAATGCGATTTTGCATGTCATCAGGAGATGTGGCTGAGCCAGTGCTGGAAGAGCTCTTCTTGCGACTGCCCGGAGTAGCGTACGTACATGATCCCGTGTCTCCCCGTTTGGTGCAATTGTCACAGGGATGACCACGATTGCATTTTAATCTGCAGCAGTCAGCATGTGGTCAGTCCAAGACGTTCGCAGGGGGTCTTAGCCTACTTCCTGTGTCGGCAGGGTCCGCAGGACAATGGAACCCTATTCCTCTTGCGAACCACTCTGTACTGCGCATCAGGAGGTGAATGTCCTGCACTGGATGATGCCGTCGAGGGCGGGGTTGGAGGCATGGTGAGACAGGCGCGTCGTTCACGGAGGGATCGGAGTTTAGGTGGTTAAGTCCGAGACTGATATTGGACTTCTCTCAATTCTGGTCGAAACGGACAAATAGTCGGGAGCTAAGGAAATCCGGTGTCAGCTGGCCGTAGATCAATGGACCACGGGCGTCGCGACTTGCAGGAGGAAGGTGGGAAAAAGGTCGAACGAGAGGCAATCCCTCGATTGCGGGCTGACACGGTCTTAAATCTTTCGGAGGAGCGTCGTAACTCCACGCGCCAAGAAATCTGCCTAGGCTCCTGGGGATTCAAGTATCCTAGGCTCGCTGGAGCGCTCTTTCCTGCTGATCTGCTTGCTCCTTCCCACGATAGTCGCCCCTAGCAAACACAGCGGTTGTGTGTATCGTCGCCCGGTAAGTTTCTCGTGTCGCAATGGTCTTCCAGCCAACTCAGATTGTAAATGAACAGGTCTTGATCTCGATTGTCGTGTTCCGGGGCGCTTCCGGGTCTCGTAGTCTACTCAGTCGCGAGGCACGTCCAGCGAATCCTTCGAGCCAGTTGTGATCTCAATGGCGAGTCGAGAACAAAGATAGGCAGGCGCGATCGAGTCGATAAAGTCTGCGCGCTTGTTAGCCAAGCTCGTGCCAAATTAGATGCACAACAGAGGGCTGTACAGCTTACTGGAGCAAAGACGGTTCGGTCGCGATGCGCCAACTTGACGTAGACGTGCTGATAGCGCTGCGTGGTGTCGTACCGTCGATGGGCAAGTAGACGCAGCAGAACTTGGCTCTACACCTGTGTTGAAAGGTGCGAGGGGGTCTGGTAGGCGTCGAGGGAGACTGACAGCAGTCATGAGAGAAGAAAGGGCGGCGGTCAGGCATTTAACTCCGGATGCCTTCAACTCTCGCTGCCAAGATCCAGGTTCCCAGTGGCCGTCACCACACCAATCGCGATCCATCACCTGCAGTCTTAATAATCACCGCAGTGCATCCCCTCACCTTCTGAGTCATACTCATATGCAGCCCAGAGACAGAGACGTTGCTACTGCATCGTTCTCGAGTCGCAGCGCTGCCTCAATCCGGGACCTCGTCATGTTCGCACTGCGGGGCAGCACTGGCGCTACTAAGTGCTCCTTGTCCTACCGCCCCAGCGACGACGAGGCTGTTGGGCGCCACCTTATTAAGGTTTCAATTTTTTATCTGTTTTTATCGAGAGTTCTCCGAGGTTTGCCATCTTTCCTAGATGGAAGATTTTGGAGCCAAGGCTGATCAATAGGGACTCTTCTTCTGCGGTAAGCAATTGATCATCATTGACACAGTCGCCCGGAGCTATCATCAAGGTTCTTCGGTCGTCGAGCAAAACTCTCTTATCTATCGCTTCAATTTTCGATGTCTCGCATGTAACCATAGCATTTTGCGCGAAGTATTTGCCTTCACGAACAGCCCACCTCACAGTCCCTCTATCTTTCTCCCGTCTCGCTCGTCCTTCCTATCCTTTTCTCATTTACTCTCGGTCATTCATAGCATCAAGAGAAGGTTTGGCAATTTTGAGGTCTAGGAAGCTGCTACATCGTCGTCTGTAGGTTCTTTGAATGAAGAAGTAACATCCATAAGACTCTCTGCGTCCTTTCAGCTGTTCAAGACTCTCGAAAATATGCTGAATCCTATTCTGTCTGGAATGTCGATTCGCCAACTATGGGATTTGTCTAGACAAAGGGCTGCGCTCCTTGCAGACCCATATCACAACAAATTAAGCTCCTCCACATTCCAGCTGCCGATTCCGTACGGACGCTCCCGATGTGGGTTCCAAATGACCGTCACGATCGGATGGTCCAATAGTGGAATGTAAACACCCTGTAGCATCGACAGCATGACCTTCACCAAGTCCAATGTCTTCCTTGTTCCATTGTGTGAACAAAACAGCGATAACAAACCACTTCCATCATGGCTGCAAAGGTACTTGCTCTTTTTATCCTCGTTTGCATTGCAAATGCGTCTCACGTGCTGCTTCCTCGAGACGATAAGAACTTGATATACGGCAGATACGGCAGCATCAATTTACTCAACGCCAAGTGTATCCTTCCTTTCAAGACGATTACTGGGCTCCACACAGCCAAACGACTTCTGCACTCAATGCTACGACGATGATTTGGGTTGCAAAGGCTTTGCTCATACCACACTCTTGTCTAGCTTTACTTGCCTGCTCTATAATTACCCCTTGTAGGTCTCAGATCATTTTGAACAACCTATGATAGGTTCAGCTGACAAGAAGACAGGATCGACTGGTTCATCAGTTCCGGCATCTCAACCCAGGTCTTCTTCGATACGAACTGCACAGCTATACAAGACAACAAGCCCCCAACCCAAAACTATGGGACATACACAGTGACGACGAAAGTATCTACAAAGGTTTCCACCCTCACCACTTATCCAGACTGCCTGGCTGTGCCCGTGACCACGTATACCGAGACTTATACGACTGTTTCTCCCTACGTGACAACGGAAACATATACAATTAGAACTCCATACCCAGTCACTTCTACGCACACGTACATACAAGATTGTTTACAAGCACGAGTATGAGGACGACGACGTATAAGTCGACGGTTACGAGTCGGGTTGTCAGGTATCAGACGAGTACTAAGACTCTGACGCTCTAAGGCGTGATAGAGGGGTTTCCATTGTTTTGAAATCCGATGGTTGTGTATTGTACTGTTATTGAATTGAAGAGCCTTTCATCTGCATTCTAATCGCTTGCGCATATGCCAAAATCAGTATGCATACTTTGGGAATCAATGACCATTAAATTGAGAATTAGTGTATTTACAGTTCCTATTGGCACCCGAAAGGTAGGAGGACCAGGAATGCTTGTCACGTTCCAGCCAGGGCCATGACGACACTAAAAAAGGCTTGAATCAACGATATAAGCCTTGTGGATGCCATTGCGGTAGCTGCAAACTGAATTTCGTTTCTTACCATAGCTAGTATTTCTTACAAATATGCAGCGACCCCTCCTCTTCACGCTCCTTCTGCTCCTAGTCTACTTCGCCAATGCCACCCTTCTCCAACGACAGACCGACAACCCGCCCGAAGGTGCTGATCCAAATCAGGGCGTAAATGAGGGCGATGGCAGCGGGAACGGCGATCCTGCCTCAGAGCCTCCTGGCATCGAGCAAACATGTAACCGCCCTGGACCCCAATGTCCCGGCTATACAAACTTGATCATGCTCTCCGACCAGACCGACGTACTAAGATTCTGCGCACTAAATTGCAAGCTGGATATCTACTGCGCAGCGTTCGCTTATCACAGCACCACCGATGGATCGAATGAGTGTCGTCTGTATGGGCAGGCTGTGTAAGTCTTCCTTCTTTCCTTCACGACCTTCAGTGAGCAAGGTACTAAGACTATCTATTCAGGGCGACTTTAGGAGACTGCATAAACAGCAATGCCGAAATCCCAACAGAAACATACTTCGATATCAGCTGCCCCGACGTCAGCCAATACGATCCCTGCTCTGGTAATCCCCCAGGCGACAGCGGCGCATCCCAAGTCACAAGCACATCGACAGTGACACAAACTTCCATCATCACTTCTTCAATCGTATCGACCAAGCTGTCTGCCACTACCAAAGTCTCTACGTCGATATCAACAGTTACGGCGAAACCTTCGACTACAACTCTTTCAGTCACTAAGACGGTATCGAGTGTTAAGACCAGTACGGTTTTGAGTGTCGCTACGTTGACGAGGAGTGGGACTACTACAAGGACGGTTGGTGGGCCGACTGTTACGTTGAGAGTAGGGAGTACCAGGACGGTTACGACTACGAGCAGAATCACGCAGTCTGGGAGGGTTAATACGGTGAGGCCTTCTACGACGCGGGCTTCTACGACACGGACGATCACTCGGTGAGGGGGGTTGGAAGGTCAAAGTAGGGTGTGCACACGATGCATTTAGTATAAGGAGAGTTGCTTGTTTGATTGGTCCTTTTAGTTTTGCGGTTTCCTAGGAACATGAGTGTGGACCGGTAGTAATGTAATTCTTACAAAGTTTAGACAACAATGCTTGAACGGTTGACCATGTCAGCTTCTGACTCAGCCTTTGGCCTTAGCTTTCGCTGCAGTCGCGCGTTTCTTTTCCTTGCCCTTGATCTCCTCATAGTTCTGCAGAACCCACGGTAATATCTCGTCCCTCTCTACCCTCAGTACCCATTTCGGATCGTTATCAGCAAGAGCTTCAGACAGGACGTATGGCGCACCGTCTTTGACGTCGACCCAGCGCTTGAGGCCCTTCATCGCAGTCTCGATGGATTTGCCCTCTATGGGTAGTGCTTGGCGAATGTCTTTCCAGATCGCGGTTTCATTGATGTAGTCCGTATGTTCGGACATCATCGCGGTGTACTCGTCTTCCTTATGGAAAGTCTTGAGAGCATCTCGCAGAACCTCTTCTCGCGTCCATTGCTTCTTAATCTCAGCATCTGGGCCTTGCGTCGCTTCCTCGTCCTCTTCTGCTGCGGTAGTCAGTCTCTCCACGAAGCGATTGTACATAGGCCGTTTCTGGACACGTTGTGGATCATTCGCCTTATCAACACGGCCTCGGAAGATGTCATACGAGAAGAAACGTCCGCCACGAATCCAGTCGAACAGCTCAGCTTCAGTAGCAAACCCTTCGTGATACTTCTCGGAGTCGAGTCCGTAGAATCTCATCATCGCATCGGGATCTCGCGTAAGGAACAACCTGCTCTTCGCATCGTTGTAGGTCTGTATCTCCTGAACCCTCAAGTGCAGCCCTTTATCAGTACAAACCAATCCCAGCGAACGGTGCAGAATGCCAATGATCTGATGCAAATCGCTATCAGACTTCATGAAGTTGGTCCATTCGAAGATCTCCTCGCCAGAGACCACCTCGACATCGACCTGCACGTAGCTATCCGTCATCCCCGGATACACCACAGCATAGTGATGTGATGCTTCTTTCTTGTACGCCACAGCGGAAATCTCCTGTCGTATGCGCTCGCCAATGGAGAAGTTGGTCCGTGGGCCTTCGACGAGGAAGTCGATGTCCCCAAAATCCTGCTTCTCGGGTGCATCTCGGGGTACAGCGACTCTGTGGAAAAGCTTCGCAAGTTCGGCGTGTCTTTGCACCCGGACCTGGTCGTAGATGTGCTTTGGCATCCGGGGTACTTTTAGGGGAGAGCCCCATGGGCCTGGTTTCGCGAAGGTTAGGCCGCCCATGATGGGCGCTCAAAAGATAGCGATCGTCTATATAAGAGCTGCTTGTGCGTTTGATTGTTGCGAGTGTAGTTGTTTGTCTAGAAATGAGTCGCGAAGGTTTGTTGTCGTTCGAGAACCGATGTCGCGGTTGCCGGTGTGGTTTATATTCAGAAAGTGACCCCTAGCGTGGCGCAGCACCGTACAGTCACACTTTAATTCGTTTCCAAAGGTGCTCACCACAATTTCTGAATCGGGAATTTCTTCACGAACAGAACGGTAAGTCTGATCGATTTGGGTCCATGAGACGCAACGCTAGTCAATTAATCTCATTGTTCTACGATATCGCGACAGCCTTGAATGATAAGTGCGACTGATCCTTTAGACACAGCATCCGAGAATCATCGAAGACCGTCGATAAGCGAGTATCAGACTTGTACGCCTCTATCTAAGTATGATGGAGTGTAGCGACAGTTGATTAGGATCAGTCGAATCCCGGTACCTAGGTATGTGAAGAGCTGTCAGCAAAGGTCGTTGTCTGCACTGGGTTCACAGTTTGTGAACATGCTTGAGGCTCCGAAGCGCAGCCAGCTGAGGGTTTTTTTTTAGGACGGTCTTGACATGACCAGTGCTTGATTGAAGCATGCATAGACAGGTGGGATGAAAAGAGTTGTCACAGTTGCTTCAATCAGCCAAACCGGTCAAGCAGGATGCGGAAGCCCTTCCGATCCGAGACCATACCAGATCAGACTAGAGCGCCCAAAACTGTCTATGCATCTGGCTCCTCCTGGTTGATCCAGTGCAGATTCACGTGATCTCCACATTCCTCGCGGCAAGACGCGTTTATGTTTATTTATCCGCTTGGCTCCCGGCGCTCCCATCACCCTGTTCTCAACATCTGAAATACCAATCTTCTGTAGCCTAATTTCCATTGTCGTTTCTATTGCTCGTTCGTCTCTATATTGTTTGCGCTTCAAGGTCAATGAGCCATATGTATAACTATATAGATTTTAGCCTGCCATCGCCCTTTCATCCCATTCTCATAGCCCGACTAATTCAAGGTACATTTTTGTCCCCCCTCGGCCTCGCGAAATATGCGCGATCAGAGTTGTTGAGTTCGCCATCTGCAGCGGCCGAAGCTCGCGTCTTTAACAGGCCGAAGGGGCGTGCTTCGGCTTACAAAAAGCGCCGGATGCGTAGCTTCCGCTAGCTGACGGTCAGGCGTAAGGCTGCCACCTCAGCGCCTTGCAGACTTAGTAAGTGTTGCCAGGCTGAAGCGAAAGTTTAGTGAAGAGATGGTCTCACAGGTAGATTTGGTGCGCAAACGCGTTTCATTAGTCAACGAGGGAGAAGAGCGGGTATATATTGATTTTGAGGGCGCAGTTGAGCACATGCAAGCACACTGACATAACTCAACGCACTCCTCAACGAGCACTTCCCAACTCATTTCACCATTCAGGGTCGCACCATTCAGGGTCGAAGAACAACCAGAAGATCTTAATCAATAATGCATGCCGCGGTCGTAGAAGCATGGGGCGAGGCTCCCAAGTACAAAACCTTCGACATTCCGGAACCGTCCGCAAACCAAGTCCGCATCAAAGTCATTGCCGCGGGCGTTCACAACCTGGTCCGCTCTCGTGCCGCTGGGAAGCATTTCTCAGTCGCAGGAAAGAATCCGCCACATGTTCCTGGTACCGATGGAGTTGGCACAGTCACAACGACAGGCGAGCTAGTATACTTCAACGCCTTGAAGTCTCCCACAGGACCACTCGCCGAAGAGATCAACATCGACAAAAACGACATCTTTCCATTGAGCAAGGACGCAGACCCGGACACGATTGCAGTCCTTGCGAACCCAGCGATGAGCTCGTGGATGGCACTTGCTGCTCGTGCAGGCATCAAGCCAGGGGGCAAGTTCACAATTGGCATCGTCGGCGCTACTGGCGTGAGTGGTCAGACTGCCGTTCAGATCGCAAAGGCATTTGGTGCGACAGAGGTCGTAGCGATCGGCAAGCCAGGTGCAAAGCTTGAGAAGACGAAAGAGCTGGGAGCTACCTCGACTGTAGCTCTTGCAGAGAACATTAACGAGACGGACTTCTCGGCTGCTGCTGATGTCGATGTAGTGCTGGACTATCTCTGGGGCGATGTCACAAAAGCGGTTCTGCCCGGCATCGTCGAGAAGAGAAAGAACAAGAGCCAGCGTCTGACATGGGTCGAAATCGGTGCTATAACAGGAGACGAATTTCCAATTTCGGCTGCTTTACTTAGGAAGGCAAATGTTGCCGTTCTGGGATGTGGACCCGGAAGTTGGACGTTTGGAGAGCTGAATGAGCACCTACCGACTATGCTCGACAGCATCACGAAGTATGGGTTGAAGACAGAGTTTGCAGTGAAGCAGTTGGCAGATGTGGAGAGTTGGTGGAATCAGACGGGTGGCCCTAGGGCTTTAGCGAAGCCTTGAGATAGTAGCAACAGTTATGATGACAGTGTACTTTGTAATAAATGTTTGCTTTAGACGACAATCACGTCATGGTTTCCACCTAAGTGTTATATGTGTCTATAATGTATCTGGCTCCAAGCTCAAAAAACGCCATGTTAAGTACTAAGTCCTGAGGAAACGCCGCCGTTCGGTTCGTGTGAGATGAGGGTGCTTCCTCCCAGTGAGTGGATCGCCGTCTCTCACATAACGAGATCCCCCGCCCGCCTAAGATCAGCAGACCGTCTGATTTCGAAGTGGATTAGACCTTACATCTGAGCTTTACAACCACCAATTCTTCGAATTGCTCCGCAACACGTTCAGCCGTCCATGTATACTGGAATATTCTTCTGACGTCGGCGGTGGAGAAATGCTCAGGGCTCCTTTGCAAGTTGTATAGACGTCTCAGCTGCTTTTCGCATTCGATTGTCTTGAGTGCAAGCTCAAAATAGATGGATTGCAAATGAACGTTATATATCTCTCTTAACTGGGCGCAAACTGAGCTGAGTCGAACCCTGACAAGCACCAAACATGTCAAGAATAACCTCAGCGGGCAGGTTGAATGATGAGAAAGTGGCCATGTCTTGCCAATGAATTTAACTGTATACATAGAGGGAGTTCAGAAATGATTGTGACTTCTTATGATAGTTTTATCGATCTCGGGTGTGGGAGCTCTAAGGCACAGTATGCGGCGTTGAAAAGTTCAGCCTACGGGCCGTCTTCACGGTTTCGCGCGATCCCAGGTGTATACATGCAGCTCCAATCAGTGATTGGAGGTTTTTACAAGCACCCCCTTCCCTGTTTCTTGTTCTTCTTAGTCCTTTTTGCAAGCAATATCTTACAGAGCTTTTCCAACAATCTCGAGTTGGCTTTGTAGCATCTGATCGCACTTTTGCAAATCTTCCTTTCAAAGGTGCGCAACATTCATGTATGGCATGCCGCACAAATCCACTACATGTAGTTTTTTCATCGAAGCTTACAGTTATACTTTGACCATAGGTACAATATCATATCGAAATAATAAGCCATTAATAAAACCTAGGAGCGTACCTATGAGATTGACAACTCGCACCGCATCTATTCAATAGGTCAAACCAAGACATAGCGCGATATCTTTCCTTCCCTCGATCTTCGTCGTGATTTTAATCATCTGACCAAGGCGCCTCTGATGACTCGTTACTTTCGCACAATGGTACTAATCTAACACTCTAGAGTGAACGAATCGCAGATTATTACAAGTTCAGTGCAGCGTGTGTCAGTCAAAGCGATAGGAATGACAAATGCGAACTCAGTCTATAAGCGCACCTCTACGTAAGACTTTGGGTTTGGTTATAACAAGCGTATACCTATGGACGTTAAGAGAAACTTTATTGAGTCCGCACTATGATATGAAAGCTTTTTATAGTAATGCTGAGCCTCAAAACAACCCTTGAATATGCTAAATATATCCCTAGAAATTCATCATCCCATTTGATTGATTATGAGCAAAGTCTTTTTCCAAGACTTTACCAGATTTCTTACATCGAGTCTGTCCGTAAATCCTCTCTCAATATTTTGTTGGGATTGTTCGAAAATACGTATGTCGCGCGATACAGGGCTATTGCTTTGATCCTAGCCTCAATCAGGCCATCGCATCGATACGCCACAAACGAGGCCGGCCCCCAAGAACTCCACAGCCTTATCTAGCAGGGTCTTTCGCTTTTGCCTGGTAGTTTGACTAGGGCAATACCAACGTATTAATACTGATGATCGAACAATGCGGCATCACGCGAGTAGAAACCAGTTGGTATAAAGAGTCCTCTACAACTTCCGAAAGGTCTGGACAATTTCGAAAAGCCCTATTATCATCCTGGCCCCATGAAACACCACGCGACGACAAGGACCTAGCAGGGTTGTACACCGCCACTGCTGACCCTTTCAGGCAAACAGCCTCAGCCCTGTCTTAAAACCGGGCTTCGGCCGAATTTTAAAGAGAACCTGGAGAGGTTCCTGGTTTCCTGAATGCCTTTCGGCTTCGACTATATCTCGTCGGTAGTTGGGAATTTCACATTGGGCACAACGCGAGGCGAAAGAGCAGGATTTCTCGACGAACACTACACTCACTCCAATCTGATATCTCCATGATCAAGCGCTGTTCCGCAAATTGGTACAGTACACTTCATTCTTCCTACGAGGAGTAAAGTATCACATTCCCACCATATCGACTTTACACTCTCCCAAATCACAATGTCCTGCGGCGCCGCAGCCGCAATCTGCGGCACAACATGCTGCTCTCCCCTCGGCGAAGACGACAAAGGCCTTTCCTGCTGCGGTTCCACATGCTGCGACCTCTCTACCTCCGTCTGTTGCGGCGACACGTGTTGCGACAAAGACACGTCGTTCTGCTGCGGGGACGGGATATGTTGTAAGAGCAGCGATGCGTGTGGGATTGTGGTGGATGATTCGAGTAATACGCAGAGTGTGTGTACGAGGACTGCGAGCGGGTTGGCTAATTTGACGATTACTATTGCGCCGGGTGGAGATACGAGCTTTATTTCGATGGCGCCTAGTACGACGACGACGAGTGGGAGGATTAGTGAAGGATCGGGAAGTTCTTCGACATTCGCGAGCTCTTCAACGACGTCGTTCACACCGACACCAACGGGATCTGGAGACGATGGCGTATCTGGTGGAACTATTGCAGGTGCTGTAATCGGGCCTGTCTTTGCGATCGCTCTATTCGCATTAGCGTTCTTCTTGTGGAACCGAAGAAGGAAAAGTAAGAGCAAGGAAAGCGAAGAGCTGGAGATGTATCAACCAGCCGGCGGTAGGCACGAGCTGGGTGCTGAGGCAGAAGAGAAGAAACATCCGCAGTTAGTGGGCAACGAGATCAATGAGATGTATGTACCACCGGACGAGGCTGGAGGAGAAGTCATACATGAGCTTCCAGGTGAAGGACAACCGGCTGAGATTGGACCGGATAGCCCCCTGACAAAACGAACCACTTGGGAAGGAGTTGCACAAGAACGTGAGAACGTTTGAAGAGGATCAGAATCTCCCATGTGTTTAGTGCTCTAGAAGGAGACAGCTCCAATCTCCAAGCTTCACAGGTCAATGACCGTTATTCTTGACCCTCTCACTTGCCTTAGGTCTTAAGGCGACCCCAACAAGCAAGAGCTGCGTCCAGTGTCCAAAGGCGCTCCAACATTCAGGTTCGTTGCTCGTACTCATCACTCGTGTTGTTCCATTCCTTTGGCCCATACACACCTCTCACCATTGTTCGATTGCTGTTTCACCAAACATCGATCCGACAAACCTCCAACTTCGGGAAGCGCTTCAGTGCAAATTCCTCAAGAAACTGCTGTATCGTCTGGCGTTTGGTTGCTGACAATCGCTGGACTGCATCCGGGATGTCGAAGAACCAAATGTCTAACAGCAGGGTGTCCAGATGATCATGTTTGGATAGAGCAACGATATCCCAGAGGACTAGATTGCAACCCACAGTTAGTAAAGTCGTATGACTAGGATCACTCATCTCAAAAAGCCTTACAGTCCCATTGTACCCGTGAAGAGACACTCAAGCATTCCAGCTTTGGTAGAAGATTGCTGCTGAGATTGAGCCTACCGGTGTAAGGCCAATCCCCGAAGAAACCGTCCTCGACAACAATTGATTTAACATTTTCCATGAGAGCGAGGGTCTGGAACAAGCGGGGAGCCTCAACGCCGATTCCTGTATGATAGATTGTCCAGGATAACTTGCGGACGTATAGTGCAAGATAAGGTTGCTGGAGCAAAATGGAGCAGAATCGAGCTTGGCGGGTCTCGAATGCGATACAAACATGTAAAGAGTAGTAGCAGAAGCCAATTTTGTTCTCATAAAGCGTAAGGTCGACGTCGCGGTACAGAATCGGAAGAGAGAGCTCGCGAATGGCCTTGCTAGTGCGGTTCAGACGTCCGAGAATACCTTGCGAGCAATTCTCGAATAGCGTTATGACAACATCGTGGGGCCAGTCTCCAAGCGGAATTGGGAAGCCGGTTGCCTGCGAGCCAGAAGCAGTTACTAAAGTTAACTTAGTCGCCTTCTTCTTAGTGGACACCCCTGGTGGCCGTCCTCGCTTCTTGACATTGCGAACCCGGCGCTTCTCAGCAGGCTTTGGCTCGACGACCTCTTTCACATCCGAGTCTGAATCCGAAAGATCGATGATGATAGGCTTCTTCTTTCGTCCTGGAGTCATCTTGACCACACGCACGCCGCCGCACGTCTCGTAACAATGACGTTGGCCGAAGCTTTTCGAAAAGGGTGGAGTTGATGTTGGTGATAGAAGATCCGGGTGGGTATCATCCTATATATAGTAGGAGGGTGACGGTGAAGACGGGAACGTTCATTGTTTATTGTGGTGAAGATGAAGATGAAGATATCCAGTGGCGTCGCAACCCGCGCGATTCACCGCACGTCAAACCCATCCCTTAAAAGCATCTTGCCAAGGCATCGTCACCATTTCCGAATAGCAGTGCCTTGTCAATTTGGAGTGGTCGTACATATTTCTGAAAAGTCTGTGGAAGCCACAAGTTGATGTACGAAAGATGGAAGTCGCAATGCACAACTTCTCGCTAGCTCCTTCCCCGCATTCGTGCAACCATGACATCTGGACGCCTCTCATCACCTAAGCCTGCGCTCGGCCTCCGTCTAAACGCGAATCAAAAGCAAAATCAGGTACTCCACAGCTCAATTCGACGTATTAGTTCGTTGAGAGCTACCAGACGCATATCCGACTCAAGATCAGGCATACCGCGGCTCCTCTTTCGAATAGTATACATAAACGCCTTCCACCTCTTCCCACGCCATTCCATCCCAGATATCGACGAACCCGAACACGCTCTAACACCAATGGCAAACTTAACGTTAGGAAAGTCATTGCTAGCACTCATCGGCCTCGCAACAGCCATCGGCCCATACATTGCAGATTGGAGGTAAGCACCCCGTTGCACCCCTTCACCATCCAACTTACAACAACACCACAACCACAATCCCAGCCTATCCTACTCCCCAAAAACCCACCCCTCTAACCCAACACCATAGCAAAACACACGTCCTGAACCCAAACTGGCCGCCCCACGCCCGTTTCCACAACGGGCAAACCATGAGCACAGGGCTCTTCCTCGGGACACTCGCGCTCTACTACCTCTTCCTAAAACCCGCCTCGCCATCCACCCCAACCACCACGAATGAGAAGTCAAACGCCAACCACGCGCTGCTGTTCATACACATCTATTACCTCCCGAGTTTGAGCGGGATCTTGTATCCAGGGGCTTTATTCGTACGTTATTTACCTTTTATTCATTCGTTGCTGTTGATATTTTGTTGTTATGCAGAGAAGGGAGAGAGTGGCGTTGCTTATTAATTTGTGTCGATGGAGCTAACACTGAGATTTATAGGTGGATCCCGAGTTCGGCGAAGGGAAACCGCAAGTCTACTTATTCAGCTTCCTCCTTAGCGTAGCGTGGTTGGGATGGTGGTTTGAGAGTCGGCGACTCAGCGCTATTACGGAGGGGAAGAAAGCATGAGGCATCATACAAGGGTGCTCGTCAAGAGAAGAGCGCAGGTGGTGATTGCAACGTATGTACTTAATTGGAGGCCGAACGTATGTGTAACATCGAGCTGAAGCTCGACAGAAAGAGCAAGTACATGAGCAGAGAAAGAAATTCAGGAAAAGGAGCATTAGTTACATCCATGCAAATGATAGATGCCAATGGCCAACACCTGGCTATGCAGTCATCATTGACCCGGAGTAGGGGTACAGATAACGTATTACGATTGCTGAAGCGCTACAATCGGTTTAACAGAATCCCACCTAAGTGGTGTTTAACGATTGAAGCGCTGCTAAATGTAATACACTTCGATATCTGTACCCCCTCTCCGGGTGACCATGATAATGAAAACACGACATGAATTGGAAAACACAAACAGCATAGTCCCAGATACCTAGGTATAAAACTCCAAAAGCACATGACACCTCCCATCGTATAACGTCGTCTAATAGCAAAAGCCCGTCAAGGTCCTTCAGGAACTTTGCCAGGTGGGTTCTCGACCTTGATATCCGGAGGTGGGGGTTCGTATGGTGGTTCCTCCGGCTCATATCCCGCAGGCGGCATCCTTCTCCTCGGCAGCGGCCTTTCAGTCTCCTCGTAGTAAACGTATGGATCAGGGCGATCGCCATACCGCTGGGGCGGCGGGCGATCGTAAGGAATGGGGACGTATTGGATGTGGTCGTCATGCTCTGGAACGAATCGTGATGGAGCGTGTGAGACATGAAGGCCCCGTGCCGGGCGGGGATAGTCGCGAGGTACATGAATAATTTCATACTCCTGGATCGGCCGGCCATATTCATCTACGAAGACCTGGCGCGCACCATGGACATCCTCTGGAGGTCCAGAGTAGCGGCGTCGTACTGGGGAGTATGGTTGGAGGCGCTCTTGCGCCGAGACGTATTCGCGTTCTGGGCGACCGTGTCGTATCTGGTGATAGTATGGGTCATCCGGATGCGCTTGATCAACGCTTTGGTCTCTTGAGTATGCCGGATCATAATCACGGTCTGCATTGGGCTGCGGTGTGTCCTGTTGATCGAGACGACGACGTTGCTCTTCGTATCTTTCGTATCTTCTACTCTGTGAGCGGCTCATACTGGCTCCACGTGCGTATGGGTCATCGCGGGCCAGGCTCATATGTTTGTAGTACCTAGACGGTACATACTCCTGTCGGTCCCTCCGCCGGTTCGGTCCAGGTCTTCTTGATGCACTAACCGAATCTGGGGTGGGGATCTGGCGTCCATTGGATCGATATTCCTCGTGCCTGGATCCGTTAGAGACAGTCGAGGGCGCTGCTCGGCGCGTGGCAGCTAGAACTCTATGCTCTTCTGTTCGGTCATCGCCCGCCTGGACAACGGGAGGTGGCGTGTATCTAGAACCATCTTCAATGTCGGCCTCGGATGTTGTAGGTTTAGGTTGTGAGCCTAGGGCTAGTTCTGTATCAGAAGGTCTCGAGGCGGATATTTGGTCAGGTACGAATTCGTCCAAGAATCGAGCTGCCTGAGCTGTAGCTCGATTAGGGCTGCTGTCGTGGGACCTTGGCTCCCGGATCATGCGGTATTCTGGTCGGCCAGAGTCATGTTCAACATATCGGGCATCCTCGTGATGAGGTCTGTAGCCGTGTCGATGAGATCCTCGATCCTGTGTTGGCGTGTAAGCAATATGATCACGGCCAGGGACATATATTGTTTCGTGCTCCCGATACAGAGGGCGCCTTCCATGGTACTCTTCATAAGCAGGGCCTGAATCACGGATAATCCGAGGACCTGGAGCATACTCTACATATTCACGGTGGCTAGAGTATCGGTCATCCAAATCATCCTGTGGCAGCTGGTGATGGCTACCGTCAGCTCCATGTTCGTTTTGGCGAGAATGTTGTTTGTCACCTACATAGTACCGTGGCTCTGTGAGGTAATGAGACCTACGATCGGTTGGAGGACTGAGCTGGTAAGTATGTCTTCTGTTGCCGAGCCTGGCGGATTGATTTCCTTGCGGTGGAAGGGCAGGCCGGAGGGGATCATACTCGTCCTCGGATGGCTTCGGGGGTTTCGGAGAGTCCGTGTAAGATAGGGCCAATGAGGAAGGGCCAGATTTCTCCATGGTCACACCTGGCGTGCCGCCTGCTCTTGAAGCATCTCTTGAATCCTTAGAAACAGAGTGTGCTGGTGAAGCCTCCCCATTATTGTCGATGACTCCAATTTTGGGCAACGGGGTCGGGAACAACCTGGGGAAGACGGTGGCAATCATATGGAGCTTATCGTCGTCCATTCCTGGAGCATGGATGAGGCCGGAGATGAGGCGGTCACTTGGTAGCTCGATCATATCTTCCTTCCAGTCCTGAGGTGGTAGCACATAGCTGTTTTCATGTCCAGAGGTCGGAGGCCTGGTGTGTTGCGACTTGAAATGGGAAAGCAGATTGAGCGCGGTGTAGGTCCTCCTATCCTCAGAGCGAGAAGGGAAAGCAGATGATTGCTGGAGGAACCCGTCTTGACAAGCTTGACAGGAAAGACCAGGTGCATTTTTAAGAGCTTTAGGGATTTGATAACTGGAAAAAGCATCAAGGAAGTGATTCAAGTTCGGCTCATGGTTGAACTCGAGCTGGAACTTGGACATGACTCTTTGCAATAGAACGTATATCCGAACGGCATTGGGAAGATCCTTGACACCGGACGTCTGTTTCCAAATGTCCTGGGCCATGTCGATGACGCTACTCACTTGCTTATCATAGATGCTTGTACGATGTTCTGCGTCACTCCCGCCGCCCTTCACAGCCTGATCCACGCCAATTGAAGCTGATGGAAGGGCTACTGGAGGAGGCGCAACTGCAACACTGCTCATGGCTGGAGATGTTATGTAGCCATGACTGTTCGTCTGTGGCCCGTATCCCGGTGGTGCCATGGACTGGTAAGCCGGGGCTCCGTAGGCTTGGGCAAAGTCATAACCAGGATTGGCAGCAGAGGAACCTGGAGGGAGTGGATAAGGTCCATTGTAGTGGCAACCGTACTGGCTGTAAGGACCAGGACTCGCATGGGGAAAGTGAGTTTGGACGTGAGGTGTAGATGTTCCTGCGCGGGAGTACCCACCATAATAAGAGCCATAGTTGGAGTGGCCTTGGCCTGTTGCATTGGATGACGGATAATAGGCATGCTTCACGGAGATGGGGTCCGGATGGAACGGCGTCTCCTCTGGCCACTCTGCATCTCTCCAGGCGACGACAACGTTGCCAACGCTGAAGGTGTTAGTGTGCTTGGCACCGAAATGCTGGATGACGCCCTCAAAGCCGTAGAACCTGGTATTATGTTCGCATCCGTCACCGTAGCAGAGGAAGAGCTCCTTGCGAAACTGTTCGGTCAGTGGCTTCAATTTGTTGTCATATACCCACTTCATGTTCTCCAAAACCAGAATTGGACGATGCGACTGTGTGGCTGGTGAGTCATGCTCTTGCCGTGTGGGAGAGGCCGCGCCTGCCTCCTTCGCCGCTTCCTCGTAGAACACTCGACGGACATAGACCAGCAGATCGACCGCGAATTTAGGAGTGTTGTCATACGTCACCGCTCGACCATGATCCCAGTCGCGATTTATGAAGTCGTCCGCGATGGCACTCAGCTTCTCGCGGACTGGTCTCTGGCTTTCTTCCCATTCGCGATCCAAAACTTCCTTCACCTCCTTCGAGTTCACATCTTGTTGTCGACGGTCGCCAGGTCTGGTTGGGAGCGTTGATCCCTTGGACACCATATCAATTTCGGTTTGTTGGGCAGCAGAATACTGTGCGACAAGCCGCGGCTGAAGGACGCTCCACGCATAATCTGTCATGGGTTGAGAGATCTGGATAGCAGCTTTAAAAGAGTCCATATGGCGTAGTACATTTGGTGGGATAGGAGGGTCGAGCTGTAGGCATCGTCGCTCAATATCTGCTTTTCGATTTGCTTTGGCCTCGTTGGCGTCGTGCAAGTTTCGTTCGCCTCTAGGAGTCGGCTGAGGAGTGTACACTTGAGGTGGGATCGTTGCAGGCCGCGGCTGCACGTAGGAGGGGGTAGGTGCTACATTTGTTAGGTTGGGCGCGGCGGCAAGATTGATGTTGAAACGTGGAGAAAAGAAAAGATCCCTTAGAAGCACCCGATTGAGATTATACTTACTATGCGGCGTCGGTGCATGGACGATTGGAGAAGGCGCTTGCCGAGTGGGAGATCGCGTCAGTTGCTGGTGAGTGGATGCTGTTGATAGAGCCAAAGAGACTGCGCGCTTCGGTTCCTCATGTTTCAACCACCACTGATACTTCACCTCCCAACGCTCCCAATTCTCTGCAGCTTTCATGCGTTCCTTTCCCCTTGCTTCGAGACCTTTGGCCCACTCTTCAGCAGCTGCAGGACCCCTGCCCTGTGCTTGTTCAAGTTCCTTCATTATCTCCTCCACGTGGGGCTTGTAGTAGTACTTGGCGATTTCGACATCTGCAGGCGTCGTGGCTGACTGAAGGGTGTATGCAGGGATGTAGTGTTGGTCGCTAGTGATCAGAGCATAGGAAAGAGCGGGACGGAGAGCGGAGGCAGCAGAGAAGAGCAGGCTCGCGTCCTACATAGTCAGTAAGCCAGTCAGCTCACTTCGACTGGTAACATACCGTTTGGCATCTCTGGAGGAGACACGGGCCGCACGCTCGAACAGCGAAAGGCCATATTGTGCGCACGCCGTTCACGCCGGGCCCTTGCTGCCAGACCTTGTCTCCAGGACTGACGGACTTGTCCTTTCCGCAGAACTGGCATGTCGGTGACCAAGCGAGTTGCCACATCTGCAACTCGGAAAATCCAGGGAGAGGCTTTGGGGGCTTCTTGGGAGTTGCGTTGCGCGCAGCTGCCCAGATGGACTCAGACTTAAGGAGACGAAGAAAACCATGCTCTGGTTTTGCATTCGGAACATTGCGGACAGCTGTGAGATAGGAATGAAAAGCTCGATTGACTTGGAGCAATCGACCGAGCGTCGCAAGCGGACAAAAGAGAAAGACATGCTGCCATACTTCTGGAGGAAGACGGCCACATGGCTTCAAATGGAGAGTAGAAGTAGAAGAAGCTGGAGGAGACTCTACTCTTCGCTTCTTCTCAGGCAAGGGTTCGAGCTCTTCGGCCTTGCGCTTGGTAGGGAGCGTGCCATTCGAGGCGTCCTCCGGCAGCGTGTTGTCCGTTTCGTAGAAGTCGACCGACGAAACAATGCTTGCTTCGCGGTCCTCTTCCATGGCTGCCTCTGTCGTCCCCAGGAGGCGCTCACAGAAGGCGCGCCGCCCGCCGCGCGTAGCAGCCGGACGACATCAAGTGGAGTGAGCGTATGTGACGATGCGCGTGTGCTTGGGTAGCAGAGGAAGTTGATGCACGGGCTCCCGGACTCTGTTTGGTACTGCAGGCGTGCCGATGGCGAGGCGGGGCGAAGGTGTCGACGGAGCGATGCAGGCGCTGAGGTGTCTCTGGCAGGCTGGGTGTTGGGGAAGGTTTGTTTATGGGGGGAGTTGGGCGCTGGGGGAGCTCTGATGTTGGGGCTGCCTCGATGCGGAGCGTCGTGAGCCAATCCCTCAGAATGAGGCGAGCGGACAACTTGGCTGCTACGGCGGGCTGCAGCTGCCCATCGCGCACACGCACACGCAGGCCGCCGGGCAGCGGGCAGCAAGCAGCAAGATGACGAAGGGCTTGGCCACGGCGCAGGCTGTGCTTGCTTGGGCACTGCGGGAGACGATCGCGAGCACTGTGTACACGCAGACACACCCAAATTACGACGGACCCTCGCTGACCGGGTTCTCGGAAAACTATTCTTTTGTCGAGCGCCCTCTCCTGGCGCCTCTCTATCCCGTATATCCTGCTCAGCAGCCGCACAAGCCCTCAAGCAGCTCCCGACCAGCTCCCACCCACGGTAAACAATGGCCTCGCTCAACACGTCGAGCAACGGCCCGAACATAACGAAGAGCTACCAGAAGATTGTCGACTCTCCGCTGCCATCCGGCGCCCAAGCAAACTCGCCTACATACGCTCAATGGGCCGTCTTCACCGTCGCTGCCCCGCTTGTCAGCGCATTCCAGCAGGATGGCGGAAAGGAGAGCGTGCTGAAGGTGCAGAGCGCTGGTGGTATGTCAGATATTATATTGAGGAGGAAAGTGGATAACAGAGCAATTGTGGCTAACTAAAACGCAGAGGGCGAGCTTGTTGACCTTGTGGACGAGTTCTCGGACGGCCGTATTCAGTTCGCTTTTGTCAAGGTCAAGGACCCGAACACGGCCCTGCCCAAGAACGTTTTGATAGCATGGGTAGGCTCCAATTTACCATTATGGCAGAGGAAACATTACTGAAGTATGCACAGTGCGGCGAGGGCGTTCCAGAGCGGACTAAAGGCTATTTTGGCAGCCATCTCGGTGTCGTTTCAAAGCTCCTCCATGTGCGTCCCTGCCGCTGTCCCAAGCGAGCATCTCGAATGCTAACCCGTCTAGGGCTACCACGTCCAAGTCACTGCACGATCAGACGCCGACCTCACCCCAGAACGAATCGTACAAAAGGTCGCCGATGCCTCGGGCTCCAAGTACTCTGGCGGGCCGAGCATTCCTTCGTCCGGCGGCCCACCCCCCGTAGCTGCGAAGAAGCCCGTCTTCACACCGACACAAGTAGGCGGCGGGGGGTCTGGTTTCAATCCCCTCGGACGATCACGAGCCCCAGCGCCGAGTCAGCCAACAGACGAGGACGGTTGGGGTGCTGATGCGCCTCAGGTTACACGGACACAGCTGGAGAAGGTCGAGTCTGCGTACAGGCCCACCAAGGTCAACATAGCCGATCTCACGTCGAAGAAGCCGGAGACATCGCGCTTCCAGGCCCCGCAGTCGCAGAACACCCCGCCAGACGTCGTCAAAGGGGCCTACCAGCCAATTGGCAAGGTAGACATCGCAGCATTGAGAGCTCAAGCCAGAGAGTCTCGGGATGACAGGCCAACGGTAGTCAAGGGGGCATACGAGCCGGTTGGGAAGGTGGATATTGCAGCGATTCGAGCAAAGGCGCAGGGAGGGCCTGCCGCGAGATCCCCTCCCTCAGGCCTGTCGCCAGCAGCTACTGGTGCATCCAGCCGTAGCAACGAAGATGACGAGCGACCGAAGTCTCTTGCTGACCGATCGGCTGCCTTCAGCCAGTCGGAGAGGCTGACGAGCTTGCCCAAACCAAAGGTTGCGAACAAGTTTGGTGGTGGAAGCTCATTCACGGGAACGAGAGCTCCAGCTCCAACTGCATTTGGTGCTAAGCCCCCTGCTCCTGCTGCCCCAGTCGGCACCGCATCGAAGACGTTTGCTGATCAGGGCGGAAAGACACCTGCCCAGATCTGGGCTGAGAAGAAGGCTGCGCAAGGTGGAGGCATCAAGTCTCCGCAGACTACAGGAGGAGGATCGACATCTCCTTTGGCATCGCAAACCAGTGGTGGAGGCGGCTGGCAGAGTGGCTATACGGGCAAGTCTTGGGCACCCGTTCATACGACACGAACAGGGCAGTCTGCAACCAGCAACCTCAGCGATCAACGCACTGGGGAACCGCCTGCTCAGGACGAGCCTTCTTCTCCTGCAGGCGGTATTAGTGCCCTCAAAGACCGCTTCAAGGGCGCTGCGCCTATGGGAGCGCCCACTGCACGTTCTCCTCCCGAGCCACAAGCGCCTATGCCACCTCCCATGGACTTTTCGAGCAAGCCCAATGCAGGTGCTCGAGGCGTACCGATGCCTGGCCTACCAAGTCGTCCGGCAGACTCGGAGGAAGAAGAGGATGTACCAGCTACGCAGCACCAGCGCGTTCCTTCACCACCTCATGTACCGCGCAGCCCGTCTCCAGAGCCGTCTGGATCGCCAGTACGAATTGCCATGCCAGTTGCTCGAGGACGCGAGCCTGAGGAACTCTCGCCTGCCGAAGAAGAACCACCTGCGATGCCTACTCGGTCTCTCAATCAAGCTGCCCATCAAGCCCGCGACGTATCCCCGGAACCGCAAGTCGCGTCCAAGGACCCTGCACGTGGGGCCGGTGCTGCCGTGGCCGCCGCCACATTCGGAGCTGGTGCCGTTGCTGGCGCAGGTGTAGTAGCCGCAGCTACCACTGGGTCAGGAGGTGGGGGCAAGCGAGCTGTTATCCAGTACGACTATGAAAAGGCCGAAGACAACGAGATTGAACTCAAGGAAGGCGAATATATTACGAACATTGAGATGGTAGACGATGACTGGTGGATGGGTCAGAACTCGGCAGGCGAAACAGGTCTCTTCCCATCGAACTACGTCGAGCTCGTAGAAGATGACGACGATGACGCTGGTGCGCCTCCACCACCGCTTCCAACCCACCCTTCCGCAATTGAGGAAGAGGAGCCTGCACCCCGAGCTGCTCCACCACAGCCTGCAGGTGGCTCTGGCCATACCGCCACTGCTATCTACGACTATGAAGCTGCGGAAGAAAACGAGCTCAGCTTTCCCGAGAACGCAACAATTACTAACGTGGTAAGTATCATCATGCCAAGGTTGGTTGACATGCACGCTAACTCGTGCAATAGGAATTCCCAGACGACGACTGGTGGCTTGGTCATTACAATGGGCAATCTGGTCTCTTTCCAGCCAATTACGTGCAATTAGACGAATAAGTGCTCAATCATGTGTATGGCAGCTCGCCACCAGGCACCACTACCAGAATGGAGAGGAGGATATGTGGCTTTTCGAGCATTAGCGTTTTGTGTGCGTAGAGTCAAAATGATTAGGTACAAAAGTCGCAAAATGGATGTTGTGCAATAGAGTCTACAACTTTCAAGTCTACCCGAGGGCTACATCACTACTGTCAAAGTTTATTTGTCTTCCCAATTTCCAACCAAGCATCTACCCACATATTTTCTAGTTCCAACGGATATCTTGTGTACGCCGAGTCTTTAGATTTCTTCAGCTTTCCCCACTATCACCATAATACGATCGTCTCTCCCGCTGCCACCTCGATATCATTACTCGGTTATCAACACCCCTCGAACGCACCCACACCACGCACGCTCCTTCGTAATTACATCATCCTGTGGGAGCGCTTCATTTATCAAACAAAACACTGCTTCAGTAAGATCTCGCCCACCCTATTACGAGTACAGCACTTTGAGAACGAAACCATAATACAGTACAATACCTCTCCATCCCACCACACCAAAAGCAATACAAGCACTCCGCCACCGCCACGCCACCGCGACCATGCCGAATCCAGCGACAACATCGCACCCAAACCAAAACAACACAAAGATGAAGTCGAAGATCGACGCGCCGTCCCCCAACAACAGCGCCGACACCACCGGAAACAATTCCAATTCCAATTCCAATTCCGATTCCCTCATCACCAATCTCGCAAACGACCCCGTCCTCCACATTCTACTCGAGACCTACATGTGGACCTGCGTCTCGCTGTACGTCTTCGATATCTTCCGCATCCCCGGTGTGCTTAGGGTCTTGTTTGAATTCGTACTCTGGGGTAGTGCGTTGGTAGAGATTGCCGGGTGGGAGGGGATCTGGGAGGGGGTTGTGAGGGTTCTTTGCGGGGAGTTGAAGTTGGGGGAGGAGAGGGATGGGGAATGGGAGTGGGAGGTTGTGGGACGGGACGAGGTGTGTGAGGGAGTTGAGTTTGGGGGAGGGTTGGGATGGTAATCGTGCAGGGTGTGTGTAATTTTATAGTCTTATTTAATTACATTAATTCAAATTGAGACATGGGGCCAAGCGGCAGCAAAGTCTTATAGATAAGCCTATCTGGTTATTTAAAACATTTCAATCTTCAAATTTACATGAGTGGGATTTTACTTGGCTATAATAACGCTTCAAGTTGTTCAATGCGGACTTTATATCCATAACGCGACATTAGGCGGCTAGGAATCGAGTCGTGGGGACCGAGAAAGTAAGAGCGTTCTCAAGGTATGACAGCTGCTCAGGCCTGAGAATGGGTGTATTCCTTAGTGTGTCGCGCGTTCGGTTGTGGTTCCCTCGTAGTAGTATTCCTCATTTTTAGTTCCCAGTTTGACGAAGTTTAAATTTTCTGTCGCAGCATATAAGGATATATTTATTTACTTATTCCTGCCTCTCAAAAGCCCATATCTGTCAATAACTCCCCAACCGAAAGAAATCCGCACGAGCGCTCGCAAGAATCTTCCCACTGATCATCCCGAACGACCTCGAACTCACGCCTCGGCGCACAAAAGCCACGATCTCTCTGCGACAACCAAAAATACCTTGAAATCGAAGCTCGCATCCTCACTCCAAACCCACTACAAGCTACCACGTCGCCTCTTCCTGTTTCGAAGGCACCATGACTACTCTCATCACGAAATACAATCCCTGGTACTGGTTCAAATGGACGGAGCACGAAGCTGAATTACCTCTGCCCGTCACCGAGCCGCGCGAGGAGGAGGGCTCGAGCTGGTGGAGCTGGTTCTCAGTTACGAACTTCATGTCTAAACGAAAGAGCCGAGGGGTTGTATAAGCAGTGCTGATTAAGACTGAGGGGATTATGGGAGCAGAAGGCCGGTGTTACTTCCAGCATGGTTAGGGTCGCCTCGACTTGCCTACGCTTCGGTACCACGTTTCTTCGCTCGCATATCGCAACCAGAATTTAATCATTAAACCGTTGCTGCCTAGATAATAACTTTAAAGTAAAGTGGCAGTGCAAATGTGCTCTTGGTTCGTTGATAAGCGTGGCTCATCTGTGAATTCTTGTACCTTCAATTCCACAATCACTTTTCTGCACCATGGATTCTTAACAGCCCTTCATTTGCATACAATCTACGTCTTTACCACTATCCGATTCGTATCTGATGCCACACCGACGATGGACAACCATTCCAGACTTCTTTTCTTCCTAAACAACGATGTCGAATCCTTCACTTTCCAAGGCTTCACGAGCTCCTCCAGCACGCCATCTCCCAGTTCACTGCGAACCCGAGACCCACTAGAAGAAGTGCGAACTGACGCAAACGAGATCGTCAAATCAACAGTATCCACCACGCCATCGCGAGCGACTATTCAATCTACCCAAAAGACGTCGCTCGATCGAACCATACGCTTGAATCGTGCGCGGACTCCGCTGTCGAAGCGTATTCGAAGGAAATTGAGGTTACTGAATCCTTGGCCGCGTATTTGCCGATTTGGAAGGGCGGTGGTGGAGAAATTCAGGCTGTGTATATGCTGAAAGACGATGCTACGGATGAAGAGAAGGAACACGAATATGGGAAGGAGAGTGTAGCAAGCCTTAGCATGGGCTCATGTGAGCGCTCTAAGAGCACAGATTAGGACCCTTTGGTACTGAATGGATATAGAAGATGTGGGTGATCAAGAGGCACGAATGCAATAACTGGAAACGGAAACTTGGGGGCAACAACGCTAGGAGAAACACCGTAATAACAGAAAGTCTGGTGCTCTGATTGTTACTCTGATACAGCGATGAAAAGACCTCCCCGTTCTGACGCACCTAGTCCTTGCTTGACGACATCATCGACTTCAAATTCGACAAACTCCTCCTCAACATCGTCTTCTTACGTGTCTTCGCCGCCGCCATCGATCTCAAACCCTCCGTCGGAACACTACTTCTGGGTAGCGATCCCTCCGGCGACAGCGGACTCGAATGCAACCTCTCACTCATCGCCGTCTTCGATCTCTCCCACGCACTCGTAGTCATCGTCGCAACCCTCGCCACCGAATCACCCTCTCCACGGTGTTCAGGACACTTGCGCGGTCTCCTCTGTCCTTGCGATTCATAGAAGAACGTAGAGACTTCGAACTCATGATGCAGTCCTGGAGCCACACATAGCATTTTCGTCGTGAAGATTTCGAGTTGTGGCCAGCAATTGGGACACCAGTAGTGTCCTGGATATTTGTCCGATCTTCTCGCATCGAACAGACGTAAGATGTGCCCGCACAGGACGTTGGCGCAGCAGGTTGTGTTGTTTACTGCAGGCCATACCTGGCGAAACTCGAACTTGCGCGAGGCGAACATGTATTTTGTGGACTTGAGCTGCAGCCTACGGCAGATGTCGTTGCAGACGTGCGTTGCGAAGAAGAATTTGAAGCCATCCTCGCCCAGGTTTCCATCGGATAGCATGAACCGTTTGTGATCGAGTGTGTGAATGATTGGGTCGGTGAAGACGGAGCCGGAGCCTTGTAGATCGCTGACAAGAAGCTGTCCCTTCGAGCGCTCGAAAGTGAAATGCGAGAACGCTTGTGCGGCTTGGTTGAAAGGATCGTTGGGTATATCGCTGTTGACGTAGCCTCGATTGCCGTTGTATTTGACGTAAGTGCCTTCGATGAAAGGCTCAAGAGAGAGACAATTGTGCCCAGAGGTCGTTGCGGTCTTAGCTTTATCTTCAAGGCATGTTGTGACTAGGAAGTCGATCGAAGGCACCTCTCCTGAAAACGCATTGAACTCGAGCGCGAAAGCCTTGCACAAAGCTTGACATCTCATCTCTTCAGTCAAGTGGGCCAGCTTCTTCCCCTTTCGCTTGAACGATTTGACGACGTAGCGCGTGGTGGAGTTGCGTGTCCGAGCGTAGAACGCTACTCGGAAGGCTCCTTGGGCGAATGGCGTTGACCTCTTGCGGATTGTGAAAACGGTAACACTCATCTTGAAATTGTCGTCGCTCATCATCATTTCGTCGAGAGTGGTAGCGCTGTGTACTCCTACATCTGGAGAGAAGCCTTCCACCATAAGTGTCTCATCCAGCCAATCGCGCCGATCCCAATGTGGCCTGGATGTGTCCAAGCGAACATCGACGGAGTCTGGGGTATCTTTTTCATCTTCTTTAATTGCTGAGAGGCCTTTGCCCAGCTTTGACGTGCCAAATGTTCGACGACTAGGAGTTGCGGAAAGTCGGACCGCAGTGCGAGAAGCTGAAGAGGACACGGTCCTGACGACTAAGCCTCTAAGGGCACTGTAACTTGTTCCGAGCTCAAGCTCCTCGAAGTTCAAGGATCCCTTGGTGCTGTACAGCGAAGAAGCTCGACTAGGGGAGGGAAATCGGGACCGAGCAGTTCTCCCTTGATAGTAGGCCTCGCTGTAGTAACGATTGGATACATGTACCATCCCAGCTGCAGAGGAGGCAAGGTACTCTCTGAAAAACTCAAAGGCCATGCGGTCTGTGAGGTTCGTTATCCGAAGTAAGGTATAGTTGATGCTGAGTGCGATCATGTTCGTAAGAAGGGACGAAAAAGTCAGGTGGTGAGGCTCGCTTCCAGGCTGAGGATAGTCATCATCGGGGTCGGGAAGGTCATGAAGTGTGCGACCATGTGGTGGTGAGTCTAGGAGTATGGTCAGCGTGGTTCCTTATTGTAAAGTGAATTCGGCGCGCAACAGCGTATATTGTCTCGCTCCACCAAGATGCAGTTTCGACGCAATTGGGATGATAGTTCGTAGAATAGCCAGGCACCTGCACCCGAAGAACATACCTGCAATATGAACAATACATCGAGTCTGTTGTTTCCACGATGCATTGATGGCTTGCTGCAAGCCACCAAGGACGTCCTCAGGTGTGTCACCACCCCCATCCGCATACAATCCGGCAATGAACGTACGGACCATATCGACTTCCGGTGTAAAGTCGAGGAACTGAACGTTAGGAGTATCTGCATGGTCCTTGTACGCTACCACAGCGATGCGAACTTCAGCGTCGTTAAGAAATTCTCTCTTGATTTCGTCGGCGATACTGAGGACTTGCTTCTTCGCTTCGTCAATGTATGGTTGCATTGATCCAGTAGTGTCGACCAGAAACAACAGATCCGTGGAGTATGCAGCTTTGAACATGCCCTTTGTTGAGTAACTCGAGCTCTTGTTTTCTGCTGTACGCCTGTCACGCTTGAGCTCGCGTAATCGACTTTCAGCATCGAAGGCAGATACTCCTATGTCATCCGAGTTGCCTTCACGTTTTAGTCGTTCAGCTAAAGCATGTTCCTTCTCGGCAGCCCTTCGCATCTCTGAAGCGTTCGCTCGTTCTCCTCTTAAGGCACGAGCTAGCTCATCTCGTTCTTGCTCGGCTAAGCGAAGCCGCTCGCGGGTTCGTGAAGAGGCAGAGAAGACAGTCGAGGACGAAGATAGAGTTGGAGAAGGTATCTCTGCTGGGTCAAGCGGTGCTTCAGATCTGCGAGAACTGTTCCTGCTTCGCGAGGATCTCGATGGCGGGTGATCCTCATTCTTTGGTATCATCCGGTTAAGTTCAGAATTGAAAGCCTGAGACGGGTCGCGATTGGAAAGCGAGGCATGAAGCATGGCATCTGCTAGCGAATGTATGCTCTCTTGCGAAACGTGAGAGCGGGAGATGGAGGCTCGTGGAGATCTATGCGAAGCTGAACCCCGTATTCTGGGGTCGCCAATGGGCGGACTGCTGGCATGTGAAGCGGGAGAGTGGGATGCCGATGCCGACAATGAATGGGGAGGAGTAGAATATGGGAAATTGGAAAGTCTGGGGGCGCCATAGCGGTCGTGATCCATCCTGACGTTGACCGTTCGTATTTCGGGAAGGCTGGAGGCAGGCTGACCGACAATGCTCAGATGGGAGGAGAGATGAACTGTATGATGCAGCTTCTGAATTGGATAGAACTGTAAAACAGCTTTGTCCTTTCAGTAACACTCAGGTAGGATCTCGCTCAGTTGATCTTTGTGCTGCTAAATATTGATCCGTGGCTCGAGGAGACGGGATGGCCGCAATGTCGCTGTTGGCTATCCTCACTGACACTCGCGGGATGAGACTGCATGTAGCAGACATTCGTGGCTCCAATCAAGAGCATCCCGCTACAGCCACGAAATTTGCTCTACTCCATCATCTTTTGTTCTTCTTATCAGCCTTCTCCGCACGAGACTGCCTCGCAGCCTAAGAGCCGGATCCGGGAGTCAGCCTCCTGCGTTGCAGACTGACTAGAATATGATTGGCGAGGCATCAAATTAGCCTTCTCGAAATCTAAGCCACTATCAAATGAGACTTCTTGCCCTGTAAGAGGCCTGTCTAGACGAGCAAAAATGCGCAAGAGCGGAGGGCTGTGAGACCCACGAGGCTGCGTCAATAATGGGTGAATAAGCTGTGCCAGCAATGCCGTAGGCTTAAGTAGTCAACGAGGCGTACAGCAGGGCCTTTGGTCTATAATCTTTGCTGGCCGTGGAAATAATATACAGTCAGGACCATATGCGTGTCGAATCTGAGTCCTGGTCGAGGTTGAGATGTATATCGAGGGCCTATGCTGCGGCCGCTAGTACGAATAAGGATTAGCTAGACATCAAGTCGGCTGTCACATGAAGCCCCCTCCAAGTTAGCAGCATACGGCTAGGTTGCGAGGTGCTTCGTGTTCGCTTCTTCCACCAATCGAGATAGCGTTCTCAGCAGTCTACTATGGTTCTTGAACAACTCGTCTCAAAGTCTCGGTACCTGAAACTAAGATTTGCGCAGAGTGTCGCGCGTAGCAACACTCGTAGCGACTTTGTCGTCTAATAGTCTCGAGAGTAACGCGACCTCATAACTTCGGTCTCAATTATGAGTGTACGGAGATCAGATAGTGTGAAAGTACGAAGCTATTGCACTATACTTTCCCCAATGTAATAGAAGAAAGGAGGTTTATGAAACCTTATACTCTTAACTTTAAACCCCTCTACCTTTACGCTTCTCTATCAAGATATGTGTAAACAACTAATGCTCTAAAGCCTTCCTTTCTTACTTATTAGGCTCTCCTAACGCCCTTCTTTAACTATAATGTCCTTCTTAACTATATCAGTTTAATCTATATCTTTTCTAAATCCTTTATACTCTATACTATTATTTTATATACGTAAGGCTCTATCTTAAGTATTTTAGATAGAATATATATTTATCTTAGCTTCTGTTTCTCTTATCTAAAGAGTATAATAAAGTCTATTGCTTAATTAGAAAGAGAACTAGAGGTATTAAGTATATAGTTTATCTTTTATGTACTTAGTACTACAAAGGTGAGGGGGTATATAACGGTTTTTAGGCGTAATCCACAATGGTATTAGCTGCAGCCTTGCACGTAAGTGCTTGCCTTTCTAGGAACTGACCGTTTGGCATAGAAATAATAGCTCTTTTAGGAATTAGGGTCATAACCTGAGTAGATATACTCCGTGTCAATCACTCGCCCATAGAAGAACAATTAAGAGTCAATTTCTTACTTGATCACCCATCTCAGAACATAGTATTCCACCAAGTAGTGACGCTGCGTATCGCTTCATACTAAAACAAGAACACCAGAATCCTCCATACTCCCACAATACAGCGCCGCTTCGTAGTACCAAGAGAAATTGACGCATTCCAGGGCATTACGAGAGCGATAAAGCATACCTCTAGTACTTTCGAGAAGCGGCACACGGGCCACTATTGATGTCAGGGTGTTTAACTTCAATTGGAGCAAGACAAGACCGGTATGTGGCAGAGTTAAGATGTTCATTGATAACGAATGTGCGAACCACCGTCACTGCATATGCCAACTATGTACCCCATCCATACCAACATCGGACTTCCTATCCACGCCCCACAAAGTTCCTCTTACATCGAACGAGAAGACCCCACCGCTTGTGCTAGCCACTTAGCAGTCGCCACACTCGTCTTGGCACACTGAAGGAGAACGTAAGTACTAGTAAAGAAAGAAACGAAAGAGACATGCTTACCAAATGGGCAAGAAGCGCTGGAATTGCCTTGGCAAACCTCCTCAATACAGGTCTCGTAACCGCACGGCTCGACACCGCCCCCGCAGCACCAATCAGGGTCGCATCTCTTCTGGAGTATATTGTTTGAAGCACTGGTTTTAGGCGTGCGTACTAAACGACCTGCCATAGAGTTATCTACATGGAGAGTTCAATTAGAATGTGGAGAACGTACTGTTGGCACTGGGGGAGGGAGCAGCAAGCGCAAAGGCCGCCGAGAAGATCATGACAACAATGGACGCCTTCATTTTGAAGTGAATTGATAGTAGACTGTCCGTGGGTAGGGCAATTTGTTGCAATGCGTTGAGTAAACTGGAGTGGATGTTTGGATGGTTCGAATGCGGTGATGTCTGGAGAGGGTCGTTGCACTCCTTTCTTTATATACACAATATTCAGACCTGCAGTCTCCCTGATGTCAGCAGAATGTCACTTCACAGGCGATGGTCTGCCAACATTAGCGTTGGCATAAGCGTTTGCATCTAGAAGTGATCGTCTGCATAAATTCACTACCCTGCAAAGGATTCAAGGCATCCTCCGGTACCTCCTGGTTGATTGTGCAGGTGAAGTCATCCATGTGTTTATTCCGTTTAGAATCTACTTAACCCTGTACACCTCAGCTCACCGCATCGCCGGAGACTGGGGTATGCCCAGTCTCTGACTTGGAGCACTTTTAACACGCAACTATGATCTACGTGTAGCTAAGTTGAGAGCGTGTGGCTGAAACGTATAAGCAATGTATGCGTGGGCCTACGTGTTCGGGCGTGGGGCACTTGTCGGGAGTCGATGCAACGCTCTTCGCTTTCAAGAAGAATATTAAAGTCATCGTAACTAGTTAAACTATAGTCTCTCTATCGAGATGAATAGAAAAGGTGTAACTATATTCTCTCTTGATAGTAATAATAGTATTCTGTGACAGTGAGGCTCTTTGCTTTCGTGATCGGTATCTTTTTCGTCTTATCAGTTGACCATTCTGAGTAGGGGCAGATGGAAGAGGAGAAGGAGGATTTCGTTTACCGTTTACATCTCTGTCAACTCTCGTAATTAGCCGATGTTGCACGCTTGCGAACCTCCTTTATTAGAGTAGATCAGGGGCAGCTGCAATGCGAACATGACTTATGACAGAGGATGCGGCTCTTCCTGCGGTCGAACAAGGAGGCCTTAAATCCAGGGTTCACGTTCTCGCCAGAGGGTATTCACAGGGTTAGACTAACCCCTACTCAGGCGTCCCTCCTACTCCTGCGCTTAAATAAGGAGGCCTTAAAACTAGCGCCAGAGGGTATTCACCGAGGTACCACTAATCAAATACGGACCCGCTATGGCCTTTACATTCGTCGCCGAGGTACGACGTACCAACCAACAGAATTGCAAGGGGGTGTATCAGTCGACCTGAAGCTAGCGAGGACTTGCGAGAACTGTCTGTAAGATAGATAAGTGCGAATGCGCGAAGAGGAGGCAATAGAAACCATAGAAATTTAGGAGCGGTGATAATGCGATCGTAACTGGAAATTCCGGAAGCGGCAAGAAGAAAGAACTTAGTTATGAATATGAAAGTCCTTCCGAAGCTTGCGTACTTTCACGACTTTGCACAGTTGCCAGACACATCAGCCGGCACCTCACGGAATGTAAAGACTTCGGATAAACGAAATTCTTCTCCTTTTCTTTCTTCTGTCGAGTCATGACGCGTGGTGACGACAAAGCTTCGGTTGTGGTCTGTTCCCATCTGGCTGCGGCTTCATCTGTGCTGCTGACCGTGTGATTCCGTTCGCGGTTCCCAAGTTGTATGTGTGTTAGAACTCGGTAAAGTTCCTGAATTGGCTGCGGCTTCGTCCGCACTCATGGCGGTGAGTCTTCTTCCTAAATTGGCTGCGACTTCGTCTGCACTTCCGGCCGTATAGTGCGCTCCTGACTGTGTGATCCCGTTCGCGGTTGCCAGGTTGGCTGTAACTTCGTCTACGCTCGTGGCGATGTGAGTCTCTTTCACAAGATGACTGCGGCTTCGTCTACTTTCCTAATGGTGTGATTCCCTCTACAGTTTCGAGTTAGCTGCGGTTTCGTCTGCACTCCTGGCCGTGTACTTCCGTTCGCGGTTCCCAAGTTGCTGCGGCTTCATTTTCGCTCATGACAAACACATCTGCAATTAGTCGGTCCGGAGCCGTCATCCTCAGGCATCTTACTCCAAATCCTCCAGACACTTTCGCTTTCTCGACCTACCTCGCGAGATCCGTAATCATATCTACCCGGAGCTGCTCTGCACGTTCCATGATGAACCTCCTTTGACCTATCCTCCACATTTCCTGCAGTATGACAAGATGCAGCAATCTGTAGAGGCGGCTATCCTTCGGTCTTGTAAGCAACACAAGGAAGCCTATAACGTTATGGTACGTTTCTCAGAGCACGTATTCCAGCCATGTTTTGATCAAGAGTCATTACTCAAGAATCAAGAATGAAATGTGGTAAATATCTTCAGTCAACGGAACTTCGCTATACATAATGAAGCGGTTCTACTACTAGTTATCAGTGACAGGGAGGCTGACAGTTCCCGTTTAAGTATAGGTCAAGATGAACCGCTTCGTCCGAATCGTGGCTAGCCAGACTGTTACCCTTCGAATCGTGCTCAACAGCAAATGCGTACAAGTGATCACCTTTAAGTTACGACTTGTTCAGGCCTTCAAAGGCTAGATCTCGATGTTTCTTTGATAGAAAGCGAGGGGCGATCTGAGGGTGCGGATGCATGCAGTGCTATCTCCTGGCTCGTTAACAGAGCGCCTCCTATAGCGGTATTGCGGATGGAGACATATATGAACGGGGTTTCAGTGAGACTCTGTAAATGACTATTCGCTAGGACCCACTCTCGACGATGCTTTGCCTTCATACAAGACGTCTATGGATAATTACTTCACCGAAACAATTCAAAACTCTCTCCTAGAGCCTTTCAAGAGCTTGCGTGCTATTAAGAACGCCCAAATTTGCGGTTGGGTCTCTCTAAAGCTCGCCGGGGCCGTGAAACAAGAGATGGCTGAGGACGAGATCTTTGATGGTGACCAATGGCTGGAAGACCTGACCAGAGAAAAGAAATCGGGTTTCAGCATTTCAGTCAAGAGAATTACGATGAAGCAGGTGTAGCTTGGATGGACACAGCGGTAGATATTGAACGTGCACATCGCAGAAGCTCCTGGAAGAACCTTACCACAAAAGCAATCGTCCACAAAGTGGCCGACCTATACTTTACTTCCAAGCTCAACGCGAAGATCGTCTAATTTCGCACCATGAAAGGCGATCACTACTTTCACCCTGCAGCCAGCCTCTTGACCGACAACTGCCTGAAGACGGCGATGAACTCTCTCAAGCGGGACTACTGGATGGAGGGTTTCAAGTATCAGGCACGGAGACCACAACTTGGCAGGCTGATGTATCGAAATGCGCTCTATACAAGGCTACTTCAAGAGCCCTACACGTCAGACAATGTCTTGCTCTACATTGATAGAGCACTAAGGATGTGCCCGAACGATGGTACAATCATCAAGAGCGGGAAACAACCCTGGAATGGGTTGGACAAAGCAAGGCTCAGGCTTAGACCCCTATGAGTGGGACGCGGATTCTACGATTACCTAGCTCTCTCTAAGGCTCATACTGGATGTTGTGTGGAGCAGAGTGGCGGTTGGAAATATTGACGGGCCGAATCATACCCTTCATCGCGGGTTCATTATCTGGCTAAATATTAGCTCTATTATTCATCACGCACATTGGTGACGTTCGACGGGTATACCTCAATGCTGATTATTTAATTCTCTCTCTGCTCGCGTTCTCTACAATCGTGCTGTCGTTCCATTGTCCATATTTGCAAGATCGTGACAGCAGCTTTGCACTTCAACCTACCCAATCGGGCAAGTTCGCTTCGTCGTCGATCGCAGCGGCCTTGAGTCTAACGCATTAACCACATTACAATTCGCGTCTCTTCCGTCCCCAACAAGGCTG
This sequence comes from Lophiotrema nucula, assembly GCA_010015825.1. NCBI lineage: Eukaryota > Fungi > Ascomycota > Dothideomycetes > Pleosporales > Lophiotremataceae > Lophiotrema > Lophiotrema nucula. Next base: position 213,523 of record ML977342.1, read on the forward strand.
AATGCGCGCCGAAGATGTCGCGAAGTTTTGATAGAACTTTGCGCTTGCCTTATAACAGTTGCGTCGATATTGTTGGGATACTGAAGGATATTTGTTCTTTGCGTAGGTTTTCGACCGTCGTGGATCGCGGACCGCCCGCGCGCTGTCAGCGCCGTCGACCAACCGGCGAAAGATGGTGTAGAAGACGACCACGAAGACTAGAACACTCAATAACGTATACAATTGGACCTTGTGGCAACACGTATAGAGTCTTCCAGCTTTATCAATGCAATGACAAGAAATGACAAGAAATGACGACAGAATTGCTGTTTTGGGCAAGTCTTTCACTTCGCCGTCGATAGCTGTGCACGAGCATGACATTATGAGCACTTTGATTCCACTATTGGCAGCCACCACAATGCTTCATCAGTGTACGATAGACTTTGAGAGACTCTGCTAGTGGCAGAAAAGCGCAACGTACCAAAAACTTGATATGAAGCGTCCTTTTCATGAAATTACTGTATTAGGCAATTTCTTTTTAGCCGTCGAACGCGGCAGCAAGTTCGACATTGTCACGAACTTGATTCCACTGTTGACGGCCACCACAGCGCTGGATCAGCGTGCGAGAAGCTTCTCACAAATCTACTGATGGCAGAAAAGCGCAATGTACCGATCTTCTAACGTGACGCATCCTTTTGATGAAATTGCTGTATTGGGCAGGTTTCTCTCAGCCGTCGAAAGCAGCAGCGGATTCGACAGTTTCAGAAGCTTGATCTCACTATTATGGGCCACCACAACGCCATATAAACCTGTAGCAAGTATCGAATAACTCTTTTGATGGTAGCGAAAGGTAACATGTGTTTGAGGATACTTGAAAGCATCGTGACGCAGTTCCTATATCAGGTAGATTTTGATCGACCGTCGAGTTACCCCGTGAAGTACTACAGTATATCCTTGCTGGTGTCTGATTTTTGCGCTGGGGATATGGCGCCTAGGAAGAACACCGCTGAAGTCACTCCATTTTGATCCTAGTATCTCGTGGTTCTCCGGATCGAGGATATCTGACGCTCACTTGGATATTGATAAGAAATGAGGCGCAGCGATGAGCACGAGGAGTGAGTATGATTGGCTAAGCGTTGTTGTACCCCCCTCCCGTCTTGCATGCGTCGGTGCCCGATCACTCAATGAACGATCAAGAACCTCCGACGCCACACCAACTGGTCGCCGGAAACCTTGTTGATCCATGTGGGGGCTAAATGGTACCCAGCGACCAGGGCACCGCCCGCAAGGCAGTTTCTAAGCGCTTATATAGGATTGCATTCCCCAACCCCGATGATTCAACGGCCTAAGCTTCTTGAGTGAGCGTCTCGACAGATTTCAACCCCAGCATCAGGAGACTTTCAAGGTTGTGTCTCCAAAGCAGGCTTGCGCACCATTTGCCATTTACTTTGCGCACCATGGCGGAGACGGAGGGAAGAATCTCAAAAGCGGCATTCATTGTTTGTACCCACTTTCCTCGATAGATTTATGGATCTGACCTTTGGAGGGAACATCGTCAGCGTTCCTTGGCCTTTGTCTCATCGCGACTACTGTTCGCTGCTACATCCGATTCCGGATTCAACGAGAATTTGGATGGGATGATGCGATCCTCATCTTCGGTCTATGCTGTCTCATTAGTGGCATGGCACTTCTCTTTACGGTGATCGATACCATGTACCAGGCGGAAAGCTTGGTGTTCGGATCGGAAGGCTTCGCTGCAATCGCTTCTATGAACATCTCAGAGATCGCTGAACAGTCCGCCCGGTATCACATATTTTCGACAGCGGCTCTGGTCCTCATGTGGTTCAGTATTTGCTCTGTCAAGTTTTGCTTCCTGGCTTTCTTCAGGAAGTTGATACGCCAAATGCCCACGATGATCATGTATTGGTGGATTGTGCTCTCGTTCAACATTGCCGCTACCGTGTACGGGGTTACTATATACCTTGCGGGTTGTCCTTATTTCAGAGCCGACCAAATGCTCCAGACTAGTAAGTCAGATGTAATCCGTGTGGCAGAGTGATGTTATACTAACAAGCGACAAGTGAGCTGCGTGCAAGGCAGTAAACTCAAGCTTTCAATCAACCTATCAACGTCTCAAATGGCGCTTGACATCGCTGGTGATCTATTCAGTAAGTCAACCGATTATCCATCAGCCATTCAATATCTGATGATTTTGGTAGTTCTAGTGATTCCGATTTTGCTGATCTGGAAGATCCGAATCAATTGGACTCAGAAGGCCGCGCTGGCTCTCACCCTTTGCTTGACGATCATCATGGTCATCATCACCATTGCTCGTATTGCCGGACTCAAATGGAAAGGCAAGGTAGACTTGGTGTGGGAATGCTACTTCATCGTGATTGCAGCAGAGGTCGGGCTAGCACTTGTCTCAATCACTGCGTTCCGTGCGCTTTACATCTCCAAAACAAAGAACCGTGATATTCACGACACAATAACATCATTCCGTTGGTATAAGAGCGGCAAAACCGTAGCATGGAAGATCATCACCATGACTACGGGGAAGACTCCAACAGATTCATCGAAAAGCCTAAGGATGGAGAGAAGGGGTAGTGGCTTTCTCAAAGACGACATACCCCATGGAACTATGACTGGGATGAGGACTTTCATTGATGGGAATGGGAAGACAAGACTTTACGCAACTATGGATGAAGAAGTTTAATGTATACGATGGGCCCGGAGTTCGTTCGAAGAGTAGAGCACGACCACGTATAAAGAAGTCAGGATCAGTGGATTGGAAGAGTTGTCACAATATGTATAGAGTTTCGCACCGGTGGTCGCTGTCTAGACTCAACCTCTCCTTTCCCTACAAGGATATCCGTCGGCAGGATGCCCTCCCGTTCGGACCATATACGCCCTTCGCCCGTTCACTTTCATGTTCCGAGTGTTACCCTTCCTCTTATCGAACTCCGCATAAGCATCTGTGATGTCGTATTCTCGGATCGTTGACGCTGAAATGAGCTTGATCTCCGTCAACGCGAGCTCCTGTCCTATACAGTTACGGGGACCCTTCTCGAATGGCTTCCTGGCGTTTTTGGGTGGGTATAGTGGATCTCCTTCGTGGCAAAGCCAACGTTCAGGGGGAGGTATCTCTCTGGTTTAGGCGAGACATGCGGGTTGTGGTGATTAGCGTAGTGGTCGCCCCAGATCATGCACCTCTCTGTTGGGAAGCACTGTCCGTTCTTATCAATGAGGGAAAAGTCAGGCAAGCCTTTTCTCAGAGTCGACACTGTGTGATAGATTCGGAGATCGCAGCACCACGCAAGAAGGTCGACAACTTCCAACACTTACATCAGCGCCACACTGGATCCGCGAGACCAGAAGCCTCCCCAAGTCATTTATGGAACTCCACAATATAGCATAGGATACATTACAACCATTGTTTCGCCGCGATGATAAAATTGCCTCTTTGGGTAGGTTCAGTATCTGCCCGCGATTACGGTTCTCTGATACGCCGCCTCCCTTACCGACAAGAAAGCGACGCCTGTTGGTGTCCATTCGCTACCATGCTCGGTGTCGCCATGAAGTGAAATCTACAAACAGCGCTTCCGACCCTCATTGAAGCCACATACTACGCTTTTTCATGAAGCTTAAATGTACTATGCGCTGACTATCAGCGGGAGATACGAATTTGCGAACCCTCGAGCGGGAAACACGGGCGCTAAGAACACTACTGAAATGGGCAGGTACCATACATCCGTTGAAAACGGTGGAGTGACAGACGGCAATATTTAGGAAGAACGTCCTGGGTCGAAATGGATTGTGAAACGTGTTTTTACGAGGATTGCTGAATTAGGCAGGACCGGATCCGCCATCGAACACGGTGGGGTGACCGCGGCAGAGACCGACGGCAATGGGGCGGAAGAGTATCTTGCGCAAGTATACATGCACAATTAGAAAGAAGTTTAGTGGCGAGCATTGGTAGGGTTTCATTTTTTTGTGTTGCCTGCTGGCTAAAGATGAAATTTGTGGAAGTGAATTCTAGTGGTGCTACGAATTGTGGTAGAGACAATATCACGATAATGCAAGGAAAAGTTCACATGATGATGTTATTTTTGACTCATTAAGCTAACATACAGATGCTTTGCAGGCATTTCATCCCATCATAACAATTATAAGGTCGTTGACTGCAAGTTTACTTGCTGCCAGTGTCGTGAATGGCGTTCGGTACAGCCTTCTCGACACCTGCAGGGAGCTTCTCCTGGAGCTTCTGGGGGACGATGGAGTCACCAACGGCGTGGGACTTGTTGGTGGAGTCTGACTTTCCGGATGAGCCGGTGTCGTGGACCTGTTGATTGATTAGCCATGGTTCGATGAGTATGGGACGGCTGAAGGCGTAGCGTACACTGTTGGGGAGGCTCTCCTCAAGACCCTGAGGTGCCTTCTGCTGGATGGAGTCGGGGACCTGGGAGTCCTTTGCGTGTGAAACGCCTTGACCTTGGTTGTTCTGCATATTGATGGTTGGTAGGTGGTTGGTGGTTTGGGGTTTGAAGTGGTAGTATGTGATTGAAGTGTGAGTGATGGTATGAAGAAACTCCAGTAGCTGTTCGATTAAACTTATATACCAGTCGACTGTTGTCCGCCTCGTTATGTCGTCACTATAGTTTCGCCCTCTCGACGCGTTGACATGTGTCCTGTACGAACTGTACGGACGAAACACCAACGTCAGTCATACAAGCGAGTGCGAAGATAGACCCGCTACTGAAGTCTAGTCGTTGGGCTATGCAGCACGTGTTCGCCTTTCCGTTGTTACTTTTTATGGGAATCGTAGAATCCCATGGTTGAAGTGGATGCGCGGAGTAGCTAGAGCCAATTACGTTAGATTTGCGCACCGAACGTCATGATTGCGGCAGCTGAGCCACCATCAGTTCCTGGTCGGATGACAAGTTGCTCCGCTCTAAGGGGTCCACGGAAGCCGCAATTATCAAAAATCATAGATCGTGGGGAAGTATCTATGACGAGTTCCGCTGCACAGGGTCCCAGGCCTTCGCGCTAGTCCTCTTAGAGCAATGCATCGTACACGCGTCATTGAGGGACTATGATGAACGCGTCTCTAGGTTTAAAACACGTCCTCTCAAGCGTGGGATCAAACGTCGTCAATAGCGTAGCTTTGAGAAGCACGGAAGAGTTACTGGCTGTTTGTGCTGTAGCATGAGTAAAACCAAAAGAACGCAAAGGAAAGAAGAGGTTCATGGAAGAGGTGGCGGTGCAGCGTTAACATGATCCCTATTGGAATTCATATTTAAATGCTCATTGTTCTCGAGGCTATTGTAAAGCCCCTCTGATGGTCGCTAGGGGCCGTGGGTCATTCAAGATAAATCATGTCGAAAATGAAATCTAGATGCCAGCGCCAGAGAATGCTGTAAAGAAATATGATGGAAAATAAAGGACGAGAAAAGTTGGACTGACACCTTCGGGTTTCGAGACTTATTTTGGACTTGTATATCCAAGCTCGTGAGCTTCGCCACCCTGGTGGCTCGATAGCTCATGCACCTCGATGGGAGGTATGTGTTTTAGCTCTTGAACAGACTGCCGAGGATTGTGAGCCAAAAAGCTGTAGGTGGATGATGCGACGGTGCTATTGACAGCTGCGGAGAAACGGATCGTGAAGGTATTGAAATGTTGTCGCGAAATGGCGACAGGATTGAAGGTTGTGGAGAAAGGATCGCGCCCCTGGATGGCCCTGGTAATAAGCCGTGGTAGCTGGTGGATGTGGCGACGCATTTAGAGACTGTTGGTACTCAAAAGCTTGCTGCATTGGCTCGAAAGCATTTCCTGATTGGATAGGCACTGGCGCGCTGATAGGGCCAAAGTGCCCACCCATACCGGCTTCCCCATGACCTCCAACCGCATTATACTTCTTCTTGTGTCTCAAGTGGACGATGAGGAAAGCAAGCGCTGCGGCTATTAGCCCAATACCGGCAACTGCGCCAATACTGATGCCAACTTTTGCTCCAGTGCTAAGACCTTGCTCAGACGAAGTCCCATTGTTCTTGGTATCACCCGTAACACCGGAATTGGGAAGCGCAGTTCGATGGGGTCGGGCAACGATCGATCCAGCAGTTGCGGTGGGAGTGAAGGCAACTGTTGCCGACGCGGGGGACGTGGTTGCGGCCGGATGCTTCGTTTTGCTGAGTACATCGTCAAAGAGCAGTCCGCATTCTTCGACACTCGTTCCCTTGACTAAATTAGCGCCCGGAAAGATAAGAGGATGTGCTATACCAACCGATTTACAGCAATATGCAAGTTCAAATGGATTGGTAGCCGCAGTAGTAGCCCTCGATACATGCAGTACCGTACGCATCCTTACAACACGTCTCTCCTAGATCTGGTTCGTAGCAGATGTTGGTGAACTCGTCCGAATACCATCGTTTGGCACCCTCGTTACAGTCTGCGTAAGAATTGCCGCACACTTCATATACCGGATCGTAACCTCGGTCAGTTGAGTTCGAATCCTCTTGGTAGCTCTACCATAACTCGTTTTGCTGCGCGGCAGATGCGACCGTGGCTGAAGATAGCAGGATGGCGGAAACAATGCTTGACAGCATGTTGAGAGCGAGTGTCAATTGATTGCTACTGTCAGTCTAGACTGGGAGAAAAGCACGCGCCTGCAGAAGACGAGAGGATACAGAAAGTCAAATGAATGAAAGCGACCGGCTGGGCTTTCAGTGGGAATCTCGAATATGAGGACCATCGGACGAAAGCACAACCACTTTGCTAAGCTCTTTTCGAGCAGGGCGAAGCCTTCGCCGCGCTCTTACGCTGCATCTAAAAGTCAGTGCTAGACCTTGGCATGTGGTGATAGCAAGGATTCGGATGCTAGAGTCCTGAAAGGATAGGCTGGTAGACATCAGGCCTAGCCCACGAAGGGACTCAGTGGAGATTGACTGGACAGACGGTGGTCTACGGCATGCCCGCAAGCACTGATGGCATGGGTTCTTGCATAGGCTGATCCCGACTGGGAGAAGCTGTGGACGCTTGAAATGAGATGTTGAAAGGATGCTAAAATTGGGGGAGCGTTGCTGGCGCGAGGCGAGGCGTGCATGGTTGGGGTCGTCGAGCACGGACTTAATCGCGTCGTGCACGAATTATCGAAACGGCAGCTCACTGAAGAGGGCGTAAACCGCAGAAGCCTGGTCAAGGTTTAAGATCGGGTGCCCATCAGCACTGTACGACTGCGAGGATGAGAGTGCATTACAACGTTGGCACGAACGAGGAGTTCCGCGAAGATGCTGACTGTGATCATCGGAACTTGCAACTCGGACCGAGCCACTTCAGCCTCATGCGTGCTCCCCCTCGACCGCAAAAGCACCTACCGAAGGACACTGCTTTCGGGACCATCGCGCGACGATACATTTCGGTTGATGGGGCTCCTTGGCCTTTGAGTAGTCGAAACGTATAGATAATAATTCTAAGAACGCCTTCTAAGGTATCGAACAGCACGAATGAACAACAAAGCTGTTTCTGAAGGTAGGACTTCCAAGTCACACAGTCCTGGTGACCTTGACGCCCGTCTCTTCTGCAATGTCATAAATCGCCTCAACGACGCGATCAACGTCGTTCTTCTTCAACACTATTCGATGCGCGCCTTCCCATTCGACTACTTTCGCACTGCCCTCCTCACAGTACTCATCCAGCAGTTTCTGGTGCAAGTGTAGACCCGGATCAGCCATACCATGAACATGCAGTGTCGGCTTCTTCAATATCGCCTGCTCATCGACCTCCTTCACGAACTGAAAGCCCTCTGAGATATTCGCACAGCTCACAAGCGCCTGACTCTTCTGCACCTCCGGGTTCAAATTGCTCAATGGCGCGCGTCCGGCAAGAAGAATGCCGAATCTCCAGTTCAGACCAGACACACCAATAGGCCCAGTCCCAATAACTTTCTTCCCTTCCTTCTTAGCCAATCCTTCGCGCGCCTGCTGCTCAAGCAAAAGACTAGCACTCAGTTTCGCACCCTGACTGAACCCCACCAATCCCACCCACTCCCCCGTCCCACCCTCCCTATTATCCTCCTCCATAGCCATCCGTATCGCATACCCAATCTCCTCAATACAGCTCTCTGAATCGATCTCAGGATGTGTTTTTAGCCATCTCAACCACCTCCGAAACGGCGCATACGAGCCGTAGACTGAGATTATGTCTGAGTGTGGATCGCAGAAGAAGGGACCGTCGGCCCAGACGAGGCGGAAGGAGTGCTGGAGGTGCTTTATCAGGGAGCGGGACTGCGCTTCGAAGATCGCGGCATTGACGCCGCCGCCGTGGAGGCAGAGGAGGCGCGGGAAGGGTTTTGTGTCCGGGGGTGTTGAGGGTATTTTGGACATTGGTAGAATCGTCGAGGTTGGCGTTCTGGGTGTAGAGAGCTGTCGAAGCGTCTTGGGAATGTTAGGGCGAAGACAGAATGGCGTCTTGAGCTCGGGGCTGATGGGCGCAAAGAGATGATGCTAGCGGTAAGAGGCCGTGTGAGAAGTTGTAGAAGGAGTAGAGAGAGACATGTGCAAGACGGAGGATTAGAATGGCGCAACAGCCCTACCACAGCCGTCTCAGCTAATAGGACGCCTAGCAATGCCATGTGGGAGCCGTATTCGGCCTATTGAGTTCATGCCGGAGTCCGGAGCATCCTCCATATGAACGTAGATTGCATTTGGTTCATGGATATCCTTGATCGTGATTCAATCTTGACACAGATGTGTTTTGACGATAATGACCTGTATAGGCCGTTGCATGAGTACTGAAGCTGTTTTCCACTGCGATCGCGTTGTGCTCATAGGTAACCATTATCAGAGATTCGTGGTTCATGGTGGGGAGCGGGGCCGAGACGCCTCGGGACAGATCTCGGACTATTGACTATTTGTCTCCAGGATTAACGATTCTCGAAAATCAACAACTGCTTGTGCTCAGATTGAAGAGGTCTATTGGCTTGCTATGCAACTATCTCTCAGTTATTTGCTAGTTTCAAACTTACCATAAAAGTAAGGCCTCTCATAGGTACAATTAATCAAGCATCCTTTTCCCTCGTCTCTGCTTGTTCTAAGTGGTCATGAGCGCCGGTGCTACCTACCACGTGCCTTTAATACCTACTAATACCACTTTCAATCATCGTTACTATCACGCGTCCAAAGTAGTGCACAATGCTACTCGGCAGGAGAATGTACTCCAAATGACTGCTCGAGCTTCACTACAGTGATAATCGAATAGAAACAGGATTTACTGTGTACATGGTATATATGACTCCGAGCCCCAAGATCAGGGTATATATTTACAATTGCCCCGGCCTGCACACCACACTTCCTCAACATGGATAAAGACCGTTCATTTCTTTCTGGAATACCATCTCGAAGTTCTAGGAAGGTCTTGAGATGGGAGACATCTGAGGCGTACTTATCCTGTCGTCCCCCTTCAGTTCTGGATGCCGCGAGTCAGGATACGCATGGCGATGAGGTGGCGAGTTGTTGCCTAGGGCACGGTGGTGGATGTCTGGTGTTTCGTTCGCACGGAAGCGATCCGCCATGATTAAGCTTCCCGGCAGGATGGATTGGCCAATGGCGCGTGCTGTCGAGTGGGTCCTCCGCGCTAATGGCACCGCAACCCAAAAGCCAAAGTCTCAGCCGTGGGACGGTCGGACATTTTCTCGAATCTCGACCTCGCCAAAACGAAGAAGTTGCATTGGTGCTCAAGCTCGCTCTTTTAGAAGGTAAGTTACGATATGCCATCTCCCTACTGTGTAGGAGAGCCCTTTTTGAGCTTTGGGAGCTGACAAATTGTGTTCTAAGGCCGTTCCTTGGGCAACCTCTCGCTTCGTTGCTATCCCCGCCCTATTCACCTTCAAGGGGGCAAACGGCTGCCTCATGACTCCTCCCTTCTCCCTACGGCTCCTATAAATCATCCAGGACCAGCACTTTGCCTTGAGAGACATTCGTACTCTTCCTCGACGCCGTGGCAAAGGCACCGTGCTTCGAGCTCGAATCCTCCTGCTATAAACATTGCGCGCCTCCCCTCGTACTCGGTCGCGATAAGTAAGATATATACAAGATTAAGTGGCCCAAGATTAGGTGTGGGGAGGGAGCATAACTTCTCGGCTTGAGCTTTCTTTAGTTGATTTGGACAAAGCTCGCTGCACGCAAAAGAGGATTGAGCGTAGATCTGGTGAAAAACCGCTTTTTCAGGATTCTTGGGCCAACAGGGTGATAAGCCTAGAGTGGAAATGTGCCATTCGTTTGGTCGACATCCCACTTGCTTGCTCTAGGCTTTCACTCGGACCTAGTGCAGACCAGCTGCAGGACTTCCAACGGTTTCACTCTGACTAGCGTTCGCTTTCAGCCTCAAAAAGACGAAAAAGACCGTATATCGACGCGCTTTCACTACAAACGCGACGCGTAGACGCGACTTGCAAACGATCAGTCTGGGGTTGCAGCAACACGGGCCACATATATAAGAAGGCCTTCCCCGCCTGCGAACGTCGCCAGTCCCGCAACTCTCCCCGTTTCTTCGTATCGATCATTCTTTTACAGCTCCCCACACCACACGCCCTCGATACAGTCTTTACTACGCCGATCTTGCTGTACAATCCCGCTGCTGTGTTCTGTTCTCATACAGTCTGACTTCTGCTCCCACGATCAACCAGGTGGACGACGATTCGAGTCTCTTCGCATCACAACAGAGATGGCTTCCCAAGACCAGACGCAGCCCGCAACACAGCAGGTTCTTGACCCGCGACGTCTGGGACGCAATAACTCCGGCCTGACGGATAATGACATCGCAGATGTCTTGGTCGTATTGCATCCTACTTCGCCGTCAGCTATCAAGGTCGTGGAGGCAACAGCGCTGCGTCGGCCTGAACATGTCCTCTTCCAGCAACCCTACGATTCGTTCGAAGATCTCCAAGATATCGAGGAGCAGGAGACCATCATCATGAATCCCGAGCGGCATGTAAAATCCTCATCCACCGGAGGAAACGATCTAGCCTTGCGAATGTCCTCGGCTCTTCACAAACCCGGTCTGGGTTTCGTATTCGGTCGGAACCCAAGCGTAGCAGACATTGTGTTTGCCCAGGATGCTGGAAAGCGGATTAGCAATCAGCACTTCCGGATATACTTGAACTCGGATGCTATTCTCATGCTTGAGGATATGTCGACCAATGGGACGCTGGTAGACGATGTGCTCCTGAAAAGCAAGGACGCTCGGTTCACGTCCGTACGAATGCTCGCGTCCGGTTCGATCATCTGCGTCAGCCCTGCTAGTGAAGCCGATCTGATCAAGTTCATCGTCCGAATACCATCACGCCATTCGTCGCGGGTAGACCGCTTCCAACGAAACCTCCATGCTTTCTTCACGAAATGTCTTGAAGATGAAACCAAGCTAAAGGCTGCGCTACGACACATTGGCGAGCGTCAATACGGCGTCCAGTCTATGAGATGGGATGGTGGCGAACAATACAACAATATTGGCATGATCGGAAAGGGAGCCTTTGCTACTGTGTATCAGCTCGCCACCAAGATGGACGGTAAGCTCCTAGCTGCGAAGGAGCTTGAGAAACGACGGTTCATGAAGAATGGCCAGCTCGACAAGAAGATCGACAATGAGATGAGGATCATGCAAGATCTGAAGCATCCCAACATCGTCGAGTTTGTCGGGTACCATGACCAGGGCGACTTCTTGTATATCATCATGGAGTACGTTCGTCATGGCGATCTAGCGGGATATCTGAACCATCATGGATGCATGAAGGAGACCGATGCCAGGCTTATGGCTCAGCAGATGTTAAGTGCACTCAGCTATCTTCACCGAATGAAGATTACGCATCGCGATATCAAGCCAGACAATATCCTGATCGCCAACCTGGACCCATTGGAAGTCAAACTTTCGGACTTTGGTCTCTCAAAGGTCGTCAAAGCCGACGAGACATTTCTCAAGACCTTCTGTGGCACCCTACTGTACTGCGCCCCCGAGGTCTTCCCGGACTTTGACGATAGGCTTAGCAAAGGAACGAAGCGTCGAAGAGGGGCGAAGCAGCAGTACAATTCTTACAGCTCGTCTGTAGACATTTGGTCTTTCGCCGGGGTCATCTGGTATGCTCTGTGTGGAAAGCCTCCGTTCGAGGGTATCGCAGATCAAACGGGTCAGGCAATGTACAACAACATCATGAGCTCCAGATTGGATCCGACACCTCTGCGAGAAAAACTTGTGTCTGAAGCCGGCATTGATCTTCTTTGCAAGATGTTGCAGAAAGATCCTGCTCTCCGGCCAACAGAAGTTCAATGTCTGAATCATCCTTGGCTCAAGGATGGTGCAATCATTCCGGACGACTCAATTTTACAGAGCATCGTCGAAGAAGATGAGGTGGAAGAGGCAGATGCCGAGCAGCAGTTGTCCCAGCTGAGCCTGCACGAGGACTTCGTTCCGGAATCAGACGATGAGGACGTCTTAGAGGATGATGAGTTTGGAGCGCTTGTTGGGGTCAGGCAATCGAAGAAGATCAAACCTGATCCTCGCTTTCCCAGAAATCAACTCCGCGACTCCGTAGACGACTCGAGCGCCGAGGCGTCATTTCATTCCCAGCACCAGTTCGAGAGCGGCGTCCAAAGCGGCGAAAGCTTCAACGTACTGCCGCAGCAGCCAAAGCAGCCTCGTCTCTTCGGTGAGATTGGTCAGTCGGCTCTGCAAAGCTCGGGATTGTTGGACGTTCACGCCAATGAAGCACTGTCGAATGACGGCTCCAGTGACGCGCTGCCGAGTCAAAAGGTCCGCGCGACCTCTCAAAACGCTCGACGCACACCGCCGTATCGCGCTCAGGTTGATGGTGCATTCTCCTCGCCCAGTCTACTTGGAGCAGAGTCTATGGTGCGAGAGCTCAACATGGCATCGCCGCAATCGCACGAGTCTCAGGGTTCCGTTGGTCACTCGGAGAATGAACCCGCAACACCGACGACGCCGGACGTACCTCAGCACAACTCTTTGGAGAGGCACAGCCAGAACAGTGAGCCCACTCCGAAGGCAAACCAGTCTCGTTTCAACCGCCAAATATCTCTGCCCAAGACAGCGTCTTTCTACTACAATCCGTATGATGAAAGTACACACAACTTGGAGTATGCGTCTAAGGTCAGCGGGTTCGACTTCGTCAAAGCCGCAGATGTGATGAAAACCAATAAGACCGGGCTAGATGATACCATTCGACAGTCGGCGGAGAGCGCGGACCAGCAGTCCACGGCGAACAACTCGAGTGACCATCGGCCAGCTCTGGGCGGTTCGAGTGGGCCCCAGCTATCGGCGAGTATGCCGAATTTGAACATCTTTGGAAGCCAGAATCCGTACAATTCCCAGGCGGAAACGCAGAACCCGTATCCTTACAATTCGGGGCGAACACGGACAGATAATTCACGCATTGATACTGTCATCCCTTTGCCTGCTGAGCTTAACATCAAGCCTCCTCCCCGCCGGCTCGGAAAGCTCACAGCTACAGCGGACTCCTTTGCCCCTGGCTTAACATTGATGATCGATCAAAGCCGGACATCATGGGGACGATTGCCTGGTAATACGATCGTGTACGAAAAGGGACGAGACACTCGTGTTCCAAAGACGGCTTTCATCATCTTCTGGTGGTCGTCCGCAGGCGAAGATTCTGAGACAATATCTCAACTTTCATCGCAGGGCAAAGATTGGACAAGCATGCCCGGTCTTCGTTGCGGGATCTTCACTTGCGCAACAGCTGGTATTAGCGTGAACGGCAAGCTTCTTCGCCGACTGGACGAGAAGGGCCGAGCACTGTTCGGTCACCTGCATCATGGCGATGTCATCTCGGTCTACCAATCCGCGAAGGCCGCCGAATGTCTCAAGTTCAAGGTTGAGCTTTATCTTGGATTGGGCAAGGAGCCTCGACCGGCTGGTAAAGCATTCAAGGTGCTAATTGGCGGCGAGCTTCCAGGCCGGGATAGCTCTTAAAGTACTCAAAGAGGCTTCACGTTGGAGCGGCGTTCGAGCAAAGCATGTTGGAGCATTTTGCGATTTATTGATCGGTATAGATCTCCCATTGTTTGACTGTTATTAGCGGGCGTTAGTGGCTTAGTTTTTGAGGTCTCTACGAAAGTTACCTGGGTACATTTCCCTTTGTCACATACATTTGCCATTTCGAGTCGGGGAATGTCTGGTCCAGGCATTCTGGTCATCTGTCGAGGGACATCGTTCGGCAAAGGTAGTTACTCGGAGGAGAGTGCTGCTCTGGAATGCATCGTTGGACGGCGGGACACATTGCTGAATGGTAATGATCCAGGGTTCTCGAGGTAGATAGATCACCAACCTGTATGAATGACAAGAAGAATCAATACAATTTCACACAGCTTCGAAACTTGTATTCGCTGGTCAGGTACTTCGCCTTTCTAGGTTGATGTACCTTCACTACCGAGGCTGAGCTGGGTTTAACTGTTAGCGGCTAGCGCTCGCTGAGCTATGGAAGTGACATCTGTCTCCATCGACAAGCAAGCCCGCGCCGCCGGAGCTCACCCAACTGACACCTCCACACGCTCGTCCTTCGCTTCCTGCGTTTCCCATCTTGTGTCCAAGTCTCAGTCACAATGAAGAACTTCTGGGCGCTCCCGGCGTTTCTGCGCATTGCGCTTGCGAGCCAACATGCTTTCAGTGTCTTTGATGACCTGCTTGCTTTCCCACAGGTCCGTCCGCGCTTCTATCTAGCAGGCTTGATACTGACAACTGCCTAGTATGATGTGGTCTTCCCCAATACGTTCATAAGAGAGGAAGAGGCGACCTCATTGCTCTCTCACGCAATCTCACCCAGCAGCTCCGCAACGCCGACGCCTCAAGAAACGCAGGAGCTTTCCAAACCGGGCAAGCCTAGCACCAATGCGCCGCCGACCGAGGCCGCGCTCGATCAGACATACGAGGCCGTCGTCCTGCACGGCCAGCGATACCTGTGCAGTATACCCATCATCCCAGAAGAGCAGCCGCATAACAACACGGCGTCGGCGGAAGAAGCCAAAGCCGCAGAGGAGAAGGAGCTCATGCGCGCGACAGACCGCGGCTGGGAGCTCCTGGACGGCATGAAAGACCAGTGTATATATTACCTCAGCGGGTGGTGGAGCTACAGCTTCTGCTACAAGAACGAGGTCAAGCAGTTCCATCAGCTGCCGCCGAGTCGCGGGGTGCCAATATACCCGCCCGTCGAGGATCCCAGCGTCAAGTCTTTCATACTCGGGAGGTTTGCGGAGACAGATAAGAAGACAGGCGGGAAGAAGAAGGATGCGAGGAAGACGTTGAGCGCGGATAAGAGTGCGGATGAGGGTACGAAGGACAAGCTTGATGACGAGGGGAATGCGTATACGGATGCAGGGAAAGCGCTCGAGGTCGCGAAGCTGGAGACGAAAGGATCGACCAGATACATGGTGCAGCGACTCTCGGGTGGAACAGACTGCGACTTGACGGGCAAGGAAAGGAAGATCGAGGTGCAGGTACGCTCATATGATTCCTCAATGCATGAATCCAAAGCTAACTCACTACAACAGTTCCACTGCCATCCCCAAGCCGCAGACAAGATCGCCATGATCAAAGAAACGTCCACCTGCTCCTACCTCATGATCATCTACACCCCTCGCCTCTGCAACGACGTCGCCTTCCTCCCTCCCCAAGAAAACCTCGCGCACCCAATCTCCTGCCAAGCCGTCCTCGCCGAATCCGAAATCGACGCCTGGAACTACGCGCAACTCGAAGACAAGGTCCGGACAAACGACAAGCTGATGGAAGACCTCGAGCAAGCGAACCCGCTACGCGAGATGGACCCAGGCGCAGAAGGCAACTCGAAACGTCGCGCCATCGTCGGCGGCATCGAAATCGGCGCCCAGCTCCTCGTCGGCTCGGAAGGCAAGGTCATCGAGAAGAGCGTAGTCGCTGGTGGCGGGAAGGAGATTTACGTCGGCACCGTCGCGTCGTCAGACGGGACGCAGATGTCTGTCGCTGAGATGAAGAAGCTGCGCATCGACGACCCGAAGGATGTCGAGAAGCTGAAACGGAATTTGCAAAAATTGGCGGGGAGGAAGGGGTGGAAGCTGGATCTTGTGGATACGCCTAGGGGCCGGGAGTTTAGGGGTATTATCGAGGCGGACGATCAGGATGAGAAGAAAGTTGAGAAGGGGGAGAAGAGTAAGGGGATGAAGAAAGAGGGCGGGAAGAAGGAGGATGCTGGGATGGCGAAGGGGAAGCAGAGCGATGAGGAGGAAGAGGTGGATGAAGGTAGTGAGGAGGTGTATAAGGACGAGCTTTGAGCGGTTTGGTACTTTTAGAAACGTTGTTATGAGCAATTGTAGGATACCATTTCCCTTTCATGAACATAGCATAACATAACATTCATATTCTCCAAACCCTCTCACCAGCTCCCCCTTCCTTCCAATCTCCTCTCCCTCACAGAGGCACCGTCAGCGGATTCATCACACTCGCACCCCCATCAACCCTCAACTCCGCCCCGGTAATATAACTACTAAACCCACTTGCCAGAAACCCCGCAACCCGCCCGACCTCCTCCGGCCTGCCCGCCCTCTCCAGCCCAATAGTCCGCTCCTGCACCTCCTTGCTCTGCAACGCCGCCGGCGGAAACTGGCTACTCCCCTTCCACTCGCCCTTCCCCAAATCAACACCCACGTCAATCTGGCCCGCCGTAATCGCATTGATCCGCACCCCGCTGCCCTTCAGGATCGCGACGCCGCTGCGCACGACGCCGAGCGCGGCGTGCGACGACATGGTGAATGCGGGGCCCCAGCACCCGCCGTACGTGCCCGCGACGGAGGTGATTACGATGATGGAGCCGTAGGGCTGGTCTTTTGGGGCGGCGTTGGCGTAGGAGCCGCGGGGCGTGGTCTTGGACATTGCGGCGGGGGCGTATTTGAGGGCGAAGAAGGCCGGCATGCTGTTTGTGCGGAAGAGGTTTAGGAGGTCGGTAGGCGAGGTGGATGTTATGCTGGGCGGGCCGAGGAGGCCGGTGCTGGAGGTCCAGACATCCAGTCTGTGTGTGGAGGGAGGTGTTAGTCTCTGTATAGGGAGGTGGGAGAGTGGGAGGGTGACGGTTGTGGGAGGAGGTTTGGAGTGGCTTACCGTCCCCATGCATTCAGGACGTCGTCGATGAGGGCGAGGGTGTCTTCTTCAGATGTGATGTTGTACGGATATCCTATGACTTTCGTATTGGGGTATGCTTTGTTCACGGAGTCGGCGAGTTCGGCGTAGGGTTCGTCGGGGAGGGTGGAGCATGCGTATATACAGGCTGCTCCATGGGCTGGACTATTGTATCAGTACACGATGCTATCGCCCTATGTCCAATTGCCTTTGTGTTGAAAGTGCTCCAAGACTTAGAGCCAGACTTGAGAGGACAGGAGATGCGACTCACCAGCAAGTTCAGTAACGATTGCCTTTCCAACAGGTTGCGTAGAACCTGTCACCACGCATACGAAGCCATACTGTGTGCTCAATTAGCTTCATGATCTTCAAGAGGAAGACAAGGTGTCGATACTCACGAGTTTCCCATCGGACCTATACGGCGAGAAATGCTCACTCTCGCTCACTGTCCCATTAGGTTGCGCATTGACATCCATCCTCAAATACACGCAGTCAACAAGTCAATCAATCCTTCTATTCACCTCAGTTTCAGTCAGGTAGCGACGCGTGAGGAGCTAGAAGCGAGGGTGCGAGTGAACAGCAGACAGCTGTCGAGCCAAGAAGAGCCGCCATTGTTTTTGCAGAGCAAATAGACGGAAGACCTGGAGCTGCAGGAGGTGCAATTATGTCACTGGACAAATCCACGGTGACCGCGGAGATGCATAATGGAAAAGCAACTGTTTGGTTGGAGACTGTTGCGATAAGGAGAGCTCTTATCGGGTTGCAGCTAGCTGGAGATGGCGGGGGTGGAAAGACTTGCTGGGTAAGTTGCATGGAGGGACTACGCGACTTCTCGGGACAGACGGGCCGCCGCTGGATATACCAGACAATTGAGTAGTAACGAGGAAACCAAGAGCCGAAGTTCAAGATTCAGGGTTCAAGATCCATAGACTGTGAAGTCTGTTTGTCTCTATATAGGTCTATCTCTTGGTTGAATCTTTCCATTCTCCTGTCTTCCATCCAAGCATGTACATCTCCTGGGTAATCGCCTCCCCGTTCAAGCATCCCCTCCACAGCTCCACACATAGTATATCTCGAAGACCAAAGACCTTCAAGCCTCCTTGATCTTCTCCCCTCCCTCACCACCCTGCTCCACCCCAACAACACCCTTCAACACCTCCCTCGGCGGCAACTTCTCCGGCCCAAAGCTCATCGGCAACAGCTCCCCCACCGTCAACACCCTAAACTCGCCACTCTTATTATGCATGAACACAGGAACCTCATTGCCACAGAACTCTCTAATGAACTGCCTGCACATTCCACACGGGGAGCAGAAGTCATCCATATCCGTCGCGACACCGATCGCTTTGAACGAGCCTAAGCGGTGGCCTTGCAGGATGGCGGTACCGAGGGCGGTGCGTTCAGCGCAGGTGCCGACGGGGTAGGACGCATTCTCGATGTTTGCGCCGGAGATGACGGTTGTGGAGGCTGTTGTGGGGGAGGAGGCGTGGATGAGGAGGGAGGCGCCGACGCGGAAGAGTGAGTACGGGCCTACAGTCTCTGTATTAGTGTGGTTCAGGGAGCTTCAGGTCGATCCTCAATGTAATGATGCTGTGCCATTGAGGGGTGTTGGGGAAGATGAGTGGAGGGCTTACAGTAAGCTAATGCTCTTGCTTCAAGGCATGATGTACTCAGTAATTTCAATTCCTCGATCGTCAGGCCGTGGACTAGGCCGTTCGCGTCTGGTCTGGGGATTGAAGAAGTGGGATCTGTTGACATAGTGAAGGGAAGGAGGGAAGAACGCCCCGCGATGAGTGAGCTTTGTGGAGGACGGCAAGCCTCGGTTCAATATGGACGCTAACTGTGTGTGGATAGCTATCGTTAAAGAGGTAGAAGTTATCTGACGATTTGTTCAGGAGAATCGCTAGGACAACTATCAAGACATGTAGGAGTGGTATAAATAGCATGTGGAGTCATTGATGCGTGGAGGCCACGAAAACACGTGGAGCAAACACGCCGCATCCGGA
Organism: Lophiotrema nucula; assembly: GCA_010015825.1. Classification (NCBI taxonomy): domain Eukaryota; kingdom Fungi; phylum Ascomycota; class Dothideomycetes; order Pleosporales; family Lophiotremataceae; genus Lophiotrema; species Lophiotrema nucula. The sequence goes on from ML977342.1 coordinate 232,671, forward strand.
CTACAATGTTAGGGCGGCATCCCCACCGAAAGCGAGAATACGCAAGTGACCTTCCTATTGGAGGCAACAAGACGACAAGAATTCGAGAAGGATCTGACAATCAACGGATTCTTCGGTTTTGAAGGATTCGACATTTGATGTGGTCAGGCAGAAGTTGAGCGATGGAGAGGATGATGCGTTGGGTATCTCGAATAAAGATCTATGTACAAGTCTGCTCTTATATCCTGGTGTGTGATACGAAATGCAGAATTCTGCTTCGTGATTGTTCCAGAGTTGTTAATGCTTCAGCACAACCGGCTCGAACTTCTCCCACCCATCCAAGCTCTCCTTGATGTTAACCCAATACCTCAGTCTGACAGCTTCGCTCTTCGCAAGCTCAACGTTATCTTTCGCGAACGCATCCTCCAGCACCCTAACACTGTCTTCTATCCTCTCGTCATTCAACGTCTTCATCTCCATGAGATCCTCCTCGCTCCCCGCATCCTCAATTTGCTCCTGTGCCTCCAGGACCTCCATCAACAGCTCCGGATCGTCTACTTTCGCGGTCTCGTCTTCCGCTACTTCGATCCCGCGGAGGGATAGTAGGTATTGCGCGCGTAGGAGCGGGTTCTGCAGCGTCTTGAAAGCTTCGTTTATCCGCGCAGACATAGCTTCAGCTTTCCTCTTATCAGCCTGCGAGTGCATATCCGGGTGCGCTTTTGCCTGCAATTGCAGAAACTCTTTGCGCAGGGAGGGTACATCGATCGCAAAGCGGCCGGTTGGTGGCGGCCCAGAGGGTAGGGATTTGGGAAAGAACTCGTAGTGTGTTTGCGGCGGCGAAGCGTGCTGGTTTGAGGAAGTAGATTGATGCCGTCTCGAGCTCGGGTGCGAAGTTGCGTATCTGGAGGAGGAGGCTAGGCATGTTGCTGCTCTTTGTCGCGTGCGCAGCGGTGTTTGCGCTGCTTCGGAGGTGGCGACTGAGCGCAACCACGATAGGGTTGCAGGCGAGATCGAAGGCATCTTAAAAGGTGCAGGTTAGCTCGTAGAGAGCTTTGATTGAAATCCTGCAAATGTGTTTGACTGAGAGGGTAGAGGTGCAAGGCGTGAAGGGTAGAGGCGGATACTTAGATATTTGATGTTGCGGAGCGAGTTCGGAGGAGGCGAAGAAATCCGTTCGAGGTTCTTGAGCTACGTCATTAGCATCGTGGTCTACGAGCAATGCGACATACAAATCGCCTCTTGAACAAAGGTACTTTTCGATATTTGAGGGTTTTGTAACAAGGGGCCTGTCTTGTGTGCCTTTGAGCAGCTTGTACTGCGTCAATGGAGCGATGAAAAGGTAAGACGGCCAAGCCCTATGCCAGTAACTTTTGCAACACTCGTCCATCTCTCGAAAGTAGTCGACGAGGCATATCTTTACATAAACCACATATAAGGGTATTCGTACGCCTAAAAAACCAACGATGCCAACGTCAATCCCAAACCCAATCACTCCTCGAACTTTTCATATTCAACCTATCCATCTTGAATTGCGTTCTCAAAGTCTGAACGGCGTTGGATCAATGCCCTCTCGCTGGAAAAGCCAAGCTTTGAAGTGTGCTTCACGACCCCATCTACGTGCAGCAAAGGCTGTCAATGCCATGGTGCACGCTGCTGTGGCTCTGATATATGCGCCAGGCTTCGGCCTACTTAGAAGCCTCCGAAGTACAGCCCAGCTAGCTCCGAGCGTCATGGAGATCTGAAACACATTATGAATGTGATTGTCTGATCCTATAACGCTTGATTCACGTGGAACAAGTGGATGCTGTCCCTCTCCTGTCAAGCATCAATTTCCGTGTTCAACCTTCGCCCAGATTAATCTCACCAGTGCGCACCAAGAGCCGAACCATGGTGCTTTGGTGATGATGAAAAGTGTATCAATTGCCCAGCAGTCGATGATATTCTCGAGGTCTGCGGACGGTCGCTCACTTAATTTAAACACCGGTCAAGCTGTCCATGTTAGTAGGTATGGGGAGGAGCTACGGGTTTCTCTCACCTTCACAGCGAAAGACTACAGGATATTCGTTGTGGACCTGTCCATGGCCGTGCAAAGTATCTATTGCTGCCTGGAATCACGTAGGATGACGACGCGTTTGTGTAGCAGGAGTTGGGAGGTAGCACAGATGGTCAAAACCCAATTAGACTAGCGCGTTGTATCTTCCTTCAATCAGACTCTCAGGGAACATTCTTAGGGCAAGTTATGGATGATCTCATCTTGTTGATTGAAGTAGAGAAGACCTATTCAAACCAGCATGCTAGTCGATTCCGCTGGTTCATACTTACGTTTTCGGCTTCCACTGGTCCATTGCCTATGAGATCAAGCTCGAGACTTTTTGGGATATCCGTAAAATGGTATAACAGAATATACATTTCCTTAATAACAACGCTACGCACCTTCTCCACCGCTGGTAAAAGCTCACGGCTCTTCTTAGCTAACGACTCCTTCTTGACCTCCTCCCTTGCATACGTTGTGACACAGGATCAGTGGCCTCATCACAGCAGTCCAATGCCGATGAAGGGCTGGCGCAGAACATCATCTGAGACTGACTTGTGATATGCCGTTACACGTACACCTTGACAGGACTTGGAACATTTCGAAGCTTCTAATGTTGCTGGTAGACAAAAGAGACCGCCATACTTGGAAAACTTTTCGTGATGCGCTTCACTGTGCGACAGGCGAAACTGATAAAGCTATAATACATACTGAAACTGTTTCTGCCCAGCCGTCCATCTGTTATCATGCCTGATATTGTGCCGAGAGGGCTCGGATTGTATTCGTGTAGGGATATTTCCCGTCACTGGACGACCCGGCTCTTTCTACTTGAGCTTCGCACTCCTGAAGCAACCGTTCAATTGCCTGTAGATGTTTGCGAGCCCGTTCCACTTCCGTGGACAATGGATTAGGCACGCCATTTGCCTCTTGCCGACTATGTTCCTCAAGCGTAGCCAACTGCGGTACTAGTATCTTTAAACTCTCCCAATTGTGCCGTGTCATACCGGCCAAGATTTGCGGGCTGTGGCGGTTTGTCCAGTCATCTCGTAGTCTTGATTCATGTGGGAAAAGTCGTAACGATGCAGTCTCTTCACGCTGTGCTTGTCGAATTTGTCTCGATATATCCGCGATGAGAAAGTCCAACAGTGTTTTCTCAATCCAAAGTGACCTCACTGAGGCAACCAGAAGTTGAAGTTCATAGCGGAGAATCTCTTTGGAATCGTCCTCAACCATCATTGTGTAGAATTCATCTTCCTTCTTTCCCAAAATTTGCCAGATGTACTCTACTTCAGTGGCGAATTCTGCGCGAAGCATTTGAAGATTTGCCTTGCGTTATTCCAGCGACTGCAGACCACTAAGAACAGGACTTGTCAGGTACTCTCGATCAAATTTAGACGATTGATCGCATCCATATCCCGCTGTACTCGTGTGAATGAAATTGTCTCCACCGGGTGCAACCGCAGGCCCATTCTGGGGTGGACCCTGTCCTGATTGCAGAAGCGATGCATACGTGAGGACCTTGATCTTCTGAACGAAGAGGTAATATGAAGCAACAAGTGGTAGTGATGCCCTAAACTCCTCATTGTGGAAGACCAGTTCAACCTCGCATTTTGCTTGGTCGTACAGTTTCTGGGTGAGCTAGGGTAAAGCATGGTTAGCATGAACAACAGACAAGACGATTTGGGGGTTTGGGCATGTATTTGACCATGCGTACCTGTTGTTTGCAATAGCAAGTCTGACTGGCTGGAATCTCTCGTAATAGTAGATAGATAATGCTAGGCCTACAGCTGATCCAACTGAGGCTACGCCAACATGTCGCCTCCAACCACGGGCACCCGGGAACGATGACCTTGATGCAATGGAGAGCGCAAGACCTCCGACAGCCCCACCGAATGCCCATCGTCCATAGTTGTCTGCCCATTGTTCCAATCGACCAGTTTGAACGGCGCTGGCTTGACTCCGTCCTTCTTTAAAGCGACGTTGCTGAGTTGCACTCTTAAGAAGTTTCGAAAAGAATGTTCGGCAGCGACGACCGTCGTAAACACGGCTGCGCTTCGCAAAAGGTTCCGGGTCGTGTTTTGCCCAAAACCGACAAGAGGCCAGTCCAGCAAAGGGCGGCAATGCAACCAGATCCCGGGACTCGAACGAGGAAGGGTTCTGCGGATAGGGGATCGGGAAGTCTTGGCTTGAGATGAGCATGCTGTCCTTCGCCTAGGTTCCTGTCAGTAGTTGGTCGTGAGAGTAACAGGGTACAAACCTGAAGGCACGAACAGCCGCACCATGCTGCTTTTGTGCGCGGATGCAACGAGGTTCAGGCGATTCAATTGACACTCCCACACGACGCCGAAAGCTTTAGGACGGTCATGAGGAGATGATCGCTGGAGACAAGACCTCGACAGGCGCCTACATTTCTTGTTACACAGATCGAGCCACGCCGCAGGCTAGATTGGCTGGAGTCCAATGAGCAAGTATGTTCACTGCTCGTCAGTAGGGCTCCCATTTTCGCGCGAAACTACATGTCTGAGTATCGAGTACAGATTTTAAATCGTTTGCGTACACACATGGTATTCAAAGACTCCTCGAAGTAAGGTGACAAGAGTTGTGGGGAGGCCTGACGCGAGTCGGACCCACCCTCGATTTTCGCGCCGTAAGACCCCTTGCGGATGGCCACTGCCGCAACCTTGGAAGCGAAGCGAGGCCATCCAGGTACAGTCGCGTAATTGTTTGCTATGAATATAATGTTATCATTTGGACATTTCTTCCAACAATAACACAAATCGGTCTTGTGGTCTAGTGGTATGATTCTCGCTTAGTACGTATCTTCTAGCAAATCGTGTTGGAAATGAGAACTAACATATCTAGGGGTTCACCCCGAGCATAGCTTGCGAGAGGCCCCGCGTTCGAGTCGCGGCAAGACCCATCTTTTTGCGCTCATTGAGTATGTTTTGTCTAGTGTCACTACCCACATCGCCCACACAAAGCTGGAGATCGGGTGTACAGATAAGAAAGATAAGCCTCTGGTCTCGTGGTTGTTTTTGCTTGAGGAAAGCATAAACTGTTTTTTTTCTTTTCAAAGTATGTGAGGCAGCCTACATTAAAGAGACCATCGAATAATTCTTTATATAGCCGACATCACTCCAAATTTGACGGATGGAGCTCCGCGACGCCGCGGACGGGAGTTTTATCATTACTCCGACGCCTGTGTATCTATGACGGCTGTGACTACTGTAACGGATCCTAGCGTAGTCTGCAAGGGAATCAAGGTCTAAAGAAATAGGATTTGGTACATAACAAACGAATGAATAACGGAAAGTAGGAGGCTAAGTCTATTAGCTCTGTAAAGCGTCTGAAAGACGACCAGTGTATAGTCTTAGAAGATGGATAGATGATGTCTTCTAACTTTAGTCGGAAGGAGATAGATTGACTATAGTATAGAAAGAGGAAGCAGTACTGCTAATGTTGAATCAGCTGTTGGAGAAGAAGGGCGCGCGGGTGAAGCAAATAACCTGGAATGAATTGGTGTCGTCTATCAATACTGAAAGGACCGTTGGAGCAGATAGTATACCTGAGACAGGAAGCCCGTGGAAGGGTTCCCTAAGGGTAGTCACTGCCGTCGGAGTAGAGGATATACGTTGGAAAGGACGTTTGTGAAGGAGGGTGTAATGGGGTCCGCGAAGGTCGTTATAGCAGTTATACAAGGGTATACGTTGTATAGGACGTCTATGTCGAGGAACACCGGGATCCGTGAAGGTAGTCACAGCCGTGGGAGTATTTGACACGTGTTCAACAGAAACTCATCTGTAGAAGATGACCCCTCAGCCGACGAATGAGGCCTTAGCATCGGAGTAGACTCTGGTCATCTAGATGAGACTCACGTCCTCCGGCAAGAACATATCTCTACTTTCTCTGTAAATACAGACGGCACTTGCCAGGGACGGCCACCACAACAGCAAAGCCCGCTGCAACCCTTCGCAAAAGCAGTCGAGATTTTATCCGACTAACGACTGGAGCCAGAATTTGCTCCTCCAGCTCTTGTCTCTGAAGCAACTTTATCTCCCGTCATTGAGGAATCCCTGCAATAGGCGGTACTTTCAAAAAGGACAGCAACAGCGGAGATTATTAGAGAGCAACGTCCATTGGAGACATGCATGCCTACGAAACAGTCCGTTGGAGAAGGCTTGCGAGACGGACAGCGTACCCCAAATCGACTTAGGGATATTGATATGTTTGCCGAATCAAGTCCGTAGAAAGTAGCTATCACTACGGCTCTCGAATCTGTGACCTAGACACGAGTTCCGATCAAGCACGGCTGTGTCAGTCTATCCGGCGGACAATTTCGTCCTCCTCCCGTGTTATTCCCCAATGACCGCAAATGCCCGTCTCCGTTCTTTCTCGACCTGCAGAAGGCGAAATTGGTCTTCTGTAATGCCCTATATACCACTGGGAGCAATGTCCTAGGCCACACAGCAGAAATCTGCTGCGGATATTGGAGTCAAAGCAGAAGCTATTGACAAAGCTCCATAGCTTGGAAATCAGAACAGACTTAGATGAGACATACCCTTTAAGCTTGCAGATAGTGGGCTAACAGAGTTTGCTAAATGGCTCAGGAGCACTTCAGTCTCCAAGGACTCCCTTGACAGGGCCTCCCTCAACCGTAGTAGCACTTCAGGGTGACTTTTCCAGAGCAAGTAGATATACTCCTACTTCGAGAGGGGGTTGGTCAAACACTCTCCTGTGCACTCTCGCATATTGAACTTGTGCCATACCTGAGCAGTATTGCCATGTCGGAACTAAGGGTGCAGATATGGCATTACGACTCTTCAGGTGCTTCATCTGTACAGACGTGATCCCAATATGCAATTTTTGAAGACTTAAGTGCTTCCGAATCATTCTCCATAGTCATATGCTACGAGCATAGAAGTCTACACAGGGTATTTTCAATACTCTTGAGTGGCGACTGCAAAGGGGATCGGCCGTTATGGATGAGGAGCTACTAGTCTGGGGCCTTCCGCAACTGTAATGGCTTTCACTCATCTTAGACGCTATAAACATGTTGTCTTTAGACTAGAACATGAGACCCTATGGCATCTATTGTTTGAAAATGTAATGGGGACACTAATTGAGTACCTCCTTTGACCTCGAGCCCTCTACGGCAATATCCCAAAAGTCGGACAAAAAAAACAAGGACACTTAATTTCTGTCTATACATTCTGCTTCTGCCCGGATGTGTTAATGGCTGTCGCAAACGCTCCCCTAGACGTATAGTATGAACTAGATAGAAAAGTTATGATATAGCTGCAGTATATTCTAAATACGGTAGACACCTAGCTGGATGAGTAGGAGATTTTGCTCAGGTATTTTGAAAAGCTCTTGAGTATGCCACGCAGTATTCTCTATCCCCTAGACCGTCCAAATTGCCTTTCACAGACAAGCTAGAGGATATGATACAACTCTAGGCCACTCCATTAGTAGTCCAGATCGGCTGCGTTAGTTTTACGACAATATTGTCGGACACCGGGGAGAGCGCTTATACCAACTTTGATCTTACGAGAGTGGTAGACGCTCAGCACATTAATCAACACCATCCTTGATCAGCTGGCGGAGTGGAAGAGGCCGTTGGGCTCGAATCGTGTCCTGGACTCCACAAAGCAATTATCCAGAGCCTGCTGCCTTCCTTTCGTTGATATATATGCATCGTACGTCAAGGCATTTGAGGACTTACTAGTGGCTAGTGATCTTCTTATGTACTTTCTGCGAGCCACGAAACCGCTCCTTTTTCCGACTTATGGCCAACTACCCTCCTTCCTAGCACCGAACTTGTTCAAGGATTTCAGTTAAACAATTTTACGAACCGCCACCGCCGGACCAATGAGACATATGGTCAAGACTACTTTCATGATCAGCATGGACTACTGATCTTGTGTTCGTGGAATTTAACTTAATCGCTCGCTATACTTGTTATTATCCGGGTTTTCCCTTTCACGCTCACTAATTTACAGCAGCGATGATACTCTAGGACATCAAAATTGATACTGTATTGCAAATTTTTGAAGTGCTGTGATCGAAGTGACGGAGATCCCACATCATAATGCGAATAAAGCCTATGTACCAGATTCAAATCGTCTCCCGGACGAAGTACTCCTGGTTATAGATTGCTAAGTGTACCTTCATACTGAAAGATTGTTGCGAAGGGGATTGGCATCCGATAAACTCTTACTCGAGCTCTCAATCACTTCACTATCCCATAGCCTACGCATAATGAGCGTCCATACCTTCAAGTCGACGAACTTCAAGTACTTAAACCTTATATGTGTATCACTGATGATGAGCAAATGGATGAAAGAGAATTTTTGATCGGTCTCATGTAGTGTACTTTTGAAGTACTTCAACGATATATTATCAGGCCCCTACTATAGTTCCTAGAGTGCCGTAGAGGTTAAAACTAGCTCCCACCTAAGTATTGTTTGACCGAAGAAGCGCTTCCACCGGGTAATCCATCATAGTATATGCACCCCTACTCCGGGACGAAGACTAATTCGAGAGGCGACTCTGAATTGTTCCAGGCTCTGGTGCTATGTCATGGTCAGTCTTGGACTTAAGCACCAGCTTTATGATGGCTTACTGTGCCTTGTACTCCACGTCAATACCATGTCCTTCCGTTGCTGCTCTGATTATGTCCATATCGTTCTTCTCGATGTGGCCAAATGTGAAAATAGCGACAAGGACCGGCATAGGCAGATGCTCGACAATCTGGGCACTCAGGTCAAGACCATCTGCGATGATCTCGTTAGAATATGAGAGTCCCCCAGGAAACATATTATGTATTTGACGTAAAGCCAGAGCAAAGCTCGCATTTGACCGGGCCAGTCTGTCGCTCAGAACAAATATGTTCGAAGCGGTCAAGTTGACCGGCCAAGGAGTATAGCTGCTGTCCGGGTTATTCTTATCTTGGACCCTGAATACGAGATCGCCATCATATACACGAAGATCAACTCGGCGAACTGTACCGCTTTTGAGTGGTTGCTGAAAGGCTTGGAGTTGCTCCCTAAGAAATAGGGATCCATCGGTAAGCGGCCCGAGATTCTCCTCGAGCATGTCAAGAGATACCAGTCCGGCGCATGAATTCGCAAAGATCTCCAATTTCGCCTTGCTCTGCGTGAGTAAGTCCAACAGCAGATGCTTTACCGGAAGCTTGAGCCCAGTCCAAGGCAGAAGTTGCTCCTTGTTTTGTTTTCGGCTAGTCCGCAAGGACGCACGACGAATAGCAAGGACCTCAATAGCTTGTTTCGATAGTATTGGCAATAGGGAGAAGATAGAGATATCTCCCTGCAGGTTCAGGTCCAGGTCATTCAGGTCCGGAAGAGATGCTACCGCGGCCACAAAAGCGCCAAACATGCTCGAGTCGCAGCCATACCCCGGCGTTCGAAGAACCTGTATATTCGGTGCCATGGAAATAACTCTCATGATCGATGGTATTATTCGGTGCAAATCAATTGCCTCCCATTCTGATTTTTCATCCACGATCACGGTCAGCATTCTGAGATGCTCCGCAAAGTGTGGCCGAGCGGTGAAGCTACACAGAACACTGTGCATGTTTGTGCGTGCGATATGGCCCCAAAGACGGAAAAGTTTGACTGTGATCCGACTGTAAAGGTAAGGCTCGGTGATACGGTGGAACTTCTTTGACACGAGGGAGAGGCTGGCGAGCGTCGTGACACTGTCGCCCTCAACGCAGAGCTGTATGGTGCGGTCGATTAGCTCCTCCGGGAGAGTATTGAGAGTAGCCATTGCTCCGAAGCGTGGTGGTGTTGACGAAGTTGGTCTAATTGGTAGGGATTTGTAAAGACTGCGGGATGCGTTGCGGGAGAGGGGAGAAAGGCAGGCGCGAACGAAAACAAGCGCGCCTGCCTTTACTGCGAGCTGAATTTGTAAACAATGACGTAAGTGCGGTCTGAATATGATATTTCGATATTCGTCACCCAGCAAGGGGGTACAAATATCTAAGTGGATTACCATATGAGAGCGCTTGAGTATTCAAACACTACAAAGTAAGGGTATTGTTTTAGACAATATAGCGCTTTAGCAATGCTAAAACGATCCCTGTACCTTCACTCCAGATAATGCCCTTGTTCAAGCCCTTGTGAGTTTGACAATAAACCGCCTCAGCGAGCCCGTCTTTCACCCTGACGAACCTCTCTTGTATCTCTTCCATCCGGTTTGCTTCTATGGTGATGAGCTTGAGAGCTGGAAATCGGGCCGGAAGATGCTCCCGCACACTCTCCAACCAGTCGTAGACCAGGTCAGTACACATCCACTCCCCTCGGTTCCACCTCCACTCGGGATCGTGATCGTGATCTGTCGCAGTGTATCAGGAAGGCCCTCAGCGTCCACGTTTCCATCTTTGTTCATCAGACACAACAGGTCGACCTTAACCTCCTCCAGCCTCAACTTCAGATGCTCTCCATTAACCGCAAAGTAATGGAAGACAGAATGCGAGTCGTCCTGCTGATATCCTTCCAAAAAAAACCCCTCGGTATACATCTCAAAGCCCAGTGATCCGCTCACAAAGTGTTTGGAGAATGCCCACACGATAGGAATGAACAGCTTCCCTCTCCCCAAAACATTCGCTTCCGGCACGATTCGCAGTCTTTCCAGCGCTCTACACGCTTTTCTCATCCTCCCTAGAGCGGTAGGCCACCACCATGCTAATTCAATCTTGAGTTTTGTGCACGACAACTCTTTAATGTTTGACGTGTTTTCCGACCATTTGATGCGCCTTCTGGCGTCGCTATTCAGTGCCGCGCAGCAGAGATACAGAATCTCCAGTTGAGGGAGGCGGAAGACAGTGCGGAGAGCATCGTATCGGTACGTGCTGATGCTACGATCTAGTCGCTTGAGCTGCAGTAAGAAGCCGTATTCGCCCGCACGCCCATTAGAAATGATCGGATAGTTGGAATCCAGATTCTTGCCCGCAATAAGTGGTGCCTTGCTTCGTAGTCGGATTCCTTCAGAAGGCCGGTGTATTGGACGCGCATGGTCCGTACTTCTTCTCGCAAATGAGGTCTCGCTGTCAAAATTCGGTGGACGGGTCACAAATTGGTCACTTCATCGGGATCTTCTCCTTGCGATGGTTGAAATTTGAGCAGCAAGCTTCTATATAGAAGGGGCGTAGCAGTCCTGTTCCATGACCGACACACGAGGCAGATAGCAGCAAGCGTATTGGCATCAGATACTTCAGCCCTGGTGTACGACCTAGTAAATTTGGAGAGAATAGCTTCAACGAGCTCTTCGGGAAGATTAACAACTGTCATTGCTGTGTGGTAACAGTGGGGAGGGGACGGTGGTCGTTGCATCCTCAGGCTGGTGGAGGGTTCCTACATAGATGAGGCGAGGCTAGCCCAATTCCGGTTCGATGTCGCGAGTCCGAGAGCATACATTGCATCCCATTTGCTTCAGACAGTGCACTCTCGGGCCTAACAGCTACTTGAGGATCCTTACAGTCTGTTCTTCGGGGTGGTTGTGCAATAGTTTACGCCATAAACGAGTGTAACATTCCAAAGCGCAAGCTGAACTAAAAAGATCTAGAGGGTATCCAGCGAGAGCATTCCAAAACAGAGTCAAACCCAAGAGTCAAAGCCCTCAACCCAAGATCAAAAGAACTACGAATTCAAAACATAAACGCCCGACACCAAAAAGCAAATACTATCCTACAAAGGGTTCGCAAGCCTTTCCTGCACATTCGTAGCAGCTTGGACCGGACAAGCACCACAAAACTGGTGATTGCAGTTCATACATGCATCGTTGAGAAGAAATCCAAAGGGACCTTGTTGGCAATCGCACTGAGTCTTTTAGTCAGCAGACTGCTTGCATTAGAACCGAGCGTGGTGGGTAGTACTCACACAGAAGCGGACAAAGTCAGCTCGACTACGCTTTGCAGGACGCGGTGGGAGAAGCTCAGGCGATGCTCTTCTCTTCCTGCTACCCGACGGTACATGTAGCGAGGAAGAAGCAGGCCGAGGCTTCGGCATGGATGAGCGGGTAGCCGGCACAGAAGAGCCACCTTGCTGCGAGTCACCGCTCGAAGAGTCGTCTTCCGGACTCCCTATCTCGCCCTCATCATCGTCATCGTCGAACTTATTCCTATCCATTTCGCGCTTCACAGCACCCTTACTCTTCTTAGCCTCCACACAAATCCAGTCCTCGATACATTTCTCTTCTTTACTGAAATGCGTATCGATGTGATCGAAGCGCTCATCCCACGCTTCATTCCGCTTCTTCTTGAGAGTGATGATATCGAAACAGAATCCGCAGTAAAATTGTCCCTGGCCGTTCTTTCCTATCCTCCGCTTCTTCACTTCTTCGTCGAGGGGCTCTGTATCGTCGACGTTAAAGTTGTGCTCGGTAGTGAGATGTTCTTTGAAGCCTTCCGGACGGTGGAAGAGTTCCGCGCAGACGCCGTTGACGCCTGGAGTGGCGTCGAGGCCGCACCGGAAGGACTCGAGTTGGAAATGCTGGCTGTTTTCGTGGCGCTTCCAGTCTGATTTTGCGCCGAAGCGCTTGTGGCATTTGGGATATGTGCAGCCGTAGGGTTTAGTGTGGCGCTTCATGTGCTTGCGTAAGTCGCAGGAACGGGCGAGCGTTTGGCCACACTGCTCGCATGTTTTGGCGTTGGGAGAGAAGGGTTTAGGGCGAGAGTCGGTACCCGTTGGTTTGTGGGTGCTGCGCTTGATGAGACTTGAGATGGCTTGTGAGGCTTTCAGAGCTTCGGTCTTCGATATGCTGGCTTCATTGCTCTTCGGTCTCTTCTGAGTAGTTGAGGATAGGTGTGACTGCTGAGCATCTGCCCTGTCCGTCTTGACTGCACCGGAAAGGACGCGGAGGACGATGCTTTCGAGATCTACAGAGTCACTATTGTTCGAGTTTTGGATGTCCTGGACAATCATTTTGGAGAACTTCTGCAGCGCTTGCTTCTGCTGATCCGCTTTGGTCTGCGGTGCAGTTGAGAGTCGACGCGCCCGTGGCTGCGGGCTTGCTTTGCTTGAATCGGCCTGTTCAGCCGCAAAGGCCAGAGTATCAAGTCGGGAAGAGTTGCTCCGAGCTGGACCATTAGATGCGTTCTGTCGGCCAGAAGATATTGAATGTCTGTTGCGCTTGCTGGCTTGGCCGAAGTTCGACTGGTCCACGTCCATGGCGAAGGAGGACTCCAGTTCAAAATTGGAATTCCAAGGATTGGTTCCCTGATCAGGGGTTAGGCTTATCCCAGGATTGGAGTCATCAGAGTCATTACTTGGAAACTGCTTCTCCGTGCCAATGCCAGCTATGAGAGTAGTGTCCATTGGCGCCACCGACAGAGATTGCTCAGCTGTGGAGGCTGGATCTGGTGGGCGATACTGTGATCTAGACGAATTAGGACTTGCTTATGACAGCATGATTTGATGTTCTTACTTGCGGATGAGATCTGCTTCGTCTTCGTCTCCATGCATGCGGCTGATGTGCTGCTTGAAGTTGTCGAGACGTGGCCATATCTTCTCTTTGTTTCGACAGGTCTCAGAAGCACATTGATAGGAATTTGTCGTAGCACCAATACGATGAACACTCTTCTTGTGCCTGATGAGATCATTGATCGTAGTGAAGCCTCTATCACCACGTCTGCAGTTCGCCTGGTTGCATTTGAAAGGTTTAGAGTGCTTGAGCATGTGCTTCCTGGCGACTTTTAGTTAGCTCGACTTCAAGCAGACTTGCATATAAACCTACTTGTGATCAGATTTGCATTTGGATACCTCTTTACACTCTTGACACTTGAATTCCTTTCCCTGGCTTCGGCTACTGTATTGAGATACTTGGTCTGAATTACTGGGCATCCGATACATGTCCGCAGGCTCACTAGGAGCAGAGGCGACGGTGATGTTGCCAACCTGGAAGGTCACATCTGAGGGGAGCTCCTGGTCACAACGTTCCGGGTCATTGCTGATTATGGAATGGGGCGGATGGGTGTAATATCCAGAGTCCGATCTAGGTGCGATGCTATCTATGTCTGATCCGGGGCCATCACGGTACGTTCCATATTCCATGTTGGGGTGAGAGAATGAGTGCCGTGCCATGGAGGCAATGGGATTCCTTGGACGTTCTGAGCTCCATGGTGCGTCTTCATTGTAGAACCGAGTGATAGGATTGGCATTGTTTTCTATAGTATTGCGGGGATCTACGGCAGAACGTGAACGTGACATGGAAGGTACCGTCAGAAGAGCGGCATTGGACAAGGTAGGGTCAATGGCTTGACCGTAGTTCATTGGATTCATTGGCCTTGCACCACTCACACTCCTGGCTTGACGAAATTGAGGAGAGGGAGTAGGCCTCCGGACATTGTTGCCCGCTCTTGAGGCTTGCGGAGTCCATTGGGAGAATGAGGTATCACCAGCGGACTGTGACGACGAAGCGTCATAAAACTGCTTTCGTCACTACATGCTCAGACAGTACAGGTAGAATCACATACAGACGTGTTGTAGTTGAAAGGCGGATAATTGCTGTTGTTGCTCGGTTGAGACATGTCTGCTACTGCAACCAGGTTAGCACTGCCCCAGGCATCAAACCCCTCTCTTCGCAACAATAGTCCTCCACATTGGGCGTCTGGGGATCAGACGAACCCAAGGAGGAATTAATGATGCTGAAACACGACGAATAGACAACGATGGACGGGACAGAGCAGAAAACAGCACCTACGGGACTTTCAGCCTGCAGCCTTATGCCTGACTGTTCGCCTCAGTGGAGTGAGAGAGGTTCACAACTGTCGAGTGCGCAAGGTGGTTGCATTAGTAGTACTGCTGGGCAGCTCACCGCCCCCGCGCTGACGACGGTAAGACGTCTGATGCCCTGATTCGAGCGAAGAGCCTCCGGTGGAGCGCATCGAGGGACCTCTGTGTCCCGCACAAGGATTCCGGTGTAGGATAAGGAAAGGTCCGAGGAAGTGGGCGCAGAATGCTGGGCGGCGGGCGGACACGATGAGGGCTGTCTGCAGCTGTCAGGACTCGCGATGGAGGTGCGGGTCCTGAGCGAGTGGCATCACGACGGACAGCGAAGAGTGAGGCTCTCTAGCTGGTTTTGTCGCGGGCCCAGCACCAGAGCGAGCACAGCGGGCGGCCTCTGAGCGATATTGCAGACGAGGCAAAGGTTTGCCTTCTTGCTGCCTTGAGCTGGTGCCGCCAAGCGAGCGAGCCGAAACAATGCATCACCCCAACGGGAGACGCCAGCGACGAGGTCGAGTGGCTGTGCCGAACGTCCTCCAGATCGACGCCGTCCAATGGGGTAGTGGTCGTGCCCGACGCCTGATAGTCACTCGACCTCTCACCACAAGAGGTCCTTCGCCATCGCTGTCTTCCCTGCCGCGCTCTGCTGTGGCTTGCTGGATGCTGGATGCTGGACGCACCGGTCGAGCTCGCTGTCGTCCTCGACGCAGGCCGCGCGCAGAATCAACCTCGACGCATGCAGTCAATATCATCAATATGGATGTTGCACCGACATCCGCACTGCAGACGCTGCGCATCGCCAACGGCCTCCAACACTATGCTACGTTTGCAATATAGAGGTGTTCCCAGCTGGGAGGACGGTCCCTCTCATCACACTGGGGGCGACATCATATAAGCCCGACGGGCCAATCGCTGTTCGATGCTGCGACGCTGCACAGCCTGGTGAACTCTGCGACTGCCGCATTCGTATCGCGATATGCCTCCGGACGCAGCTTCAGATGCGCCAACACTTACCCCGAGCCAATGACTGTTCTCATGTCGTTTCGGCCTCAGAGGTATGCCTCATCTCAAGGATGGCTCATGATGAGCAGCGGGTCAGGCGGGACAGCTCCTCGGTTCACGCACATGGCTAGCTCGCTCAGAGGGCTGGACTTGATGTGAGGGGAGAGGGGTGTCAAGCACCCAATGCCATTCTGCTAGAGGACGAAGCTCACCAACTCTCGGAAATGCCAAGTACGAAACGGAAAAGAAACTACGCGCTGTAAACGATAGGAATGCGCCAGAGATGCGTCCAAGGCTGTCATCAGTCGTTCCGATGGATCAACCATGACCAGAAACCTTCTACACAGTGTACGCCAATTGCGAAAGGGATATCGAGCAGAAGATCCAACCAAAACGTCTAACATCAAGATCCAACAGTCAAATCGTCCATCGTAAAGTAAAAACAAACGAAAGTAATATGTCCAACATCACGTCATCTCGTCTTTATCGTGTCCTTCATCCAACATTCATTGCCATCTCAATGCCCCTGAAATTGATAGTGCTGCTGCTGATTCGGCATGTATGACATGTCGTGAAATTGCCCAGTCTGATATGCGTCGAAGCCCATATCAGGCATGCCACCATTGGCGGACATGTTCTGCGGCTCTTGTGTGAAGTAATTTGCTCCGAGCGTATCGGTCGAGAACGGCGTTGTGTCGACCGGTGAAGAGGTCAAGAACCCCTGGTTGCCCTGCCCGATAGCTGAGATTGGAGTCATGGGGAACCGGTTTGGCCCACCCTGCATGTTGCCATTATGGTATGGCTGATTGGGTATCTGAAGCCCGTTGACATAGACACCTCGTGCTTTGCTGGGATCTTGAACTTGCGGGTAGGTGCCGCCAGGAATCTTGCCGCCGTTGTTGGCAACATAGTTGGCGTAGTTGCTTTTCTGGACCGGTTGCTGATTGTTGTACATCATTTGCGGCGGTGGATAGGTGTGCATGACATTGGAGGCCACTGCGCCAGAGGTATCCTGGTTGAGGTGCCCGAAGGATGGATCAAGCGCTGCCGAAATGTTCGCATTCGGGTTATACCGTGACGGGTTGTCGACTGGCGACTTGCTCGGCGTTCCGGTGATCTTGCGCGACTCCGGAATCTCCACCACAGGGCTGATGATGGTATCAGCATTCATCTGCTTCTGCTCGACCAGTGGCAGGATAGGCATGCTGATCTGCTCCATGTGCTTTGCAAGGTGAACAGTCAACTTCTTCCAGCTATTGCAGATGTTGCCGCAGAACCGACACGGCTCGTCCTTTGGCTGCTTCGTCGTATCACGGCGGCACCTTTCGACAAGAGTCCAGATATCGTCGTCCTTGCCTCCATACCCTGGCTGCCAGCCAGACGTATCTCCCGAAGCGTCCTTGTTCCCGCGGCCAGTTCGAGCTCGCGGCTCAGCAATCTTATGCTCTCGGACTAGATGCTGAACAAAGTTGTCCTTCCGATAGCAAGTGTGATTGCAGTCCTGGATCTGGCAGGTCCAGTTCTCCAATTGGCGATGCCGTTCGTTCTCGTGCCTCACCCAGTCCGCCTTGCGCTTGAAGGACTTGGGCTCACCACAGTTCGGGAAGGTACAGGTGAATGGCTGTACATCTTCGTGCACGTGCTTCGTCCAGTCAGAAGGCTTGTAGAACTTCTTCACCTTGAAACAAAGCGGACATTCGAACTCTGCGGGCAAACGCTTCACTGGAGGCAGAGGCACGCCGGACGGGAATTGCGCCGAGATGACTGTGCCCTCTGTGGGCTGTTCTTCATCATCTGAAGATCCAGGGGCGGTGATCTGGAAGCCAATAAAGGGCGCATCAGAGTCTTTGTTTCCAGCTCGAGGAGGAAGCTGTTTAGACTCTCCACCAAGTTCAGTGCAAAAGTCCTTAGACGCGCAATTGTGGTTTTTGACCGCATTGAGATGCTTGACTCTGAACTCAAGAAGGCGTTTGTATCTCCTCATTTGTTCTTGCGTGATCCTCTCAACCATATAGTCAACTAAACGAGGGTTGAGTTGTCTGGCGTGGGTCTTGAATCCCTCATAAGTCGGTATGATGGGGTCAGACCGAACTTTCAGGTCCATGGTAATAGCTTCTTGCGCGTCGTCATCGTCGTCGTCTCCTGCATGGCTCGGCTGGGGCGACAGTTTCATGGCCTCGGTCTCTGCTAATGGTGACGTTGCAATTGTAGGCATTGGGGGACCTCCATGCTGGGTCATTAGCTCAGCAAGACCGGGAGACTTGCCCAGATCGCTTCTGCTTCTGCTACGCCTAATTGCGGCGCCGGCTCTCTGCAACCATGGGCCAGACGTCGCGGAAAGGTTTGCTGGGTTAGGTGGCCCAACCATGCTGTGATTGGCAACACTGGTATCCAATCGAGGTGACTTCGGGCGGCCCCAGCTTCCCATGCGCCGTGGCTTCTCCGGCATTGGGTCCTTCATCTTCTCGAGGGTAGTCTCTACAGGCTGCTGGACTGGAATACTTCTCTGGCGCTTCAGTACATTGTTCGAAGGTGTACGCTTGGGCAAAATGCTCTCCAAGAAACTGGGACGTCGTTGTCTCTCCTTGCTCTTCTTGAGATCCGGGGGTTCAAGGGCCTTAATAACACCTGGAGCAGCTCTAATACTCCCCAGGTCAGACTCGCTTAATCGACGTGATCCAAGAGTAGCAGCAAGCGAGGCTGATTCGACATCTCTGGCCCTTGTCCGGAATCGCATAATTGCAGCGTTCGATGTCGGAGGCTGATATCGATGTTCTTCCGATACTGCAACTGGCCCATCGTTCCATGGACGAATCGCCACGGTTGTGGAAGCTTCGCCTTCAATCGCAGGAGGATAGTCAGAGTCATCAGCTTGGCCGCCATTCATATCAATCGCAGCTGGAGGCGACTCTGGTACAGCAGACTCGTCGTCGTCCTCATAGTCGTCATATTCACTGCGCTCGTCGATGTAGACACCAGGTCCTGGGATGCCTGAATCATCTGGTCTGAGAAAATCGGTTCGCACACCAAGCCCATACCGATGAGCGTCGTTGGTACTTTTCGCTCTAGGTCGAGTAGCAAGCGGCTTCAGGAAGTTATTAGAAGAACCACCATCTCCTGCTTCGCTGCCGACCTCACTCTTTGCTAGCCATGAATGCACCTCTAGCTTCTTCTCATCTTTGAGTCTTTGTTCTGTGATCTCATCGAGAGTGGGAACCCATGCATCGTTCATAGCTTGTCGGTCATCAGGGCTCAAGCCCACTTGCCCTGAGCCTGCACTCGGCAGCCAATTACCCTCGTCATCCCGCTGAGCGCTCCTGACAACAGGCTGCACCCTCACTTGTTGTTGCTGGGGCTCTTCTTCATCAGAAGACTCCTCATTGTGGTATGGTGATAGGTGAGTCTTGGACTTGTGACTACCGTGACTACGCTTGCTCATGGGTCGGCTGATATCAGAGGCGTCATCGCCGGTGATATACACAATTGGGCTTTGAAGATGGTTGGGCCGAGGCTGTGGGTTCGCCAAGGTCGCACCACTTGGGCTATTAGTCAGCGCAGGGCTGTGTTGTTGCTTCCTGGGTGTAGAGTGAGCCGTCTGCGTTTTGGGTTGGGGTGGTGTCGACTGCATGTCAGCCGGATTGTACTGCATCTGGGCTACGTGCATGGCTCTCTGGCTGTCGTCCGGTATCATGGGGCTTGAGTTGTTGGTCGGACAGGGCGACATTAATTGTGATGATGATGGATGGGGACCGTATCCTGATATCTGCGCCTGAGCTTCGAATGTGTTCAAAGTCTCAGTGGTAATAGGAAGAGTGAAGTGGTTAAAGGAACTTCCGTTGTTGTCGCCGAAGTTGAGATTGGAAAAATCCTCATTTAGATGGTACGGACCATTGTAGTTCGGCGTAGGGGCAAAACTGCTAAGATCCTGATAGTTTGGGTCGCTGGTATAACCTGCGTCCGGACTGAAGTGGTCGACGGAATGGGAAGGAGATATGCTTTGGCCGTTGCGGCTATGCTGTCCCGGTGATAGACTGTAGATGTTCTGCGCGTTCATGGGTATCTGCGCAGGAGGGTAAGATGAATACTGAAGATGTGAGTCGATGGATGAGCCTGTGTATGCCGTGTTCGGTGTGAAGACTGTGTCTGAGGAGTTTGGCGCCAGGCTGGACATGGAACTATAGTCGATCATGGCCGGCTCAGCTGAGAAGGTGAATCCATCTTGAAGGAGGATGGGCCCTGAAGAGACAGGAAGAAAGTTGTTGACGTCTTCTTCAGGACGTCGCTGCTGGGGACGCTGGCCATTGAAAGCCTGCGGCCGGGAGTCGACAGAGGGCATTGTGTTCATATGATTGGTGCCCCGCGAGAGGCAGACTCCGGGCGATTCTGCACAACGGAATGGAGCGTGGCGATAACGAAGGATCAGAGTCAATCAGCGGCAGATCCAGACGAGCGGAAGTAACGTGACCGGCGTACTCGAGGCTTAAGGTGCCATGAGTGCTGCCTGGCGGCGTAGACAGATGTCGTGCGGATATTAACCGGTGCGGATAGGCGAAACAGAAGGAAACAGCAGCAGGTCAGCGCGTAGAGAGCGAGGCGCGGGGAGAAAAGAGAGAGGCGGGAAATATTGCAGTGACAGGAGAGACGTTGGATTGATGAAGGCTCTCGGTGCGGGATCCGCCTCGCGCAGGGATAGGATGGCAACGGCGGAGGCTAATGGGCAGTGCCTGTCCTCCACGAGAGAGAGCGTCGGCCACGATGGTTCGAGGGAAGCGTTTCGAGATGAGAGCGCGAGCCACAGGTGGGGAACTGTGGGCGACGAGATCGCTGGCGGGAGATGTGTTGGTTTCTGCAGTAGAGGAGGGCCAGCCGCAGCATGTAAGGAGAATCTCGAGGCACCGGTCAAGGCTGACTCCTTTCGAGAAGTCTCCAAGACGGGGTGGATGCCAAGGCGGACGCTTTGCTGCACCGAACGAGCTTGATGGGGACCCCGACTGCTCTGACGTCTGGCGAGGAGCAGAAGCGCTGGAGACGACGCAGAGGGATCGAGAGCAAGCGCGATGACGAGATAGAGGGGAATTGCTGCGACTCGAGGCAGATTTGCAGAGATGCGCGACACTTCTCGGCGGACACCCTGGGCCGCACAGCCCCAGCCGTCTCCAAGAAGCGAGCGCTGGAGAGACGGACGGGCCTGGGAGTGGCTTAGAGGGCCCGCGATGCGCTGATATCGCGATACCGTCCCGGGCCTTTTAATTTGTACGTCCACGCTCGCGCTCTCTGTCCTCCGGCATGCCATCAGCACCCTCGAGTGCAGTCGCGCTCGTTGCTCGCGGTTGAGGCTCGCGAGAGACACATCGCGGTGGTGTGTCTCTTGAGTGACGCGGCCGGCGCTTAGGACCGCCAAGGGTGCTATATAAAGCGTACCAAGCCCATCGAGTACTGCTATTCTCCCACGAGGACATATATATCTCAGCCAAACAGGGACTCGCTAGAGACTGCAAGAAGGATGCGCTCCGCTCAGTCTAGTCGCCCCCAACGGCGCGCGCTCTGTCAGTCTCTACAGCATCACGACCGCGCGCTTGACGGAACCCAGAGGATCAAAGAGCATCGAAGCTTCTCTCAGCCCTGCCGCATCCGTGCCCGCTCCCGTTCACCGTTCGCCATAAGCCGATGGCGTTCCACAGTGGGGCGGTCGGAGGCTTGACCTGATCGCGGGAGCTCACGATGAGACTGCACAGAATGTGTACAGCTGCTCTCCACGCTGTACTGCGTGACGTTGACCCTGTTGAACTCATTGGAGTAGACATGTCGAGCAGCGTCGGTTGGAAATTGCCGTTTCGGAGAGATGCTTGGCGCAAGAGAGCCACTTTATGCAGTCTGCCTCCTCCAATAGCAGCCGCTAGTATGCAGCATGGACTATGCTGACTGTAATGCGTCCGTGATGTGTGGCGGTTACCTTGTAAGAAGTCGCCCGGACTGCGACTCTGTGTCTGTAACGGGCATGCTGAAGCAGTCCTAGAAGACGATTGGGGTCCTGGAGATCGAAATCGGACAGTCGTTCGGATTTAAGACGTCCCGTTCGCAATCGCCCAGCTCACACTTTGATCGGTCATCCAGCCCATCTTTAGTAGAGCAGAGTTGTTGATGACGGATGCTAGTCTCGATGCTGGAGTAGTTCCGCGCTTAGAAACCATCCAAGATCCGGCTGTGGCTGTTCGTGCTACGGAAGGCAGACTGGTCAGACCTGCGAATCCTACCATTGAGCGTTTGTGGCTAGTCCGAACAGGTACCAACATCCGCTTCAATAGTCCACGAGATACCAACCATCAGTTGGTACAGCTTCAAAATTATCTTCAGCTGCGTTAGTGCCATCCACACTGACATGGGACATTTCCAAGCAGCTCGATGCTTCGGCCGAGTAGAAGACCGCAGTAGCATTTGCTCGCGACACGAGAACTGCTTGGAGAGTGCGACTACGCCGCAAAACCAACATGAGCTGAGGCTCAGTTCCAGCACTATCGATCGTCTAGTGGGTGTTGGATAATCACGGCAACATTTCGCGCGTGAAGATTGGGTTATGGTGGTTCAGCGGCGAGAGCATGATGCAGGTACCCGACCACAGCTTGTTTCCAGGTTGCTCCACACAATGGTGAAACAGACTGCGGACTGTGGCGGATGGCGGTGCTCGTTGCATCATATCGATAAACAAGTGCTGATAGGATCTTTGTGCGGAGCAGTGCTGAAGCACGAGGCTCTTTTGCCGCAGCATTCGGCACTTGGCGGACATATAGACATATACCCACGATATCCGGAGCAAAGGATTTGCAATCTCTCGCTAGCCGTAGCAGAGCCGGAGATGAAATGATTGTTGAGTTTCAGAAAGTCTTCTACTTGTGCTGCTGCCTAAGCCGTTTTGCACAGTAGCATGCTGGGGCCATCGTAGAGGATGCATCAACCAAACACTGTAACGTCCGGACTTCTCGAGCACTTCGCTATCGCCACAGAGGAGCGACTGTGCTTCAGAACTCAAGCTCGAAACTCCTGATGCTCGGAGCGGATATGGAAGGGGTGGTGGATCTGCAATGTCCACGCGGTTGCAGCAATGGTGAATGTATAAGACGCAGATGCACTAGGTGCAGTATCAACTCGTGACATCGCAAATTCTACGCCATCGCGTAGATTCTCGAATAGTGAGGTATAGAAGATGCTTCAGTGCAGTAGGCAGAGCTCTGGTGGACCACTGCTCGTAGACTGCTCTCCCTTCACGGTCTCGTGCCTGTAGAAGAGGTGCGCGCAATCTGTAGAGCACCGAGTGGTTCGCCTGCGCCATCAGCAACGCTGCTTCAGGCCATGACAGGTCCCATATCTTATCTCAATCGGGGTTTGACAGCTTACTGTGCCTCCAAAAGACCGACGGACGTGGTCGACTCAGCCAAATGTCCGCTGATGCAGTCCTCAAGGGGCAGAGGTGGAGCTGGTGGAGGCAGCATCTACCGAGTGGTGAAGTGGAAATAAGGGTGCATCTATTTGATGAGCGGGCGTGAGGCTCTTCATCCTGACGCTTAAGCTTTTCCGTCGGCGCGAGGAGTTTGGTTGAGGCCACGGTCCGCCTGAGGGCAAGTCAAGGGTCCTCAAGCTTCTCGGGCAGGCGGAGACTAGAATCGGCAACCAACGAGCGTACACCGGCGCGGAGTTGCAGAGCTTCAAGGCCAGCATGGCGGGTGACGCTGTCTCAGATAATTCTGCGCTCCCCTCAATTGCCATCTACACCTGCGAGACCTCGTGCCATCTGCCACCTCGCACAGCAACAGTCAAGCAGCAGCGCCGCTGGTAGTGAGTTGTCCTGCGTCACCAAAACTGTGTTTGCATGTGACGGCATCACAAGTCGACAGCGAACCACCCCAGGCATCACCTACCATTGAGCGGCCACCAGTCATCTTTCCGCCCTTCTTACCCCCTCGCATCCTCCTCCCACCATCCTACGACCCCTCTACGCATCGGATACCTCTTCCCTCCAAGCTGCAACGCTGCTACCCGAGACTACCATGGTTGTCCAAAGCATTCCAGCGCCTGATGCCCGGGACCTCCTCCCACCACTGCTCGCGTGCCTCTCGACTGCGAGTGCCTCAAAAACACCTCCACCCGCTCTTCTGCCCCTCGTCTCGCCCATCCTTCGCCAGCGACTCCAGTTGCTTGCATCGGACGAATGGCTCACTCTGTTAGCCTGGGACCCCCAGGTGGCGGCGGGGCTGCCCAAGGTCGTTGATAAGTTAAACGTAGAGCCGCATCCGGTGTCGGGCGAGATCGAGGTAGAAGAGCCAGACCACGTCCTCTACAGGCGGTCGGACCCCGAGACCATACACTCTAGGCTAGTACTTGGCGAATACGGTTTGATACCAGTCTTTCTGTGGTGCACAGGAGGCGACGACGGCAGCCGGTGGAAGCTGTCAGAGCTGCGGGGCATCGAGGACGAGGATGACGGCACAGAGTGGTTTCCCAGCATGAGCGAGGCCAACGAGGCCGGCTTCCGGCGCAAGAGAGCTAAGACGAACAGCGATGCGCAGGTCCCTACAACCACCGTCACATCTGAGCCAGAGCCCGCGAAGCAGGAGGACAACGATGACGACGCATATTGGGCAGCATACGACCGAACGCCTGGAGGCACGCCGCAGAAGCGATCACCAGCCCCGATGACAAACTCGCGCGTCCAGCTGCCGTCGCAGTCAGAGCTCGAATATTTTGCCAGATACGCGATGGAGGTCCAGCCTGCGATGGACGCGCATGACCCAGATGAAGAGGGTCTGGCACCGAACGAATCTACCCTGAACGGCAACTCGCTCAACATACAACGCAAACCCCAAACCGAGCCTCTAGAGACTACGAATCTAGGTCCGAACGGCTACGACTCGTCCCTCCCTCCCGCATTCGAGCATACAAATGGTGTCAATGGGCTGAATGGCGTGAGGAGAGATTCCCATGGAGACGATAAGGCAGAGCACATCGAGTCGATCGAGGAGGAGCGATACGCAGCACTGAACCATCCCCGGCCTTCCTCTTCTGCCTCCACAAACTCAGTAGAGAAACTAGAGCGAGAGGCGGAACAAAGCAGTTCAGCCGAGCTAGCTATCAAGCAGCACATCAGCACAGATATGAAGAGCTTGTTCCGCCTCGCGCGAACGGCAGGCATCGATCGCGAAGAGTTTGAGCGCATCGTCAGGAGAGAGCTCGAGGTCTTGCCGCTTCTAGAGCAGGACGACTGAACGCATGTTCTCGATGCAGGCACTTTCGCATATCTCATTCGCATGTTTTCGTATTGGGCACGAAGGAAGGAAAGAGAAGGGGTCAAAGTTGAATACTACGAGAGCGGCATTGCATTGCATTTCCAGCACCGGGTCTACGCATTATGGGCTCCCTCAGCATCTTCGCGGCGTTATTCTTATTAGCATAGTTGCTCTATGTTCATGTTCGGGCGCTATAGCATTTGTCTTGATATCCATACTTTTTGTATATAAATTGACGAGTTTCTGAATAAAACATCATCATTACTGAAGTATCATTCTAGGGCGCTTCCTATGATTCTTTGACTCTCGGCCGCTGCCAGGTATTTTGAGAGGTAATATAGGTGCTAAGGGGAACACGCCAGACGTGGAGAGGAAGAAGATGCTAGCTTAAGCAACAGCCCCTATCTATACCCTTAGACGCGAGCCGATCTAACATATTATTAGTACATCAAGCCATCCATGCTGATAGATAAATGCTTACGCTTAAACCCAACTAGTTCAACTTCAGCTGTTCTTACCTACAACCTAGCTTATTCACTGATACGACACAGCAAAGCTCTCGATAGCACTACTTCTTCACAGACATCGAAAGCGGGATATAGCATCAAGAAGAAGTAGAATAAGATTTGGATAACAGGAGGTAAGTGCTGATGAACGAGCGACGATCCCACCGACATCGTACTACGAGACAAACTTACCCAGCAAGGAGAATCCGAGCTCTAAAAACTAGAGCATTTAGGTATTTAAGCGGTTACTCAGATCGCAAGGATGGGCTACAGGAAGCAAGCAAGCACGTGTGCTCTTTGCAACCCTGCAGTGCATATCATTGGAGTTCATAGTTGTGAAAATTGTGCTCTAGAAGCTGTGTGTGATAGATTCTAGATACAAGATCTGGAAGGACGGTATTTTCTCGGTGTGAGGACTGACTTAGGCGCTAAGAAGCGTGCACCTTCTTAAGATCTGCTGAACGGAGAGGGATGGCGAGGGGAGAGGTTTGCAAATGGGCGTTGCTACGTTGCAAATTGGACAACGTCAAGGGCTGTGAGGACCGAGGGGGTTCTGGCGTCTTTGTGTTCTAAAGGTGCTTCATGGTGAGCGAATTGACAGCTTGATGAGGAGGAATACAGTGCGTAGATAGGATCTTTATTGCAGCAGGTCTTGGATCCAAGCGCCACGAGGAAGTGTAAGTTGAGTTTGAGATTAAGGCAGTATTGCCGAAATCGGCAAAGAAGTGTAAGATACGTTTGTTATACTACATATTGGCAGCTAACTATGATTGCCATATCTGCTCGTTCTGACTAAGTCTGAAGGCTTAGATGCATTCTAGCCCATGCAAGCCATGCCGAAATGTTTGAGCGTCGTAGAACCCCATAACGCCAGCCTTGGTATCCCCATGTGGACTTTTGAGTCTCATCATCTCGGTAGCTTTCGGCCTATCTCGCTGCTCACGCCTTCCTCCTCTTGCCGCTGCCACCAGCCGGCTTCGCACCAGTCTTTATCTGCTCCAAAACGTCTGCGACGTTATTGCTCGACACGTTGAAGCTCCTGTCGGTCTCGCTTCCACGGCCAATCTCTTCCACGACATTGTTTGGATCAGCTGCGCCGATGACTGGCACCTCAGAGGCGAGCCATTGCTGGAATGGCTTAGCGATGAAGTAGCCGTCTGACGTGAACCATCGGGTGAACGGAGCGCGGATCTTGATCGTCTGTGAGGGGTTTGAGTTGTACGGTGAGGGTGTGAATGTGACTTCGGCCTCGTAGATTGGGATGTGCTTCTTGGTATGGGTTGCAATGCGGACCTGCACGATCATTAGTCTGGATATCGTAGGAGTTGTGCAAGCACGATTCGCGCAGAGTGTGTTGGTCGTACCTTCCCTGTTTTGCCCTCACCCTCATATACGGTGCCCTTCTCCACGAACCATAGCCAGTACGAGAATACCGAGTTCAGAACGAAGTATGCGATCACTGCAGGCGCCGTATATGGCTTGGTAACCTCCCAACCGAACTTCCAGTCGAAGTAGAAGAGGACTCCAGCGATGGCGACGGCAGAGTAGCCTAGTGCTAACCGCACGTCTGTCTGAGTGTGTATTTGCTTAAACTTGAGGAAGTGGAGGTAGTTTGGCAGCGCGTCGTCGGTGGTGTTCTTGAGATCTGCGGCTCTGTTAATTGGATACTGCCTTACTTGCTGGGTTTCTACGCACCAGCGAGTGAATGGACAGCGATTTTCGTGGTTGCCGACATTTCGACAAGGAGAAGACTTTCTTGATATTTGTGAGACTATGACCGTAGGCGTTGGGAGTGGAGGCAGAGCTCTGGGAAATAGGTAATGGTCGCGGTACCTTAATGGTGTAGGTGGCCTTCACGCTAGAGAGCGCGACCCTTGTCGGTCGATTTCCGTCATTGCGCCGCGATGGAGCTCTTCAACCTCACCAGCCCGCCGCCGCCCTGCCCGCTCCAACAACCTCCTATCTCTCCCTGAACGCCTGTCTGCTCCTCTCAAGATGGCGCAGCCTGTGGTTCAGACCATCCACCGGGATCCGGCCCTGTTGTGAGTGCACTGCTGTTTACGGACGCGAAGTATTGAATGCTGATATTGTCGCAGCTGGTGGATCCTCCTCCCTATCACGGTGGTCATGGTACGATATCTCGACTTCGCCGACAACACTTTCAGCTGACAAACTCCCAGATCCTGACCGGCATTCTCCGTCACTATGCCATGACCCTGCTCCAGACAGCGCCGAAGAAACAGACACTCCCACAAATACGGCAGCAGCGGTCCCTCGTCCGAGGCATCAATCTCAGGGCGAACGCAAACGTACTGTCGCCGGCCTCTTTCCAGGCTCGGAAAGCATACATGGTCTCAGCGTATCAGGAGGGGAAGTTTTTGGCAGACCCTGAGTCGAGAGGCAAGCCGAGGCCGAATCCAATGTCGGACCCAGCTGCAATGGAGGGCATGATGGGGATGATGAAGGGCAACATGGCCATGATGATTCCCCAGACTCTGATCATGGGCTGGATCAATGCCTTCTTCTCGGGCTTCGTCATAAGTGAGTACAACTGCGCCCTACCGATCCCATACAGGTCGGCGATGTCGTGTTCGCGCCTCTCAATTCTCCAAGTAGGGTGCAGACACCCCAACTTGGACCGATCTTGCAGGACTGCTGTAACAGCTAGGTGGGATCCCACTCAAGTGGTGATTGAGAGTTGAAGTGCTCCTGCAAATCTTTCCACACTACGGTGTCTGTACCTTTTGCCCGGGCCTCCCAACTGTAAACACCAATCATTGCGGCATTGCTAATCACTTTGATTCACAGTGAAGCTCCCCTTCCCCTTAACCCCACAATTCAAGTCCATGCTGCAATCCGGCGTGGGCACGCGTGACTTGGATGTACGGTGGGTGTCCAGCTTGTCCTGGTACTTCCTCACCTTGTTTGGGCTTCAACCCGTGTATAATTTCATTTTGGGGAGCAATAATGGTAAGTCAGCTCTCCAGTCACCAGGTTCCATCCACCTCCTTGTTTTGGGCGAGCTGACACGCCCTGTTCAGCTGCGAGCCAAGTCACGCAACAGATGGGCCAGATGAACCCAGGCGCAGGAATGATGGGGCCCGAGCAGGACCCCGATAAGCTGTTCCTGAGCGAAGCGGAGAATTTGGAGGTTTTGGATCACCAATGGATTCTGGACGGGGTCGAGGATCGCCTGCTGGCCAAACTTGCTGCGTAGAAGGAGGCGCAAGATGGTCAAAACATGACGCAGGAGTCCCAAATATAGGTGAAGTATCGAAAGGCGGCACGCGAAGTTACACAGGACGCCCGCCAGGTAGTTTATCATCCCACGCTGCCGTTTGCGCCTGATCCGCTCTTCCGGCCGCGAGATAGTCAAATTCTATGACAGAACTTACAGACGCGAAGCAATACTGCCAGCCTAATACTGTGGTTGTGGCATCGTGTCAAGCTTTACATCCGGGGATATCCATCCAGTTCGTGTTAGTGGGCGTCGCCAAGCTATCAGTTCTGGGCACATGAAAGCCGCCACCGAAATGGCGAGACGAATGTTCATCCAAAAGAATGACGGCAGAGCCGCCCCGGATAAGAGGCATCCCCACGACCATCCAGCACGGGAGGGCAGATGTTGCGGTGCAGGCGCGGACGCAGGGGCAGGATGCCGACCCGAAATGGCTTTTCCTCAACACGCTTCCCCGCCATCCATCACCGTGGTCCTCCACCACGAATCGTTAACATGCGGGTCGAACCGCCCCCAATTGTGCGCGTGGTGCGTCGTGCGCCCCAGCGCCCGATATTGAGCACTTTTGACAAATTGCACCAAGTTACTAGCCAGCAGTCGATCGATGCGCGCGAGAGTTGACCGTCGTGTGAGGCCGCCTCGACACCAGCGGGTCGGATTCAGAGACGATCCAGAGACGCCTCTGCTCTGCAGGCGTTCTTTCTTTCGCATTCCCTTCCAATTCCTCGTTAGGTGTCAACGAGTATAGCGGCACTCTTCCCGTTGGTCGCGATGTCGAGCGCCCTTTTGGCGACGTATTGCAAGCTTTAAGGCAAACGAAAGCACCGCCCTGCCTGTGCTGCCTGACTTGAAGGTAAGAGCAGGAGTCCGCCCCATCTCAATCTTCCCTCTGCTTGCCAGTGGACGCCCGCCCTCCATCTCCGCTCGACCCCTCTCGTCCTGCAACTCTTTCTCGGGTTGACTCGCCGCGCCTGCGTCTCAATCGGGTCCTGGCGGTCCTCCAGCGTTTCTTTTCTGTGCCTACCACCCATGCCGCCAGGTCAGGTCCAGGATCCTGTCATGCAGGTGCGGGAACACACAAACAAACACACATTGTCCCCTCAATATGTGCATCCTCATCGTCGTCAACATCCCATATGGTAGGTGGTAATGTATCTCGCCTGTCGTTCCTCCCGTTCGTCGCTTCCCGTGCGTTTACAGCCCTCCGAGGAGCAGAACCTGGGGTTCTAGCACTAGCATTTACGTTCAGCTGCTTGGTCTTATTCGCTTCCGACGGCAGCAAACCGTGCGCCATCGGGTTCATGTCGAACCACGAGGGAGCATTAGTGTGTGCTTTGTGGCAGTGATCTACCGCATACATCGGTGACATTTCTTTTTATCTGAGGCTTCCTTTATCACCTTACTCCATACGACCACGCACGCCAGAGCAGACGCCCACATGCGTGTGGTGGCTGGGCCAGCTCATTCCAAGACATCAATCTGACCGGTCAAGCTGCACGTACAGGGATGCAGGGATCAGGGTCTCCAGGGCCCTTAGTGGCTTGTGCAATGCGGCTCTGCGAATGCTATTGACCATAAATGGGAGCAAAGCTAATGGGCTCAATCATGGTATACCACACCAAGACAGCGGGCGGTGCACGTCTGCTACTCGTTTCAACTGGGTTGCCTGCGAGAAGCCGTACACCAGCCTGTGCTTCGCCCCATCTTATACTTCCAAGCCTATCCCACCAATCTCCTATCGGTCACCGCACGTAGGCATTACTGCTACGACCAGTATCTATAGCAACCAAGCTGCTCTTTGGAAACTGAGCAAAGAGAGTATTGCCATCTGTATGTTGCTACGAAACGTAGGGTCTCGATTCTCTCCGCTTATCCTTCCAAAGCTGCATCAAGCTACTCGAAGCTTCGCACACCCCGAAGGCTCGACCACTGCTATCGCCTACTTGCCCAGCCAATCATTGCAAGTGTTTGGGCCCCCAACGATACGAACCCACGGTCACGTTTCGGACCGTCGCCGAAATGGCCGGGCTATATCAATTCGATGACCTCCCTCAGATACACATGCCAGACGAGACTCCTTTTCCAGGCTGGCCGAACGACTACATTGGCCATATAAACCCGTCTCGTCAGGACAGAACCCGCACGATCACACTCCACGGAGAGGACATGGACTTCGACGGTTTGAGAAACTACAGTCGGTCAACAATGGAGCCGATGCAGCGCTTTCTTCAGGGAGTTGATCGACCACCATTCGCTACAGGTTTCATTCATCCGAAGCTGGACTACATGATGGCACAGTCGACCCAGCCCTTTCGACAGTACGAGCAGCCATGGCCGGCCGTGGACTACATGGCTTATTCGCCACGCGATGGCTCCCCTGACAGAACATCCAATTCCGACAATTCCAGCCACTCAGCCCATACTGAGCTTCGATCGCCCAATTCTGCGCACATCATGCCGTGCAGGAGCCCAGACAGCCTCCTGTCTCCCTATGCCCATGATAATCAGGCCAATGCCTTTTCACCCTTTCCAATCGCAGACCTTCAACGAGGCGGTACTTACAAATCGGACCTAACGACTACTAGCATCGATCCTCGAGATCTCGAGTACGACCATCAGCCCGAACCTATCGCGGAGGAGCAAGACCACGGCGATATGAAGCCCGAATATGAGTATGACCATGAACCAGTCTATCAGGTTCATGATCAGCGAGTGGATAGCGTCTCAGAGGTCTACCAGACGGCTTATCCTGACCCTGCTCGCGCTCGTGATCCAGAATCTGTACAACCCATTGGTACCGAAGGCGACTCATCCGACTCTGACTACAAGCCTTCATCAAACAAAGCCAACAAGAAGCGACGATCTTCCGCATCCAGCAGTGGCTCTGGTCGACAGCGACGCCGCAGCAGTGGTCGTAAGCTCTCCAATACACCAGCCTCTGGTGCTTCTACCAAGATTGGGAAGCGGACTCGCGGATCTAACCCATCAGCAAGCGCTGCCAAGGGTGCTGCAGCAAAAGCTGACGAAGGAGACGAAAGGCCTTTCCCTTGCCCAATGGCCCAATACGGGTGTCAGTCCACCTTTTCGTCCAAGAATGAATGGAAGAGGCACGTTTTCACACAACACGTTAAGCTTGGCTTCTGGCGATGCGATCTTTGTGCTACTACCGTTGACCCTGCGGACGATCGAACAGTTTACCACAACGACTTCAACCGCAAGGATCTGTTCTGCCAGCACTTGAGGCGCATGCATGCTGCTCCTAAGGCCGGTTCGTATACTTCTTCAAAGCACCCGAAGGAGTACCCTGTCACCGAAGACAACCTGGCGGAACACACTCAGCGCTGCTACCAGACGCTTCGTCCAGCACCACAACAGTCGTCATGCTTGTTCTGTAACCACAACTTCAAAGGTCCACAGAGCTTCGAGGAGCGCATGGAGCATGTTGGCCGCCATCTCGAGAAGGAACGAAAGACTAACGTTGTGCCAAATAACCCCGCTGAATGGAGGCACGATCCTGCTCTCGAACAGTACCTTGTCGAAGAGGGGTTAATCGCACATGACCGGAATAATGGATGGAAAATTGGCGACGGGAAGCCCAGGAGGTTTCATGGTGGATACGACGACGGGGAGTCCGAGGCCGATGATTGAGAACTAGGCGACAAACACTCAAGACGCTCGCTGTACATTATACGACAACAAAATATGGGATTGTGCCATGGAGTATAAGACGCGGGCAAGATAGGGCAGGAACTTGGGCTTCACGACTCTCTTTGCTCGCGACAAATCTTGGATACCCCTTTGGCGTTTGGGATACGTTATCAGGATATCTCATTGTGCCTTGATGTTCACGAAACGCATCAAACGCCAAAAACAGATTTCGTTTGTCTGATCACTGGATAGGATACCTCATAGATAGCTCTGTTGTATAATTCATTCGGTCTCTCGCTCATCATCTCACACGCCGAAATCGCATGACCTCACACACAGTGACTACCACACATACACAAGCTCAGCCCCTCCGTGACAGCCACTTTCGCAACACCACCCTGAGGCACCATCAACATCGTCACAGCATCTGTAGTCCTCCAGCCACAACGTCCCCGGCCAGTAACTTAGTACGATCTCCCATCCCACCGTCTCAGCCCCCGCCAAGTGCTGCATGGAAGCCTTCGATGCCCGTTGACACCTGATAAGGGTTTCTAATTCTCGATGCAAGCTACCGCAACGCACAAAAGGGGCCGCAGCACGTACGTACGGCTGTTTCTATATCAGATACTTGACACAAGAGCTAACGGGTAGTGGCATGCACGGTATGAGATTGGATTGGTATCCCGCGCGGGTGGATGCTCGTCTACGTGCAGAAGCACAGCCAACATTTGAAACCTTCGAGCATCATTCGGCTGCACTTGACTTCCTACCTCACATATGCGAACGCGTACTTGAAGATGATGGATGGAAGGCCTGACCCCGGCTTACAAGTGTCCCACGTTGCTGGATAACTTAGAGTTCTGACGAACTTTGGCACGCTTCCGGTCAAGGCCCTTGAGGTCGGTGGAGTGGGGCGCAGGTGGACGGGCCGAGCCTAACTACTTTAGGGTCACCGCATCGCTACATCCTGCCCGATCGTAAGTTGAAATCAATCGTCGTTGATTATTTTGGGGTCCTGGCTCTGCGCACAGCCGAACGGTCGATGTCGATACCTATCCGGAGACGAGGAAGGTGCGTTGGGGCGGTTGAATGTCGGATTGCTGGAAAAAGAAAATATCTCCCAGAGTTGTGATCCTACCGGTCATGTATCTATTTCGGCTCCAAACGCTTCGACCTCGATGTGCTCTGCTCTGCAATGCAGGTGCGTGGTGAAACGAATGATTGCCCCCGCGCAGCACGTTGCGTCAAGCCAAATCTCACCGGCGATGTTGATATGAATTATCTCGACATCATAAATTACACATCCGACCAATCGAGATGTGATGAATGACGATGCGCTGTCAAACCGTGCCTGAGGCCGCTCACAAGGAGTTGCCAGGCAGCAATGGCCCTAGAGAGTGAGGCTGAGACATGCAGATACGAACTTTTGGTCCTTCACTTGCTGCACCTTTGATTCTTTAGTCCTCTAAACGAGTGTGATCGGCCGCGTGAAGAAGAGCGTTATTCGCTACGCATCGCTTCGCGTGAGATTGCGCTTGTAGGTTGGGTTGATGTGGGTCGAAGGAAGATCGTGGTCGGTGCTTGGGGTGAGTAAGACGGATGCAGATGACGAATGGGAGATGTAGGGCTGATGGACTTCGTAACGTTTGAGCAAGAACCTTTTTCGACTACGTTTCCGACGTTCGCGAAAATCTCTATGAGGAAGGTCGTTGGGAGCTTGTTCACCGATTATACAGACCCCACAGGTTCCTGGAGTATAATCCGATGAACGTATTGTCTAGGAATGCGCTCGAGGTGAAAGTGTGGGATGTCACTCAACGTTGTCCACCGGATGAAGTGCACGGTTCTCGAAGAAGGCAAAGAAGGCAATCGACTAAACCTGGAGGACGGGTGAGTTGTACACAAGGCACTTTTGCCGTCTTTGAGCCGGCTCTTGGTGTCCAGTCCTTTGCTCCGATCGGAAGTCTCTGCTGCCTTGAGAGAGCCGCTCTGTTGGGTTTCGTACATGCCTGAGGACTTTGATTGTTGAAAGGAGGGAGACGTCGAAGGCCGTTCCAGACGTGTAGGGTGAGGAGGGATCTTCTGTCCCAGGCACACTTTCGCTGATCACGAGCAAGTCTCCCATTATGTCAACGTTATGATGCTGAGCTGTGGAAGAAGTAGCAAGAGCATCAGGTATGCTTGAACGCGTATCAGTGCTCCTAGACCGCTTCGACGTGTGGCCGGCCAAGAGAATTGGGAAGATGTTGAATCCTGAAGTGCTTCCAAGGACGAGCGAGGCAAGTAGAGCGCAGTGTATCTGCCGCAGATACTAACAATCAACGAAGTTTCTGTTGCCCAGAAACTTGTCCAGTAGAGAAGGTTCCAAATTCACAAACGGCTTAGCGCATCCTCAAAGCGTATAGTGCCGTGAATACTCTAGCACGTGCCGATACCCCAGTCAATCTACTCGGCAAA
Source organism: Lophiotrema nucula (assembly GCA_010015825.1). Taxonomy (NCBI): domain Eukaryota; kingdom Fungi; phylum Ascomycota; class Dothideomycetes; order Pleosporales; family Lophiotremataceae; genus Lophiotrema; species Lophiotrema nucula. Next base: position 267,554 of record ML977342.1, read on the forward strand.
ATGTATCGCCGAATGCCGCTTGGCATTAGGAAACGTAGCTTCTGGGAGCTCCGACGCGCAAGCACAGAGGAAGCATCGACGCTCCTTTATTTCGTATTCACCACCTTTCACCATGGCTGCTGCGGAGGGAGACCAATTCCTCAAGCAGGCGAGCGGCCGCAACACTCGAGGCTTGCTTCGAGTGATTATTCTAGCTTTGATTGCTGGCGCTGCTGTGAGCAGCCGTCTGTTCTCCGTCATCAGATTCGAGAGTATCATCCACGAATGTTCGTAGCACCCATCCAAACACAACATTGGAGGTTCAATTGGCTGATGCAATGTGTAGTTGATCCTTGGTTCAATTTCCGAGCTACGAAATATCTTGTTCAGAATGGGTTTTATAGTTTCTGGGACTGGTTTGATGACCGTACGTGCTTACGCTGCAATCCGCATACCCCTCTGTGCACAATATCTCGATCTCTCAACTAATGCAATTGATCATCAGGAACATGGCATCCTCTCGGACGAGTTACTGGTGGTACCCTATATCCCGGCTTGATGGTCACCAGCGGTGCCATCTACCACCTCCTCCGCTTCCTCACCCTCCCGGTCGATATTCGAAACATTTGCGTTCTTCTTGCGCCTGGCTTCTCTGGCCTCACAGCCCTCGCAACGTACCTCTTGACCTCCGAGATGGTCACCTCTCCGTCCGCCGGCCTCCTCGCTGCCGCCTTTATGGGCATCACCCCCGGTTACATCTCCCGTTCGGTCGCTGGAAGTTACGATAACGAGGCTATTGCCATCTTCTTGCTGGTTTTCACCTTCTTCCTGTGGATCAAGGCTGTCAAGGAAGGCTCGATGTTCTGGGGAGCGTTGACCGCATTGTTCTACGGATACATGGTGTCTGCGTGGGGTGGTTACGTGTTCATCACGAATCTGCTTCCCCTGCATGCTTTTGTCCTTATTTGCATGGGAAGGTACAGTCCAAGACTCTATGTCAGCTACACTTCGTGGTACGCTCTTGGAACGCTTGCGAGTATGCAGATTCCGTTCGTCGGCTTCTTGCCGATTAGGTCCAGCGAGCACATGTCGTCTCTCGGCGTCTTCGGTCTCCTTCAGCTGGTCGCATTCGTCGAGTACGTACGCGCCCAGATCCCAAGCAAGCAGTTCCAAACCCTACTCCGCGCCCTTGTCCTCCTCATCTTCGTCGTGGCCCTCGGCGGCTTGGTCCTCCTCACCGTCTCTGGAGTCATTGCGCCTTGGACCGGTCGCTTCTACTCTCTGTGGGATACTGGATACGCGAAGATTCATATTCCGATTATTGCATCAGTATCTGAGCATCAGCCGACTGCATGGCCCGCGTTCTTCTTCGACTTGAGCATGATGATCTGGCTGTTCCCAGCAGGTGTCTACATGTGCTTCCGAAAACTCACCGACGAACAAGTGTTCATTGTCATCTACGCTGTCCTTGCTAGCTACTTCGCTGGTGTCATGGTCCGTCTCATGCTCACTCTTACTCCAATTGTTTGTGTCGCTTCAGCAATGGCATTCTCGCAGATTCTGGACACCTACCTGGATGCAAAGACGCCGAAAGCTGATGCCAAGGAGAATGGGAGCTCAGATGCTGCTAAGGTCGCAGCAGCAGCTGTTTTGCCGGATGGCCTTCGATCTACCCGGAGCCCGCTGGTTGGCATCTACTCGTACGCCTCGCGCTTGACAGTCGTCGGAGCGTCGGCTGTGTATCTCATGCTCTTCGTGCTTCATTGCACGTGGGTCACTTCTAACGCCTATTCCTCGCCTTCAGTTGTTCTAGCTTCAAGGCTTCCAGATGGCAGCCAGCACATCATTGATGACTACCGAGAGGCGTACTACTGGCTAAGGCAGAATACCGCTGACAATGCCAAGGTCATGTCTTGGTGGGACTACGGCTACCAGATCGGTGGTATGGCTGACAGGCCGACGTTAGTCGACAACAACACCTGGAATAACACGCATATTGCGACAGTTGGTAAGGCGATGAGCTCACGAGAGGAAGTCAGCTACCCCATCATGCGCCAACACGAGGTTGACTATGTTCTCGTCGTCTTCGGTGGTCTTCTGGGCTACTCTGGTGACGACATCAACAAATTCTTGTGGATGGTTCGTATTGCCGAAGGTATCTGGCCCGAAGAGGTTAAGGAGCGTAACTTCTTCACCCCACGAGGCGAGTACCGTGTGGACGATGAGGCCACACCCACCATGAAGAACAGCTTGATGTAAGTCACTCGCCGAGCCCCTTTGTCACGGTGACTAATAATTCTGCAGGTACAAGATGTCGTACTACAACTACAACTCGCTGTTCCCTGCGGGCCAAGCGCAGGACCGAGTTCGCGGCGCAAGATTGCCCGCAGAAGGGCCTCAACTCAGCACCATCGAGGAGGCCTTCACCAGTGAGAACTGGATCATTAGGATATACAAGGTCAAAGAACCTGACAATTTCGGCCGCGACCACCAGCGCGCAACAGCGTTTGAGAAGGGACACAAGAGCAAGAGGACGTCGAAGAGGAAGGGACCAAGAGTGTTGAGGGTAGAGTAGACGTTCATATTTTCGTACCATATTCCATGCTAGAGACCCTTGAGCGGGTACTGTATGACCACATAGGATGTAAGGTTGGGCGTTTGGGAAAACAAAATAAAAGTGAAGCTCCCTTCAAGTGCCCGATGGTGCAAGAGCAGGTGGTGACGACGTAGATGTAGAGATGCGAGCTGTTGAGGGCAGGTCCCGCGCGCGAAGCACAGTTAGGTCATGCATTTCTTACATCGGTTCTTGTTTGGGTCGTCGTCTCACCGTATCTATGGTGTGAAGCGTAGCGTAGCGTGTTTGCCATTGGTTCTTCTCTTTCACCGCATGTCACCGTAGGTGACCGCACAAACATCCTCCGCCATTTCTTTATCTCGCTCCATCGTCCATATCTTCCTGTCGAGCTTCTCTTCTGTTTGCGGCACCAAAGGTTGGCATCGCACTTTCTGCGCGGACCTTCCGCGTGCCCACCGGATCAAAACGTGGTCCTTCCTGTTCTGCGGTGCCTCTCCTACTTCTCGCCCAAAGCACTCGCTCTCGCAGCCTCCCAGAAAGCGGAAACGACGGAGGAGGAGGCACGGGATGGCGAACAACACAGATCAGCAACGGGCGTACAACGAGTACATGAACGCGGTGACACACAACGGGCGGCAATATTATCAGCCAGTGTAGGTACCACATGCCAGTCAGAGCTTGGAGTTCGACTAACGGGACCCGCAGAGGCTATGGCCAAGCTGGAGGCATCCAGCAGCCGCAACCCAATCCTTACCAACCACAGCAGCCGAACCCGTACCAACAGCCCTCTGCGTTTGGAGCCAACGGCGTCCCGTTCCCGCAGTCACATGCTCAGTACGGCAGCGGTAACTACGCTTCTCTTTCTAATGAGCAGATGCGCAACTTAAGTGGCCCAGCGACTGTACCTGCCGCAGGTGTCCCGCCTGCTGCCCCAATGCCTCCGACCGCAGCGGCGACTCCCGGCGCGACGCTCAACAGACCTGGTTTCGGGATACCTCCACCTTCCCAAGCGCTTGGACAACAGCAGGGTCAGCCAGCGGCCTTTGGTGGATTTCCACACGGTCCTCTTCAAAGTTTTCCGATGCATGGCCAGCCCGGAGGCTTTCAGGCTTCGGGTGTGCAATATAGCAATCCAGGTCAAATGATGGGACCCCCCGGTATGGCAGCAGGTGGCCCTCCACCGCCGCTGCACGCTGGGCTCGGCTCACCTCCTCCGCTGGGCAATGCTCAGCGGGAAGCCACGCCTTGGAAGACCAGTCAGACCTACTACGTCGATGAGTATGAACTCGACGCGAGACGCAGCCGCAGGGCCCGCCCTTCACCACCGTTTCCCGACCTCCCTGACGAGAACCTCCCACCACCAGGACCGATGCTTCTACCCCACACTTGCAGCGAGTGCGGTCGTATGCGGTCCGCTGCCTTTCACCGCCAGCACCCTGTTGCTCCCGGAGAGCCCACGATACTTGCCATCTGCGGCCGTTGCAGGAAGAAGGGAAGAGGGGGTGAGCGTTGCGTGAAAGAGTACACACACGTGCGGAAATGCGTTGCTGAAGAGCCTTGCGACTGGCCTGACCGAATGGAGCCGCCCATGCTACCTCTTGAACGTGGAGGTGAGCGAAGAGGAAGACTTCGAAGTAGGTCAACAAGCAGCGAGGAGTACATGGAGGTTCGGCGGTCTGAGAGTCGCAACAGGATGGGCTTGCGTGTACTTCAAGATCACGATAGCCCACCTCGTTTCATGAGGAGGCGAAGCCAGTCGGTCGTTCGAGTTACTTCTCTAAGCCCCCACCGTCCTCGACGGGAGACTCTGACCGAGGCTCGATATTACCGCCGAACAGCCTCGCAGTCTCCGCCATATAGGGAACGCAGAGTCAGAACACCTTCCCCTGCTCCGGTTATGGTACACATCGCCAGGAACCCCTCACCAATCCGCAGCAGCATTCATCGGCCCATGAGCCCTTCCATGATTCACGACGATATGCCTCGAGGCTTTCGACGGGATTTTGACAGACGCATCGTCAGCCACCCCATGCCCTTCCGACCAGTCGAGCGGGACTCGCCTCCCCGTGGCATTCTCAAGGATACAGAGCTGATGCACGAGACTGCCCACAGGCGTAGGATGAAGGATCGTCGCAGCCAGGAGAGTACAATGGTTGACGTCGGAGGACCCCGAGTGCAGTTTGTGCCTGACCGATCCGAGAACGTCTCCAGGGCTTCATCTGAAAGGGAGCACTGGCACAACCGAGTGAGGCGATTTGCGGATGATGGAGTGCACGCTGGAGGTGACGAGCTCGATGAACTCTACCGACGAAGGTACCATCGTGGAGAACGCGCAGCACGCTCTCCTTCTCCACCCTTTCACCGTCTGCAGGAGCTTCGCATCCGCCATGAAGAGCGGTCCCCATCTCCACCTGCTCGCCGCATTGAGGAAGTTCGCGTTCGCCATGTCTCGCCTCCACCTCGCGGTCGAGCCATTCAGCGCTCTGATACTCCCTATCCTCGGCCTCTGTCGCTGGAGCGACGAGAGTCCATATACCGTGGTACATCGCATGTCCGGGCTCACATCGAGGAATCTCCTACGCCTTCGCCTCCGCGTAGGCAGATTCGCCAATTGCGAGAGAAGGAGTGGGAGGAACTGACCACGACAGACCGCACAGAGAGTGACGGGTCGGGTGGTGTCGTCAGTGTGCGGAGGTACCGTAAGCTCGGTGACAATGGACGACCGGAAACCTGGGAGGAGGTGAGGAGAACCCATTTCATTGATGGCGACAGGGAACGAGAGCGAGAGCGTGAGAGGGTCCACGTTCACGCTGGGAGCTTTCGAGACATCTGAAACGCCCAGAGAAAAGCAGTAGGACGTGCACGCTTCTCTACAGGCTTGTATCATTAACGATTTCCTATATCTCTTTTTATCTTCTTTTCCTTCACTCTGCATGCCCCATATATGGTGGCGGTTAATCGGGCAAGGATCTCGGCATCATGTGGCGTTGAACATATAGACTTCGGAGCCGGCATTTTCATTTCCTCACCTGCCCCAATATGCGGAGGTGGCCTTCAGGGAGCGGGTGTTTTGGCATAATCACTTTTCACAGAACTGGATATTAGAATCAGCTCCTTCAGGTCCTCGACAGACTTGTCCCCAGGCGTAAAGAGTAGGATACGTCACTACGGTCTTGTTGAAGAGTATGTGTAGTCGTATGGAACGGATAAAAGAATATGTTTTCTCTCTGCTTGGTATATCGCAGATTACGGTGTTGTTCACCTCTCGCACTGACATGTGAGATGCGCTGTGAATGAAGACATAGGACACCTGCTGGCCCCGAGCCACCGTGTCGTGGTAGTACGTGTAGCTGTGAATCCAACCTTTCTCTGCGAAGGAAGATTTATAGCGCCTTCTTCTCTACCACTCTACACGAATACCATCACTGCTGCACTATTTAACTGATCGGCAATAGCGAAAAAAATCTATATCAATATTAGCAAAAGTATGTCTTCGACTAGGCAGAGGGAGCGCTGCAAATGTAAGTAGTATGTTTGCATTGGGAAATGTGTGGGAGACTGATGAAGAATGTTGGTAGGTGGCGAGCTTATACAGACCGAGAAGCACGGAGAGAAGTGCTCGGATGAGGAGTGTAAACATGCGATGTGTATCAAGTGTCCGAAATAGTATTGATCAGAGACGAAGGGGGAGCGGTGAGGTATGCCTCGCTCCGAGTGCCATTTGTTGTGGAGAATTCTGGTTTATTTGATATGTGGAAATTATGTATTTCTCTGAGTAGGTTTTTCTTGACTTGAGGTAGTTGTTCGTGTTGATATATTTACGAGATGGTCTGAAGTAGTTGAGAGTTAGCAGAGCTTGAAGTTTACCAATCTCTCGGATACGGGGTTGAGAGTTACTCTTCTTCTATCGTGCGCAATGCTTCAATCGTACATTGACAGGTACCCGGGAATAGTGCATGGAATGCATTACAGAGAACCTAGAACTTGCAAGTATCTTTTCCCTGTTCACCTTCTAAAGTACTTCACGGTATAACGTTCTTCTTTTCGCCGCTATTACCACTTTGTTAATACTAAACTTAGAGCGTCTTCGGAATCTATCTTAAATCCTTTTTACTTTAAAGACGGGAGTTTCATCAAATCCTTGGTACTGGATATGTTGCATGTGCACCGAGAAATGGGAATTTTTGGAACACCGTGGAGATTGCCCGGGATGTCGGAAGGAGGGCAGACCGCATTTCATGTGCAGGGAGTGCAAGAAGATTGGATAAGGACAGCGGGGGAAAACGCCTGTTTGTCTGTGGATACTCTTATACTGGCCTAGTTGACACAAAGTTACCCATCAACTAGAAAAATGTATATCGCCTTCGGTGGTAAAATGAGGGAAAGGCAATGCCTGTATGTGATAACGCGGGAGTGAACCTCCTATAACGAATGTACTATGGAAGAACTGATGGGTTCAAAGTGTTGTCGACTTGGGTTCAACAGGTGCATTTAGCTTTGTGATCAAAATGGACTCGCTAACCTACGAGAGCAATGCTGTCCAATGACTTGTACAACCAGATCAAGTCTCATCCTACCTTGTTCCTCGATGTCAACATAATACCATGTCAACTACACTCTGTCCGAACACCTCACGCGATCATCTGAGCGAAGAATATAGACGGTATATAAACCGCTTAAATATAGACCTACTTTTCTTTTCCCACAAACTAAGCAACTCAAAACAACCTCAAATCAAAGGAACTTACGCAAATCTCGTTATAAATCCCCTCAGATTATATATCTTTCTTACTAGTATGCTGTATGATAAACCAAGATGACGAACAATACGGTCACTGAACAAGTTAACGTATCCAGTCCTAATACGTGGAGATGCTGCCAGTGTAAGTAATTCATATTGTTGTAATATCAGATCCGTGTAGCAGACTAAGTAAGCTCTAGGTAAGGTGACAACCAATGCAGGGGCCAGTATAGCATGTTCCAGGAACGGCTGTGGACATCAGATGTGTGGTGCTTGCCCGAAATCCTACTAATGGCGAGTAGAGAGAATTGGAGAAGGGATCTTATTGCTGGGACGGAATGTTGACAAGGGTGTGTGTTTGTAGCTCAGACGGCAGATAGTAGATTCGAATTGTTCAATCGTTGTACAGCGTTATCATGTTTTGCTAAGCTTGAGTGCTTCAAGTGAGTGGTGCAGTTTGGTCCATGTGATAGCGGCGGGCTAGAGGTAAGTGGAGGACGCCGGCATGCATGATCCATCACTGACAGGCGATATTTTACTCGATACCTGAGTGTTGTTTAGGAGGGGAGACTCTTGACAGCACCAGAGATTTGAGGGCTTGTGGTATTGACTTTCTTCAAGATAGACTAGGTCGACCAGTGCTATACTCAGCTACTCAGGTTTTCAAAGACAACAGCATCTCGGAAGGCGTCATTGAAGACACGTAGAGAACTGGCAAGGCTCTCACTATGGCTCTCTATTCACAAATTTCTGAGAGGTGTATTGATATGTCATAACCACGCGGCACATACAGCCTGTTGTACAAATCTCGTGGCACTGATCAAGCAGAACTTGAGTATACAAAAGCCTCTGGCCCTCACTATTTACTTCCTCAACTTTCTCAAAAGCATACTCCGTGTAGAGACACGACTTTAAATCTAGGAAGCACTAATTTTGTCAATCAAGTTCACTATGAAATATCTCACCGCCCACCACGGACGCACTCACAGGTTCATTGCAGATCCTAGCCCTCCTGCTGACTCGTTTGGCCCGTATAGCTGGAACTGCTGCTAGTGTAAGTGCCGTGCAAAGGCTCTCAAAAACCGGCTGATAGATGTGTGTAGGCGGTAAACAAGCGATACTAGGTCGACGTGAGCTATGCTCAAAGTGCAGACATAAGAGGTGTGGCTGTTGCGTGCTCGATTTTGTCGCATGAGAAGTAGGAGAGAGGAGTATGGTGGGAACGAAGGGAACAGCTGGCAGGACACGCTCGTGGTAGCAGCCTGTTACTAAATGCCAGTTTGGTTGTCGTGTAGCGACTTCTCCCAGGATGCTTCATTTGCGAATGAATAGTGTTAGCTTCCTAGATTAGTACCCTCTCTAGTATCTAGATACCTGTACGTAGTCATTCAAATGCAGATTGACGTTTGTATTGTTCGCCCAAGTTCACGATCAGTCTCTTCAGGATCGTCTGCCTTCGAAGAAATTGCGGGACATCCATTTTCGCGGATCATTTGACTTCTCACAAGAGCAGTTAATCACTGGCGAATATACAGTGGGACAACGACTCCTCGAAATAGGCCGTCAAATGGTATAAGTTTTGAGCACTCGTTGCAGGCGCAACTCTTCGAAAGATCCGCATACTGTAATCAGAAGCGTTAATGTTTATTTTTCATATATGTGAGACTGTCTTAGGGTTTTTTGCTCCTTTGATTTCATAGAGGAAACGGATACGCGCGCGCATCACGAGGGATAATAGTCCTAGATCAATGACTCGAGATGAGTCCAAGCTGAATATTGACGGTCCGGCAAGTGGGAGCTGATCAACTTCATGTCATTGCAAAGCGCTGGTGTGCTAGGTTCGTTCTAGCGGGGAAATGGAGCGCTCATGCCAAGGCGCTAAGCTCGAGCATCCTGGCGCAACTTTCTGAAAACTGAGCTCGACAACTCCACCTCTTGACTATATTCAACAGCTACCTGCTCTCGCGCCCTTGCGTATCTGCCTCTGTCATGGGCAAGCGAAAGAGAAACAAGCCCGAACCAGAAGAATATGGCATTAGCGCAACACTGGCTTTAGTGCGAGAGCAGAACGCTTCGAAGTCTCCTCGTCCACTGCAGGATGAGGACGACGACGATGGCGGCGGCTGGACAACAGTCGGCCAACCCAGAAAGAAGCTCCATAGGCAGCAGAGTTTTGACGTTAGACGCAACGACCGCCGCAATCCTGACGCCAGACATCGAGACTCACAAACTGAACAGAAGCATCGAAGCAGCGAAGAACGCGATAGCCCACCTTCAAAGTCCTCCTCCCGCGCTCTGAATCCGTTCTCTACGATCAAAGATACATCTGCCGATGATCGAGCTACAGAAGCCCCGGATACAGCGGTCAATCCATTTGCATCCTCCAGTAGAGGTAGTAGCAAGCGCAGCGATTCTCAGCGCAGACCATCGCAGTCGAAACACAATGGGTCTACGAAGAGGAACTCGGAGAAACGCGATCGCGATGATCGCAGCTATCCAGCTATTGAGCATGCGTCGCACGCCCGGCTGAACTCCCAGATTACAGTCAGCCATTTGCAGGGACTGATACTATACATACTTGCAGATGGGCCAGCCCCGCAGTGGGTGTCTGTTCGCAGCCGCAACTCCATCCGCCAGGTTGTTGTGCTATTAGTTCCTGGTCTAGAATTAGGCATGTTCAATGGCAAGACCGACCTCGAGTCTTCTGCTGCCAAAGTCATGGAAGACACCACACCGGAGACACCTGACCAGACACCAGTGGATGAGGAGGAGCGGACAGACAATCAGGGGAAGCAAAAGCGTTTACGTATACATCCTGATGACTACTATCCAGCCAGTCTCAAGCCAGATAGGCTGCCAACAGCTCTGAAGCCATTATCAGACATATTCCGGCACGTCTGGCCTGTTAGGGGTGCTGCAGATAGCAGTGGCAATCAATTCCACCGGATTCACTCACCCATCCACTCAATGCTAACTGCTCCCATCCCTAAGTCTCGCGAGGAGAAACAGATGAAGAAAGACCCAAGGCACAAAGGTCCAACTCCCCAAAACTCAAGGAACTATTCAAGCAAGCGCACTGCAATCACAACTTTCCTGGCTACTTTGAGCGAACAACAGGACAACAAGTACGTCGTTCACCCTTCCTGGTTCACGACAGCAGAAGCAAAAGAAGTTGCGTATCAGAGTCGTGTGACTGCCCAACAAAGTGCAGAGTTTGGATGGGTCGACAGTAATGTCGCGTGTCTCGAGGATGGCGAAGTACCTGATATCGAGATTGAACAAGGCAGCGTAACGGCAGGCAGACATGTCTTGACTGTCGACTGTGAAATGTGCAAGGCCGATGACGACACGAACGTGCTCACGCGTGTTAGTCTAATAGACTGGGACGGTAACGTTGTCTTGGACGATCTAGTCAAGCCCGATGTACCCATCAAAGACTACGTTACACAGTAAGTGTTGCACCAAATTTTACCATTAGTCAAGCTAACGCATTCTAGGTACTCTGGTATTACCGAAGCCATGCTTGAAAATGTCACGACCACTCTCTCGGACGTGCAAACGAAATTGCGGGAGATTCTCACGCCGCGTACAATCCTTGTAGGACATTCGCTGGACTCGGATCTCAATGCGCTCAAATTCACCCATCCATTTCTCATCGACACAGGCATTATCTACCCGCATCAACGCGGACCTCCTTACAAGCAGTCCTTAAGGTGGCTTTCACAAAAGTACCTCCATAGGGAAATTCAAAAAGGAGCCAAAGGCCACGACAGCGTGGAGGATGCACTCGCATGTCTTGATTTAGTGAAGCAAAAGTGCGAGCACGGGCCACATTGGGGGACGAGCGAAATGAATGCCGAGTCGATCTTCAAGAGACTAGGACGAGCTACTCGAGCTTCCAAAGATTCAGGAAACCAGGAGCGCCGATCCGGAGCTGTTGTTGACTGGGGCGACCCGAATCGAGGACATGGCGGCCAAGCTGCTGTTGCAGTCGCATGTGAGAGCGATGAAGATGTGGTCAACGGCATCAAGCTCACTCTTGATGGGCATTCGGTGGGCAAAAATGGCATGACTGAGAAGGTCGACTTTGTATGGGGCCGCCTCCGCGAGCTCGAACTCGTTCGTGGCTGGTGGGATGATTCAAAGACAGTCGACGTCCAGTTGATCCGTGCAAACACGCTGAAACGGCTCGGTCGCTCGGCGACTGAGGAAGACGAAGAGACTGAGGTGAACGGATCTGATCTCGGCGACGTCGTTGCCAGGACGGTCGGCCATATTGTTCAAGTCTACGAATCTTTGCCACGACGTACCGCATTTATTGTGTACAGCGGAACGAGCGACCCTCGAGAAGTGCGCCGCCTGCAAGCAATGAGGCAACAGTATCAACGCGAATATCAGACGAAAAATTGGGATAATCTCAGCGTCAAGTGGACGGATACGGAAGTCCAGGTCCTTTCACAGGCGTGCAAGAGCGCCCGCGAAGGCATCGGATTCGTCACCGTGAAGTGAGAGGAATATTTGTGTCTCACTTGTACTACAACGCGGTCCGAAGTGGAGTGGTACATTGTTTCAAACTGCAATTACTTCTAAATAGGCGCACGAAGTATACAGTCGCGGCTACGGTGATTAGAGCCAAATTAGGCCGATGGATGGGCATTATACGGCTACGTGCGCTGGCACAACGGTTGTATCGCGTGTATCGCTTCGGCGTGGTGCCTCCTAGAGGTAAAAAAGTCTGAAGCAAAGCGAATGGCGACGTGGAGGTAATATCAGGAATAGATTTAGGCCTCAGGTATTGAGCGTCGCAATGCAAGCGAGTGCCGCCATTTCCAGATTGTGAAACTGTTGTCATTGACGTGCAAAAGGATCCCTGTAGGCAATCCCTTGCGCTGGTGGCTTAATCTAGCGCAGGGCTATTATGGGCCAGGGGACTCGAGCTAAGAGAGCCAGACGGCGTATCCCGCGCCTCGTCGGGATAGGTCGAGCACGCCTGCACAAGGACGCAAGAGACAAAGGATAGATGACGATGTTATTGCTGGGAGCAGCGAGTGGTGCGCGCCCATTTGCTGCGAGCGACGAGAGCGGAAAGGGGCGCTGCTGAGCTCTCGACATTTCCTGCCTGCTGCGTCGCCATTTGCTGCGTCTGGCCTAAGATAGCATCGGCTGCCAGCGAATCTCTCAAGCGCGGTTCGTGCTGGTCGGTGCTCCGGTTGAGAGTTTAATACGTGCAGCTCTTAAGACCCGGGCATTATTGGCCTCGTGGATTATTATCAACTGCTATCGTGGGCACCTGGCCACCGTGATACAGGCGCTGAGTGGCGCCGAGGGCATAAGGGCCATAACGAGTCATAAGGAATGGCTCCAAGGAGCGGGCACGTCAACGGGCACGATAGGCACAAGTACCATTCGCGGCCAACGGTAATTGATACTGGCCCTAGCGCTGCCTGCCCTGGCCGGTGAGAGAGCGTGGCCTCATCGCTAGGGCTGGAGCTTGGTGACATAAAGCGGCTTTCGTAATAGAATGCATCTATCCAGCAGTGAAACTAGACCCTTGTAGGCAAAAAGCACGACTAAACATGGAACATCTTTGCTAATTATCGATTCGCGCTCTTTCTCTCTCACGCTCATCTCGCATGAGATACGCCCTCCTTGTGTCTTTGCTTCTCCGTCCCAACAGCGTCGTCTGCCGCCATTGCACCCAACAGTGCATCAGTCGTTGCGCATCGCCACAGAGCTGAAACGGTACCAGCACGGCATTCATCGACTGCCACAGCGCCGCCGGCATTCCAATTGTGCTAGCCTCGCGGCTTACACGTCTGGTCTGGCCTCAACGCACTCCTGTTCCTTCGTCAGCTGCGATTGCGTCGTTAATAGAGGCGTTGCTGCACCATCCCCGCTCACTTGCAGCCGATCGAAACGTCTGCAAGGCTCAGTCTTACACTTGGGTACTATTTCTATCGCCACAAACGGCCATCGCGTCCTCAGCGGCCTATTTTTTGATGGTTAGCCCTGAGCGACCCTTGGATATCTCGACAGATGGCGGGGACGAGGAGACGCTCCCGCATGCGTGACACGGCCACAGCGCAGCAGAACTTGCGCTCCGCGTCTCGCACTGCGAGTGCCAGTGTCCTTGCTGCCAGCGATGCTCCGGCGCCGGCGCCGAGCGTCGAGGTTGAGCCTGCTGGAGCGGTCGACAGCATCGACATCAGCTCGTCGTCGCCCGCGCCGGCAAACCGCTCGACGACGGGCTTCTGCAGGCGCTGCAATGGCAACGTGGGCGAGTTCTACAACGCCTGGCACAAGATCACGGGCACGTACTACTTGCCTGCACTGCTGGGGTCGTACAGCTCGCGGCTCAGGCCGCATGGCAGACAGACAGCAGCGACAGACGGTACCGATTTAGACTCATGGTGAGCTCTACTACCTTTGGCCCTGAACGCAGCCCAGCCCTGTCCTTGAAGCCGAACCCTTTTGCGTCGTCGCACAGTTCCCTTACCCAGTCGAGCATTCGATATTCCCCTAGCAATTATGAGCTTATCCCGGCACCAATCAATCGGGACATGGTATTTTAATTTTCAAGCGCGTCTGCACTAATCGGCCTGCCCAAACAATGTCGACACTATACATTTATCATCTATTAAACCCGCCTGTCCGCATTGCGCTGCCTCCCAAACTGACACTTTTACTGACACGCCGCGCAGTCAGATCCAGCCGCTGGCCTGTCCCAGCTGCAGCAGCGAGATTCTCGGCTTCACTGTCGTTGATGCGCCGGAGAGCAAGCAGTCCTTCCGGTGAGTGCATATTTCTGTTGTTGCCTCCACCATCCGATGTGTCCTGGCCCGGCTGTTCTCGTCGCTCTCCTCCACCTGATGCGCGTTCGTCCCACCGTGTGGCGCTCTCGTGCCGGGGTGTTGCATGCTCGTCGCCTGCATCGAGTATTAACGCCTTCATGGCCATAATCAAGCCAGCATTCATACCTATTTCGCCGCTAACGTATATATCTGCATTACCAGCGGCCGCGACTTCTTCAAACTGCCCCGCATCGACCTGAAATGCGAGGTCGCGCCCAAGCAGTTCAGACCCGTAGAACCACAGGTCGACGCGGCGCCCGATCCGCTGCCCGTTGACGAATCCGACAGGTCGTCTCCCGTTCCAGTAATTATTCCACCAGCAGACGACATGGAGGTGGACACGCGCCCACCGCATACATCCCAACCACCACCCTCGCTGTCGGGTCCCCTACAACACCCACGCCATCACGAACCGCAACATCGCGAGCACCAGCATCACCAGCCATTGCAGCAGGTCGAAGTGAACAGACAGTCACTACCACCACCAGCAATTCGCTCTCCTGGAGCACCTTTACCCAACCACTCACTCCCTCAAAAATCACCTAGCATTCCGTTGCCATCGCCTTCTCCAGCAGTGAAACCGGTGCACGATGTGCCGTACTCGCAACCTCCACCCAAGGAGGGCAGCGTTGGACTGGCCAATCGCACCAGAGACCTGCCACCAGTCATGTCGCACTCGCACTCGCCAGCCGAGCAGCATCGCGCGAATGGCCAGCACTATCCACGGTCGCCGCAGGAGGTCCAGCTCGACGCCATTGAGCGACTTCAGACGCAGATCTCGCAAAACAGCAGTGCCCTGGTCGCCCATGGACGTGATTTGCGTCATTCCGAGGAGACCTTGAAGCACCAGGAGGATAGCCTGCGTCGAGAGTTTCAGACTACAATCCATCACCAGAATCTCGAGCTAAGGAGAGTCGATGATGCAGTCGGTCGCCTGCAGCACGAGACGCGAGGCATACGCGAGCTTCTCGAAAGCCTAACTCGCGATGTGCAAGCGGTGCGCTCAGGAGGATCCGGCCTGGGAGGAGTATCTGCCCAGGACTCTGCGCTCGAACTCATGGCGAATCAGGTGTCGGCAGCGGCTGCAAAGGCGACTGAGGTCGACGCACTCAAGTTGACGATCGAGATTATGAAGAACAAGATCCAGAGGCTTGAGGACTCATCGGTCAGTACTGCTGCAGCTCCTCCGCCAACACAACAGCAGCAACAACACTCACAACCATCATCGCACCATTTCCCATCGCCACGTGAGCACCCAGCTCCTTCAGCTCCTTCAGCACATTCGACGCATACCGTTCCGTCCTATCACAGCACCCCCACTACCGTGCCGCACATTCAAACACCTGTTCATCCTGCTCATCGGCCTGCATCCTTCCAATCCCACGGTAGCCGTCCCGCTGCTACTCCAGAAGCGTCTCAGAGGGCTGAGCCTGCACCGACCCAAGGTGGGTGGGTGACGGTCAATGCGAGTGCTAAGCGTTCTCACCCAGGCGTCATCGACAGCCCACACGATCCTATCGGACAGCCTGTTGGATCCCCCAAACGCCCCAAGCTTGCTCCTATCGAACCACGCGTGGCATATGAAAATTCTCAGCAAGGCCATCCGCACCAACAACACATCGTCTACGAGCACATGGACACCGACGATTCAGAATCGAAAGTTCTCACACATTCTCACTCTTTGCCATCCCACGTTCACTCTCGTGAATCGATCCCTTATTCAACCCTTCCCTCCCAACATGCAGGCTTCGTTCCGTATGATACGCAGGAGGCTCCCTCGGACGACAGCTGGCGCCCAGAATCCCAGCGCATTGGGGAGCACCATCCTCGGCCATCAAGAGGACGCGGTAGTCGTGGGGGTCCTGGAAGTCGAGGCGGACGTGGACGAAAGAGCCTACCAGCGCAAGTACTCCTGGGTACGCCCGAGTGGGAACGCGAAGATTGGCAGGGTGTAACAGAGTCTCAAACGAGTCCGGATGGATACTACAGTCACTCTGCTGGACGTGGTCGCGGCATCCTTCGACGTGGCAGTGGAGGTGGTGGGACCCCAACTCGTGCCCAGCGCCCTGACAGCGCCGGTCGTGCTGTGAGTCTTGGTCTTCAAGGCGTGACACCAGGTATTACTTATGCTAGTATTCCTGGCGGTGACCCTTATGCTCACACAAAGAAGACACGAACCAAGCCCACCCGTAATGCAGATGGCGTTTTGATCCGGAAAGATGGCAGACCCGACAAGCGATCACAATCATCGGCTGCGAACCTCCGCAAGGTTCACGCGATGAAAGAAGGGCAGAAATCGTCGGAACGATCCTTCACGCCTACCTCTAGCCTTCAACATGCGACTGGTTTGTCGACAGAGACGCCGAGCCCTGTCTCATACGGTCCCGATGGGCAAGAACTTACGCAGAGTGTACAGAAGAAGCATACACATATTATGGGCAAGATGTTTCCAGGAGGTATTGACGAGTCTAGACGAGAGCTTGACTATTCGCGCAAGGTGTTCGAAGAAGGGGAGGACCACACTGCACACCCTCGAAACCAACATCATCATCATCATCATCACCACCATCACCACCAAGCGCCGACATCGCCACTTCAAATTAAGTGCGAACAGGTTGAAGATCGCCGAGCTCTTGACTCTGAAAGTCCAGCTGAAGGAGACGTCGACATGGATCGAGCTGAGGACCATGCTGATGACGAAGGCCATACACCCAGTGGACAGAGCGATAATTCTGGACGTGAAACCCAGTACCATGATGCTCCCACCAACGAAGAGCAACCAAAAGATCTGCAGACAAACGGTGTTCCACCCTCGGTGGCCGAGTCCTCGCAAACCCTTGACACTGCCACTGTCGATACCGGCACGGTCTACTAGATTTGCAAGTAACGCGACGCTTCCCGGGCAAGGGCGATGTAAACCATACAAACCGACTTATCCCATTACTTATATTCTTTGCGACCTGGGTCGCAGTTAGATACCCTTTCACTCGCAAAATTCGGCTGTGACGATACGGCGACCTCGTCTCTACATTTGATTTTATATCGCCATTACGTCGCTGGTCGCAAAATTCAGCAACTATTCATCTTTCGGTCACGTATGGGCGGATGGGAATTTTTGGCGTTGGTGGCATATTGACTCGCTCTGCTTCTACGAAAGCTAGTGATCTCTTGAGCGGCATTGTACTATACTACCTAGACACGGAAATTGGCAGATACCAGCGCAAGCTACCCCCCTTTAGTCACAACTACACCACATTAGTTAATGATATACCCACATTCACATTCGATTCCAATCTCCATCCAGAAAAATGACTTTTCGCGTCTACGTGCAGACAGAGACCGGCGCCGGTCTCGGCATACTCACTCGCGAGTAATTTCAACCTGCATAAGTGCCGTCATACTAGAAGCCTTCTCCCGCATATTCTATGCAGCTTTTTGTTTTTTCCCGCACGGTAGGTATATGCATGCATGCATGCATTTAGGCGCCGTTCGACGACGAGGCAAAAAACTAAACTAGGTATCTATCTGTGGAAGCTTCGAGAAGCGGGCGCGGAACGTGTACGTGGTTTCGGATCGATGGATGAATGCGAATGCGGGTATGAGGTGAGATTGCGTAGGGTGGGGGGCCAGGGGTGTGTGGGATGGCATGGCATGGGGCGAGGCTTGGCCTTAAGGTTTGGTTCTGTGGGTGCAGGTGGTGCTTTGTATAGGATTCTTATGTTTCAGGATGGGTTGGGGAAGAGGAGGGGAGGTGATGTCATTGATTGGGTTTGGTGCTTGGTGCTTGGTGGAGTCAAGGGAGGGTATTGTGGGGAAATTGTGAGATGGGAGGGGAAGGCTGAGACTACATATACTTGATTACTTGATTGACTGAAGGAGATCGAGAAAATGAGTTCTTTCGCTACTCTGCTTTACAGTCCTGTTGAGATATGGGGATGGTCGCGTTCAATAATGAGGCTGGTCAGATGTACGGGGTGTGATGAACATTTCTTGGGATGAGACGAAACTAAATTCTGAATAGTCTGATGAGCGTTGATACCCTCCTTCTCCTTCTCTCGTAATTCAAGTCTACTCAACAGTGAGATAGAGTAGCACGAGAATGGGTCGTGCAAGATAGCACCCCGCATAGACTTGCCGCATTAGGATAGCTTGTTGTCTGACTGTGGAAACCACCAGCCTTTCACGATCATTCTACTCTTTCGAATCTATTACCCATAGTATAGTTACCCTTGAGGGAAGAGACAGATGCCGAATGTTTGGCTTCCAGACGCACAATCGCCAAATCTCGTACTTCGCCATCCTACGCGGGAAGAGTGCACGGAAACATGGAGTCATATTGCAGCCGCCTGAAGGACTCTCTCACCTTAGAGGCATGGTACGAAGAGCAGGAGTACATGACAACGGTCCCGCTAGCGAAAGCTGACGGCATGACTCAGTAGATACTGGCCGATGAGGATCTGCCTCCGGGCCAGCAACCTATTCTTGCGTGCTGCGAAAGCATTCGAAAGCGAGCTCTGACAAGCGATGCCAAGGGTACTGTTGAAGAAGTCGTTGTCCCTGGCATTGCGAGTGTCTTCTGCTTTCCGGAGTACAGAGGTTGTGGATACCCGAAGCGCATGATGCAAGAGCTTGCGAAAGTTCTTCGCATGCGGCAATTGGATGGGTTACGTTGCGCTGGGAGTATACTGTACTCTGACATCGGTAAGAAGTACTATGCGAAGCTCGGCTGGCATCCGAATGCGACGAATAGACATTTCGAGTTCGAGCCATCGCCAACTGCGTGGCCGCTTGAAGCAAAGTCTTTGAGCGTCGACGATCTACGAGAGATGTGCGAGCGGGATGAGGCCATAGTGCGGTCAGCAATAGCGGTCCCTAGTCCAGGTGTCGAAAAGCGAATCACAATCCTACCGACAGTCGATCATATGCTCTGGCATATTGCATGGGAAGAGTTTGCCTGCAGCCATTTGTTTGAGAAGATACTGCCAGCCAAGGGTGCAATTGCTGGATCTCCTGGTAGCCAAGTATGGGCGATCTGGACACATCGGTACTACAGCCATCCGGACACTAAGGAGCACCTCAACGTTCTGTACATCTTGCGACTAGTGGTCGAGGCAGATGAAACTGCCACTCGGCTTCCTTCTGACTCCAAGGAAAGACTGGGTGACAAGAAAGAAGAAGAGCAGATGAGCTATCTGAAGGCTGTCCTGCAAGCGGCGCAGAGAGAGGCTTATGAATGGAAGCTGGACGTGGTCAGACTTTGGGACCCTACACCATTGGTACAAGACATATTAAAGCGTAGTGGAGTCGAATTCGAGTTGGTGGAAAGGGAAGACGACTACATTGCTAGTGCGATCCGGTATCGTGAGGGTCACGACAGAGCGACTGCACCGCTTTGGGTCAATAATGAGCATTACGCATGGCTATAACATCCAAACATGTCTGTAAGCAAGACAGCTTCGGGAAGTTTCCCTTACACTCTAATGATGTCCAGCGACATCTAGTCCGCCTCCAGTGGCCGGCAGGGGCGACAGGATGACGCGGAGAAGATGATGATGATGAGAATGAAGATGAAGATGAAAGCGTAGTGGATCACAATCTGATGCCATTCATCTTCACCTCTCAAAGACACGTGTTCACCTGCCTTCTACTTAATCCATCCATCGCCCACTTGACGAGCTCTTCCACCCGCACATCTCAAGTCCGGCACCGCCGCAAAGATGGCGACTCTCGATACGATTCCGGAGGAGCTCATCGACAAAGTCATACGCAATTTCGAGCTGACGGTTAATTCAGACGTGCTGAACGTCTATCCAGCGCCGACTTTCCTCCAGAATGCCGACTACGAGATGAGACTGAGAGCATTGGCAAGCCTATCGCTGGTGTCAAAGAAGCTCAATCGCATCACTGAACCACACCTCTACCGCAATCTCGTGTTCTCCATATCTGGATCCGCTCTCTCGGGGTTCAATTCATCATACGTAAACCTGTACCGCATGCTTCTCGAGAAGCCTTTCATATGGCAATACGTGAAGACCCTGAGCATCAAGGGAGATGAGTATACAACCCGAAAAGAAATCAAATTCAACATTTTCACGCCGAATATACATGATCGCCAGCGCGACAGCGTACATTTGCTACAAAATACGTCCGAAATCTTACGCTCCAAGATGTTGCAGGTCTTTGCCGCTCTTGTACCCACAGTCACGGTGATCGACTTGTCTGGTATCATCCTTAGTCCCAACGATTCCGGCGATGATATCGGGCTCCTTCAAGATCTACCGATGCTGTTCCCGCTATTGACAAAGCTGAGCGTTTACTTGCTCAGTATGGATATCCTCGAGCTATGTCCTGTTTTCAAACACAAGACGATCGATACTGTTTGCATCAAGGGTAGCTACTACGCTTTCGGAACTGGACAAGCTGAAAATTGGACCTCTTTGCAATCGAACGTCAAGCACTTGCATTTGGATGAATACATCGATAAAGATTCAGAGGATCTGAAGCTCCTGGCGGATGCTTGTCCATTTCTGGAGACACTGGTTCTCAGTTTGAGTGATGAAGAGGAGGATTCTACGTCTTATTCTAGACGTAGTAAGATGGAAGCATTCAAAGAAACATTCAAGTCTGGAAGCATCATTTCATTTGAGCTCTGGTCGGAATGCAACATTGATGATGAAGGCCACAGGACTCGGTACTTCGTATCAAATGCGACTTGTTCCCTAGTCATGTCGGAGACATCGGCATCCAAGTCGGATATCATTCGAATTAGCGATCCCCGTGCGAATTTTGACGGCAACGAATGTCTCAGCTTCACTGTCCACGACCTATATCACTTGTCTCTTCGACCGGAATTAGAAGGGTATGTGGTATGCAGCGAGCCCGAATGTGAGCCTTTCGAATTGGCCGCTCTCGCCCTTGAGCTCGTCCCTTACCGAGCTACCTTTTGCATGGCCACTGAATGCGATCTTGATGAGAGATACATTGGACAGGTGCGACAGATCTGCGAGGATGTTGGCTTGCATTTTGAGCATATGCCACGGTTCGTAAAATTTGATCGACATGAGTTATTACGATAAGACTAACACATAATAGTCTATCGCCCTATGAGGACACGAAAGACTCTGCCGCTTGATCATTGAATGTCTGAATAGTCTTTTGAGAGGTCTTTAGCAACTTTCCTACCTGACTTGGCTGGTACACGCGACCGGCGAGGAGCCACACTTTTCGACCCGCGCGAATTTGAACATCCGAAGCCTTTGACGAGAATTTCCTTTCACGGAATTTGTTTTTCCACTTTCACAATGGGTTTACGAGTTTCTATTTTGCGTTTTACAGCTTCCTATCATCGATTGCTTTTGGGCTTTCTCAGTCTTGTCGCTTTTGGTTGGGGCAGGTACTTTTGCATTGCAAGGACGTTCAACAGCTGAAGTGGCATGCGTTTTCTTTTCAGTCTCAGTGCACAGAGAGAGATTGCCGATTATGGACTTGATTTTATGGTGTTTGAGTTTCCTCGTCGAGCGCTCAAGTGGCGCGGACATATGGTGGTGGTCACCACGCGGTCTGGTCTATGGGTAGTCTGCATATCGTGACTCAAATCAAGTCACAATCAAAGCTTTGATCATTCAACCCCTTCGTATATATATTCATGGTTCTGTTCTTGAACTCTCACTAGCAATGAAGGATTGACACATTGATGTACTTGTTAACAGGAGATCCCGCAGGTTTTGGAGTGTAGCTCTCTGCTAGCGCACATTGTACAACAAGGTTGATTGCGATGTGAGCATTCAGAGCGGAACCCTCAGGAAACTGATGTACTCGAGATTGAGTAGAAGGTAAGGGGATAGACATATACCGCAGAGGCTTGTCATGTCTCCCAGAGTAGTCCTGTGTGATCGCGACATTAATCGGGAGACCACATCACTCATTATTCAAGTGCTCCGTGTGGAAGCATTGTGTTGACAAATCTATCTGATCCATGTCACAGAGATGCGGGTGGCATCGAGCAGTCTTTTGTGAAGGGTCAATGCGAAGTGATATGACTCATCGTAAGTGGGGAATCATCGACATCTTCTCCTTAAAACCCTCCACCATCGTCCTCTTTCTCTTTTTGCTTCCATCAAACCAACTTTCTCTCAACGGAAGTCGCGTCCACCACTATGGCTTCCTTCAATACTCTGCCCGAAGAGATTATCGATCAGATTGTCTCCCACTTCAGCTACGACCCCGCTTTCTTCGCAAAATTGGGTTGTCAATCTAATAAGATTGACCACATTGTTAGGCCTGATTATGCCAAGAATCAAATTGTGCTATCCAGTCTTTCGTTAGTCTCGAAGAAGTTGCATCGCATTGTCGAGCCTCATCTATACCGGGTCATCAAGATCGTGGTGGCTGAACCTGGAGAAGGCGTCCTTACCCGATCTGTCTCACTTCTGTATCGCACGTTACTCTGGTATCCAAAATTATCTGACCACACCAAAGTATTATTGGTCGAGAGCAAGATAGAGATCGCTGTTCCGGGACTATGGAACGAAGGTCAACATCTTATTCTAGAGAATCCTATGCACGATGTTGATCAGCTTTACGATCGACAGAGGCGGATAAGTCACTGCCGAAGTATGGTCGGCTTCAATCAATCGATATCCAATTATTTTATGTATGTTTTCAGATACATCAAAGCGCTAGTACTACTTCTACCTAACCTCTAGTTCTTGGATCTGTATGATTCGACCTGGAAGAATATCGAAGTTAGATCAACTAGTTGAACTGGAGTCTCTCTATCGAACTAAATCGAAAAGGCGTAACTGTAGTCTCTCTTAATGGTATTAACAGTATTCTACGATAGTAAAGGACCGAACAGCCGTCTATAACTATAGTCTATTAATAAACCTATCTAACAGTTTATCGAGCAAATCTTAATTAACCTATCTAAGTTACCTTAAATTTCTATCTCGCACTGTCAGTCTATAAGTATCTGTCTTCTACTTACCTCTTTCTATCTCTTATCCATCTCACAATCCCACAATTTATCAGACATCTGAGCGTCATGAACTCCGTCCACATCAACGGCGTTATGATTCGACCTAAGCCACAACAGCAACGATGCCTTTCATTCCGTACTAGAGTCTTTGGTTGAGACATGTCCATCGATGCAAGGTCTTAAATTGAGCCTCGACTGGGGGTTTTCAATTATGTGGCTAAAGTAGGTCCTTCGACTACCTCAGCTTGAGTATCTGAGCCTGAAAGGCGGCGCTTACGAGTTTGAAGAAGTGGAACACGAGGCTTGGATTCAAAATACTAGCAATATCCGGCATCTGAATCTAAACTGGCTTAACAGCACGGACTTCAGTGGCTTCAGCACGTTTGCAAATGCACTACCATCGTTAGAGAGGCTGTCACTCTGCGGAGATGGGCCGTGGCCGCTTGAACGAAACGGTCCAACACTGATTGAGACGGCTAAAAACGTGATCTCGCGTCATTCTTTCCGCATGCTGGATATATGGGCTAATTCCTGGGACAAAGGGCAAGTCTCCATCGTGGTCGGTTGCGCGAATTATTCGGTACATGATTCCACTAAGAAGGTTTATTCCTTTGAGCTTCAAGCTTCTGGACCAGGAGGGAATGGCTGCATGGAGACCGCGCTTCGAAATGTCGATTTTGACACGACGGAGGATCCTGAACCTTGGTTACATTTTGATCAGCAGTCCCGCGCCGACATCCTTCAGGGCGTCCTCAAGTTGATTGCTCAAGCCACCAAGCATTTCACGTTCCCAGTCAGTGTCTACAAGGTGACGGAGTGTGCGTTCGAAGACTCTTGCATTGAAAAAATTAAAGAAGCTTGTAATCGACAAGCCGTAAGTTTAAACTTCACTGATTCCGGCGAGACTAAGTAGAATCGGGAGGAGGGTAAGACATGGATGATTAGGTGAGACACGAACGACTTGCCCTTTTGAGACAATAGATGCGACAAGCTCAAGATCGCTATGCCAACTTTCTCATATTTGCAAGACCAGTTATCAGCGCTATGTGTGGCTGCATGTCGTTCATGTGTTGTCCCAAAACGTGAAATTTATTCACGAAGCACAATGTTCAAGTCTCTCAATTCACTCTAGCTTCGTGTTCGCGAAGTTCTTAGTTATGCCTTCTCACCCTACTTCTTCCATGTTTCCGTAAAGCAATAACCTACCGCTAACAATCGCAGCGTTTTCAACATTTTTTACTAGTACGTCATAGACAGAGAAACAGTGCCGGTAGACCCCTTTCGCCATCTAGAATCCAGCTATGATGGCACCTCACCTACCTGACGAGGTGATCGAAATCATCCTCTCAGCACTCATACTTTCAACAGGAGACGTAGAATTGCTACATAGCACGCTATCTAGTCTATCACTACTTAACAAGCAGTGGCATCGCGTAGTCGAACCTTCTCTTTACAAAATCGTCTACGGCGGCCCGAAAGGTGGAAACGCCAATCTCACGCGAACCCTCATCCACAACCGATACTTTGGGCCATACGCAAAGGCCCTCATTGCACGACGCTCACCACTGACAGATTGGAAAGTCGGCGGTGTTGCTCTTCAACACGTCTTACAATTCGAAGAGGAGCCCGGCCATAGAAAGTCAAAGAACTGGTACAAGAAGGCCATGGTGCATCTTCCAGTCTTGCTCCCAAATATCGAGTATCTCGACGTCTTAGAAGCGAAGAAATCTTCAAGCTCCCGACCTTGGCTCGAAGCCATCCGCACCTCGCAATCCAACCTCATGCCCTCGACTATCGGCGGACCATGCTTCTCGAAGCTCAAACGCCTAGACGCAGATATAAACGGCATGGCAGTCGCAGAACTGTATCCTGTCTTCCGACTACCAGCGATAGAAATCTTGAATTTCCTAGGCGGCAACCTCCTCATGCCCTTCAGCAACGCAGCCGTCGCCCGCTACTTCGAAACCTGGCCCCAAATTCGCACCAAGATTAAGCACTTAAATTTCACCCACGCGATTCCACCGCCCGATACTCTCACACTGAAGTTCATCGCGGCCGCAGTCCCGAATCTCTGCTCCTTAACCTTCATCGGCCACAAGAAACACGGATTCGGAGCAAATCTCTTCCGCAGCATAATCGACACCTTCAAGATCCCAATCACGAACCCGAACTTCTACAAACTAGAGATGTGGGACGAGCGCGCAACGAAGCCAGATAAATTCGACAGGCTGCGCTACCGCACGACCATGCGCGACACGTTCCTTCATTCGCCCATGAAAGTCCTAAAAGTCGATTTTTGCTTGATTCGCTGCCTATGGTTCAGCTCGCAGAACTTCATTCTCCTTCCGAAGACCGTCCATACGCTCATACTTCGATCCACGATCACGCATTCAGAGACGTGGGTGTCGCCTTTTCTTCAATGTCTCGATGACTTGCTGGCGAATGTCGTGCATGGCGGTTATCCGAATCTGAAAGTCATTATGGCGGAGTTGCAGGCCCAGGATCTGTTGGGTGAATCAGTGTTAGACGGCCTGAAGGAGGCGTTTGGAGATGAGGGGGTACGATTTGAGTGTGTCCGGAAAAAGGACTGTGCTTGGACGCTTGCGCGTGCTCTTGATGAGCTTTGGCTGAAGGTGTTGCCGCAATATTGAGATGCTGAAAGAGAGGCTGCCGGCCGGAGTAGGGGTACAGATACTGTAGTGCATTACTCTGTGGGAGGGGAGCGCTTCGTCTATTAACCACTACTTAGGTGGGATCTCGTTCATCTAATTACGTTACTTCGGGAATAGTAATACGCTATCTGTACCCCTGTCTCGGGAGCTAGGATGTCGTTTCTAGCGTTGCTAGCGCTGTTAGTGATGGCAGTCTTGCCCACAGGCGTAGATATGCAATGGAGTGAAAATGGAAGAGCGCTATGTAGAAACCAATGTAAGAACTTAATTGAATTAATTTTGGGTATCATTGTTATGCTAATGCTTTGTGCGTCCAATAGATGTGACAAGTGATGCTCAAGTGATCCGTAAGCGCCCCGTGCAGTATTATGAACATCCAATCACCTACGCTTTGAATCTCACAAACACATGTGATCTTTCAAGCTAGCTCGTAGACCTGTGCCTGCTGTGGCGATTGAGAGGGGTGAACATTCACGGGAGATGTTACAGACTCTCCAGACATAATGTGATGGTACATATACAAAGCCTGTCTACAGGCAGTGCATGTCAGATCGGTAGTGTTGCTTCCAGCTCGTGCGCATGCCTCGCAAACGACAATTGCATCGTTAGGATCAGGTATGGGTGGTAGGTTTGGTGATAAATTTGGTGGGAGAGGAGCAGAGCGCGTGGGCGCTGACGGCGATCGACCTACCCCAAGTGTCCTAGATGAGGAAGCTTGACTGCTCCCGCTCCCGCTTGCGTTTCGCTGTGGTACTGCTTTGTGGTTGGCCGAATGCAAATTATCGCCATTCAAAAATTTGGCGTAAGGATTGTTTGTTGACAGCGCTGGCTTCTTTTGAGCTTGAGAGCTAGAATCCTCATCAGCCATCTGAGATTCTTCCTCTGTTCGATGAACATCGTCTGTCGAATCAACGCGGCTTAAATGAAGAACAGGTGGTGGAGGAGGTGGCCGCGCAGGCGATTGTGGCACCACTGGTAATCGTTCCGACGATGATCGAGTCAGGTTCGAAATGAGAGACTGAGGAGGAACAGGAGAGACAACGCGAGCGTCCATTGGACTGAAGCTTCTTTGGGCGTCCGGTGGCAAGGGAGACACTTGTCTAGCATTTGAGCCCTGTCTAAGTATCGTCGGAACGCGAGGCACTGGTGGTGGTGCAACGGGTTGCCAACGAGGTTGACTGGAAGAAGTGGGATCCAAAGTATATCGGCTAGCTTGGGACACTGCCGGCGGAGGAGTGGCTTCTCTTGGGGGTGTTGTGGATGAAGGTGGATCCTCAAGCGTGACTCGTCTCAAACCATCTGTAGGTGGACTTTCAGGTGGTGGATTGTATCTTGGAGGTTCCTGTCTTGGAGACCGCTGGTAAGTCGGCAACTCTTGTCGGTCTGGCGTAGGTTGATAGACAGTACGGTAATCCGTATCATTGCCCTTTTCGGCGGGCATTGCCTGCTGAGGAGATCGAACAGTCAAGCCTCGTCGAATATTGCTGCTTTGCGCTTCTTGCTCGCGCACTTCGGCGTCAGAAAGAAGCATTATGACTGCTTGACGTCTGTACTCATCGATTGCGGGATCTTTGGCAAAACCGATCCTGGATGCCGTCATGTTAAAACCGAAAGAGCCCGGCATGTCAAGGGCTTGAATCGATGCACCACACGCCAAGAGGTACTGTACCAACTCAGGATGCGCATGGAAAGCTGCATAACGAAGCGGTTGCCAGTTTGACTCGTCTCGTTGCCGGACGGATGCACCTCTTTGGACGAACTCTTCCACGATGGGCTGGTGGCCATATTTGGTTGCAATACACAAAGGAGAATCCTCATGAGAGGGTCCCCTTGAATATCTCGTACGCTGTTCGGCTCCTCGATCTAACAGTAATCGAACGGCTTCCAGATGTCCTTCAACACAGGCAATACAGAGTGGTCGATCGCCTCCTCCATCACGAACGTCAATTGCCGCTCCTCTTTTAAGTAACAAATCGATGACTACAGGATTCCCTTGTGAAGCAGCATAGTGGACGGGTCTCTTGCCGACTCTTGTTTCGGCCTCAATTGCTGCGCCGTGTCCGAGCAGCAACTGAATTAAATCAGTATTCGCAGTCTGCGCAGCATAATGTAACGGCCTCAGCCCATTCTCGCACGCTGCATCGACGTTTGCATTTTTTCGCAGGAGCAGTTCGGCTGTTGCAAATTTTGCTGCCATGACCGCTAGGTGTAGGGGTGTCCTGCCGTCATGGGTCTTCGGGTCAATCGAGGCCTTCCTCTCCAGCAAAAGATCGACTACGTCTGAATGCCCATTGTAGCTTGCCCAGTGCAAGCAAGTCATTGCACCATCTCCTTTATGTTTTACTGAAGCTTTTTTCTGCAGGAGAAGCCTCACGACATCAGCAGAGCCAGCCGCACTTGCAGCGGTCAAAGGAGACATGGACTCTTTTCCAACGGCCTCGATGTTAGCTTTCTTTGTTAGAAGCACCTCTACTATTCGGTCGTGACCTTGTTCTGATGCGTGGTGTATCGCCGCTTGGAAGCTTCCGTCCTTCGCTTCGATGTCAGCTTTGTAGTTGAGCAATAGATGGACGATGTCTTCATCTCCTTGTCTTGCTGCACTGTGTAGTGCTGTGATGTTCTTAGCATCTCTCGAGTTGACCTTTGCGCGATGACGCAAGAGCAATTCGACGACCTCAACGTGACCGGTATCGGCTGCCAATCGAAGCGCAGTCTTAGTCTCTGGTCCTGGGGCATCTACATCCACCCCTTCCTTTAGCAGGTAATCAACAACTCTGTAATGACCGCGTATTGCGGCGAGATGAAGTGGCGTCATGCCAAAAACGTCTACCGTATTTGGGCTCGCGCCGTGCCGAAGTAAGATGGCCACTACATCGTCATTCCCACAGTGGGCCGCAACTGCAAGAGCAGTTCGCCTAGTTCTCTCATGCTTGCTTTCAACGTCCACTCGTTGATCCAGAAGCTCTTCAATTTCAATGCCCGAGCCAGACTGCGCAGCTTGCACTAAAGGAGGCGCACTTTGGCCATCAGCAGAGTCTAGATCGATGCTTCGATGAATATCGGTATCAGAGTGCCTCCTGCCGCGGCGATGGCCTGCAGACATCGGACTAAGGGTTGATGCTAATGTAGATGAGCTGGCAGTGAACAGGGAGGGCAAGAACGACCGCTTCTTCTGGAGCTTAGTTTTGTTCTGTAAATTCAGCCCAGGAAGGAACGGGTCTGATGCAGAAGTAATTCGGACTTGGGGTCTGCGTTGTGGCTGCCGAGGAACGACATCAGCCTCTGACGCTATCGATCTTTCATAAGGCCTAGGTCGTTCAAATCCTTGAGAAGCACCGCGAGCTCTAACAAAGCGAGCATCAATCGGGGAGAGTCGATCCGAGAACTCTGACCACTCTGCGAAGCCCGAGTCTGTGTCCGGCGCTGCGAACCTAGCCGTGCCATTTGTGCCATTTGTGCCATTAGGGCTGTGGTCTCCTGGTGTACCTCGATTGCGCTCGTCAGCGCTCCGTGCGCGTTGATGCGCCATCATGGTCCGACGATATACCGCAGTATTCACTATGTCGTTGTCCATATCAAACACTGTGCTCCCAATCGTGGAATTGCCGTGGCTGAAGACTGACGGCGATCGTGCATTCCGAATCGATCTCGCTCGCAACGTAGAGGTATCATCGCGGACTTTTTCGACGATGCGCATATTCTTAGGCTCTCGGAGCAACGCTTTTTGTTCGGATGCGGTTTGACTGATGCCTGAGGTTAGCATGCATATGCAGGAGAGTAGCCCGGCACCGAGGTAACGCACCATTGCACGGCTGACAGCAACAATTGAAGTGCTTGGATCTGCGAATCCAGTCGTCCTTGGTGGTCCTTCATGCTCTCTTCGTTCCAAACGAATCGCGCCCGCATCGTTCGCGAGTCTCCAGCAAGCGCATCTTGAACTAGCTTGGCCACTTCATCTGCCAGAGCCTGCATTGCTTCCTGGCAGCCATCTAAGGACGTGTTGAAAGCTTCGACGAGCTCTCCCTCCCGAGGATAGCCATGAAGGTCCGCCTCCGTCCAAACTTGGATCTGGCCAAGAGAGGCTTTGATCACGGTCAACTGCCTTATAGTTTGTCGAACCGACAGCTCGGCACCGGAATATTTGGCCTGGATGTCCGAGAGACCTTTCACACACTTCGTGATGGTCGCGATGATTCCGGCCGCTGCTCCCACTCCACCGATTATCGTGAGCGGGTCCATGGTGAACGAAGCTCAGTCGCATTGGCGTCGCGACTACTTCTACAGCGTCGCAAACCGAAATAGGTAGACCACGGGAGTGTCGAATTGAAGTTCGTAAGGCTTCGAGCGGGAGACTGCCTGGCGTCGGGTCCATCTCGACCCCTCAGCTAGAACGGTCCTGAGGCTGAATGTTCGGCCCCCAAAAGCAAACTCGAGGTTGATTGGCGGGCGCACCACCTTCCCGAGCGACCGCACTCTAGCCCCGGCTCGCGGCACCCTCATGCTTTTTGTGGCGGCTCGTCTGGCCTCACCGTGGGCCGACCTCGGTTGGAAGGTTGAAATCGCATGTCAATGCCGCACCACACGATGCTAAAGTCAACCGGTAGCAATAAGACACATAACTCGACTGTATATGCAGCAGAAAATGTCAAGTTGACGTCCCAAATGACTTGAAGTGGAGGATCCATGGGACGGCTCCGCTAGCGTCACCCCACGCTACTTTCTTCCCAACGAAGACGTCAACTTCTTCCACTTTACACCACCACCCACTGCACGTTCAAGGACCGATGAGAAAGTTGATTAGTGGATGAACAACTCGGATTTAACAACCCTTTGTCACTTGGGGCTTTAAGGCCACTCAGGCCTCTCATTCCACGCAATCATGACTGAGCTGTGGCTGAAGGCACGAGGCGCAGTTGGAAGCGCGCCGAATCGCTCGATGACTGTCGAACCTACGACACGGACTCTTCATCTTTGGCTAGCCCGGCTGGATGCGATAGACTTTTCGTCATCGAATAGTGCTTGGGTTGCGCTCGCGAAAGTAGTCGACATTTTGTTTAGAAAACTTGAAAAGTATCGGTATGCAACGACGTAACCCGTCTAAAACATCCTTCTTATAGCTAAGATCACGATACCGCTATCTTGCAAAGTATTAATGCTCTTGGATATAACGCTATAAACTCATTACAAAATAGCCATGAAAGTACAAAATGGCTCCTCGCTACGCCAAACACTTCCTAGCCAATGCCACTGCACTCCACAATATTTCGTTATACGGTTTGGGATATCCGCTTCACCATAAACTCATCGAGAAACTGTAAACTTTGGTCGATACTCGGCGCGAGGAGTGACTTGCCGGCAGTCATAGGGAGTCTCTCAGGTGCAGGCTGTGACAAGTATCTCTTCGCCCTTGATCTGTGGGCATATCGAAACGTCTATAGCAAATGCATCAGTATAGCAGGTCCCACGCGTAGATGATGCAACTTACTCTCAGTCGCTTTATAATCTCGTTGAAGTCGTTGACGATCCGCGCTTCATTCTCATCCTTTGGTGTCTCACTGAGCATCTTCCGGAATGAGTGCCTTGCAAGCGCCTTGCATAGCGCTCTTTGACGAGCAGGGACATTCCGCTCCTGGTCCCTAGGTGATAGGTACTGCTCGATGCCGAGGAAAGCATCCAAGGCCTGGAATAGCAACACCTGGTTTCCGCTGAGCCCATCGAACTTGACCCAATCGTCACTTGCCTCATCGTAATGACCAATACCCCAGCCATAGAATCCTTGTACGTGGGACAACCAGACTGAGAGCGGGATCTGCTGGTCATGCATATTGTCGAAATAACTACCGAGGACGAGCCGCAGCTGGGAGGTAATGCTTGCAACGTGTCGCGCGCAAGCTGCCTTCTCATTACGAGCGAAGGCGATAATGGCTAACACCATGTCGTGGTACACTGGAACGCCCAAAACCTCGACTTCGTGGAAGATGCGTGCAAAGGCCTCTTCGCCTGACAAGATTCGAGGAGACATGCCTGTGTTGATTTTGTATATATGTCTGCCTTCTGTATCAAAGTTCAGTACCAGATTGCTCGCTAAAGGCATCGAATTAGCAATGCAGTGATGAGATGTTTCGGGGCGGATAGAGGTCACGTACTGTTGTTCCCACTTTCTGATACACAACCGAAGTGACGTTGAAGATAAGCCCAAGGCTCTGTTAGTTCAACAGGCAGTTTGACCTCCGTCTCGAGCTGGGCAACCTGAACGACCGGTATGGTTGCCCATCGATACGCGTGTCGGCTCGAGGCGATGCAGCAGTAGAACGCATTATACATGTCTCGAGGGAAGATATCCCAACGGCCGGCATCCGCAGCCTTAAGAAGCTGAACTAAAGTATGAGCCATTAAGCTTCTTCTGAAGCTATACCGTTGCTCACCTGTTGGACATCGTTCAAATTCACTCGTTCATGGAGCAGCTCACGAAATCGAAATCGGAACTCGGCAATCCTTGCTATGTTGACTTGGTCGTCCAAGGAGGCTGTAGCTTGTGGAAGAAGCGATGCAAGCTCTAGGTAGACCTCTTTGTACTGTTGTAGAGCTACCGGCCAAGTGGGATGGTGGTGGTTGGCACGAGGTGGCCAGCTTCCCGCGCCATCTTTATGTATCATCTCTGCCAGTACTGCTGCCACTTCATGTCGTTCAGCTAGAGCCTTGACGTCTTTGATCCTCGCTATCCTCTTCTTCGCGTGGTCGACATCGAGACCGCGTAACCATTTTGCAAGAGCAGACGGATTGAACAACCACAATGATAGCAGAGCGCAGGCGAAGGCGTTGCATAGACTGAAAAGGGAAAAAACCCCCATATTTCTCGGTGTAAGCCGATTACTTTCCGAGAACTGCCATTCACGGATATTTGAGGAGTGAGAGGATTTTCTTAAACTGATATTCATATAGTGAGTTGATAATATTGTGAATTGAGAAGAACGTGAATTGAGGAGATTGTGAATTGAGGATATCGTGAATTGAAGGGATCATGAATTGAGAGTGTCTACAAGGTACATCGACCGGCATTTGCTAGGTCTAGTGTTTGCTAGATTATCTGGCGTCGCGTAGGCGGACTCGGGAGGTAGTGCGTTCCGTGATAGAGTATCTGGTACATCGTGTCCTCAACGTAATGCTCATCCGTGAGAACAGTATACTTCGAACAACCTCATATTACAAGTCCGTTGGCCTTATCTTCGGACTCCGTGTGGTGGGTAGCACGAGAAGGGTACACTGCACCGTGTCGACCAACATTGACGATGTACAGACCCGATCTAGAACTATCCGCTTCGGGTTAGACCATCGATGAAACCAATAATGATGCGTCGACCAACCATGGGCCCTGCAGAACACTACGGGGTTCGAAAACTAATTTCGCCCCAAATCATCTAATTCCTGGTTTCGTATCAGTCAGCCTCGGGTTGTCTGCTCGCGTATACCCTCTCAGCCCCAATGGAAATGCTCTAAAGTCCCAGAGTGGGTTTCTCGTCGTGAAAATTACCGACTGCCAATGGCTGGCCTGTTTAGGATCGCCTCAATGTTCTAGAAGAAGGATCAATGCTGCAAGGCACTTTAACCGCAAACTCCGGACGAGAACTCGTCGCAATCGCGGAGCTTAAAAAAGGATGTAACAAGTGCGGCGTGAGGCAGATATTTCTAGTGCTCACTGTCTTTGCAACCATTATCCGATTATAGGTTTTTTTCAGCCCTGAGATCTGACCATCGAAGGCACCCGCATCTCACTTGCTGTTGTTCTCTCTTTTTCTCTCTTGTACTGAGAATCTCCATCTGCAAACTTGATTGAAGCACCTTGACCACACGGCTATTCGACATCGACTTCAAGACATGTCGTCACCCTGGGGACCGCCGCCTCCGGGCTTGGACATCACCGAGAATCAGAATGCCAATATCATAGGCTCTGTAGCCGTCGTCATGGTGATTGGCCTCTCCGCCGTCGCTCTACGGATCTTCGCCAGACTGTCTCGAACTGGACCTGGGCTGGGCGTGGATGACTACGTTATCCTAGGAGCTGCGGTAGGTAGTCCTTCAGATCAACACTATGGTGGAAGGTGATAGCTAATTACCATATCGTAAAGGTCCTGGCTATCGGAAACGCAGCATGCTGTCTCTCAAGTATCCAATACGGTGGCGGAAAACATCTTTGGGTCGTGACTTTAGAAGGCTTTACCAAGCTATACCAGACGACTTATGCCTTCGTGATCATATACATCAACAGTATCACGCTTACTAAGACGTCAATTATGCTCTACTATCGCCGTATATTTGGCACCAGCATAGTTTGGTGGATTGTGTTTTGTTTTACTATCGGACATGGCCTCGAGGTCACAATTACCTGGCTTGCAGGATGCCGTCCGATCTCGTTTTACTGGCGCCAATATACCGATCCAACAGCAGTGGGAAGTTGCATCAACGCCTCGGTCTTTTACTTCGTGAATGGCATCATTGGTATGCTCATAGATGTATCAATTTTGCTAGTTCCCATTCCAACTGGTAAGGACTGTGCACTCAACCATACTGTAGAGCGAGACTGACTTTGCCGAAGTTTATAAACTGCAAATGCCTCCTGGCCAGAAATTCTTCGTATGCGGTATATTGTTACTGGGATCCTTGTAAGCTACCCCCTTACCTCTCAATCGAGATGTTGCGCTGACGTTCGTACACAGTGTTTGCGTCGCTAGTGTTGTCCGCATTGTCATGATGGACAAGCTAGTCAAAGCGCACGACTTCACTTGGGCTATGTGTCAAGTGTTCATCTGGTCGTGCGTTGAGCCATTCATCGGCATTCTGTGTGCCTGTCTGCCAACATTCGCACCTTTGGTGCGGCGTTGGCACGCGACTAGAACAGCTCAGCATTCAAAGCCGTCGAAATACTATGACCACAGTGGATCAAACTCAAACAACAAGGAGTGGAGTCGCATCCATGAATCGGCAACGGAAAATAGTGTGGAGCTCGGCTCAACGGTCACAACCGCTGCTGGAGGCAAGACAAAGGGTCATACCGGACCTGATCCTCACGACATTATGGTGACAAAGCACTTTTCTTTGTCCAGGAGTCCCTGAGTTAAAGTTCGTGGGCTCTTGCTATGCGATTCTCACTGTAGTCATTTCGCGTTCTTCGCATTCTCCATTTTTTCTCATTCTCTTGCGGCTGTACAATACCTGTTGTTTATAAGTAGAAATATGCTTCGCCTCAGTAGATTTATATGACGCGTTGTAAGGTTCTAGACTGGCACTAAGGGATTCATGTTGCAATGAAAGTATATAATATGTACATGGCTTTTCCCGGTATCTAACAGTTCGCTGAAAGCCGTTTCGTTGCCTCGTAAGAGTGGGCAGATTTCCAGAAAATATACAAAGTATACAACCACCTTAATTTTCTCCCTAAGTATTCATGTGGCTCATCACCATCATCTACGTAGGTGAGCTTCACTATGCGTTTATGGCTTTCTTCAAAATCTTTCCTACATTAGCAATAAACTTCATCGGCACTTTTCCCCGTCCAGAACAGCACAAACGCCACGGAATCTACTGTGTCATTCGAAAATATCAGAGGTCCTTGCGCATATAGGGGATTAATCACAAAATTAGGCATAGAAAGAAGAGCGCAAACATGTCGTGGCGATCACATTCTGTTATTCCCAAGGTTTTGCTGTGGTAGTGGTGACAGCCCATCTATTGAATATTACATATATCAATGCCACATAACAAATGTTCCTTGCCAGAAATACCAGTACATGGAAACTCAGATCAGAACTTCAAACGACTTCTGCTCCTTCGACTGGGAGTACCATTCCCAGGCCTTCGCAGCAATGTTGGTAGGGTTGTGAACCTCGGCGTCGGGGGAGACTTGGCCCCCAACGTTGATAAGACCAATGAGAATGCTCTCATATGTCATGGAGAGGCTCTGTACCAGATTACGCTGCGCAGCTTTCACAAGAGAAAGTGCAAAGAGAAAAGGAATCGGATGTTGAGGCAGCATAGAGCTGGTCACAATGAGAGCTGGCAATGCAGACGCATCCTCTTGCGCAAGTTGAGTGAGCTGTGGGATGAATCGCTGTGCCACGACGTAGAGAGCCGAGACATTGATCTGGTGAACAGGTTTAGCAAGGGTGAAAGCGAGGTCGAGGTTTAAGTTACCTTGAAGTCATATTCGATGTCCTTCACCTCGTGAGATAGAAGCTGGGATGGCAAGACTCTCGCCGCATTGTAGAACACACACTCAGGCCTTCCAAGTGCGGATTCCGCGTCGTCTAGAGCCTTTAGAAGGGCTTCTGAATCGACGACATCGACGGCGTAGGTCTTGATCTGAACTTCTGAACCAACAACATCCTCCACGGCTTTTTGCTCGACACTCAATTGCTCAGCACGCCTCGCAATGAGTGCAATTTTGCTGTAGCGTTTGGTGGCGAAGAGGGTAGTGACTGATCGACCGATACCCGGTCCCGATCCAATCACAAACAAGGTGTTGCTTGACGAAGCCATGTGAAAGATAAGTAGTGAGTACTGATTTGTCTGGGATATGCTTCAGCTGAAGGAACAAAGAAGTGGGTGAAGTTACGAGATATGCGCAGACTTTGAAGCAAATAAGTAAGGTGCTGAAGCGAGTGATAGGAGAGCGGCACAGTACCTGCAGCAAGGCAGTTCCAATGAAAAGAAGGACTTGAGGACAAGCGTGAGTATCGCAATGTGCAACAGCCCACACACTTCGGTTGCGCGTATTGACAGCTTGCAGTGGAAAATCTCCCAAGTGCCCGAAGTCCGCGCCTACTGCGCCCCCAACTTACCCAAGGTTCTGGTTCACGCTACCGTTGGCTTTCCGCTCCATCTATTCCTTAATTACCGGGCTTTCAAATCGCGCGACAAAGCTGCAGAGAGCCCAGCGAGGCTTTGCGCCGCGTCGACGCGAGCGTTGGTACAACGCTAATGTAGTAAGATCGGGGAGTACAAGGGCGCTTGCGGGGGTGCCTGTCCACCACAACGGCGGTCTGCCTTGAACCATCTTTGGTTACATCGAACGTTCCCAACGTCCACTTCGGGGAGTACAAGTACGAGACACACTTTCGGCGCTATCAAGGTCCTCCTCGGTTGATGAAACATTCTTTCATTAATTCGCGTGTACCGTTTCTCTAGATTGTGGACTGTGCCACGGTGGGCGTAAGATACGGAGGGCGAAATGGGTCAGGAGGCCGCTTGACCCATTTCGCCTACCGTAGTAACGCCTAAACTCGATCGCCCCCAAGGTCGACAACCTCAAAATAGTGAACTCATTGTCGCGACTCCACCCCAATGAGAACATCTGACAACCTACGGCCGTAATGGTAGGATTTCCGAAGATAGGCTCTGCTGTGATCGCACCATGATTCCCTAAGAATCAGCAATCCCCGGAAAGCCCCCACAGTCCAGTACCCCACCCTTCAGGAATCATTTCACAAGTCCACTGATATCCGTCCTGGCACACGACTAACAACCATCATTAGCAACTTGCAACTAGAAGTACCCAAACCACGAGGATATTGGAACATATATGGACTTACCACTTCCTATCGGTGAGCAATAGGTATCTAGATCGACATCAGATGCAGGCGTCGGTGCCGCCGTGGTGACAGTAATCACGAAGGGAAGGAGAGCAGCGATGGTAATCGAGAAACGCATTTTTGTTGCTGGTTCCGATGGTAGGTGGTTTGAGTTATAGTCTTCACAAGACCGGAAGGTGCTTTGTTCGTTGAATGCGCGCAGAATTGGAACGTAGTAGACCAGAATCTCTGATAATGCCACCAAAGACGAGCAGTCTAACGACCTTATATACACTTCGTTCCGCACGAGTCGGGGACCGGCATGCTTCATCGAGTTCTCGGAGTCCTTCTTCGTGGAAACCCGTCTGAGTGCCCGATCAAAGCGCCATTGCTGGTGTATGGAAAGTATCTTCATCCTCACCAATCCTTCTGGGTATGGGGTAAAACTCTTCTTTTGCCATTTGGGGTCGAGGTGGATTACGACCTATGATGTTAGGACCACACCTGTGCAATTATCAAACACACCTACACAACATTCAACGTAGTGTAGGTCTCGGACCTTTCAGCAAAGCAAGCTTTACAAAGCTCTAAGAGGTCTGTGTTTGCAGGCACAGCCGCAACTCGCAAATGAGCCATAGATGAATCTGCTTCGTGCTCTTGGAACCCAAAATGGCTAAGACCTGATTCGTTCCAAAGATCTCTCGTACTATAAGACGATGTAATGGTATTTGATATACAAGGTGTCGAGCAATCCCTTTCTATTTTTGATCCCTCCGCGGTGATATGCATCTACTAATACAAGTGGTCCGAAGTTCGCCTCTAATCTTACATGCTTCTCTGCCCTACAAAAGCTATGATGAACTTGCCTTCCGAGCTACCGTAAGTTTCGCTCCATTCCTTCCCTCAAGCCGAATACCGTGACTGCCTTCAATTTGTGACGAGATATTGGACTCGGCGTCATGATCCAAGAGCACGACCGCGCACTTGAGCGTCTGCCCTAGTATGTTCGCCGTTGCCGAGCCAGCCAACTCTAATTGTAGGGCTTGACTTATGTAGTCGATTGGTCTTTGGCCCGAGTCATTGGTGGCGTTAATGTTTGCTCCGGCCCTAATCAAGCACTCCATGACCTCAGGCAGCCTTTGCTGTGCCGCCCAATGAAGTGCACTGTCGCCGTTTCGCGATCGTGAGTTGACGTTGGCACCGAGCGTTATCAGATTGGTGATATGACTCGTGATGAATGCTTCTGATTCCGGCGGCTGTTTGGCCAATGCTATCCTGACAAATGACAGAAGGGGAGTGTAGCCATCGCGGTCGTACCTATTGACATGTTCCACTTCTTGTCGAGACCCCAGGAATGGGTATGGATGCACTTTAATATCTTCGCCGTGACTATTATGCCCGTATTGACTAAGAACCATCTCATGAAAGAGCGTCTGTCCGAACTCGTTTTCGTACCGGGGTCTTTCGGGTTTGCTGATGGTTACGAAAGTGTCTAGAGGAAGCGAGATAATGTCTCGTCGATTCGAGAGATGATCGATCATGTATAAGCCAGAAGAGTCCCTGTAGTGGGCCAGTTCTTTCATTCGCTGACCCCAGATACTATCAAGTCGACAAAGCTGTGTGATCCAATCGAGCGGAAATTTGGAGCGGAGACAAAAGAGAGTCAAGAAATGGCGCCCATGGTGGTCTTTACGATCAAATTCGAAACCTCGAGCATCCAATCTGCTAATTAAGTCCTTGAAAGCATCAAAATGCTCGCCAAACTCGATTGTGTCGAGAACGAACAGGAAGTTTTGGCCGTCGTCATTTACCCAATTTACGTCGGGTGTTCTGGCTATTATTTCGAAGAGAAAGTCCGGTGGAGCACCAGAGCGTGCTGCAAAGAATAGGGTGTTGTTGCCGTAGCAGTCGAGATCTAAGTATGTAGACGAATCAAATGCGCCAAGTAATACGCGGGGTCGAGGCTGCAACTTCTTTCCAGAGGTGATTACACTCAGCGTTAGCCGATGGATGCAGTTCTCGCTATGCTGATGAGCGCAGCATTTGGCGAGAGTATCCGCATTCGCCAAATGAACCTTACGAAAGTGTCCAGCTAACAGCTTTGGCAGCCCTGTGTCACTAGGAAGCTCAGGGGGGTCAGATCTGAGATCGCTTGAGGATCGATTGGCCTGATTGATAGAAGTCCCTGAACCGTTCATCGAGAAACGGCTCAGGAGGCTTACGATTTCCGAGATGCAAGATGAA
Source organism: Lophiotrema nucula (assembly GCA_010015825.1). NCBI lineage: Eukaryota > Fungi > Ascomycota > Dothideomycetes > Pleosporales > Lophiotremataceae > Lophiotrema > Lophiotrema nucula. The sequence goes on from ML977342.1 coordinate 307,157, forward strand.
GAGCGGCTGCCTCTGCGAATAATATTTCGGACCTGGGGGTTTGTTCTCAACGAAGTCGTAGCTGATCCTTCGAACTGTACCAGTTCTCGGTCGACTCCAGAAGGTCTCGGCGGTATCACACCACTAGGTTCTAAGACGTTCAATTGGTCTGCTTGGATTGGCTCATCGAACATGCTCTGCGAATCGTGTGCCCTTCCAGTCATTGCCCTTTTCGATGACTTTATAGCGCTGGTTTGGTTCTCCGTGATGCCGTTATTCCGCCATTCGGTCTCAGTCAGGCTATAGTCCACGAGATCATCTATCTCTGCTAGCAACGCGTTGTTGGTGTGGTGTTCCGTTTCGCGCTCACAGTTATCGGGAGTAGTGCTGCCAGAATGTTGATGTTGCATGACCACCTTTCTACGTTTGCTTTTCACTCGCTTGATGTAGCGGACCCGTTGCCTGAGGCCTTGAGATCGTGGAGCGCAGTATCGGGCATAGCCCTCAGATAATACCTCTTGCAGCCTGATCTGAGCAGTGCGAGTTCTTGAGTGTCAGTGGAATCTCGAATAAGTTGACTCCTAAACTTACTTCGGCTGGAAATTTCCTCCGCTAACAATGACTAGAAGTTCGATGATCTCGCCCAAGAGAAGGCCACAGAGGCGAAGGATTACCATCATTCGTAGGTATGATTCTGACCAATGGCTTGGTCTCCCTCTGGACTTCCTGAGATAGAAGCTGTAATCAGTTTTATGACCCAGAGGGCCATCGGCACCGTCCATTGCTGACTTGATGGAATGCTGTGCGAACAGGCTAGTTGGTGGACTTGATGGAGAGACATTGGAACGATAATGTGGTACATGATGTGCCCGTAGGAGTTCTGCGATCACAAAATGCCTGCGCGTTAAAGGAGGTGTGCATGCTTCGACCGCGCATTAGAGATTGACAAGGGTGCTTACCTTTGTGGCTGCGGCAAAGGTGCAAAGACCCATGCACGCGGAAATGCAACTGCGATCCGGTATCACGACGCTTGGACGCCGCGCAGAAAAACGTCTCTCTCTATTCGATACCTTCTTGTTCTGGCGTTTAGAATGGACACGAAACCTGCGAGGCGGTGCTAAGGTCGATCCGCATCCGGGTTCCGATCGCAAGGGTAGCTCGTTCGCTGCAATCACGGTAGGAGCAATATTACCATATACGTCACGACCTGCATAAGTTTCGAGCCGTCAGGACTGAAAACTCAGGCCCTGAAGTTTCCGAGGGTCATTCTGGGCTGAGCATACTGCGTTGCTCGGTGGGGGTGTTGACGAGCTCAGGAGTGCCCACCAGGTCCTTCGGAGACGCATCCTCGATAATTCTAGACGCTGTCTTGATTTGGAAATCCCAAAATGCTTCGGGCAAGTACCCATATGTATCCAAATAAGCAGGATACCTAAGTGACTTTCTCGGAAACCCGGGGCCAAAGTAAACGGCGGGTTGAAATATAGGGTCACAAAGTGCAGCGGCGCTCCCAACTGGGTCCCGGGCCACTTCCGTTCCAGTTCGGTTGATCGCGAAAGCGCCTTCTAGGGCTGAGGATATTGGACGCAGAAATTCCTTGGAGGTGATTGGGTAGTCTGAGGGAGCTGGAGCGGCTAACAAAGCTTAGACCACATAGGGGAAATGAAAGAGGCGTCAGACGTTCCGTCTACCTATTCCAAATGATCCTTGACTTTGCTTCCAGAAGAGTTCTCCCAGGTTTCTAGAAGATCTCTCCAAGCTGCCACAGAACTTGCCTTGCGCTCCATACAATTAACCTTGTCTGCATCGCGATGATCCTTGATTGCCAGTACGACTACCCTAGCCGTCCAGGACAACACTCCCTGCCATTGATGCTTTTTCTCCTCGTAAGCCAGCTGCCCTTCAAAAAACTATCACATTTCGGATGGCTTGGAACATTGACTGACTCGCAAACACGCCTACTTCTGTCAGCCTTGTTCGTTGACCGGAACGAGCAGCGAGGCTGTCAAAGTGCGGTGAAGAGGGAAGTAGAAAGCCACCATGCGAAGAAAATATTCCTGCGCACTATCACCCGAAGAAAATGATCAACCTGCGCAGAAAGTCAAGTCGAGGACTCTGAGGCTTAGCGGCCAAGATAGGATAGGACTTATAAAGCATGAAGAATTCGACGTAGCCCATAGTCTGAGCCCAACCGCTCTCCCTCTCGAACTAGACACCGAGTCCATATCCCCCAATCCAACCTTTTTCAACTTGCGGTGGTCGACATGGCCTCTGATTTGCATGAGACTCAGAGTAGGTCTTGACCCAACAACGTAACACAACTTCTTGGCCTAGTACTGATGTCTTACGATAGGTTCATCTCAAATTGCCATCTCTTCGTTGGTATCGAATGTCGTCCAAGTTATCCTTCAGTTTATCGCCATCATTGTCTTCTACCACGGGAGGCGACGTCGTTGAAATGAAGTAAGAAGACTCTACATTCGGGCCCTGGATCCAAGTTGATCAGTATAGGGTATCCGGTGTCTTGGAAAGGAGTGCGGAGAAGGAAATTATGGCTATTAGGAAACAGGGAGGCCGGCAGGTCGGGAACTGAAGGATTTGAGTGGGTTGGAGTTTATGAGGCGCGATGTGTAGTACGTGACAGCAAGTTTGTTTGCTGCGCAGCCGGGGAAATGGGAGGAAGCTGAGCTAGAATAATGGAACAGTGCGAGAGGACCCGCAACATTAGACTGTTTCCACATGACATCATGATGCCGTCTCGTCCAGGTGCGACTGGAACAAGTCACCCAGCCATTGACTTGAAAGTTGGTGTCCTCCGATACGGCTTGTTCCAAGGATCACTCGTCGATCCACCCCGCGGCCCAGGTAAAGCAGACGCCATCGGGATGCTCGCGAACTTTTCAGTCGCAAGTGGTATCTTAGAAATAACACCGCTTTTACCCTTTGGAATGACTTTCGTCTTTCGCTTAGCACTGTATGAATCTCGTCGATTCCGGATACCGCCAGACACCTTCTCCATCAAGTGCCTAAGTTCGTCCGTCCAGATGAGCGTGAGCAGAACGACCGTGACTGTCAATGGAATGGCGGCTGCCCAGAAGACCCATTGTCCGGACTGCATGTTGCGAACGTCCGCCGTGTTCATGCCGAGGAAGCTGCAAACGAAAGACAACGGTAAGAATATAACGGTGACGATAGTGAAGGCGTAGATAGCGTTGTCGTGTCGATCCTTGGTTAAAATCATCTCGTGGGTGACCCATGTCTCCAGCGCAGCGAGGTTGTCGGTAATGTCTGAGATGAGCTTGGCTCTGTCGTTGACATGAGCAATACTTTCTTGTATGACAAGCATCTCGCGCTTAGGTACACCATCAAGAATATCGCTGTGGATAGATGACCAACCAGTACTTTGCTGCTCTAGCAAGGCGTACAACTCTTGAATAACTGTTCTCTGACTGTCGAGAGTAGCGGAAACAGCAGCAAGCTCTTGTTGCAACTGGACGATTCTTGCTCTATAGGTTCGCTTCATGCGCGCGGATTTTACTTCAGCTTCCTAAAGCACTGTGAGATTGATGAACTATCAAGGTCCTTACAAGATCTTACCAATCGTTTGTAAGACTGGTCATACACATCAGCAATGTCAAGGGCATTTGAGTCCTTGCTGACGTCTTGCAGAGCGTTCTTGATGATGACGGACAGAAGCGCAGTCGGCGGCACTATCTCCTTCATGGACACATGAGTCCCTACAACAGCCTTCCATAACGATCTCCGTGCACGACGAAGCAAATTTTTACACTTCTCAGCATGTCTTTGGCGGTCGTAGAAAGAGTCCTTCCTATTGCGATGACGAGCCAAATAAAGAAGACACTGCTCCCATGCCTTTCTAAACTCGATGGGAAGCGCGAATGAACCAGGAGCTGGCCCTCTTCCATCTGATAGATCATACTGAATAACGAATGCTAATTGAGCTAGCCGCTTGAAGTTCTTCGTAACATGATAAATCCCAAGAAACTGCTTATCTATTTGGTTCGGCGATTCTTTTTGATGTGTTTTAGACGCTGCGTAGTTCTGGTCTCGTTAGTAAGGTCTAAAACCTGGGTGTATCATCTTACCCTGATGATCGAGTAAACAGACCCCCAGTACTTCGTGGCTACTGTAGCATCACTATCCAGTGGCAAGAACAGCTCAAAGACCTGGGCAGCAGCTGTAAAGAACTGGTCTAAAATGGATAAATCATCACGGTAACCGTCCGTCGATTCTTCATACGTGGCAAGCAGAACGTACCGTGTCACCGTCTGAAGTGACTGTTCTGGACACCGTTGGTAGATTGATTGGCGTGACAACTGTTGGTGCATCTTGCCGAGGTAGCCTGCTACCTCCTGCGCTTGTCCTGGCTCCTGTTCATTATCGGTAGCAGATTTCTTAGCCGGTTCTTCTAGCATAGCAGCCCAGTGCAAGGCACGGAATAGACTGTGATCCGGCGATTCTTCATCTCCGGCTGGTTGAGATCGTCTCGATGAATTACTTGTCGAAGGATTTGGATGAAGAGGTTGGAGGGTCTGCGTATTGGTCAACGTCGAGGAACCAGGAGAGGGTGCGTTGCTGGGAATTGAGAATTTTGCAGCTATTATTGCGTCTAGATCGGCGTCCAAATTAGACAGGTCTATTCCTTCTGAGGGCTTTTCGACGTTCTCAAGGTCCGAGGGCAGAACATCATGACTTTCGGACGTGACGGACGATTCGTCTGACATGCTGTGATCCTCGCTGATCGGCTGCGGGCCCATAGATCTGCACATGCTCAGTAGATATTCTTCGAACGGATCGACAACGCTCACTTACCGTCGCAGAAGGACAAGCTGCACAGTTCTCTCACTGGCTACTTTCAAGACCTTCGCCCAATTCTCAGACGTAACTGATCGGCCATTCATGGTGACAACGAAATGGTCTTCGAACCGGTGTCCAAAGTCGGCGCTGGCAGAGCTTATCTCCATGAAGTGTGAAGTGAATCCCTAAAGAGACTTAACAACTCGATCCTGAATTCAAATTGAGTGTACCCACAAGCCATGTCTGACATTCTTGCAGACCTAGCTGCCATAGGCAGTTACCTCCATCCGTCACCCTGATAAAAGGAGTACCGCGAGTAGGCTCTTTAGACATTACAATAGTATCACCAAGCAAAGACTGCTCCGACACCTGTGAGCAAGTAACTAATAGATCTGCGATGTTAACATATTTGAACTGCAATCGACAAGGGACATACTCACCATCATTAAGGATAAAGCACCAAAGCCGCGAAACATAGAAAATCCGATCGTCATGCGGCCCTGTGATACTGCAAACGGCTTGTTGCAGGTCGCGGTCAGGAGGTGCCGAAGCTGACTCCGACTGAAGTAAAGTCAAGGGAGGATGTTCTGTAGTAGAGTGAAGGCGAACTCGACCGTGATAGTCGTCGAGGAGGAAGTGAGGGAGGCCTATCATTGTGACCTTTTTGTTCAAGTGAGACAAACTCGACTGCTTTTGACGTATCATATCTTGTGTCGCAAATTCCCGCATATAACAGCCGCCTGAAGTGTTGTGTCCATGAAGAGGCTTCTCGTTCTCCTTTCTAACCCGTCGCGCGATTCTCTTAATCATTGTAACCTCATCCTGGGTCAGTCTACTACCCTGCAGACATTGTTCCTGCGTGGGTCAGCGAATGCTAGGACCTCTTCCTGGTGGGTTTACAAACAGTGAACGCGCCAAAGTCTAGGATGTCACTTTGCAGATGTCTGCAGTTATTAGACACAAAATGTAGAGAATTTCAGGTAAACGTACATCCAGCGATGAACAGTGTGTACACGCTCCTCTGACGAGGCACCCTGTCCAGCGGTGAGCGCTATGCATACATCCTCGCCGTCCTCGCCGTAGTTTGAGTATGCTGATCTCACGAGCTCGAACGTGCTACGTTGAAGGTTGCGATGGCTCCCGAGGCTCAAGGCTCGGCGGCGTTCCTCTGTAACATCGGGTCCCGCGAAATTATCGGAAGCATCGTCGGGCTTATCTTCGAATTCGAAGCCTTCGTCCTCGAAATCTTCAAGGTCGCCGTCATCAGAGGAGCCGTCAGCTGATCGAGACGTGAAGAAGAGGCGAGGGAAATACCCGGGGTCTGTTCTGGGTTGGTTAGTGAGCGCCTCACTTACCCAATTTAACTTGAGATTTTACAGACCGCGACTCTCTCGTAGATACTTCTCGTCTACTGACTTGGGACTTGAGTCTCCAGAAGCTCCTGTAGTTGTCGGCTCCTCCTCAGTTGGTGAGGTGGCGCTGAAGCTGACACGGCGCTCACGCCGCCCTCGATGAGTTGAGGACTCGGTAGGCTGTGAGTGTCGGCGGACAGATACCTTGGGTGTCGAACGACCTCCCGCCTCTTCTTCAATCACATCCATGATGTCCATGATATCCCAGTGAAGCGAAAGAGAGAGAAAGGTCCTCGGAACTGAGAAAGACAGACAAGCCTTCTCAATGACGGCCGAAAACGCTCTGAACGGTCAAGAACAGAGGTGAGAAGGCTGGCCCCCACCGCCAAAAGGCGCATCTCGGCTCATGGGCGCTTCTCTTGTGGCTCTCTGTGCGCTGCATGTTGTACATCGAATTGCAGGTGACCGATATCGTTAAATTAATTTAGGTGTTACGTGAAACCATGAGCTGCTACGGTGGAAAGTGGCGAGAGGCTCATCACGTCTGCTATGGTAGCTGCAACAGAACTACACGATGTAAGTTGAATTTTAGTCGTCGCAAGACAGTGCTCAACGTGAAAGAAGCAGAGTAGAGCAAAGGCATTTGGCAGACATCGGAGCGTACAGGGTAGCTCCTTCCTGGACACGCTACGACGCCGCCACACGCGTGTCAGCTCAGCTCCACCCAACTTACTTCGTTTGCGCGCTCTGTTCGTCAACCACCGCACATCTTGCAATTTCGCGTTTGCGGTTATACTGCATCGATCTCTTACCATCTCCACTCCTGATGTCTACGAAATACGCAATGGCCCGTCCCTTCACGGACTTAAGACGGGAGCTCTGCAGGGCCAAACTAGCGGGGCATCTCGACCAACAGCCTCGGATAACATCTGCCTGCGCACGCTACTCGATTCATACCTAGGTACCAAGATCAATGATGTAGGTCCCCAGAATTCTCTCCAAATCCCACACTTTCCCGAATATCTCCTTCAACATCGATTCCAAACTCAACTGTGCACCATTGACGTCCATAGCAGCATCCAAACCAACAAGAGCCCCAAAACTGACGTCAACACGCGAGCGCAGTAATGACCTCCCCAGAGACCTTCCACGGCTGGCTAGGCCACGATAAACACGCAGCGAAGGGCAATCTTGTCTGGGGAGAATTTAAGCCGAAGCCCTGGGATGAGACACTCATCGATATCAAGATCACGCACTGCGGAATCTGCGGCACTGATATCCACACCCTGCGATCAGGATGGGGTCCCACACATTACCCTATCTGCGTCGGCCACGAAATCGTCGGACACGTCGTACGCCTCGGCAAAGACCCCTCCGTAACCTCGCGACTGGCATTGGGCAATAGAGTGGGCGTGGGCGCGCAGGCTGCGAGCTGTCTAAAGAAGGATTGTGAGGAGTGCAGTGAGGGCATGGAACAACATTGCGCGAAAGGCTTCGTGGGGACGTATAACGGAAAGTACGCAGATGGATACTGGTCGATGGGTGGGTACGCAGACTACGTCCGTGTACCAGCGCATTTCGCGATCAAGATTCCTGCTAGTGTCAAGTCGCAAGATGCAGCACCGATGATGTGTGGCGGCATCACTACCTTCTCTCCATTAAAGAACAACGGCGCCGGTCCTGGCAAGAAAGTAGGCATTGTTGGACTTGGTGGACTGGGCCATTTCGGCGTGCTGTTTGCGAAGGCGCTCGGGTGCGAGAAAGTTGTTGCGATCTCGAGAAGGAGAAACAAGGAAGACGACGCGAAGGCCATGGGCGCAGACGATTACATAGCGACCTCCGAGGACGCGAAATGGGACCGCAAACACTCACGCACGCTCGACCTGATAATATCAACTGTCTCTTCGCCTGACATGCCTCTCTCCGGCTACCTGCGTCTCCTACGTACGAACGGCCAGTTCATCCAAGTAGGAGCACCGGAAGACAATCTACCCAGTATCCCTGCCTTCTCGTTGATAGCGAAAGGGTGCAAAATTGGGGAAGTCAGATTGGAGGCACGAAGGATATCGAGGAAATGCTAGCGTTTGCGGCCGAGAAGGGCGTGAAGCCATGGGTGCAGCAGAGGAGGATGAAGGAGGCGAATCCCAGTGTAGTCGATATGGAAGATGGGAAAGCGAGGTATCGATACGTGTTAGTGAACGATGATCACGACGATCATGCAAGACTCTAAAGGCCGACATGGATGAATACGCAGTACATAGAAGAAAGTATCCAAGCCCGGACGGATATACAGTAGACGCATGCATATGTATACCAATTGAGCACCCTGTTGGTCATATGAGCAAGACTAATCATATTACCCCTACTACATGCTTACCAAGCGAACATCCTTCCCAAAGTAGCTACCTATGCATTAATAGGGTATAAACAATCTAGCAACCTTTGCGATTCCCCTGCTCTTTCGCACCCAGACATCCTACAACAAAACTATTCCTGATTCTTCTTCATCCCCTTGGTGAAAAACGGGCTTTGCATAACCTTCTCCCAATCGTGCAACATCATCGTATTCGCAGTCCCGCTCCTCACCTCGTCGCCCGCTCGCTGTATTACTTCCTCTTCAAATTTCGTGACGATCTCCTTCCTATCACCGCCTTTGCTAACCTCGACAAGCGCATCCCTCAACTTCCCCGCATCAGTGATCGAGTGATTCAACCCCTGACCCCTCTGATAAGTCATCGGATGACACGCATCCCCCACCAACGTGACTCGTCCAGAATGATTATCCCACCTATGGCCCTCCATCCCCGGATCCCAGTCCGTCAATCCCAGGTACCAGACAGGTGCATCGTCCGGCGTCCATTCGTACGCGCTCTTCCAGGGGTCGCAGAACTTCTTCGCGAGCTCTTTCTGCTGCTGTAGTCTCTGTGCATCTGTCCAATCTTTCGTCTCTTCCTGCTCCTGCAGCGAAGAGTGCCAGGAGATGTAGAAGAAGAACGTCCATGAGGATGGGTCGTTAGGATCAGCAGCGTCCTGCATACCGAAGAATCCGAAATTGTTGTCGGGATGCGCGGTAGCGAGGTAGAGCGGATGGAATTTGCGCAGATACAGAGCTTGCTCGGTTGTGAACTTGGAGTGGACGAATGTCGCAGCGTACGGGAGGCGATGTATGGCTCCTTGTTCAGGGCCCAGGAGAAGAGACCGTGTTGTTGAGCGTGCGCCATCTGCGCCGACAAGGAAGGAGCCTGTTTCTGAGGTCCCGTCGGTGAAGTGAGCTGTCACTGTCTTGCCGTCGTCGGAGTATGTGATGTTTGAAAGACGCTTGTCGTATCTGATGTCAAGGTCTTGCGACAGGAGAGCTCTGAGCTTGCTTCTGCGTAGTCTGTAGAATGGGCCGAAGGTGAAAGCAGCGAGTGCCTCACCGGTCTTGCCATGGATGAAAGAAAGTGTGTCTTCCTCTTTGGTCGGTACGTGAGGATCTACTTGGAGCGATTGGATCTTGGACCACCATTCATCCGGCATTAGGGACTTGAGTACGGGCGCTCCCCAATGTAGACCCATGTTCCAGTCTCTTTCTCGTGCCTCGGAGGCCTGCTTCTCGAAGACGATGCATGGTACTCCTGCCTAGCGATGATCAGCACTTAGAGACCTGACGCAAGAACGTTTCGCAGCAATTCGCGCGATTCGACCGGAACCTTTCCCGTATAAAACAAGCTAAGAAGTATTTCATTGATCTGCAGAAGAATGCAGATGCAGCTCGCTAATCTGCGCATACGAATGCGAGGACGAGCAGTGACTGAATGCAGAATGAGAAGGCAGCGCCCATGTGGCACAGCATCCCCATATCGTGGAACATACCTTCTTCAGACCCTGACCGAGCGCGAGGCCAGTGCTGCCTGCGAATCAAGTCAGATCATCATGCGAGCAGTTCGCGGCGATTGGATGCCTACGTACCGGACCCGACGATAAGGATGGGCTGCTCGGCGGGGGCCGTTTCCCCGGTTGCTGCTTTCTGATGCGCCATGAGGGCTAGCAGAGACTGCCTGCTTTGCAGTGTGCAGAGGAGACCTGAGGGTGCGTCTTCTTGCTGTGTCCAGCGACGTCGATATAGGGTCTAGTCGGCAGGTCAGCCAGCGAGCGTTGTGTGCAAAAGCAAGCAGGCCTCGCTACACTTCGCCATATGCGCCGTCTAGCGCACGAGACGGGCGGCGTCTGCTGCACGTGGGGGGCGCCGGGGTTTGATATGCTGCTACTTATGCGCTCCGTGGGCGAGCAAGCACCACTTTCGGGCGTGCCGATCCTCGTCAACGCAACCAGAGCGGGGGCCCAAGCGTACACCAGGCCTAAATAACTTGCTCCCCAAGTTCCGGTCGCCATCCACTTGGACAAAGACTGAAGGCGGGCTGGTTGAGACTCCCGACTCTGCGGCTACACGACCTGAAGTGATATCATGCGCTGTCTCCGCTGCTGAACGCACCCTCCTCCTTGTTACTCTGATGCGCAGCTGCTAGGCTGGCCGAAAGTGTCAGCATGGCCACACCGAAGGACGACGCGTTTAGCCTGCACTCGGCAGCGGACTCTGCCGTCCATCTCGCAGAGGCACAGCATTCAGAGCACACGACTGCCTACGCGCAGGATGACGCATCCTCGCTGTCCGCCGTTGCGCCGCAGGGCCACATGCAGGCACAGCAGCAGGAACAAGAACAGGAAACCGAAGACGATCCGTACGACTATGCCTCCGACTCGGGCTTCGACAGCGGCAGTCTGCTGGGCGACGAGACGGACACGCTGGCGTCGTCCATCATGCACTACAGGATGGAGAATGGGCGGCAGTACCATGCGTACAGGGACGGCGCATATTGGGGTGCGTTGTGCGCGGTCGTGCGAAGCTTTGCAGACGTCTGACAAGCGCAGGTCCGAACGACGAGCTGGCCAAGGAGATCCTGGACTTTGCGCATCACATGTATCTGCTGACGCTAGACCACAAGCTGCATCTTGCGCCCGTCAAGAACCCGCAGCGGATTCTGGACGTTGGGACGGGGACGGGCATCTGGGCGATAGACATGCAAGTTGAGGAGCACATGACGTGGTGCTGTCAGGCTAATGAGTTCCAGGGCCGACCAGTTCCCCAGCGCAACTGTCATTGGCACCGACCTGTCGCCCATCCAGCCCGAATGGGTGCCCCCAAATTGTCATTTTGAGATCGACGATGTCACACTTGACTGGACGTACCCCGAAGAGCACTTCGATTTCATACATATCCGCGAGCTGTTCGGCTGCATACCCGACTGGGACTTCTTCTTCCAGCAGGCATACCAGCACACGAAGCCTGGGGGCTGGATTGAGATTGTAGAGCATTCTGTGCATCCTATTTCAGACGACGGCAGCCAGGGGCCGGACCACTTCTACCACACGTGGGGCGAGACGGTCATCGAGATGGGTAGAATCTTCGGAAAAAGCTTCACGATATGGGAAGAGGCGAAAGACAGACTAGAAAGAGCCGGATTTGTAGATGTGGTAGAATTCACGTATAAGTGGCCAGTCAATGGCTGGTCAGAAGACAAAAAGCTCAAGAATATCGGGAGGTGGAATCAGCTCAGGTTGCATGAAGGCATCGAAGGTTTCATGCTCAGGCTGCTGACGCAAGTTGGAGGGGTGAGTCTCTGTTCTGCACACTATCCACAGACAGTGCTAATTGGTGTAGTGGTCCGTTGCACGAGCGCAAGTCCACCTCGCACAGATGCGGAGAGAGCTGAAGAGTACCAAGACGCACGCGTACCTTCCCGGGACTGTTGTGTATGGCAGAAAGCCGTTGCGGTAATGATATTGATCTACTTCTTACGATCTCACGACATCTATTCGTCATTTTCACATTGGGTACATAGGCATGGCAAAACACTTGTAAGACCAGGTTGGCGGAGATACCCATCTAGGCGCACAGCATGGCAAGCTTGTAGGTAAATCACAGCTAGCGCTCGAATTGCATGTCCCTTCAAAATTTCCATACAGCAGCGGCTGGTAAAACATGGGCTCCGAAATCTCTCGGAGAACGAGCGGCGGGGAAACACTTTCCGGTTCCCCAAATGGCAAACGCCGGCGCTTCGTGTATGCAGGTCTGTCCTGATACAACCTCGACTGACGCTGATAATGTCAAGCGATAGCAAGACCCCGCACCTTAACAGCCATTGTTATGTGTAACTGTGGACGGAAGAATTGGGGCCTACCGTAGGAGTGTAGGGCATCGCTCGCGAAATCTTTCGATCAGTACCTTGGATCTTCACAGGGTACGTAGGAGCACCATAATCCGCAATGCTGAATTTGTCGATACTGGAAGTGCGTTCAAGAATGTTTTTAGATTTGGGAGTACACTTTCTTTCATTCTGGAAATCTTCACGACTGTAAGCGCAACACTCGATGCTGGACAGACAATACAAAACCAATGCCTGCTATAACATCGAATCACCGACTTCTAACATCGGATAGCAGAGTTCTCCTCCTAGTCATGAATTACGACTTTTCTCGAATTGTGTCGAAGTGGGCGGTGCTGCGGTTGACAACCGCTCGCTTGACCGTTCGCATTTGACCGGTGGCCTGCACAGCCACTGGGGCGTTTGGACCCTGCGTTCTTGTACTGACGCCCCTCTCGCCACGTCCAGGCAAACTCATTTCGTAGAACGAGACAGGCTAAAAATCATTGCCGCGAGGCAGCCTTGCTCGCTGCCATACAGTTGTGTGACTGCACGTGCAGCATTATCAGGAACTGCGTCTCCTCAGTGGCCATGTGCCCACAGGATTGAACTCATGGAGTGGGCAGACGGGAAGAAGACAGATAAGAGCAGGCACTCAGCATATAATCCCATGGGCACTGCGCCGGAACTCTATGGTATCTTCTGAAGCAGAGCTTCTATACAATCATAGATCCCGGAAGTCGCACACAAATACTTGCATTAGGGAATGGATACAGACTCACAAATCAACCTCCTTCCTCCCGCAACTCCTCCTGATAGCTTCACCGAGAACCCTCTATTCGCCGCTGCACGCACAGAAGCATCAGCTCAACAAATCATCGACCTCATCCACGCCTCACCATCCATCAACGCCCTAAACTCAGACGGCCAAACCTTCCTCTTCACTCTCTCCCCCTCCAGCTTCCAAAACCTCGACCACTTCCTCACCCTCATCAAAGCCCTTGATAAACACGACTTCAACTTCGGCCACCTCGACCACGATGGCCGCAGCTTCCTCTCCGTCCTCGCAACCAAACCCGGTTTCGAGATCTCCTGCATCCAACTCGCCTTCCGCGCCGTAACATGTCACTGCGAAAACCGTCCGCAGAACGGAACGGCGTGTATTCACAGCATCAAGCGGCGCCGTGATGCGGCAGGCAAGTTCTTGGTTGACTACTTGGTCACGCACCTCCAGCACAAAGACCCGCGGAAGGTGTTGAACGCGTACGAGTGGTCGCAGTCGCATTCGAAGATGGCGACGGTGACCGCTGACCAGTCGCCCATGGAGGCGTTCAACCTGTGTTTTCCGGAGAAGGCGTTTCCGAATTCGCGGATGAGGGTGCAGTTGCATGAGGAGGATGATCAGGGACGGACCAAGGTTGGTGCTAAGATCATTGTGACGGGCGAGTTTGAGGCGAACGGGGAGAGGAATGTGAAGGTCGAGTTGGGACATTATGATATCCATGGTGAGACGCCGGTTATGGGGTACTTTAAGACGGCACTCGAGAAGAAGGTTGAGGAGGATGTCGTTGCGGGAAAGGTGGAGGGGCTTGTTAAGCTGGGAGCGAATGTTGACGCGAGATCGAGACATGGGAGGACATTATTGCATTTTGCTGCTAAGCATGCTTGGCCTGTGGTTATTCAGAAGCTGTTGGAGCTAGGGGTGCAGGCGGAAAGAAGAGATGAGGATGGTTTAACGGCACTGGATTACTTGGAAAGAGATGATGGAATTAGCCTTGCAAAATTACTGGTGGAAAGGAGGAGGAGGAAATGCGTCGAACTGCTTAAGAAGTGTCCAACGAAAGGTGAGGGATCAGCGGTGCTTACGCGCACACTAGGAAGTAATGAGACACAGGCGGACTTGGTCAGTTTGCAGAGTGGGGATACCAGCATTATGAATGTGAAGGGACAGGCTGGGTATGATCATATTGATTAGTATGCTGTTTGATCATTGACTCCTATACTGAGGAACTCGCGGAAGCGTATGCTCCAATCTGTGAGCGACATTTTCAAGCCTTCCCTGTTCTATGTCAATGACCGAAAGCACCCAATTAGATCTCGAAGTCTGACGGTACTGAAGGCTGGATCTTGAAAGGTAGGTGCAAAACTCGACCAGCACAACAGCGTGAGCTCTCATTCTATAGGTTAGGTTTTGAAATGGGAATGTACTGATTACTTACTACAATCAGGCAATGGCATGGTTTTTAACGAGATTATATACGTAGCAGGCTATCAAACCGATATCAATTGTTTCAGCTACTTGCTGAGGTTGTCGTTGCCGTAATCTCCAGGACTCCTTTCTCATTACAGAAACGCGCTACAACATGTCATGACCGTTTAGCGAACTAAGCTCCAAATCGGATTCAGAAACTTCTGAAGGAGGGTAAGGTTCACTGTAGTTGCTAGGGAAACAGCCTGGAACCCCGTCAATCACACCGCCCCACCAACCGCTCTCATACTGTACAATTACCCAAATTTCGTCCCCCGCGGAGAGACGCAGGTAATCGACCCCTTCATCTATGGGTGGCAGCCAATCCCAGACAGCCTGTACCCGAAAAACTTTCATTGGCCTGACTGCTGTCTTTGCTAAAGGCGCAGTCAGGTGCGGAGGCTGCTGGGGGGCCGAAATCTCATGCTGGTTAGCTACCGGTTCGTCTTCGAATGTTGTACTCGGGAGACTGTTTGGTATTGCTGTTGACTCTGGTCGATCTTCGTGGTTTCGAGTAACGGTCGGTCTTTGAGTCTTCCGTCGGAGCAGCGTCGTGAATGCATTCCGATAAACAGTAGATGCCATCACTTCAGTATCAAACGTAAAGACGGCGTCCAGACTTCCAGAACTTCCAGAGACACTGCTATATCTTAAGCTGGAACGGTTGTCGCCTTTGATAGCAAAGATAGAAGAGGATGGCCGCTTGGCTTTCCGAGTGTTCGCACGTTCGGTGTCTCTTGCAGTTTGGCCCGTTGATCGCTCTTCTTGACCCTGTTCTAGTGAGATAGCGTTTCAGAAGATCGCTGAGTATATACTTACAACTTGAGTGTCTGCAGCATCAACAACAAAGCAACTTCCTGGTGATGCAATGTCTCTACCGATTCCTCAACGATGTCTTCGTCCCAAATATAGTCTACGGCACCTTTGAAACCCACATGCTCAGCACCAGCAAGCGCTTTAGCTACGTGGTCTTGGAGATCTGACAGAAGATCGCAGCAAGCGGAGAGTACATCCAACAGCTCGCGCTTGACGTGTTCGATATGTTCCGACCCAACAGCGTCGTCTTCTAGCCAGGCCGAGAGAGATCGCGCAGCGACACGCACTGCTGATACATGTGTTGAGAGTTGCCGAACCTTCTTATTCGTGGTCTTGAACTTGGCGATAAGCCTGTGAATGTCCTTGCCGATGGTAGCTGCGCGAACAGTTATGGTAAGACTGGCGCTAATGATTCCAAGTATCGAAGCAGGGTCTGCCATGACTTATTGAGTACTAGGTTGAAGCGGGGATGCGGATAGAGTCATAGATCACTATTTCGAACCTGGAGATATCGATAGATTTTGTGTAGCTAGACATCAGGAGTTGGCAGGTCCGAAAAATTTCGTGGGATGTAAGGTCTGGGGTACAGGTAGTATCTTTCCCTGTTTCATCCCTAGGGCATAAGGTCTGCGCCCCATACCGTCAGCCACAGCTCAGCCTTAGTCTCCTGGCTGTGCATGTCCCACTCATCGACCCAGCTGAGGCTAACGCTAAACTCTAGTCATGGGCCGCGACTGAAGATGTGGGTTTGGTTGATGCAAGGTGTCGGAAAGGGGATCGGTTCCTGGATTGCGCGTTGAGAATGTATCCATTTGGCTGTTACTGCTTGCATCATAGTAGTAACGAGATCTAAATCTGGGTGTCATTTGCCATTCCGAGGAGGCTATCATCATAGGCAGGCATGTCTTGTCATGAAATGTGCGGAGAGAGCTTTGTTTCGGTGTCTGTTTACTCAAAGAGTAACGCACGTGTTCTAGCGTGTTACGGCCCCGGGACGATCCAAGTAGCGTCATCGCCATCGAACCACATCTTTGCCGCAGCACCCGAGCTGTCTCTTCGTTGGGCACCCCATCGCCCTCCAATCATATCAGCTTCCAGACCGAAGATCTTTACACTCGACCAGTACTATTAAGATCAGCTATCTGGGACGTGACGGCGCAACAAGGACACAAGAGCCAGCTCCGTACCTTCTGAACCTCCTACGATGATAGTAGAACACGACGATCGCCGCCAATTGGACAATCACCTGCAGGATGTTCGAGACGAGTGACGCCATTGAGATCGAAAGTGAGGCTGCATCCGCGTCAGCAGGTATGTGCTCCAGATTCGCCTTTGTGAGAACTTGCCTCGATCGTAAGAGTCGTTCGCCATTTTAGAAATTTCTCTGAGGTAGAAAGCATCGAGAGCCGACTACATAAGTCTCCATCGTTGCTTTGTACCTTTTTGAGGGTTTTTTCGTTCCACCTTCGCTGTAGCACTTTTTTTCGTTTAGTCTGGTCCATTGCCTCGTTGCTGGTCATCGATTTTCCGGTGAGGACATCTCGATGCCAAATTCCGGCGCCCTTTGGAGCTATCACTCAATTTGGTCTTACCAACGCTCCCGTTCTCGCATGTTTCATATAAATTCAACCAGTCGATTGTCAATCTGTCTTGTCGTCAGCTACATGCAGCAGGGGTTGAACTTATTTCGCTTTGCACGGTCTTCTAAAGCTCGGACCTTCCATGCAGGTCGTCCTTTAAAGATCGCGTAGACCAATGAAGGCGGGCGCATTTTTTTCGTTCGGACGCCACCAGATGCACGGATGCACCTGTGGTTTCAGGGGAGCTGCAAATCCCTGCAGTTCCGATAATGGGGTTGTTGACTAACTGTAGCCTCATAGCAAATCTAACACTACAAATCCTCGCGCTCGTCGCTTGATGAAGTCGATTCTAGAAGGTCTTGATGCCGGTTCCATTCCGTAGCGATGTCGCCATCTCTTGAGATCCACGAAAAGCACACGCAATCCACGCCCCCAAAAAGGAAAGGCAGACCAGCTCAATGGTCAGAACCTCGGCAGAAACGCTTGGTCGCGCTCCGCATGTGTGGAGTTGAGGTTAAGGATGCTACACAAATAATCGGATACCTAAGCGCTGGCTCTACAATGGCAGGGAAGTACCCGTAAGATGAGCCTACCAAAGAGTTGTATTCAAATTTGACGAAAAAAGGGAGCGGCGCCCGCAGCAGATCCTGCGCGATGTCCTATCCAACGGCTATGGCCAGCAATATCCTACCGATACAGACACTCTAAGAGGGCGACTTGCACTTCTGAGCACGGTCAAAAAGATCGGAACCGATGGTCTTATCGACAGACAATCAGCTGAGATGGCTCCGCGTCCGGCTACTTCACGAACAGAATCTTCGATGGTTGTTGACGAACTACTATCAAACAACGTGTCTTGTACTACGGATCAGTTCATTGTGGAAGCCACTCAACCATGTGAGCTATGACTTTATTTTTATGCAAAGGTTCGGATCTAACACTCCCATAGACGGCTTCTCATCTGCAGATGCGCTGATGTCGGTTGACTCTGACCAACGGTCTGATAGGACGGTCACGCTTGCTTCCGCACAAGATAAGCATCAAAATCCTTGCAGCAACAGCAATCCGTGCCAGCTTTCCACTCGATTTTCCTCATTGAGCTGTAGTCTAACGCTGCGTCGCATGCTCAGGCGACAAGGCCGTACTCTCTCCTGTATCTCTGGTCTTCTCAGTTTGCTGAGTAAATTCACGTTTCCCGACGGCCGTGAAGAGAGCCAAGGACCAGACCAAAGACCATCAAATAATATTCATCAAACGACTCCAAATCAGAACCTAAAGATCGATGTCGATGGTATCCTTGCTGTCCAAAGAGAGAGCGTCGAACGAACAAATGCGGCTTTAGTCTCGAGATGCTGCGGCTGGCGCAATGATTGTCCGCATCGCCGCCTTGCGCTCAGACTGCAAACGCCGCACAGCTCCTTCTTGCAGATAACTTCAGCAGAAGCCAATACCGTGGACGATTATGGCAACAATCTTCTCTTTTTCGCCGCTCGGTCTGGCGCGTGTACAAAACTTCTCTTGGACCTCATTGACTGCATTGAAAACATAAACGCTTTGAATGCAGATGGACAGACCTTTCTTTTTGTCCTAGACCCGGAAGACGTTCAGAAACCCTACGATATAGCAACGCTGTTCGACAAACTACTTGAAAGACGGTTCTCATTTGCGCAAACGGATCACGAAGGTAGAACATTTATTAGCTTGCTTTGCCTGCATCCGAACTTTTCCGTGGATTGGATTAGGGTATTCGTGCAACACAATTGCTTTTCGGAAAACTATCTATACCTGCTCACTGAGAAGCGGGATTCCTCAGGCGCATTCCTCCGGGACTATTTGATGACTCGTTCCCATTGCTATGCTACATGGCTCTTGGAAAAAACCGGCCGCCTACACCCGACGTTTTCGGAACACCTCGAAGCTGGTTCCGCATCTTCGCCAGACCCGTTTTGGAACTTCAATGACAGAATGGATGGCTTCGAACTACAAGCTGCGCTTCCTCTGTTCGAGTCTCTTGACGCAACGTTCGTTGTGGACGTAGAGACAAGCTGCCCACCACTGAAGAAGGTCGCCCAAGGCATAAGCAACAGCCCCGTACAGCGAGCTCTAGCACTAGACCCAAATCACTATGCAACAGATGGCATGACGCCGCTACTTAGAGCAGTTGCACTCAAGCTTTATGAGGGTGCTACTCCTCAGCTACGCCCTTACGACAAAGCATGCATCAATTTCAATGCCCGCAGTCGTGATGGTCAAACCATCTTGCATTTCAGCACTATTCGCAATCGACCGGACGTTTTATCGCAAATTCTCAACATCAGAAGTCAGAAAATGCAAGTCAATCACCGTGACAGGTACGGATTCAGTGCTTTGGATTATGCTGTGGATCATTACAATCGAAGCCGTCGGATTACAGGGACAGTGAAGGCTTTGGCGCAGTCACTCAAGTGTATATGGTTGCTGGTCGACCACGGTGCGCAAATGACGTTTTCTCCGGGTGGCAAAGGGCAGTTGGCTACGAGACCGGGAGGTGGCTCGATTTTGATCCCTGATATGGAACTGATACCCCCTGAAATTGCCTGAATATCTCCTTGTCCTGGATGATGTTGATCATTCTAGCATTCGGAATTTACGGCTTAGATTTTCATACACCCATATACATTTTCCTTCCCTGAAGATAGCGCTATCTCGTGCTAGTTACTCTTAATTGTGGATTCCATCAGTGTAGAAGGTTATACGCGTCTTCATGCCAGTGTTACGATATCCCTATAGGTTCCTACCATCCACGTACTGATTAAGACAACCAACCATCTTATAGTTGAAACAGTTTTGCTTTAAAAATCGAATAAGAGCATACTACCAAGTGTCCTCATCCTAGTCCTCATCATAATATCCATAATCTTCTTCCATGAATTCCCTATTCCTCGCTTTCTCCCTCAACGTCGCCGAGGTGTCAGACGAATAATCCTCCACAAGATCCCGAAGATATTGATCCCTTCCACCCGGGTAGTTCGCCACCATCTGTTCGAACTGATCGAACGACTGTTCCAAGGCCTCATCTTGAACCTCACGGAAAGCTTCATGTGCTTGGTCGTATTCCAGCTCTTGCCGCCCGTAAGTAGCTACGGCTCTGATCTCCGAGGTACTAGAAAGTTCCGACTCAGATTCTGAATAGTCGTCTCCTAGTTCGTATGCGCGCTCCATTGCGAGTTCTGTTTCGTCGGCGTCAATTCTGGGTTGAGGACTTTGGGCGTCTTCAATTGCGATAGACGCATCCAGATCCTGAGGCTCGCTGGCGGTTTCTTGTTGCTCATTGGTTCGACTGTCTAACTTTTCGATCTCTACAGCTTCCTGGGTTGTCTTCATACCTGTAGCGATTGGTTGCTCCACTACCTTCCCCACTTCTGAACCTGTATCATCATCCTTTGCGCTATTTCGATGATCGCGGTTCGGTTTTTCGCTCTGCAAGGTTTGTGTAACATCCTTATCTACGATCTTGGCCTTCTTCCGATCCTCCGCCTCAACAGATTCCTCAGAAGCTGTTCGTTTTCGTAAAAGCTCGGAGGTCATGGCTCTCGCCTGAGATGCGGATTGCAAAGAGTCCGTGCGATGAAAATGTCTTGATATATGAATGCCAAAGCTTACGAGTCGCAGATGAAGTGGTGGTGGAAGGTGAACTCCCATCAATTATGCCTTCGCAAATAATAATCGGGTTACGTGATGAGACTAGAATAGTCGGGGGTAGCATACTTTCCACCGCAACAGACTGGAACTTCCCAGATTGACTGAACACTCAACACCGTTTAGTTCAATAATCTCCATCGTCGTCCCGATCCTCCTCTTCCTCCTGGCTGTAGACGAATCATCAGAAGAATGATCCTCTGAAGCTCGGTACTTCTTTTATAAGTGCACTTTTCTTTATGGTGTTACTTTCATCGGCCTCCTCCCTGAACTGCCTGCTCCACTTCTTCCCCCTTTAACATCTCCGAATCCTCCGTTGATCGAGATAGACCAGGTGGATGCTGTAGAGTAGAGTAGTTCTAGTTGGAGATGTCACTTTATTATGGTCGTGGAGAAAGCGTCGCATGGTCAGCGTGATGCTTATCACAATTCTTCGGCTTAGTGAGGAAGCAGTAGACATCGTTTGAGAAGCAGAATGACAGATATGGAAGGCCAAAGTTGAAGTTCAACGCTGTGAATGCCGATACCTCAGGCAAGTGATCATTCCCAATACAACACTCAAAAAGTGAGCTACTACAGCAGATAGTTTTTCCACTTTCCTCCACCAAATCAAATAGAGCGACGAAAATGCCTCGCAAACGCACGATGAACGAGGTACCTCAGAGGGCCTCGACACCCAACCGTCCACCGATTCCAAATTTCAATACCCGTATCGCAACCCTCGAAGCCGGGGTTCAACAAAATGCTCAGCGCATGTATACCTTAGCGACTCGCAATGCTGAACTAAAAAAGAAAAAGGGCGAAGATGAATTACTGATACAGCAGTACAAAGATGCCGGTATTGAGCTGACAGAAGACGATGTACTTTCCTTATGGATCCAGGGGAATGAAGATGCAGACAAAGGTGGTCCAGCGGACGAAGATAGACACACTACGCCGTGGCTAATCGCAGCACCTACTCGTACTTCTCCGACTCCATCACCACTTTCTTCCCCACCACCATCTAATCCCCCAGAAACTCGACAGCGTGAGGATCCGCATAGATACTTCCCGGGTGGTCCTCCACGACCACCCTCAGAATGGCGAAAAGCGCGCTACAAGGCGGAGAAAATGAGTTTCGTCTTCGCAGTGAGTGGTGAAGAAGGTCAATTATTGGAGATACCTATCAGCAAAGTGGACATGGCTTTTGTCTTGCGGGAGACGCTGAGAAGGCGAGGGTGGCGGGATAACAACATTGACTGGGCGATACATGTAAGTAGAATTCTTCATCAAACGCGTCAAGTATTTTTGCTAACGAAGCCAGGAGTTCTTGCAAGCGCCGATGCTTCAGATAGTACAAGACTCCGATGGGGAATTCTTGAAGATTGCTTCAAAAACATAAGGGGACAGAGGGGGCAAAGAGGTCGCGGAGTATAACCATCAACCGCCGAGGCGGGTATGGTCTACTATAAAGAAAAAGCGATCCAAATGCTAATTTTCTCATGCCTTCTACTTCCTCTTATCATTGGAAATGAAAGTGTCATCTCTCAAACGCGCCGCAAATGCATAGCCCGCGTCATCGGTTGTTAGAGTAGACTTCATATACTCTTTGAAGTTCGTCGACATCTTCACAACCTGGTCGAAGTGGTCTTCTGTCACGACAGGAACCTCCTCTTTATTCACCTTAGCATCGTAACATGCCAAAGCAACGGCTGTTTGGAATGCTGCAAATTTGTCAGTCATGATTTCAACAATGAAACTTCAAGGTCGTACCATTTCGTATCTCACGTCCATTCCATTCCAGCTTCTGAAGTTCTGGTGAGATCTTCACGAACTCCTTCGCGCGGTAAGAATATTCAATCTTCCGGCCATTGTGCTTATGATTGCTATCCAACTTCTTGAAGCTGTTCATCCAGATCTGCTGTCGCGAAGAATCGTCGAGAGACTCGTACCCGATCTGAATGTGTATGCGAGACATGAAGGCTTCGTCGAAAGAGCCCACTCTGTTTGTTGTGAGAAACAGAATGCCCTGGAAGTAGTCCAGTGCTCGAAGGAAAACTACCAGACGTGTTAGCGTGTCACATGTGTGTAATCGATGGACTTACTCGAGACAATGCTGTTCCTTCGCAATTCGCTCACGTGGCGCCTTTCTAGGTAGACGTCGGCTTCGTCGAGAAGTACAATCGCGTCCCAATTGTTCGCATCTCTGAAGAAGCGAAGCAAGTTCTTCTCGAGATCTTCGGGCTCATGGCCAAGATCGGCAGCTGTAATACTCAGGAGAGGTCGACCAGCATACTCTGCGACGGATTCTTGCAGTCTCGTTAGACGGCATCATGACCAAATCCAGGTCAACTTACCAGCTGTGAGCGTTTTGCCGGTCCCGGGAGGCCCATGCAGAAGTATAATCTGTCCTTCTCCTTTACCCCGGATGTTATCAGCGAAGAACAGATTCTCGCGCTCCTCTTTATCAGTGTACGTCTCGCAGATCGCTTGAACCATTCGCTTGTTCTCTGGCGGCAACACCAAGGTCTTGATGATGTCTTTATCCATTCTCGCCGGCTTCAAACCTCCCACCTCTACCACATCTGAACGAACGTTAGCATTGTCAGTATCAATTGCGAAGGATGTCTTACCCCAGAATCTATCCCTCAGCGCATAGGCATAGACGTGAGAGTAGCAGAGCGAGTATTGATGATCTGTCAGTCCATTAGGGGAGTCGATGGCAATATTGTCGTAATCATCAAAGGGCAGGCGCCGCAGTGAGCCTTCGCTGGTGACTCTGCAAGTTGCACAGGGGCATTCTGCGATTCGTCTATTCGAACCGAGCTGCTTATCTTCGTTGACTGCTGGTATGTGTTTATGTTCCTTATCCGTCTCCCATGGCCGACTCGTGTGGTCCACGATTACGCGTGCTTGTGAAAACTATGGGCCGATAGGTCAGCTTCGAACCGTTTCCTCAGACATTTTTAATTGAATCATACCGTTCGCGTCAAGTAGTATGAACTTGGCCCTGTGTACTCTTGGAGGACGGCCTTCTTAACCACGCTGACGAAAATCTTTCCTCTCTTAATGAGAGCCTGGCGCAGAGGCTCTGTACCCTCTTGATCCTTGTGGAATTGGACCGGGTAGACAGGCAGTGTAGAGATTTCTCTCACGTCGTCGAATACAGGGATCGTGATCGCCTTACTAACTCTTCCCAATGTCTTACCATCAAAGTCAAGATTCCAGATCTTTACCAGGAGGGAGGAAGGGCCTTTTGCTCCCGGTTGTGCAATTCCACTGACAGAGTCTACAACGTAAGCGTTGATCATTGCATGCTCTTTGACGTACACGTCAGTACCAGGCTTGAACAGAAGCCAAAGCGAGCTAAAGGCGGTCGTTGGCACCGATTCTTCCCACGCAGATTTAGCCTTGTGGTACCCTATCGTGGACTGAGCCTTCAGATAATCAACCAAAACGTCGATGTGAGCGTTGCACTCCTTGTTCCGTTCCTCGCTGTGGTTTGCCTTCGGTCCATTGTCTTTGGTCTTGTATGCGAGGAGCTCTTCTATGTTGTGGTAGAGGTCAACAAACGGGTACCAAAAGACACCCGTATTTACGTCAGATACGACATTATCCGGATGAGAGGGTAAAAGATCTGGGCGTGGTTCACCTGGGGTTTGAAACTTGACGACAGACCTTAGGGCATCCAGTAGAACCGCGGACTCGATTTCGATCCCCGAAGCTCCAAGATAATCGCCACTATCGATGTTGGCATAGTCAGTGCTCAAAGAAGCACTCTCCTTGGATTTATGGAGAAACACATTCCTGACTTCGCAAATGACTGATTGAGGTTTATTGCCCCCACTATCCTGCATTAGGTCTGTGAGGGGTTTGCTGTACGTGGTCCTACGTAGGAAGGACGGCGTTGAGATGTTGTTGCTCTGGTAGAGCTGTGCTGCATAGGTGATGGAAGGGTTACCATCTACCTCTGCGGTAGCTTCGACGGGAACTCCAGATTTATCTTTACCCCCAGTAATGCCTAGTCCTTTTGCTTTATCCTGTTGCTGCACGAAGTCTTGGACGAACTTGGAGTCACCGTCAAGATACATTCTGACTTGCCATCCTGGTTGAACCAGCTGGTCCCAGTAGCGGCCTGCAATCACAATGTCGTCCGGCAGCTTGACGACGGCAAGCGCATCATCTTGATTGGCATCGTTTGTCCATTTACGGAGTTCCTCGTACCTTAAGGCAAATCGTTAGCGAGATGTCTCGGATTTGGTATGTACCTGTCGTGCGCTCACCACCAGGAGGGGACTTTGCGAAAATAGATCTCTTTAACGAATGCCAGAAGGCCCTAGCAGTTCTCAGCGCGAAGTCGAAGTTGGTCAGAACAGTGGAGCTTACCTTCCACGTTTTCACAGCCTCATACGGTAGTAACCATCTCGCTCCCATCGGATCGAATAGGGTTATCGGTGCAGGTGGTGAAGATTGCGTCCCCGAGGCATCAGACACAGGCTCTTTAGAACCCGCGGTTGGAGACGCTGGCGTTGGCGCTGCATCTGTCGACTTCTGAGATTCTGATCCTGGCTCTTTCTCAAGCGGTGGAGTTACTGGGGACTGTGTAACCGCGCTAGCCTCATCATCAGACGCGTTGGTCGTCGCCATTCTTTCGTCTCTTAGCCGTGACAGCAAGACAGACTTCTAACGATGGCTGCGCCCACTTTGTTGAAGGACTGATCGCGAAAAGCTGAAAGCGAAATGGGAGAGAAAGGAAGGCTGGGGCCCTCCAAGAGCCTCGTGAAGGCGCCTGGCCCACGGATGGGGGCCAAATCCATACCGAATAAGGTCGAATCCTTCCAACTGCACAAGACCACCCTCCATTTGGTGCAATGAACGAATTGTACCTCACGGCCAACGCTTCTCGCAACATCTTACAGTTTTTTTGCTGCTGCATCACAATAAAGCTGCGCGCGAACCAATTCGAACCAGCTTCGTCCGTCGTTGTCACTTTGCTCAGCCTCGCTGTTGGCGAAGTGACGCGGTTAGGCGAACCTAGCCCTCATGCTGCGTGGGCCACCAGCTTTTCTCTTTCTCATTAAAGACCTTTCCTCCTCCACTTTGGTGCTGAGGAGCGTTTTAGTACTTACGTTACACGAAAATGATCCGAAGGGTCCGGACAGATGGAGATGTACCAGATACTGGTGCACTCGTTCGCAGGTTTACGGATGACCTTGATGGATCGACAGCTTTGTCACTTAGTACCAAAGTTGCACCCATTGTCACGGATGCTCAAATAGAGGCTCGCGAAAGGGTCCGCACCCAGCTATTATACCAAGAGACTGGCAATGCAGCAGGGTAAATCACCTCCTTTCTAGTCTTCTGCGAATGACGAATTGACGAGTCGACAG
The DNA here is from genome assembly GCA_010015825.1 of Lophiotrema nucula. Lineage (NCBI taxonomy): Eukaryota > Fungi > Ascomycota > Dothideomycetes > Pleosporales > Lophiotremataceae > Lophiotrema > Lophiotrema nucula. The sequence continues at coordinate 333,182 of ML977342.1, forward strand.
ACCTTTTGACGAGGCAGATGAGATAGGAAAAGCACTGGGAAATGCCGCCGACGATTTCTTCAAGTCTTCAAAGTATGGACCGAAGGACTCACGATTGAGCATCTTTCGCCGACGAAAAGATCCGAAGATAGACGCAGAACTTCAAATAAGGCAAAGTGCGCCCAAGGACTTCGGTGAGGTTAAGGACCTGGTTGATGGTATCTCTGAAGACTGGAAGACAAGCCATAAAGCTGTACGTGATTGTTTCCTGATAGGGCGTTCCTTTCAGAAAAGTTGATTTCCGATAGGTGTACCGAAACTTCACAAGAGTGTGTCAGACTCTCGACGCCCATGATGGTCTTCTGAAAATAATACCGAGCCAAAACACCTATGTCGCGGTAGTTTCAGGGTCCCTTTCCGTCATCGTCGAGGTAAGCTTTCGTGCAGATAAAGCGCTGTTCATTGAGAGCTGACCATCGAAGGCGTCAGTGACTCATGCCGAGATTGCAGAGAACTTAACCAATGCCACCGCTAACCTCTGTGAGCGAGCAGCAGTATGCTCCCAGCTTCTGGAGGTCATCAGAGACCAGTCGATGCAGAAACAGCTCGGTGAGATATACAAGCGGCTGTTCTTGTTCATTCTAAATGCCATCGAATGGTTTAAAAAGTCCAGTATGTCGCGGTTCTGGGACAGTTTCAATAAGGCTGTCAAGGAACGTCATGAGGAAGCTGAGAAGGCGATCAATACCTGCATCAACGTCTTGATAGAGAAGTCGGGAGTGGCGCAATTAGCCAGGATTGAAGAAGCGCGTCTCACCAGTAACATTATCGAGTGCAAAGTGGACAACTTGAAGGAAGACGTCGTTCCTTGGCTGGCCAATATAGACGCAAATCTTGCGACGCTGGTCGAGCATCGCCGGATGGAGAACCCCTGGGAAAATCCGTTGGTCCTACTACAAGTTGGCAAGATCATGGGCGGGCTTCTCAAGGACCAATGTGTCAGCTCCATCCGAGACCTGATTGGTAAGCTCATGCGTCGCTGGAATAAGAAGATGCTAATTCTTTGTTGCAGATCAGCAGGTGCAGGAAACCCTTCGAGTCCGAGCTATTACACCCGAGCCTAGCCCAGGTAGTATGCTCGCCATTACTCAGGAAGGCGACCCAAAAGAGTTGTTGCTGTCCAGGGAAGCAGCTGCCCTTCATCTAGAGAACTTGCGTGCTTTCGTCTATGGCACAGATGGACTCAAACTAGCACAGGAGAATCGAACACTTCTCGGCGATGTCAATGTCGTAATCCGATTGGGTAGATGGATAGAAGGGGGTCTTGAGCGTTCCGAAAGGCTGTGGATCGAATTCCCATTTGAGTTTCACGAAGACACCGTGGCCAAGGCCGCTACGCTGAGCGTCATTTCCGTCGCAGCGAAGTCTGGAGCTCCGTTCATCTCTTACATTTGTACAAAACCACGACCCGTCCAGATTAGTAGGTCGCAAACGCCAGAGACTGCCGGTCTGCTCTCAGTGGTATACAGTCTGATCTTTCAGCTACTACAATTTCGGCCTCAGCATGATGGGTTTGCGTTGAATCCTGGGGTACCAGAGAGCCTCGATGAGAGTGTGAAGAGTTGGGACACGGCTCTGAGAATGCTCACATCGCTACTGGAGAACACTAAGGCTGTTCGATATTGCATCATCCACGGCTTGAGTCTGCTCGAGAGTAGCGCCAGCATGAAGCTATGCAAGGAGCTCCTCAGCGTGCTGATCTCTCATTCATCGGTTTCCAAGGTTCCCTTCAGCATCCTTTTCACAACCTCGGGTCAATCCAGAGCCTTGGCAGAATCCACAAGTCGCGAGGAGCGGATCGTATCTGATGCGTCGGCGAAAAGGGGGCGAGGGTACGATTTGAATGTCAGGAATGCTTGAAAAGATACCCAACGACGGTTTCAGGTCCCCCTCCCCTCAATACGACCATGTCTCAATCACTTAAAAAAAAATTCGGTGTGTGATGGATGGTAGAAAGGTTGCCGCGTAGATGAGATCTGATCTCCTGACTCAACGAAAGGTGCCATGTCAGGCGTCGGCCACAAGCAAAAAGAAGAAGGGAAAAGACTGAACTAATCATAAGGCAGCCCAAAGCAGTCGTCAATAGCGTTTATTAGATCGTTACTTGATGATTGTACTGGAAGATTGGAGGTATTTAACGCGCGGGGGTGACGTCGGAAGCCAGTCAGGATCCTCCTTCCTCAGGTACCAAAGCTTGAAGCGGTTATAGCACGGTCGAACCATTTGGTCGATGCAGTACAGATATGGAATTAACCAAATTCAATGAACACATGTATTAAAGACCTATCCTACAGAGAGGTAGAAAGCAGACCTGACCAATCAACCAGCCAATTGCAATTGAGTGGTCGACCGAAGTCTGGTGAAGATCGTACTGGAAACACTTTTTATGCCCCCAACTCCATAGGAAAACCGTGGTATCGTCGCATCATATCGCAGACCGCTAGGTCAAGATAGTCATCCACAAACTTACCATATGCATAGCGTCAACAGACACATGCATAGTGTGTCAGCAACAGATCAGCTTCTTAAAAGGTGACCTTGTTGCCCTTGAAGTCTCCAAAACCGCCACGGTTGTATGAGCCACCACCGCGAGCTCCTCCACGACCTCCTCCGCGGCCACCACCACGTCCGCCGAAGCCACCTCCACCGCCTCGTCCACCGAAGCCTCCACGGCCTCCTCCGCGACCGCCGCCACGTCCACCAAAGCCGCCTCCGCCTCCGCCGCGACCGCCACCGCTGTTGTCACGCTGGCTAGCATAATCAACACGGATGTTGCGACCGGCGATCTCAGCGCCGTCAAGAGCCTCAAGAGCAGCCTTAGCCTCATCAACGCTGTCGAAGTCAACGTAACCGAATCCCTTAGGGTTGCCAGTCTCCCGGTCAGTTGGCAGAGAGACGCGAGTGACATTGCCATATTCGCCAAAAGTCTCGCCGACAACATCGTTGGTGGCATCGAAGGAGATGTTGCCAATGAAAAGAGTATTGCTGGGCGTGCTCTTCTGGTCGCCGTAGCGCTTGGCACGATCGTCACGCTTCTGCGGGGTGTTGGTGTTCTGGCGGGGAGTGCTGAAGTCGACGTTCATGGCTCGGCCGTCAAGCTCATAACCCTTCATCTCGGCAAGAGCGGTAGCAGCAGCACTGGCCTCAGCGAACTCAACGTAGCCAAAACCCTTAGCACGACCAGTGTCCCTGTCAGTGATGATGCGCACGCCGGTAATGGCGCCGAACCTCTCAAACTCGCGAGAAAGCCAATCCTCATCAATGTTCCAGCTAAGATTGCCAACGAAGAGGTTCTTGATGCCCTCACTCTCACCACCGGCAGCAGCAGCAGCGTCAGTCTTGGCCTTCTTGACAGTAGGCTCAGCATCAGCTTCGGCCTTGCGCTTCTTGGTAGGAGCTTCCTCCTCGCTCTCGCTGGAGTCTTCGGAACCGGAGGCGGCGTCAGACTCAGAGTCCTCGTCGGATGAAGCCTGAGAGTGTTAGAGATACGAAGATGGAGACTTCCATTCGGGTGCTTACCTCGGCCTTCTTTGCAGCCTTAACTTCCTTGGCTTTGGGAGCCGGCTTCTCCTCCTCAGACTCCTCATCGCTGCTGTCGCTGTCGGCACTATCGGACCCAGAGTCAGAGTCGGCCTTGGCAGCAGCCTTGGTGACCTTAACGCCATTGGCCTTGGGGGCAGCCTCCTCGTCACTGTCGCTCTCGTCGCTGCTATCAGAAGAAGCAGAGCTGATATCATCTGCCTCGGCCTTAGACTTTGGCTTCGAAGCACCGTTCACCTTGGGGCCGGCAGCTTCCTCTTCAGACTCGCTGTCATCGCTGTCCTTCTCACTGTCCGATGATGCGGAGCTCGAATCGTCGGCCGCGGCCTTGGTGGCAGACTTTTTGACACCGTTAGCTTTGGCTGGGACTTTCGTCTCGACTTCCTCATCGCTGCTGCTTGCGGAGCTATCGCTATCGCTGGCACTAGACTCTGATTCGGATTCTGACTCGGGTTCGGGAGTAGGAACCTTCTTGGACTTCTTCTTCTTGAGCTCTTCCTTCACACCGTGGCTGGTGGCGGCCGACTTGGCGATCTCCTTGCTCTTCGCTTTAGGAGTCTGGGCTGGCTTGGTGACGCGGCCTTCTTTGACGCTGGCTTTCTTTGCGTCCTTGGACGGCTTGGTGGCATCGGCCTTCGCAGACTTGGTCTTCGCCATGTCGAACAGAGATTGCTAGATCTAGGGTGTATCAGTATAATGCTTCGAGCTGTAGTGTCGTGAAAAGACAGAAAAGATAAGGAAACAGGGAAGCGTGAGACGAGCAATCTCGTCGCTGAAGCGTCGAACCGGAAAACGGATCGAGCATGCTGAAAGGCTTCTGGATAATGTCTCAAATTGCGCAAAGCCCACTGGTATCTCTCGAGTTCGCGCGAAGCGGAAAGCCCTCAAGCCCACAGGTAGCCCACAAGAGCCCACAGAAGGTTGACGTCAAGGCAGAGTGTTCCCACAAAAGCCGAGACGACAACAAGATGACCCCTCAGTAGCGAAAAGCCCTCTATATCTTGTCATACTCTCGCGAGCGACAGATAATTGCATGTGTGTGTGAAGGAAACGTGCCGCGATGCCCACTGACTTGTATAATGTTCTGGTACTGGTTCGAGATGTAGTCTCAAGTATGCCCTCAGTAACCCGCAGAGCCCTCAGATAGCCCTCGAAAAGATTCTCGAATTGTGATATTCGAGAGAGAAGATGTTGTTGCGCAAGAAAAAATGGGGTGGCGGAGGAAGAAAAGTTCGCGGCGGGACCGATTTTTATTCCTCGGCGGCCCAAGCTCCTGCGCTAGGGAAGGCGGTGGGATAGTTAGCGCGAGCGCCACGCGAGAAGCGGATTAGCGGGCTGTCTGATTTCTGGGACTCGAGGACAGCAACACCACGAAATCGATTCCGTCGGTCGGCAACAATATGGCGTCGCCGTCAACGCACAAGCCTCGGCGGCGGAGAAAGATTGAAGAAGGATCGCTCGCTCACGTCACACATGGCACTCTCGATCTGGACCAGCAGACACAGGCTCGCAAACCAGCATTTCCTCTCGTCGCGTTCCTCTGGCCTGCGAAAGGGACCGTCTCGCAATGGGTTACGATACCGTTGATCCTGATGGTGGCTGGACTGTTCCGATGGTGTACGTCTCTCTGGGGCTACTCTGGATATCAATCACTGCCAATGCACGGAGACTTCGAAGCGCAGAGGCATTGGATGGAGATCACGGAGCATCTACCCGTCTCGCAATGGTACTTCCACGACCTGGAATGGTGGGGCCTAGACTATCCTCCTTTGACGGCATATCATAGTTGGCTTTTGGGTGTACTGTAAGTCAGGTCTATCCGTTCTAAGCTGAACACCTGGCTGATCGATTCAGTGGCTCTGCCATCAATCCTGAGTGGTTTGCTTTGTACAAGTCCCGAGCTCTCGACGACCCAAACCTCAAGATCTACATGCGCGCAACGGTCTTCGTATCCGAGTACCTTATCTACATCCCGGCCGTCATCATCTTCCTCCGCAGATACTCCAGGCTGCAAGGTGTCAATATCTGGGAAGCCTCCATTGCCTTGGTCGCCGTGTTAATGCAGCCTGCGACCATCCTGATTGATCATGGCCACTTCCAATACAATACTGTTATGCTTGGTTTTGCTCTCGCAAGCATATCCAGCATGGTAGCCGGACGACCACTGTGGAGCTGCGTTTTTTTTGTCGGGGCACTTGGGTTCAAACAGATGGCTCTGTTCTACGCCCCTGTTGTCTTCGCATATCTTCTAGGGATCTGTCTCTTCCCGAAGATCAACGTCGTCCGCCTGCTTTTAATCGCGCTGGTCACGATTCTGTCGTTTGCTGTACTCTACCTTCCGTTCCTCCTGGGCGTCGCATACGACGTGTACAGAGGCGAAAACTTGGCCGACCTCCCTGTACCTCCGCTTCTAGCATCTTTACCGATACATTTGGACGAGAAGTCGTGGTACTATGGCATCATATTAGAACTCGCACAGTCCGTTCATCGCATCTTCCCTTTCGCTCGCGGCCTATTCGAAGACAAGGTTGCTAACATTTGGTGCGCCATTCACACGTTCCACAAGCTCAACCGCTACTCTAGCGTGCTCCTTCAGCGAGCTGCCCTCGTTGCTACGTTAGCCTCCATCGGTCCACCGTGTCTTATTCTATTCCTCAAGCCAAAGAAGGAACTCGTACCCTGGGCATTCGCGGCAACATCGTGGGGCTTCTTCCTCTGCTCATACCAGGTGCATGAGAAGAACGTTCTACTACCGTTACTTCCGATGACCATTCTATTAGGTGGAGAGAAGGGCCTTCTGCCATCAGTACGCGCATGGGTCGGGCTTGCGAATCTTTTGGGCGTCTGGACCATGTTTCCATTGCTCAAACGAGATCAGCTGAGAGTTCCATACTTTGTCATATCTCTCCTGTGGGCCTATCTCCTTGGACTACCACCTGTGTCGATTTCGGCATATCGTCAGGGCATCGCGGACGGACTGAATCTCCTCAGCACGATCCTACACATCAACATCTACCTCGCCATGGTAGCATGGCATTTTGCGGAAGCTTTCTTCCCGCCACCGAAGGACAAGCCCGATCTCTGGGTCGTCGCCAACGTTCTGATCGGAGTTGGAGGCTTTGGCCTGTGCTATCTGTGGTGCACGTGGAACCTCTTGCAGAAGAGCGGCTTATTCCAAGGTGGCAAAGGCAAACCAAAGACGAAGTCGCAGTAACATCAAGAAGGTTTCCTTTTCTAGACCGTTCAAGATACCCAAGCATCGTTATTGGAGGGAAGATTCTGGTCCCGATTCATCATTGTACAATATCAAGATGTTCCCGCTATTTGCTTGCTCCTGCAATGCCTTGCGCCGTTTCCATGCTATACAGGTGTTGTACAGTCGATCACTTTATACATGTCCTCGGGTGCCCTGCTTCATATCTTGAACCCATACCCAGCCATACAGTCCTTGTACTTCGTTACGAGGTCGGCGCATTCGTTCTGCGCGTTGTCGCTGTTGGAGAAGAGCATGCACTCGTCGCGCTTCGCCTTTTCGTCGGTGCATACGCAGCATGGCTGTCCACATCATCAACACCCACAATAGCAACCCTTCGCGTCTCCAGAATGTCTGTTCATACCTTCGGTTTTGCGCCATTGGGAAGCGTCTTCTTCTCGCTGCCCAAGTCCGGGCTTGGCAGAGGATTTGGCGCTGTGAGTCAATCAGCCCGAATGATACATCTCGTATGTACGTTTGGAAACCTACTTGACTGTCCTGATCCCATCGTAGCGAATGTGCGTGTTGCAGTGAAAGTTGTTCGTGATTAGCAATCGCACTCCAACGTCTAAATGGCCTCGTCAATGATCGAATGGCTCGTGCGCTCACTCCCGCGGCGACCGGCAAAAGTGCTTCTGCAGGGATCTGTGGGCTTCTGCAGGCCTGACCCCACCATCAAAACAATCCATTTCGAACAACACGACGCACCACTGAACCCTTCTTTCGCAGAGCTTTTGGTGTGCGCTGGTGAGTAATTTCTCTTGCGTTGCTTTCTGTTCGACTACTTCGCATCGGCACCACTGGACTGTCCCCAAAGACATGGGAAGCGCCTCCACACCGCATAAGAATGCCCAGTCAATACTGCCTCAAAACTTAACGAGCTAACAACATGCTTCCAGATATCTTTACCCTATTCCGAGAACACACAAACGTCCCACATAATGTCTGACACGAAGGTCTTTTCGCTGGAGGGCAAGGTGCTCAAGCTCGACTCCGCCGAGGACATCGAGCCGCATATCAAGGATTTAAAGGCCAACGACGACGTAGAAGAAGTGCGCTTCTTGGGCAACACGCTAGGCATTGGTGCAAGCGAAGCTTTGGCAAAGGTGTTGGAAACGAAGAATAAGCTGCAGGTAGGTCTACACTCCGACTTGCGCCTCAAGAAAGAGCACTGACAGCTTCTCTAACAGGTCGCCAACTTCGCCGATGTCTTTACCGGCCGTCTCCTTTCTGAGATTCCGCCTGCTCTCGCCGCTCTCTTGACATCGCTCCTCACTCTCCCGGACCTACACACCGTCAACCTCTCCGACAACGCCTTCGGTCTGAACACCCAAGCGCCCCTCGTCGACTTCCTTTCCCAGCACGTACCCCTCCGCCACCTGATCCTGAACAACAACGGTCTTGGCCCCGCCGCCGGAGTCCTCGTCGCCGAAGCCCTCACCAAGCTCGCCGAGAAGAAGGAAGCCGCGCGAAGAGAAGGCAAGGTAGTCCCCAACCTCGAGACCGTCATCTGCGGCCGCAACCGCCTCGAGAATGGCAGTATGGCTGCTTGGGCAACTGCCTACGCGGCGCACAACAAGATTAAGGAGATAAAGATGGTGCAAAACGGTATTCGGCAAGAAGGCATCACGCACTTGTTGACCAACGGCCTCTCCCACGCGACAGAGCTCAACATCCTCGATCTCCAAGACAACACTTTCACTGCCACAGGCGCAAAAGCATTGTCTAATGTCGTAGGCAAATGGACAGAGCTGAAGGAACTCGGTGTCGGCGACTGCCTCCTTTCCGCCCGAGGAGGCGTCGCGCTCGCGAACGCGTTGCAAAAGGGAAAGCATACTAAGCTGGAGGTACTGCGTCTGCAATTCAACGAGATCACCTCAAAGGGCATCAAAGGCCTCGCAGACGCACACACCGCCCTCCCAGCACTCCGCCGTATCGAACTCAACGGAAATAGATTTGAAGAGGAAGATCCTTCGATCGAGAAGCTGCGGGAAGTCCTAGAGGCCCGGAAAGAAGCTGCTGATGGCGTGGGCGAGGATGATGAGGAGTACTGGGGCATCGACGAGCTCGATGAGCTGGAAGAAGAGAGCGATGACGAGGAAGATGAGGATGAGGATGCAAAGGCTGGTAGTGACGAAGAGGAAGAAGGTGTAAACGTTGAGGAGAAAGCTGCGAGGCAGATCATTGCTGATCAGGAGGCTGAGGACGAGAACGTTCCTCAGGAGAAGGATCAGAAGGTTGATGATCTCGCGGACGCACTCGCGAAGACGGAGATCAAGTAGGATGCTACCTTGCGAAATGGGAGTTGGCATAGGAGCCGCGGGTTAGTATTTGTGTGTTGGAGCGTCTCTGTTGATGATTTTTTGTGCGTCAATGCATGCGTATTATGTGCATACGGGAGGCGATACCATAGATAGAAGTGCATTGAAATCATTCCAAATTAGTCCATACTGTTGTTGCAATCGATATTTGCCTTTGTGGGGTAGTATCAGTGACCTTGAAAGCCTTCAGATCACTCCAGGCATTACAAGAAACTGTGTCATATTCTCATGTTAAAAAGCTATCTACCGTTCGTGTTCTCCTAAGGAGCCGACCTAATCAGGGGTATCTTATGCCTTTCAAATCGTCATATCTCATGAAGCAGCTCGAACTCGGTAAGTCGATGCCGCATCTGCTAGACCGCAGGATTCTTGTGAGGTTACTTCCTTGACGCCAACCAGCCGAGACCATACCTAGATCACGGTACCGGTAGGACGCTGGATCTCGCCGACGCTGGACTGCTTCTTGTGGCCCGAGCTGTTGGAAGAGTCGCTGAGGGTCTGCTCACGCTTGGCGGCAACAGACTGAGCTGCAGCCGTCAATCCGCCCTTCTCGGTCGCACCATGAGCTCGCACTTCGAGGGAGTGAAGACGGTCGGCCTCTTCCTTGGTGATTGTGCCGGCCTTGACCTTGGGCTCGATCTTGGCCTTCTCCTCTTGCAGCTCGCCTTCGAGAGGATCCTTGCGAGTGCGCAGAGTGACGGTATTCTGAGCAGTAGCAGCGGCTCCACCCTTCTCTGTGTGACCATGTGCCTTATTCTCGAGAGAGTGTAGACGATTGGCCTCCTCCTCCGTAACAGTACCGTAGGCAATTTTTGGTTCGACCTTGAGACGCTCCTCGTGGAATTTAGACTCGGGACTGCTGGTCGTGGAGCGGGGCGAACCACCGGTGGAAGAGCCAGAAAGGGATAGAGTTCGCTCGCGCCTAGCGGCGACAGACTGAGCAACAGCAGTGAGACCGCCTTTCTCAGTATGTCCATGAGCGCGAGCTTCGAGGGAGTGAAGATGATCCGCCTCTGTGCATCATTAGTGAAAGGTCCCAATTGCCCTGTCTTAGCATAGCATACCTTCTTTGGTGACGACACCTTGCTCGACCTTTGGCTTGATCTCTTCCTTGAGGTGCTGCAGCTCCTCCTCGAGCTCAGGGTGAGGAGCGTTGGTGTGTCCAATAGCCTTCTGCATCTCTAATAGATATATGTTAGTGAGTTGCGGTGCTTCAAGTGTGTAAAGCGAACAAACTTACTGCTAACGACGCTCTGCGTCAGCTTGAGCACCTCAACAGTCACATCTTCCGGATTGATGTCCACAGTAGCAGACAAATCTTTGACAAGCGTCAAGAGACAGACCTTGCCGTTGGCATGAGGCGTGGCGTGGCCACTAGAAGCCATAATGTCGGGGCTAATACAACTTGTTAGCAAAGTCACTTTGTATCATCCTCTAAGAGCGTTTCAGCGTGTGATACAACGCTCTGTCGAAGCTGTTGTTGAGTGCTATCGCGCTCTTGAAGCATAAAACAGAAGGACAGGACCTGTCCTTGGGGTGCTCACTTCGCAGCTGCAAGGGCTTCAACAGCGGAGATGATCTTGGCCGATCGGGTGTCAGTAGCGTCAAAGTGCTCGTGCAGTCGGCGAGCCTCCTCGACGGTGATGCTGGTAGGGTTGGTCTGCAGTTTGTGGATCACCTGCTGGAGGAGGTATTGAAAGTTCTGGAGGTCGTCAGTGCACTCAAATTGGCTCAGAGTGGCTGTTGCATACCGTCTCCTTGTTGAGAGCCGAATCGGATCGCTGGATTGCAGCCATTGTGTATTGTTTTTTGGCAGGTAGGATTCGTGTAGTAGGCTTTATGTGGATGTTGGAAAGGACGACGAGTGTGTTGTTTGGTTTGTTTATGGGGTGACGTGGGGCTTGTTTCCTATGGTAGGCAGGAGCAAACGCGAAACGTGCTCATACCTGCACATGCGCATCACTATGGCTGAATGACTTCACGTTCGCAACTGCCCATAGACACACCTTGGTTGACATATGTCGTACAACAGCCAAACCAGAAATACATATAGGAATAGAATAATTAGGAAAACAAAAAAGCAATGGGTACGGGGTACAGGCTACGCATAACTGGGCAAGTGTATATTCTCGAGGAAAGACCCAAGTGAAGAAATCCACGTTGAGCAATCGACTGCTATAATACCTCCAAGACAAGTTCGTGAAGCAATTGATATGTTAAGTTTTGTAACCGAATTCCAGGAATGAATTCAGTTGCCAGGCTCCCGGAACCGGGGTACAGATGTCGTACTACGATTCCTAAAGCGCTGTAATCGTTCAAACAAGATCCTACCCAGTTAGTATTTGATTGATGAAGCGCTTCTACAACGTAATCTAGTTATGGTATCTGTACCCTTAATCCGGGGCTCATTCAATGGCTTGCGCCAAAGGGAGGCCGATTGCTGGGTAACTTCAGGCTGTATCATCACTAAACGAGGATCTGCTGTGATAGCAGTCTAGTCTGATCATTTCATAGAAGAAGAGGCAGACTTACAGCTATATCTTGTCGATAGCCAGGGCAAGGTCCATTTTAGGTTGATGGCTATACAACGCGTCTACATTGATAGCTTGTACGGCCTAATGCGTAGAGGTCATGTCTGGTCTATCTTCTCTACTTTGCAAGCTTTCGAGCATCCGTATTCCTAGTGGGGTTGTTACGTTCGTCATCTCGATCTCGATCCGCACTTCCGCTCATTAGGAAACCCGCCGTGGGACTAGTTGAACGCGTAGCGAAGCCGTCTGATCTTGTGCTTCCGTTTTGTCCCAAGCCGCCATATGCGAATCGGTGAGCAGAACGAGCGAGTAGGTAGTAGACACACAGCACACCTGAGCAAGGGAATCGATCGATCTGAGCGGGGAATCTGGGGGACGAAAATGCTAACAGAGACGACGCCTTTGCTGGAGACGTTTCGCACTTGCTGACAATGACGGTCCGAAGTACCCCCACAACGCCAAGACCGAGCAAGAATCAGGGGCATTGCGATCATCGCTCGTGCGCCTTTGCCGCAAGCGACGGACCGTTTGAAACACGCCTCCTTTGCGATAAGCTGCACGCATCTTGAAGATGAGATACCAGTGGCTGGCTTTAAGGCATTCTTGCTATCGCCGGGAGATGAGAATGCAACAGAGATAAAGACACCCCTTTTTGATGTCAGACACGCGAGAAGATATTTGCCAGCGACGAATGGGAGGGTAATTCGGGCATTCCGTGCAGCCAGAGCGTTTGGGACCTGCATATGGGCGTGACGTGAGGCTCCTCGCTTGTCGCAAGCTCTCGGGACCAGGAAAGCAGACGCTGTCGCTGGAGCAAAGGAAACGCGAGCACTGCCATGCGACGCACATCAAACTTTTCCAAACCTTGTAGGTCCTGGTCGCGGCCTTTCTCAGGCGCTTCTGTTGGCGTGCAACCAGCGGCGAGAAATCTTTTCTTAAACTAGGGTCGTTCCCAACACTGAAAAGCGGTCCCACCATCTGCGCCATCGACGTCGTGAGCACCACTTGTCAATTCCTGCGACCCACTGTTATCTAGCCACTGGCTAGCGACCAGGTACGCGTCGGTGTGCTTGTCCAAATCAAAATCGGTGATCAAGGGCGATCCTCAGCATTATCTCGGATCAGCATGTGCGCTTGCTAAATATTGCTCTCCCGTCGCGCCTGCCCCCGACTGCATATCACCACCTCACGTCCCCATTGTTTCTTTGTCCCCCGTAACGTCGTCTCATTGTTGTCCCTTTCGCACCAGGCTTTCATCTCTTTATTTCATTTTTGAAGCCATACGCTCGCTCAATTCTTAAGAACATCTGCTGCCCGTCCATTTCTTCAGGACGCGACGTCATCGGCCTCGGTGAAACTAGTGCGAACTTTCACCAAAAAAAAACCATTCGCGAGGAAACTCCATACAGGCTCATTGGACCTCACACCAGGTCGCGAGAGCACATCAACGAGCAACCTTCTCCCAAGGGAAGACTTGTGCAGGGTGCCGAAGCGCGTTCTATACGCCATACACAGTAGAACCCTAAACTTCCTGTCGCTACAGCTACCATGACGACTCCGGTGGACGAGAGGCCCGAGCCTACCTACAACATGCATAGCAATACGCATTCCAACATGCATCACCAGCGATCCTCCGACGACGATGGAACATACGTTGGGGAGGACTTGAGCGAGCAAAATTCACGCTCAGCGGAACGCGGCGGACCAGGAGCTAGGAATCGCGCTACCAGTCACTTGACGGTCGATACAGAGGCCATGCCTGCTCTGGGAAATATCGGGAGCTTGCAATCGCCTTCTCGGACACGCGAAGAGGCTAGTAGGCTCGATGATGATCTGGCGATGCTTCAGATTGAGCGCCAGATCTCACAACAGGCGGAGCTCAATAGGGAGCAGTCACAGACTCGCTCGGTTCGACGAGAGAGGTCCCGTAGGGCGGAGCCTATAGACGACTTCGACGAGGCTACGAACCCGTTGCACGAGAAGACTGCGATATATAAACCTCCCGAAAACCCTTCCACCAGTCTTTCAAAGTTCTTCAAGAAAGTTCATAACTCGAGCTTTCTTGTCCGGTACTTTGTCTACATCACCCCTCTGGTGTTGCTTCTTCTAATTCCTCTGCTGCTGGGGGCACTGCTGTTCAAGAACGCGAATGTTGGCGACGTCAAATTGATCTGGTTTTCCATTTGGCTCGAAATAGTATGGTTGACCTTATGGGCCGGTCGACTCCTCGCAAAATGCCTGCCATGGCCTATCGGGCTCATCTCGAGCTTGTTCACGAACAACAGCAAGAAATGGAGAGATATGGGTAAACAGCTTGAATTGCCCGCTACGCTCTTTTTCTGGTGGCTCGCTATCGAAGTCTCCTTTCTCCCGACTATGAAAAATCACCACATCGATGGCGACAAGACCACGAGGCACTGGGAGAGTGTCATGAACAAAGTCCTCGTGTCTTTCTTCGTTGGATTTGTTCTGAACTTTGTCGAAAAGATCATTATTCAGCTCATCGCCATCAGCTTCCACCTGAGGACTTACGCCGACCGTATTGAGCTCAATAAGTTTCAGATTGGGAGTTTAGCGAAGCTGTACAAGTTCTCGAAGGAGAAGATAGCCATGGAAGACTCTGAATTCGAAGAGCACGATGGTACGTTTTCCCTCTGCTCCAGGCTTTGGAAATGCAACAGCATCCAAGAACCGTGGTGACCGAGCTGCGCATGATGCTTTAGAGCGCTTCTGAAGCTCATTCTCTCCTTTGAACTGTAGAACCTTAGCTAACGATCACAGGCGTAGCCTCTGGTGCGCGAACCCCCGGCATGCTCGTCAAAGAAGCGCAGAAGACCACAAAGGAGGCTTTCAACAAGTTTGGAGACATCGCAGGCAAAGTTGCTGGCGATTTCACTGGCCGCCAGATAACGCAGAGTAGCCACCCGAACCAGGTGGTTCTCACCCTACTTTCCAGTACTGCTGGAAGCCAAATCCTTGCACGTCGCCTCTATCGTACATTTGCCCGGGAAGAAACGGAAACTGTGTACTCCGACGACCTCAAGAACGCGTTCGAAACTGACGAAGAGGCTGACGCTGCCTTCTCTATGTTTGACAAGGATATGAACGGCGATATCTCCATGGAAGAACTCGAGGCCGTTTGTGTTGAGATTGGCCGAGAACGCAAAGCGATCACAGCATCGTTGAAGGATCTTGACTCTGTGGTTAGTAAGCTTGATGATGTATTCATGTTCATTGTGGTCGTGATCACTATCCTGGTGTTCATCTCACTGATCTCAACGTCCGCTGCTGGCGTTCTTACTTCGGCTGGTTCGACCGTCTTGGCTCTGTCGTGGTTGTTCTCGACCACTGCTCAGGAGTTTCTCCAATCGATTATCTTCGTCTTTGTCAAGCATCCGTTTGATGTCGGCGACCGCGTTGGCATTTACGGCAACACTGGAGTCCTTGGACGAGGCGACGATTATTTTGTCAAGGAAATCGCTCTCTTGTACACCGAGTTCAAGAAAATGGAAGGCCATGTTGTGCAGGCGCCAAACAGCTATCTGAACACGCTGTTCATCCTCAATCAACGCCGCTCTGGAGCTCTCGCAGAGGCTGTTCCTGTCGTCATCAAATTTGGTACAACCATTGATCAAATTGACCAGCTTCGCCAGCGACTACTTGAATTTGTCAAGGTACGTTCAACTTTACATAGCACATCTGGAGCGCTGCGGCGTCCAATATTCACCTGGATGAAGCGACATCCGCTTGCCGGAGCGCTTTTAAAGCACGCTGCGACAAGATCTTTGCTAATCGTATGTTAGGCCGAGAAGCGAGAGTATCAGAGCAACATTCTCACCGAGCTGCGCGAAGTGACCGAGGTCCACTCTCTTACCCTCAACGTTGTCTTCTTTTACAAGTCCAATTGGCAGAACGAACTGCTCCGCCTCCAACGACGCAACAAGTTCATTTCTGCGCTGATGATTTCGATGAACGAGTGTGGCATAGAAGGCCCGCGCATGCGTTTCCCTGGCCAGAAGGAGTCGTTCCCTGTCTACCTCCAGAATCTCCCTCACTCTGCTACACCGGGCGTTGGTCACAACGGCAATCCAGACAACCCGAACGGCGTCTCGCATCATCAGTCTCAAGATGAACCGATAATTCCCCCACCACCTGGAGAGCCCGCCAACATGCCCCGTCACGGCTCCATCCTTCGTACAGGCACACGTGCCCGCGGCGAGTCTATGGCAGCCATGGGCCGCCGGGTTGATTTCTCCCTGGGCATGCGCGACGTCTCTCAGTCAGATATGGGTGGAGATGTCTTCGACGATCGCGAGTCCCAGTCCCGCACGAGAGCGATGATCAGAGTCACGTCTCCCTCTCGTCACTCGCAGGAGCGTGTTCGCGGCTCTCAGGATACCGGACGATCGACTTCAATCAACCAGCGATTTGGAGGGCTGAAGCGCGTCGGCACTGACACTACAATGGCTCGAGAACGCAGCAATCACCGCAATCGCTTCTTTGGCCGTGGGCATTCCCGTGGCGATGAAGAATCTGGCATGGCAGACATTCCCGAGAGCGGACAAGATACGCCTAATAAGCGTCTCGACCCTCGCAGCGGCCTGTTTAGCCCAGCTGCCATGAGGATGGAATCAGAAGGCTCTGTCACTCAGACCTCATCTGGAGCGCTACCTACTACAGCTGACACTGATCGCACATTCCACCCTCCGACCCGCGCTCAGACCGATAACATCGAGTTGAGGCACCTCCATTGATCGTACTCAAAGGTTTTCTTTTGTTCATTTCTCCGCAAAATTGTAGCATTTTAGGGCGCACGGGCTAGCCAATGCAGTGCTTGCATCGCGGCGGTATCTGAAGGAGTTGAGTTCCATTCACTTGGGCTATGACCTTAGAGCTTTTCATGCGTATCATAATCCAATAGATTCGAACAGACCGAGAGTCGTTCGCAAGTTCTACTACACTGTAGAGACTGGGCCTATGTGCATGTGTTCCGCCTGCTCCCACCGATCCCATTCCAATAGAGAGATTTTTTTTAACATATTGTGCTTTCCTCTCCAGGACCTCGAATCGAGACTTTGTCCGCGGGAGTGTGAGCTGGCCCGCCTACTAGCGCGACGCGGGTTTGGTGCAATGCAGGTGAACCCTTCTTGTTTTGGCACACGCGGTCAGTGCGCGCACTTACCAAAACAACATAGCGGGGCAGGAGCGCTTCACCGCTCGTTGCACACACCCGGGCTCCAACAACACGCCTGACCCTGATCCTGCTGCTTTGGTTCCTTTCGACTCTTTGACAGAGTACATTCCACCCAACATGCGAGGAGAGGTACGTCAATGTCCGAGATTGGGGGCGTAGGCTCCGAATTGTGCACCCCGCTCTAACCCCCCTACTCCTACTCTGTACTCGAATTTCGAGGTGCTAACCACAGATGGCGTATCCAGATCTGCCATCTTCACATCGGCCAGGCCGGGACCCAGTTGGGTAACAGCGCCTGGGAGCTGTACGTACTCTCCCGATCACCGTCCTCAACCCCCCTTGGTGCAGGATAGACTGACCATGTCTGCCTTAGATACCTCCTCGAGCATGGCCTCCAGGCAGATGGCCGCCCCGACCCCGATGCGAAGGACCTTGCCGAGGGAGGTTCTTTCGAGACCTTCTTCACCGAGACCGGTAGCGGCAAATACGTCCCTCGCTCCATCTTCGTCGACCTCGACCCCTCCGTACGCCGGCCTTCCTTCGCTCTTCGGGACCAATTGCTGATAATGGTTGCAGCCGATTGACGAGATCCGCACTGGAACGTACCGCCAATTGTTCCACCCCGAGCTTTTGATCAGCGGCAAGGAGGATGCTGCCAACAACTGTATGCTGCTCGCGTCAATGAGAAGACGGAGCTCCTACTGATGAGTGCCTCAGATGCCCGCGGTCACTACACCATCGGCAAGGAGATGGTTGACAGCGTGATTGATCGCATTCGCCGCGTTGCTGGTAAGGCGCCTTGAGACCTGATACCTAGGGGGTGTCTAACGAAGGATAGACAACTGCTCTTCGCTCCAGGGCTTCCTCATTTTCCACTCTTTCGGCGGTGGAACCGGATCCGGTTTCGGTGCCCTCCTCCTTGAGCGTCTCTCCACGGACTACGGCAAGAAATGCAAGCTCGAGTTTGCCGTGTACCCCGCGCCTCGCGTCTCCACGTCTGTTGTCGAGCCATATAATGCTGTCCTATCGACCCACAGCACCATCGAGAACTCCGACTGCACGTTCCTTGTTGACAATGAGGCTGTCTACGATATCTGCCGTCGCAGCTTGGACATCCCACGTCCGAACTACGAGCATCTGAACCGCCTTATCGCTCAAGTTGTTAGCTCTATCACCTCGTCTCTGCGCTTCGATGGTGCGCTCAACGTCGACTTGAACGAGTTCCAGACGAACTTGGTTCCATACCCGCGCATTCATTATCCCTTGATCAGCTATGCGCCTGTCATCTCAGCCAAGAAGAGCTCTCACGAGAGCTTCAAGGTCAGCGACTTGACATTCCAGTGTAAGTAGACGTGCAACACCATCACTTGTCGTCGTGGGACAATCCTGCTCTTGCAGACGCTAATTCTGGTAGGCTTCGAGCCCAACAACCAGATGGTTGTCTGTGACCCCCGCAATGGCAAGTATATGGCCGTCGCTCTGCTATACCGTGGTGACATCGTCCCACGCGACTGCACGGCTGCGGCAGCTGCCCTGAAGGCCAAGGCTTCCTTCAACCTCGTTGAGTGGTGCCCTACTGGTTTCAAGCTTGGAATCAACTACACCAAGTGAGTAGTTAATGCTGCGTTTAACATTGCGTCGCTAATTGTTGCAAGACCCATCAGCGTTCCTGGAAGCGAGCTCGCTGCCGTCGACCGAAGCGTTTCCATGCTCAGCAACACCACCGCTATTGCTGAGGCATGGTCCCGTCTCGATCACAAATTCGACCTCATGTACTCCAAGCGTGCCTTCGTCCATTGGTACGTTGGTGAGGGTATGGAGGAGGGCGAGTTCTCCGAGGCTCGTGAGGACTTGGCTGCGCTGGAGAAGGACTACGAAGAGGTCGCCAGCGACTCCCTCGATGATGGTGCCGAAGAGGAGGGCGAATACTGAGGGATATACCCGCGTAGCGTTTTGGAGCTGAGAATCTTTGTTGGCTTTCAAGATGTGCCGGTTTGACACGTAGCTATCCCAAATGGAGGGACTCGGCGCAAATGATATGCGAGGACTTGAGGTAGAAGCTTTATCAGGATTAGTATTGCTTCCCATGAATGGAATACTGGTCATCTGTAGTTTGCGCATGCACACGATAGTTGTATAATCGACCGCCTTATGAGTAGTAGATCGGTACGGTGGTTTAGCTGGACACCCAGGTATCCTCTTAACACTAGCGGACTCTGTATCCATCCATCCAAGCTCCAGCAGCCATGGGAAGTCTTGGCCTTAACAAAGTTCTCAGTCACGTAGCTTGGGACCAGTCCGCAAATGGAAGAGCTTGAAAAATAGTGGTCAAAGCATCAGCTGCATCATAGTTAGCTCCACCCCGCAAACTTCCCCTCAACACGAGCAATTGAGCTCTCTGCGACATCTTCCGGAAGCCACAATGTTTCAACTACCATCGTTCAAGCTGCCCTTCTCCAATCCTTTCGCTGGCAGCTTTCCTAAGATCAATCTTCCATCCGTAGAGATCCACGACATCGAAACAGCTGCAGAGAAGCGGCCACGAACGCTCAAGCACCTGCTCAAAGCCAACCATGCCAACTACTCTATAATATACCACGACCTACGCTTTCACAACCACACACCGCACGTATGCGACTTCCACACTTGACTGGATGTAGCTGCTAAGCTCGCTGCACAGATTTTGGGCTCGGCATTCATTCTCGGCGGGACACATGAGCATCTCAACGAAATCTACGAGAAGGAGTCAGATCAGCTAGAGCCATGGCACGACTCGCCCGGAGAAATATCTAAGGAAGACTGGAGGGATTTCCTAGGAAAAAGACAGTACGTCCCGGTACTGTGCTTTGGCAGCTTGCAGTTGACAATAACAGGTACCAACGCGCTTTTGTAGACTTCTTCGAAGACCAGCTTGTGCAGAAGCGATACGACTGGAAGAGTCTACTCGAAGAGTATCTGTTCGAAGGCAAAGAGCCACTGGTTAATGGCATGATCTCAGGACGCAAGATACCACTCTCTCTTGTAGCATCGCCTTTACTAACACCAAGATAGTTGCACACCCTCTCATCCATCTCGGTTACGCACACGAATTGAATTCACGTACCGTCGCCATCGAAGCGCTTGCTCTTGGGACTTGTTTCTACAGCGACCTCCATAAATATCTCGACGATCCAAAATACACAAAACCCAGTAGTCGCAGCTCGAATTCAATACTTGACATACTAGTGAAGGTTAAAGAAGACAAGCGATTCGATGGACTATACGACCACCGCAGTGGAGACATATCGAAGGTTTTGGAGGAGCAAGAGGCGGCCTTCTTGGAATACTGGAATGCATGGGAGCTTCCCAATCCAACGGAGCAATTCGAGCAGTCACAGCAGGCTGCTGTTGCGATCCTTATGGCCACCGCGCCTCCGGAGAAGACGAAGTTCGATTTCTTCCTCGTACATCTCTTGACCTCCTCGCATGCCGTCCGGATACTGTTGCCCTTGATCCCCGCTAAATTTCATGTCAGCTTGGTGCGCCAGTGGTGGCTCTTCACACTCGCGGTATACATCGCGCAGATGAGGCCCGACATCGATCTCGACCGCATCAACAACTTCGACCTCACGGACAGGGACTGGAAGTTCGTAAATGACAAAGCACTTAACAGCAGGCATTCTCTGGACGCGCATTTCGTCAAGGGTGAGCGATCAACATTGCATCTATGGGCTCTCTTACTAAGTACTGACTCTTGTAGCGCTCCGCTCGATGAAAGTAGCATCGGAGACATGGGGCGACGCGTCCCGGTACTACCTCAAAGCTGCGGTCAAATTCGCAGACGAGTTCGACGACTGGGGAGGGTTCGGAGGCGTGGCTGATGTCCAATACTACTATCCTGACAAGCAGTAGGATTTGCCCATGGGCAAGTACTTGGAATACACTTGGTATGACGCCAGTCGCAACGATGATACAGGTTTGTCGGGCGTGTATCGAGATCCTCGACGCGTGCAAATGAGAGTCTGGACCATCAAGAGCTCGACAGCGTTTCACGTTGACCCTATGAAGGGGCACAGCCATACAAGTCCAATCTCGGCTGGCTCTAGGTGGCTGGTGGCCGTGAAGGAGGGGCCCTGGCGGGGCGCCATGTTTATTCACGCGCACCTCAGCAAATCCGGGCAGCGGCTGGCGGCTTTGATAATGCGATCCTGTTTGCTCCCTGACAGGGCGAGATATGCATATGTATCAGTCATGCAGGCAAGCTTTCCCATCAGCAGCTTTGGGAAGGGCTGGCGCATATCCGGCGCTGGCTGGGGCCCGCGCGGTTCCGGGACGAGAAAGACTCCTGCCCATTCCTGTGCTTCGGCCGCTTTGGTCTGCCTCTCGTGATGTGTCAGCGAAGTCCTTCCACGCTCCGGCGGAGGCCTGCATGCATGTGCTCTAGGTAGTCGATTCGGGCATTGCAGGAAGAAAAAGGGTCTGCTCCCCACTACACGCTCAGCAGTCTCGAAAGTCTCTTCTGGCTCCCTCTGCGACGGTCCTGCGACTGTGCTGGCCTTCCCCTGTGCGCTGTCTTTTAGAATTACGTCGTCCTGACGTGCCGGCGATTTGCAACCTCTCTGAGACCACGCTTTCTCGCTAATCCCATTCCTGGCTGCGCTCTCGTCGCTTTCGGCAGGCACGCGCCACAAGCGGAACTCTGAGATCGCATTAACTCACGTCATCGGACAACAGCAACAAGCTCCGCAAGCTCGCGCGACACACCCTTGGATCGCCTAACCACGCCGCTGCCGGCGATTCCATACTTCTAGCCTGCGGCCCCAACAAACATTGAATCGCGAGGCCCAAAGTCCCAGAAAATTCAGCACCTCCTTCTCTCGTCACTGGGCGATTTCAGTCTGCGGAGCGCTTGTGCCACCCCGCTTGCACTTTGTCTTCAAATTCGCAGCGCATCCGGGTGCACCGAGAGAGGCAACCGTCACCATGTCTCTCAAGAAAGTGCTTGGAAAGCTGAAAACGGGCTCGCACAGCAACCCGGCCTCTGACGAGGAAGAGGGTGGCACCCCAGGGACGGCCAATGGCGTGGCTGCACCCTCCCCAGGCCCGACATCAATCTCGGCGCCTAGGACGTCCGGCATCTTTCACCGCGGGAGCGGTGAATTCAAGCGCAAGGACATCGACAGCGGCATCGTGTCACCACAGGACAGCAGGGCTAGTATTGACCAGCCGCGAGGCAGTGGCATCTTCCACCGCCGCACTGACAGCCCTAACCGGAGCTCGACATTCGGCTCCAAGATCAGCATCGGCCACCATCGCGATGGCTCCCACTCGCACTCGACTCACAGTCCCATTCGAGCGGTCAAGGAGAAGCTGCACATCGGCGATAACTCTTCGAGCGAGAGCGACTTGCCCCTCAACCGCGAGGGAGAGCCCATGTCCAAGAACCAGTTGAGGAAACACGAGAAGCAGGCACAGCAGGAGGAACGGAAGACTGTCGTACTGCAGAAGGAGCAGGAGATTGAGAAACGCAAGAAAGAAATGGAGGAGCAGGCAGACAAGGAGCTGACGCCTGAGCAGAAGAAGATATACGGTATCTTCCCCCCGAACAGCTATGCTGGAGAGCTCAAGCAAGACCGACGAGATCACATCATCGAGTTCTCTGCCAAAGATGTTGGCAAGGAGGTCATCTTCCGCGCCAGGATACACCATCTGAGGAAGATGAGCTCCAAATTTGTCTTCTTTGTCTTCAGGCAACAGCTGGCCACCATTCAGGGTGTGCTTGTTGAGCACGCTGACATCTCCAAATACATGCTGTACTGGGCTGAGCACCTCGAAGCTGAGACCGTGGTCTTAGTCAAGGGTATCTTGCAAGAGCCTCAGTCCAAGCAGGGGGCGGTTACAGGCGCCAGCATTCACGATGTCGAAGTTGCTGTCCACAGTCTTCACGTCGAGGCCTCCGTCACCGAACATCTCCCCTTCAACGTCTACGAAGCCGAAGTTTCACAGCAAGACATCGATGACGAGCTTGCAAAGAATGATCACAAGGAAGGTCAGACTCGTGTGAAGATTGCGGACCGAACGCGATGGAGCAATCGCGTCATCGATCTTAGGTCCACTGCATCTCAAGGAATCTTCCGCATCCAGTCCGGCATCTGCCACTTCTTCCGTCTAAACTTAGTGAACGAGGGGTTCATCGAAATCCATACACCAAAGCTACAAGGTGGCGCCTCCGAGTCTGGTGCCAGCGTTTTCAAAGTCCAGTACTTTGGCCGCGAAGCCTTCCTCGCCCAGAGTCCCCAGTTGCCGAAGCAGATGTCTATCTCGGCCGACTTCCGTAAAGTCTTCGAAATTGGCCCTGTTTTCCGAGCTGAGAACAGTAACACCTACCGCCACTTGACCGAGTACACTGGTCTCGATCTTGAAATGGCAATTGACGAGCACTACCATGAAGTCCTCCGTACTCTTGATCGCACATTCAAAGCCATCTTCAAGGGTGTGTATGAGAACTACCGACCCGAGATAGAAGCTGTCAAGCGTCAGTATCCTCACGAGGACTTGGTGTGGCTCGACGAAACTCCCATCATTCCCTTCGCGGAAGCCATTCGGTGGCTGAACGAGTCTGGCTGGAGAGACGATGGTGGCAAACCGCTAGATGAGAACGAGGATATGGGCACACGAGATGAAGTACAACTCGGCAAGGTCATCAAGCAGAAGCTTGGAACCGACTACTACGTGCTCGACAAATTCCCTGTTGATGCTCGTCCATTCTATGCCATGCCCGACCCAAACAACCCGAAGATTACCAACTCTTTCGACATTTTCCTTCGTGGACAGGAGATCCTTTCTGGCGGTCAACGTATTCATGATGCTAGGATGCTGTTAGACAATCTGCACAGGCTCAAGATGGACCCCCAGACAATGGAAGAGTACATCCAGGGCTTTGAGTGGGGTGCGCCACCGCATGGTGGAGGCGGTATCGGTCTAGAGCGTATTCTTATGCTCCTGCTCAATCTTGGAAACATTCGAAATGCCTCAATGTTCCCTCGCGACCCTAAGAGCTTACCAGAAAGGGCTATCATCAAGCAATTGCGACATCCAGAAGCAAGCACTATGCACCCGCCGTGGGAAGGCAAGGACCGGGCGGTTGCTGGCATTGACTTCCAGCCTATCGAAAAGCTCATCGCCAACTATGGAGATGCTACCAACACCTCATGGCTCGAGCCTAGAACTGAGATCTGGCGAGACGAATACACCGGCGCAGCAGTTGGCTTTGTTCCTCAGGATGGCTTCGCGATTACTGTTGGTGATCCTCTCTGCCATGTGTCACAGTACGTGAAGACAATGACCGGGTACCTAAAGTATATTAAGAAGGAACGCAACCTGAAGCCCCTCTGGCTATTGGTTGGTCATGATGCAGAGGAGTGCCTCGCAACAAAGTTCAACTGGCGAACGTTCTCCGTCGTGTCAGAACAACGTGTGGATCCGGTTCACAACCCTGCCATGAATGACTCAGACGTTCAGCGTAAGATTCGCCACGCAGAGAAGGAGGGAGTGAAAATCATCGACTTTGCACTGGGCGCAGAGATTCCTGAAGAGTGGAAGAACAAGGTAGATGCCCGTGTCGTGGACTGGTTGAAGAACAGGAAGGGCCGTCAAGTGCACTTGACCAACATCCGTCCCTGGCAGGATCAGGAGCACCGTCAATATCACATTGCTACGACCCCCGACGGCACTATCTGTGCCTTCGTGGCCATGGCCCAGCTCAGCGCCGACCACGGCTGGCAAGTCAAGTACTCGCTCGACTTCCCCAATGCGCCCTCCGGCTCGATCGAATACATTGTCACGCACGCCCTCAAGGTCGTCGGTCAAGGAGGCGCCTCGACGGTTACATTCGGCGGTGGTGCTTCATCGAAGTTCACACCAGGTCACAATGTTAAGGGCACCAGGGTGAAGGTGCTGAGCAGGGCTTACCATGCCATCGCTACGGAGCTCAAGCTGACCAACAAGACTGAGTTCCGTGAGAAGCTGGGTGCTACCGATGACCCAAGCTATATCTGCTACCCGCCACACGGGCTGGGCCCTATGGCGGTCAAGGCTATCTTGAACTTCTTTGAAGACGACGATTAGGCTATGCATACCTGAAGATGGCCAGGAAGCGACTCTAGACATTGGCTTATATTGCTTTTGTGGCGACAAGATACCACTGGGGGAGTTTGGAGAGGCGATTCATTCGATGCCGTATATACATACACATTGACGGATAGGACTGTCTCTCGCTCTCTATTCATAATTTCTGTTCTCGCGCGCTTTGGTTGTCTTTTGAATGTAGTGCGGCCGTAAGATCTCTTAATCCGATAATCCGATTCCCTATTCATTCCTCGCCTTGTGGATGTAGTTTGGTCACCGTCCTAACCTGATAATCTGATTCCCTCTCCTGCAACGTCAAACTTAACGATGATCAAGTACAAAGTGCAGTCGAAATGCTGCGTGATACTATATAGGTGCAAGTACATCTACCGTAATGCAAGTAAAGATCGATGCACTCATCCTGACTTGTTCGACTACTCGTTTAGTATCACTAACACAGTCAACGATCTGCTCGATGCTGATATACGCATCTGATACAAACCACGCCCTTGCATATAGCAAACCAAATCCTCTTAGATCTTGTCTGACATGTACACTCGCGAAATCATCCCTTTCGGGTATCCTCATCATCTCTTACTCGCGCGGAGGTTTCGCCGCTTTCACAGGTGCCTTTCCATCCCAGCCAATAGGCACCTTCCGAATCAGCCCGGCCTTGGCTGATGTGAGCGCAGGCATCGTACGCCCCACGATCTTGTCGAGATTCCTCATCCTGCGCAACGGCAAGCCGGTTCGGTACTTCAACTGCATCCCCAAACCCGGCCCAAATCCCTGGAGAAAATAAGGAGGCTTCTAATATCTTTTCGTACGAACAACAATGATCCAGATCCGGATAGCGCAGCCACAACCGACGCTCCACACGCCCATGCGGGGGAAACTCGGGGTCGCAAAATAGCGGGGTCGCATCGGTGCTGAGATTCGGCTTTGTCTAGTCTGAACGATGATGTGCTGATTGGAGCATTGAAGGGACTAGGGGCGTATAGTCAGCAGGGCAAAGACGTAAGAGTGCCCCCGAGTCTTTCGGATCGTGACGGTGGGAAGTTGGGAATCGCTAACTGCAAGGACGGGACGGAAATTTGTGCGAGTGGATAGAAAGTGGGATTGGATTGGAAGAGTGAAGGCTAGGGTTTGTATAAGAGCTGGGTGATCCGGGCGTGGAGCTGATTTGGAAGCCTCGGCTCATAGTCTTGCCATTACTTTCGTCCTCTCTGCCTCTTCGATCAAAGAGCTCTCCCATTCATTACTTCCTCCAGGAGGACTTACCTACATCATGTTCCTCACCAACTTTGTCTCGCCCTACGCTCTTCTCCTTCTTCCGGTGCTCTACTACCTCCTCCCTTACCTGCGGAACTGGTCTATTCGTGACATCCCGGCTCCGTTCCCTGCGGCCTTCACCAACCTCTGGCTTCTGTTCCAGGCGCGGAGAGGAAAGAGATATCTCGCTGTGGACGCTGCTCATAGAAAATATGGGACCCTTGTTAGGATCCAGCCGAATCATGTGTCGATTGCGGACGCGGAGGCAATTCCTCAGATCTATGGGCATGGGAACGGGTTCTTGAAGAGGTATGCTGAAGAATGAAGATCAAATGGAAAAACTATCTAACATGGTGACAGCGAATACTACGATGCATTTGTCTCTATCAAACGTGGTCTCTTCAACACGCGTGACCGCGCAGAACACACCAGGAAGCGGAAGACAGTAGCACATACCTTCTCGGCCAAGTCCATTGGCCAATTCGAGCAGTATATGCATGCGAATCTCGAAGAGCTACGAAAGCAGTGGGATCAGCGCGCTGAGGTTGCCAAAGGGGGTTGGTACCAAATGGATGCTCTGCATTGGTTCAACTACCTGGCTTTCGATGTCATTGGCGATCTAGCTTTCGGTGCTCCTTTTGGTATGCTAGAGAAGGGTAAAGACTTTGCAGAGGTCAGGATGAGCCCTGGTGCGCCGCCGACGAGTGCACCTGCTATCGAGGTGCTGAATCGAAGAGGCGAGGTTTCTGGGTAAGCACTTCTAGAGGACCTGCAAAGCATCCACTGACGATGTGTAGAACAATAGGTTGCCTCCCCCAGTTGAAGCCGTACGCAAAGTATCTTCCGGATCCCTTCTTCTCAAATGGTATCAAAGCCGTCGAGAACCTTGCCGGTATCGCCATTGCACGCGTCAACGAGCGTCTCAACAATCCCAAGACCGACCGAGTCGATCTACTCGCCCGGCTCATGGAAGGCCGCGATGAGAGCGGCGAGAAGCTCGGACGCGAGGAACTCACAGCTGAAGCCCTCACACAGCTTATCGCTGGCAGCGACACTACAAGCAACACGAGCTGCGCGCTGCTCTACCACTGCCTCAACAACCCCTACGTAATCGAGAAGCTACATAAAGAGCTTGACGAAGCACTTCCAGATATCGATATGACGCCTACATTCGCAGCTGTTAAAGACCTTCCCTACCTTGACGCCGTCATCAAAGAGACAATGCGCATTCACAGCACTTCCTCTCTCGGTCTCCCTCGCGTCATTCCCCCAGGAACCGGCATAACGCTCAGCGGCCACCACTTCCCACAGGGGGTCGTGCTCTCCGTGCCTGCATACACCATCCACCATAGCACAAAGATCTGGGGTCCGGATGCAGACAACTTCAAGCCTGAGAGGTGGGAGAATCCGACCGAGGAGCAGAAAAATGCTTTCATCCCGTTCAGCTATGGACCAAGAGCTTGCGTAGGTAGGAACGTGGCGGAGATGGAGTTGGCGCTTATCGTCAGTACGGTGTTTAGACGGTATGAGTTTGAGTTGAGACAGGGTGAGATGGAGACGAGGGAGGGGTTTTTGAGGAAGCCGTTGGGGTTGGAGGTGGGGATGAGGAGGCGGAAGGAGTAAGGCTCGTTTTAACATCAAAGATCTATCATAAGATTGCATGTTCTTCGATTGTAAATGTTCTGGCTCATCGAACAAATATATGTTTTGTTTTCCGAACTTCTTTACTAAACTTGTTCTGCTTACACGGCGAGAGAATGGTGGAGACAGCATTTGGAATTTATACACTCAATTAAACTTTTCAATAGCAAGGCTCATGTGAAGGAGAGATCCATTAGACTAATCCTCGATACGAAGGCTTCAATTTGGTGGAGACCGCCCAAGTCCGAACCGCGTGGGCTGAACACTAACCCATCGCGTCCTAGCTTATCGCAACATCTTCGACTCCAATATCTCTAAAGATCCATATCTCTATCCTAACATGCATTGTCCATCACTCGAATCAAAGACAACATATCTACTCCTTCTCATAACGCGTGCTGTAATCACTGAACGCGCTTCTGGGTACTATGCGAAGGCATTGAGCGATTCCAATGCCAGCTGACCGGGGTCGCGCCTCGAAGGCATGCGCGGCCTGCAGGAAGCAGAAAACGCGATGTTACGAAACTTCGATTGGCAGACCGTGCCTGAGATGCGATCGTCTAGGGCAGTCCTGCTCTTTGAGTTTTGAGCATGCTTCGGCTTCGACTGAAGGTGGTGGGGGCGATACCTGGGCTGGCAATGGTAGAGATCATGAGATAGACGACAGGTAAGTTTCTTTCAGTCACTGTTATGAAGTTTTGAATCCTGACAGTTTGCAGATTTGCATATCTTGAGCGAACTGTAGCTACGCTATCACGCAGACTAGATGAATTTGAATCTGGAAGGCTTCCTCAAGGAGGCATCCCAGCAAGGCGAGAATCTCCGACGCGGAACAACGACGTCAACCAGCCCACAGAAAGTGCAGAGGCATCAGCCGCACCTCTCTTCGTGCTTCGCGATGTAACGAATGAGTCTGGGTTCCGGCCTGTTGACAGAACCGCAACGAACACGCCCTCACGAGGTGTCTCTGACGATCTGATCGTCAAAGGTGTCATCAGTATAGAAGACGCCGTTTCCTTGATATCTATCTTTCAAGAGAATTATGGACGATGGGTCTCATTTAGTGCGACGCTTCCTGCCCATTCACTCCTGGAGAATGTACGAAGATCGCCACTACTTCTGAGCGCCTGCTGTTTGATTGCTGTGCGGCATTCATCCCAAGAGCTGGCTACTCGGCTAGCACCTAAGCTTTTTAGAGAGGCCAGGACACTGCTATCAAGCGCGATGCTTGTGGTTCCCCAGCCGATTGAGTTCTTCCAAGCTGCTCTGGTTCTGAGCTTGTGGTCTACGACTATTGGACAAGTACCACTCAGCATCGATAGCTGGCTATTGAGCGGCTTTGCGCTCCAGCACAGTATTGCCAGTGGTCTTTTCTCTGCTCCGAAGGACATGTCTCAATCAACTCAAAGCAAGAAAGAGCTAGATCGACTATGCGTGTGGAATCACCTGTGCCTCGTGCACCTTCAGTAAGCCGCCTGATTGCTTCTTTGACGGCTTGCACTGACCCGGTAGCTACTGCGTCGGAACGCGCCGAAAAGCGGTGCTCGACCGTAAAGAAGTCGATCGCTGTCGTCTTATCGTTGGTTCCGACCACGCCACCAACTTCGAATTACGCATGGTGTCGGAAGTCTATCTCTATTGGATCATCTACGATAGCTTCAATACGACTATCGATCTTCCTCGAACGCAAGCCGCACTTCACGCTTGGAAGGAGGAGTGGAACTTTCTGCTAGAGCAGCCAAGATCCCAATTCGTCCAGATGGGCTTCTGGTTCGCTCAGCTGCTCGTTTACGATCAGTCACTTAAGACACGCTCGGCTGCCGTCCGTGAGTCGCTTCTGCAAGAGATGGTGCGGCTTTCGACTGCAATCATCAACCTAGCGATAGACTCAGCAGATGAACGCACTCGTCACCTTACCGATCATATCTACCACATGATCAGCTTTGCAGCAGTCACACTATGTCGACTACTCCATAACTACGAAGCACAGCTGTCAGCCTCTCACAACTTAGTAGGCCTCGACGGACTGATCCTATCGCTTGTATCCTGGCTCCACGCGATCGGACTGCCTTCGCACGTTGCACACACCATGGGTGATGTTGTCGCTGCTTTCCACAAGAAACTACGTCCTGATGCTGGCCCGAGCCCTAATCCTTCATATGCTGATGTGGACCCTGGTATCCAGGACGATTACGCTCAATTCTTTCCCGAACTGTTTGGATCGGCGGGTTTCGATATGATGAATGGGTCGATGTCAATGCTGCCAGATTTTCAGCCACTCTTGTAGACAATGTTTTCACCGGACGACAAAAGAGAAGGCTATTGTGAGCAAACAGAAAGGTGAAGATTGCGCCTATCTATATTCTATGAACTCCGAAACCCCATCTGGATCAAAGTGTTGAACGCTTTCAAGCACAGTCTGATACGACATTCGGATCAATTCGGATGCAACCAAGGAATTTCTTCCGGTGCGTACTTGTACGCCCGAAACAGTGCGTTCGCAGGGTAGTCAAAGTACTCTTCAATCTCCTTTGCGTCCAGGCCCTTATAATCAGCAAAATCGGGGTTGATGTATTCCCAGACGATCTCATTCTTCTCTGTCACCTCAAATATCCGTCCAAACGCCGCCTCGGTCACCAAGGTGTTGCCGTTCTTCAACCGCTGCGCACCGCCCATGAAAGGTGTGAAGAAGGTCATCGGATGTGGGTCCTTGTACTGCCACGCAATGGACTTGTCTTCCCGCTTGACTTGGATGATCCGAGAGTATGTAGCACTCTCATGGTGACGGAACGTTCCGTTGTCGAATATGAGGATGTCGCCGTTATCGAGCTCGCTTGCGCAGTGTTGCTGCGCTACAACCGTCGAATCAAGATGCCAGATCACATCGCCAGTCTCTTTTGAAATGATGATGACGGCTGAAGTGCTTCGAAGAGATGCTAGGATGTTACCATCCTTCAGAGGGTAGACCGAGTTGATAAGCGGCCAGTGTTCACGAGGGTAATGTGGCTGGAGAGCGAACTTCTTCGGATCAAGGTGGTCGATTGCCTTCCAGTGCCAAAGAAGCTCGCCAGATGGAGAGATATGCTTGATACAGTCGCCATAGACCTTGCCGTCAGGCGCCTCACTCCCAGGAATGCCGCCAAGTACGGATGTGGCTTTCTCAGGCTCGATGCCTTCGACCGTCGTATAGAGCAGCTCTCCATTATCGAGATGGTGCTGGTCGTGGTGCGCCAGTGGATCGCGGTGTTCTCGAACGACGTTGCCAGAGGGATCGACTTCCATCATCACGCCGCCTCTGTATTTTTGCCACAGAGGAAAGAGACGAGGTGCTTCCGGATGGACGCCGTTGTAGGCGAGGTTCCCGTTCTTCAGGAGCTGAGCATGTCGACCTGGTCGATATGGCATATCCCATCGATGCACTTCTTGGCCGTGATTGTCGATGAGCTTAACGGTACCGGGACTTGTGAGATGTGCGAACAGCGTGTATCCTGGGGAGACTTTGTGAGGGTCAACGCCGCGAAGTCCAACACCGCGTCGAATCAGTGTGCTTTGCTCCATCTCGTTGCCTGCTATTGTCGATTTTGGTCTCCAACTAGCGAGAAATGGGATTTATATCGAGTAATGCTTCGGAGAACAGCGATGGAGAACAAGCTCAGGAGATGAGTAGTGTTTTGTCGACATTTTGGGCGCAATTGCGCGATTCTTATACAATCCAACTACAGCAATCGATTTCATCTCCAAGTTCTGAATCACCGCGGCATACTCGGCTGAAAGCCAAGATGATAGGTCAAGATACCTCGGAATGCCGCGGCGATATGTCGAGCGAAGCTAGCCAGCCTTGATCTACAGGCTAACCTACGGCATCCCGCGGTGATAAGCTATCACGACATCGCGAACTTGACGTGCTCAACACCAGAGAGATGTTCATGTCGGACATATATTGGGCATGGATCTCGACGATGGAAGGGTATCATCAGCAGCAGCATCATCCTCTCTGCGACACGAAGCTTGAAGCACTTCGCTACTTCGACAATGACTACCAAGCTTGGCTATACAGTAGACTCCGAAATGGGATCTAAACAATCTTTCGATCCTACACCCTCGAACGATGAGCTTGGCCAGGGTTCGATTGAGAAACCTTCTGGGGTCTCTGGATTCAAGCTTTGGCTTAAGAAGCTGTCTGTTGAGACAGGTGGTATTCAGAGAGTCACGGACGAGGATAGGGCGAAGAACCCCTCGAAGGTTTGGAATGCCTGCACCTTTTGGTAAGTTAACAACGCTGCCTATACGCACTTCGACATATTTTTAGAATCCTATTCTGTGTTCGTAAGTTGACAATATCTCAGGCTGAGTGCCAACATGGCCGTTGCAACGCTCAACACTGGTATGGTTGGAGGCTCGATGGGTCTTGCTTTCTGGGACTGTTTCGCCATCATTATGGTCGTCAACCTTCTGGCATGCCTTCTTCCAGCTTGGACCGCAACTTTCGGGCTGACTGGCCTCCGTATGACGACCTTCTCTCGTTACTCCTTTGGCTACTGGGGCAACTTGCTCGTCGTGGTGTTCTCTATGATCAGCACCACTGGTTGGAACGCAATCAATTCGATCTCAGGCGCCTCAGTATTGTATGCGCTGTCTGATGGCAAGCTGCCCCAATGGGCTGGTGTTATCATCATTTGCACAACAGTCTGGATCATCTGTGTCTTGGGCATCACCTGGATCCATAGGCTAGGTACGTTTTGTCCCTCAAGTTTCCACCTTAGTCTTTTCATGCACAATACAAATGAGAACTCCGCTAACTTCAAACAACAGACGCATTCCTCTGGATCGCACCCTTCATCGTATGGTGCGTCGCCGCCGGCACTGGAGCCAAGCACTTCTCAGGTGACGCTATCAAAACACCTACCGGCGCAAACGGCGCCGCATCAGCACTCTCCTTCATCGCAGTAATCTTCTCCTTCGCCGTCTCCTGGATAAACTGCGCTGCAGATTACAACGTCAAAATGCCTTCGAATACGCCTCGCTACAAGATCTTCACCGCAACATATATCGGGATTGTCGTCCCTACGATCCTCGTCCAGACCCTCGGCGCTGCCCTCTTCACTGGCACAGAAACGAACAAGGCCTGGAAAGCAGCCTACCTCGATGCCGGTGTTGGCGGACCGCTGAAGATGGCGCTGCTTCCTGCTGGCGGGTTTGGCAAGTTCCTCCTCGTCCTCGCTGGTCTGAGTTCCATCCCGAACAACATCCCAAACAACTACTCTTTCGCGCTGCACGCGCAGAACTTTGGACCTTGGGCGCTGCGTGTTCCGCGTATTGCTTTTGTGACATTCGGATTCGTGGCTGCTATTATAGTGGGTTGCTGCGCAGCCGCGTTCTTCGAAGACACCCTGCAGACGTTCCTGAGTATCATCGGGTACTGGACAATCGTCCATATCGTCGTTGTCGTTGAGGAGCATATCATTTTCAGAGGAGCAAAGTGGAGGAATTATGACTGGGATGCGTGGGCGAGTTGGGAACTGTTGCCGTTCGGATGGGGCGCTATTGGCGGTTTTGCATTTGGGTTCTTGGGCGCGGCGCTGGGGATGAAGACTGCGTGGTACACGGCGCCAATCGCAGGGTTGATTGGGAAGAAGGGCGGAAATATTGGACATGAGCTTACTTTTGCATTTTCGGCGATCGCGTTCCCGGTGTTTAGGTGGGCGGAGAAGAGGTGGACTGGGAAATAGATGGTTGGCGTTGACTGTTTGGGGAAAACTTTGAGTATGTAAAGAATTTGATTGTAAACGATTTGATATTTACAGCTTAGCTTTACTGCCTTTGTGGATGTCTTCATCTGGTCGCACACCTTGCCACGCCTCAGCCAGCCTCCATAACTTGTCTCCTCCAATCCTCTTCAGCACTGCACCTCTCCCATATCTAGCTACCTCGTCATATTCCTCATTCCCTAACGAAGTAACACCATCTTCCTCAAATACAACCACCCTCCCCTCATTCGCCCAACCCTCCCCATTCATGAAACCTATCCATCGATCCGCCATCGATTTTGCAACCTCCCGATGCGTCTTCGGGAGTAAGTGATTCCAATTCTGAAGCAAATGAGCAATGTCGAGTTCGTGGCTTGCAAGACCTGTGAAAGCGCCTGTGATCGGATTCGGGACGTGGAAATGGTATCTATGCGCTTTCAACCCCCTCTTTAGCCAGCCTTCGTGCACGAGAAGAGCGGGGAGGTGGAAACGCAGTTCGGACGCTAAAGTGAGTATTCTGTCTCGCAAAATCGCTGAGGCGGTGGAGGATGTGGATGGTGGGTCGAGGTTGTACGCTTCTAGGAGAAGACGAGAGTCGCTTGGTGAGAGGAGAGATGTCGAGAGCTGGTGGAGGTTCGTGAGAGCGGACGGGTTGGCGAGGATACGTGCTTTGAGGATGGTGCCGTCGTGTGCTGTATTCCCAACCACGAACTCTTTGCACCAGCTTCTCTTTCCAACCTCGTTTCGTCCATCTGCCAGGGTTGATAGATTGACGTCATCCTTGATGAATCGGCCGTCGATGAGCGCGCACCAATGCGAAGCTAATGGGAGCTTCTCATACATGTCTTCAGCGGTCATGCTCTTCAACTTCTTCACACGCACTGCTGTTCTCAGTCCCTCGAGACCGAGTAATTTGAGCTGCTCACGATACATTTCCTCATGCCACCCCCACCGCCTCGGCTTCCTCAACGTAGTCTCCCCACTCATAACCACACACCTCTCCCACAACCCCTCCCCGATCTCCGCGCAAAGCAGCGTACTCAGACTAATCCCGCCCGCAGACTCGCCACACGCCGTAACATTCTCAGCATCACCCCCGAAACCCTTGATATGTCTCTTGATCCACCTAAACGCATTCACTTGATCTTTGAACCCATAATTCCCCGTAATTCCAAGCTCTTTAGAGGCCAAGAAACCGAGGATGCCGACACGGTAGTTGATACTCACGCCGATGACCGGTTTACCAATCTTTACGCTCCTTTCAATGAAACGACGGATTTCGTACTGCGGCCAGGAATTTGCGCCCATGGATAGACCGCCGCCGTGCACCCAGGCGAACACTGGCATTGGTTTTCCATCTTTGCAACCGGACTTGGGGACAGTGACATCGACGTGCAGACACTCGAACTCATCAAATCTCTCACTTCCTGCCTGGCCATTCTCATTTGGAAGCACTTCATCACCAACGAGCGTGAGATCCCAAGCCTGTGCTCCAGGTTTCTGGGGACACGACGGACCGAAGTGAGTAGCGTCGAAAGTGCCTACCGCATTTGTCGGCAGCGAATTGACGGGGATAGAATCGCGCCATCGTCCTGATATTGAGGCGTACTTGAGACCTCGGTACTGGGTTACGGTGCTGAAGTCTTTGCCGTGGAGTCTGCATTGGAGGGTTGGATGGTCGAGAAGAGGTGGTGTGGAGGGCATGGTGTTGGGAAATTCAACGTAGCTAATCACATGATAACTTGCTAGATCATTGAACAGATGTATTAGGAGATTGAAGATGCAGACTTGGATGTTGTCTGTCTTAGTGGAGGTTGATATGTGGAGGTGGGGCATCTAGCGGGGTAGGAATAGCCGAAGCGAGCATGCCATTGGCGATTGCAGCATATCCATCCATGCCATTCACTTCTGAAGACTACTAGCATGGCAGTGTTACTGTGTATCACGACCCTGCTAATGGTCAAGCAGCCCTGAGACCAGAATAATATGAAAACCGAAATGCATTCGTAACATCGTGATCGTGATCTATATAGGTAATGCAAGAAGAAGGCCGAGGCCGTCATACCATCGTGAGAAGGGAAGGGTATCAACTTGCCCAGATGCCTTTTTGTTGTTCATTACTCATCATCTTCATCATCCTCGTCCTCGCCAAGCTCGACGCTGTAGTCGGCGCAGACGTCCCAGCGATCGCCCTTAGCAGCCTTACTGACATACTTCGTGAAGCGCAAGACGCCGCGGTCCCTCAAGTTGATCGCCATATGGTTCCAAGTCGCGGGCTGCGAGAAGAGCACTCCATCATCTTCCTCATCACCAGCGCTCTTGTAAACAGCTGGGTCGGCCTTGGCCTTTCGTCTCTGGCCCGCGCCAGTATGAGTTGGAATTTCTGGATGACCAGCGTCAGAGCCATCCTCGTCGTCATCGCCGTCCATGTACATCTCGTAGCCACCAACTTCGTCATCTGGCTGTTGCCGTGCAGTTGCTTTCCCGTTGCTTTTGGTGGCGCCGTTAGTTGTATCGTCTGCCTCCTCTTCTTCGTCGCCCCACCCTTTAGAGGGAGTGATGCCGAGACAGACCTCTAGCTGCGGGTCCTCTCCTTCGTAAGCAGTGGCGAGAGTATAGTCCATACCTCGCCTAAACCGGCGGGCGTAGATATTGCTCTTTGTCAGTGTAATGCCAGTGACAAGCGTAATCCACTTCGTGAAAGCTGGATGGGGAAAGAGTATGTCTACTAGGTCATCGTAGGGTGTCATTCCATCTTTCTCAGGATACGGTGTGGGTATCGGCTGCACCGCTTCTCTATAGAGGTAGCGGTGCTTGTGTGGAGGTCGTGCAACGCCGACCTTTGACTCTTTATGAAACGGATTGGCCGGGAGACTTGGAGTCTCTTCATGGTCTTTCGACTCGATGTATTCACGAAGCCGTTGGGAGAACTTGGGTGAAAGGAACTCGGCCAGGCGTAACGACGCATCATCTGAGAACATGCCGGCGATCTCCTCCACTGTATCTGGGGTGAGGTAATTCGGGTTCATGTATTTGATCAGGAAATCAAGTTCGTCGGCTGTGAACTCCTCGTCGGCTTGGTCCTCTATGTTGTCCCATCTTGGAACATCGACCCAGTGTTGCTGCGGCTGATCGAGCACATCGGCCTTGCCACCTTGCAGTTGGGCGAGGGAGCTCCTCTCGGCCAGCTTCTCCTCGAGACCCTCCTCGTACCCTTCCTCGCCTTCCTGAGGAATGTGAAACCAGCCACTGATGGCCATGCGAACGCGACCACCATCATCTCTGTCCATCTCCTCGAGGCCCTTCTTATACACCTCTTCGACATCATGGAAGCTCTCTCCTGGTTGGACAGTAAAGAACGATAGTTGGTTCCATGCAGGCGGTATCGAGACGGAGAAGTCAGGCTCAGGAACCTTGACCTTGTCGCCAGCGGCAGTCTGGAGCGTCTTGGTGGGATAAAGTCGAAGTGCGCCTCCCCATTCGGGCTTCCATGGACAGTCAGGGTCGAGCAGGTATAGAATCCAGCTTACTCTTCGGCTGCCAATAACATCGTCGTGACACAGCAGATGACAGCCAGGTGTGTATACGTTCTGGAATGAGGTCAGCCACGAACATGCGGCACTGTTCAGTCTTGCACAACTTACTACGGCCATATCTGTCTTCATTCCACTCAAAGGTCCTGACCCGGTTATCGAGGACAGGTATTTGCGAAAAGCGGAGGAGTACAGCGAGTCGCGTAGCTTCAGAAGAGAAGGTAGGCGACGGAGCGCAGAGTCGTCGAGGCCATCGAGATTTGCTAAATCGCCGGATTGGTGAATCTTGTAGATGTCCGTCTCTTTCGGCGTGAAATGAATATGCTCGCGTATTTCATTGCGCACATTCCGCAGAAGGGAGTCGTCCACGAGGTTCTGGATCACAGCATGCTGGTATCTAACATAGTCAGCAGGATGGACGCGTTGCAAGAAGCTACTACATACGGCTGCGATGCGGCGTAGTAGTCTGTATAGTCCTGGAGCACCTTGCTATCAAACAGGCCATCTCGAAAATTTTGGTGGGCTTCGTCGTCAGAAATAGCACGCTTCTTAGATTTGCCATTGACTGGCGCATCGTGCTTTCTCTTCATCTTGCAATGTCTCAAGCTCAGAAAGCTGTTGTAGGAGTGAGAGGCAAAAGTGAAGCTTGAGCTTAGAAATTTTTGGTGCGGGCCGACCGACCGACTCAGACACTCACACCACTGCCGGGATGCTCCATGTTCCCCCGCTCGTCGCTGCAACCTCGATGCCGGGTCTTCGCTGTACAATTGCATGCACTTTGGACGAACGAAGTAGAATTATTGTCGAGCGCCCTCTTCGAGAGAAAGGGTGGGGATCAGCGCTTGTCGAGTAGGCATCTTGGTTTTGCGGGGAGGGGCATGGGCTCCGGTTGGACGAAGCGGTCGGCAACCTGCACCCTGCACTGAGTGTTGGCGTAGAGGGCTTGTATTCGCATACCTATGTGGGAGAGCGCGCCCAATCGCGGGAGATTCCTTTAGGAGCTCTAGATGCCCTTTCTACAGAGTCTGGACACCTCGGAGTGCCTCCTTGCTAGCGTAAAGCCACAAAACGCGTATCTTTTAAACTATGATAAGCAGCGATTGGCTTCTATCCTTACTTTACTGCGTACAGTACCCGTTGTTGATTCCTAACAGGGAGGCACTCCGAGGTGTCAAGAGCCTGTAATCCCTGAGGCCGCCATAAGGTTTGAACTAAACGCCGATGCTATGCACGCCATATGCAAGAAATCACCCGCTCCTTAGCTCTCCTTCCACTTCTCGCCCCAGGCCAGCAGAGCTGCCATGGCTCTCTCGTACGTCCACATGGTGACGGCGCTGGCCGGTGCTGCCTTCAGCAGACTCACAGTCAGCCCGCGGTACATGCCCCTCCGCCCCTCCTGCTTCCATATCCGTATCACTGTGCTGGCCACGCCTCTGTACTCGGGAATGTTCCGATGCACGTATCTTGCACGCATCGGGCCTTGAACTTGAAGGCGCTTTCGGGTTGTATCTAGCGGGTAGACGGCAGTCTTGGAGAGGACACTCGCTATGGTCCCGGCTACTGCATCCGAGGTACCGAAGGGCAGCGGGACGACTGAACTAGCCATGACAGGCTTGAGGCTTTCGTAGCTGGCGAAGAAGAGCCCCATATAGGGAACGATCTGGCTCACACCTGCCCCAAGGCCGCGAAAGAAACCTGCTGGGCCTTCGTGTTCCGCGATGTGCCTTATCGATGCCATGATAGAGGCGTAGACACGATCGCGCCCCTGGGCAGCGAAGCGGGTGCGGAGGAGATCGAGAGGATACGTCGCCGTCGTCGCACACGCACCGGCTGCAGCGCCGCTGATGAAGGAGGTCGCGGCGCCGGGAAGATGGTAGGGCGCCGGAACCGCATCGAGGAGGTGCGATATGTACGTGTACGCAGAGAACTGCACGCTCCCGTAGGCCAGATAGAGGGCTTCGGCAGGTATGTTGCCTTTCCACAGTCCTGTCAAGCCTTCTTCTCTCAGGATCTGTTTCAATGTGCCCAGTGTCCCCTTATACACAGGTCCTGCTATGCCACGCATGCTGGTCGGGTCGGACATGGAGTGCACCTGGAGCTGCAGGCGGATCTTGATGACATCGAGGGGAGCTATCACGAAGCTGCAGTTCGGGCATGGTCAGTGTCGCCGAAAAGACAAAGATGGCAGTGGATAGCAGGTGCGTACCGCGATACGAGCCCAGCGGCCGCGCCCGCAATGGCGACCTGTGTCTGCGAGCCCTGGAGAAGCAATGCGCGTCAGTCGGGCTCCCCTAGCAGTAGCAGCAGCAGCAGTAGCAGCAGCAGCAGTAGCAGTAGCAGAATCAATGGGGGGACGGTACCTCATCTCGAAGCTGCGCGACACCTCCAGACATGCGCTCGACGGCGCCTCCTTCGCGGAGGGGCACCAGGTTCTATCGAGCCAGCGCGTTGCGTCCGGGGCGGTGACGGTGTCTTGGACCGAAGGATATAGATTGGAGACGCTGCCGGCAGAGCGCGAGTGTTGCTTGAGTACCTCGGCCAGAGCAGCACGCGGTCTGCTAAAAGATGGCGCCCGGCTCCCGCCAACTCGGTGATCGTCGGGCAACAAACACCCCTCCATGCGCCGCAATGTCCCTGAAGCTGACCACCAGACTGCCGCTGCGTGCGGTCTCACACAGTCCACGGCATCGTCCACGCCCGCTATCACTCCCGAGACATTTGCGACGAGCGGCCCCAGCGCGGCGGTTCTTCTGGCCACCATCCCCGCCTGTTCAAGCCCCCGCGCAGCAGGAGCACCTCGTCCACGATGCCACCAACGAAGGCCAATTGGACGGCAAACCCTCGAGGCACATTGCCGTGAACATTGACGGCGGTCCGCGGGCGTTTGATACCGTATTTCTGCGTGACAGCTGTACCTGTGCACAATGCGTCGACCCGGACAGCAAACAGAAGCTGTTCCAGACCTCAGATATTCCCCACGATATACAGGGGTCTTGCAAGACAGTGGAGGACCCTGAGAAGGGCTGGATGATTGAGGTTGAGTGGGAGAACGATGTCAAAGGGTATGGGTCTGAACATCGCACCAGACACTCGCTTGACTGGTTACGGCGGGCATTGAACGTCGAGTTAGAGCTGAGAGGATGTGTGCGCAACGATGAGCGAGTGCTCTGGGATAAGGAAAGAATCACAAAGGACAATAAGTGGATAGACTACGAGGAGTACATGGCGAGCGACGAAGTTCTCTTCGACGCACTGAGCCATTTGA
The DNA here is from genome assembly GCA_010015825.1 of Lophiotrema nucula. Lineage (NCBI taxonomy): Eukaryota > Fungi > Ascomycota > Dothideomycetes > Pleosporales > Lophiotremataceae > Lophiotrema > Lophiotrema nucula. Next base: position 373,624 of record ML977342.1, read on the forward strand.
ACCAGTACGGCCTGCTGTTTCTAAGGAACGTGCCAGATTCGGAGGAGTCAGTAGTGGATGTTGCAGGACGCATTGGTACACTGAAAGACACATTCTACGGCCGCACCTGGGACGTCAGATCGAAGCCAAAGGCTGAAAACATCGCGTACACTCCGCAATTCCTGGGTCTGCATATGGACCTACTCTACACGTCGAACCCTCCCCATCTTCAGTTCCTGCACTCGCTTCGCGCAAGAGCACCGAGAGGAGAATCGTTCTTCAGCGACTCCTTTCACGCAGCAAACATCTTGCACCAAGCTTCACCATTCCACTTCCGCACACTGTGTACCTTTCCAGTGACCTACCATTACCATCACCCGACTCACCATTACCACTATACTCGTCCTACCGTCGAGCTGTTTCCATACCCGAAGTACAGTGAACCGACGAACCTCGCAATCAACCGCGTGAATTGGTCGCCACCTTTTCAAGGCCCTTTCGAAGCCCGCATCGGAGGAGAGAACCAGATAGCGTTACGAAACTACCTCGCGGCTGCAAATGCATTCGAGAAGCTGCTAAGTGCAGAGGAGAATCTATACGAGTACAGGCTAGAAGAGGGCGAGTGTGTCGTGTTCGACAACAGAAGAGTACTACATGCGCGAAGAGCCTTCGATGCCACCAAAGGGGAACGGTGGCTGAAAGGCGCATACGTCGACGACGATGTCTTCTTCTCAAAACTGCGGGTGCTACAAGAGAAGTTCGAGGGCAGGTGGATCGCCGAAGGCGTCGTCAGGCACGCAGTAAAATAGCACAGTAAGAACCTAAAGCCGAAATAACATTCACTACAGTCCATATATACCCAGCGTCGAAGAACATCCCCAAACAGCGAACAAATACCTAAAAACTGCTCAGGATGAGTCTTCCCGTAATGGCTGCGCCAACCCCTCAGTCAATAATATTATCCAACGCCCCCTTAGTTCCAGAAACCGTGAACAGAGTACTACACGACGATCTGTCGTCTCTGGGGGAAAAGCTTAGCGCCAGAATAAGTTCTCGGTATCTCCGTACATCGGCAGCCTCCCGCTCCTCAATCCCGGTCCTTTCCAATCGCTGAACCCCGTCAACAATGCAGTACCGAATGTTCGGGGTGCACTTGACCAACTGCTTTAGCAGGACCAGACTCGCTTGCCAGCTTTCCTCAGTCCCAAAAAGAGTCTTCACTACCGTTTCTTTGACCACGAACTTGTCATCCTGGACCACAAGAACGAGCATCTGCGCAATCAAACTATACACCACTGAAATCTGTCCTGCGAGTATCGGGTCCGCGCCCTCAGCCAATCTTGATGCCTTTGGCATTTCGCAGATATGCGAGATGAACAGCTTCTCCTTCTCAGCTTCGATCAACTGTGCAATTACACTCAGAGCTTCGTTTCTAGCGGCTTCTTCGTTTTCTTTTGCTATGAGCCGCTGGAAACAAGTGGTTTCGCCGATTTTCAAGAATTCCTCGACTTTAAAGCTCGGTGTGGATTGTGTTTCTTTTCTTCGGTGCTCGAGCGCTAGGATTCGACCCCTGTTCCCTATGGTATAAGTATTTAAGTCCCCGATGAGTCTTTTGCACGCTTCGGCTCTTGTTAAGGGGCGTGGTTCTTGTGTCTGAGTATCGTGCGCGGGATCTTTGGATCTATATCCTGGACGTGACATGATTGATTGGTTGAACTAATGCTTTGTCTTCTTATTGTGTATCGTACAGGGACTTGGAAGGAGGGAGGGTTTGAGGGGAAAATCGAGGGTGAAGTCAAACCTCTGAGTCTACCAAGCTGTTTGGTGAGTCGACAGCTGCTGCTAGTGGGGAGTATGCTCAATCACAGCATAATGAGTCAGCAACTTATGAGCACTGACTACGCTCAGTGAGGGAGTGACTATAGACGCAGATGATTTGACATGTCTTGGTTGGTATCATTGAGCAAAGGAGTTGGAGTGTTCCAAAATCGTATAACAAAATGCTTCATTCTAGCCTAGCATGTCCTTCAGCCTTGACATGAGACTGACTACTGGGCTGCTTTGGTCCCCAGAATCATGGTCTCCAAACATATCCTCGGTACCCGGCGGCAGTACGAGATGTTCCAGCCCCTTGTTCTTAAACTCTTCGAGGGCAAGAGTAAGAACTTCGCTCGGCCCATTAGTCACAAACAGAAAACTCAACGGGAGATCCCGAGAGTCAAATTGACTCAGCAGCATCCTCACAAGGTTCTCGCAATGCTGTCCCGCTCCACCATCCTCGATCTCGTCCAGCCCAGATAGTATGCAGTAACGCACTTCAGGAGTTGTATCCAACGCCGCCTTCAGAATCGTCATCGCACCTTCTCGACGCCATGTCTGTTTTCCTAGTTGAAATATCGCGAAATCTTCGATGATGAAAGTATCGTTGCCCTGAGGAGTTATTTTCAAAGTGTGGACCATCAATTGATACAGTAGACTATGCAGACCGGCAAGCCAATCCGAAGGTAACGGTTGCTCGGCAAAGCCCTTGATGCATGTAGCTTTTTCCTTGTCTAGTGTACTAGCCATAAGCAGTGCGAAGGTTTTGGCGGCATTGGGTATGTGTTTTGGGTGCTGAGATTTTGGGAACTCGATCCAAAGCTTTTTGCACATTGTTTTGCCTTCCTCGATCCACGTCAAGGCCTGTTCTGGCAATTTGGGGTCTTCGGTATCGCGATTACGGTTGGATAAGGTATCCTCGAATTTGTATAATCCGCTCATTTGTTTTTCGCAACCTTTGAGCGCTTTTGCTCTATCGAGCATCTGTTTGTCTTCTGTGGTGAGGGATTTCTTAACTTCTGTGGTGGGATAGTCTTTCTTTCTCTTATTTAAGTCCAGCTCCATGTTGTTTATTGTTTTATCGAAGCGAATCTGAATCTAAATGTCATGAATGGTGTTAAGTCTTGCATTGTGTGGCATGCACATGGTGAAGTGCTGTGTGACTGTAATGACTAGAACGTGGCGATCTATATGATGACACAACGAAGTCATCATGAGTTTCGCTGACTATACTATGAATCAAGGGTAGCTTCGCGGAACTTTTGCCAAATTCAGCTACGAATTATCAATGTTCGGGTAGTGTGTCTGATAGCAGTGGAAATTGATGATCAGTAGTCACTCGCTGATTGAATTTGTAGCATAAATGTTGACGTTCTTGAATAGTTTGAATTGGAGCTAGGCGCATACTCTGTCTGTCGCTTCGTAACTGGAAACAAGCAACTCGTGCCTAACTTTAACAGAGAGGCCAGGATTCCATTACTGTAGTTGATGGGCAATACCTTCGTAGAACACTCCCCTCGTGGCATAATGTGGGAAAGGATTAGGCTCCAATCAGTTGTCGTGAAGAGAACGCTGAATGGAGCTTTCCGTGTCTCGCAGACCCACAGTAGAGTCCCAACAAGCTCCTAGCATCTTTCCCAGCTGCGCCGATGGATTTTGCGGTCAGCATGGAATCCATGCAGTCCATGCACAATGCAGCATCGTAGTTTGGGTGTGCCTTGAATCATTCTTGCTAGAAGGAAAAGGGCTTGTGTCCAAGAGTCCTGCCCTGCTCGTAAAGCGCTTATGTCTATGGCCTTCCAGTCAAATGAATCATTATCGAATCCGGCGTCAAATACCTGGAGGATGAGGCTATGCACCAGGGAAAGAAGCGCCTGAAGCCTAGCCTCTTCACTAAGACAGGGCTGCTCAACAAGATGTCATAGGAATTTTATGTTTCTCTTCGCTGCGACTGCAATGACGCCAAGTGCAGCACCTCTTGCCAAATTCTCGGGGGAAGTTGCGGAACCCAAACCCCACAAGATCTGCGAGGTGCTTTGAGCATTCTCCAACCAAGCCTTAAGGTCGGACTCAAGCATTATCTCAGTGAAAATCTTGAGGTGATATGGTGGGTTATCTTTGACAAACGTTCAACCGTCAGTCCCCTGAAGGTGGTTTCGAAAGATGCCCTCGAGTAATGTTTGCGGTCTGATGCGTGATGGCTTATGGGGAGCCACAAGTGGTCTCTTGACGCTCTCTTCGTCGTCTGGTGTTTACTGATCCATCTCGTGAAACACACAGCTATTGAATATGGGTTGACTTGAGATTATGACCGCAATCGTGACAGATGTTTTACTAGAGAACAAAATTCGAATACTGCCACAAAATGGATCCAGAAACATACAAATAGAATATAGGGAAGACGGTAAAAACAAAAGCTTGCTGAATCGACTACCAAAAGAAATGACAACATGACTCCCTGAAATGTCACTGGTCATTCAAACTGCTGTAGAGACGCTGCAGTGACTCGAAAGAGTATTACAACTTAGCTTTTAGAACCCCGTCGTCAACGATTGTCTCTGCAGGACTATTGCACACCTCCCGAAGGATATTAGAGTCTCTGCATGTCGTGAACATGACACTAAAGCCACGGCACTTGTGTTCCTTCTTCTTTTCCTTTTCTTCTTCGCTGAGGTCTTCTTCGCAGATTAAGTTTCTGCAGAATTTTTCTTCGCAGGTTGCCCCTCTGAGTAACTTCGCGACAAACTCTCTGCACTTGACGTTGTTGCCCGCTTCAAGCACGTCCAGACCGTGAATGAAGCAACACTGTATACTAGCCTTGCCTCTCACCAATTTTTGGAGCGTCTTGAGCAGATTGCGCCAGTTTTTTTCGTTTTAAGTCTGGTTTTGCGAATATGCAGAAGATCCTCCCAGCTGAGTGATTAGATCGTGAACTATCGAGAACAATCCCTCCAATCGTTCTTCAACAGTGCTTGAGAAGGTGCCTTTGCCGATATGCCAGATGTACGGTATCCTTTTCTCTGTGGCACCTTCCATGAGTTCGCGGGCAGCAGCTTCTCCTTCTGCTCCAGTGGAAGGGTGGCGGGACCACAGTCTTTGCGAGCCCTGTGCAGAGCCCAAAAGCCATGCTCTTGGTCGTTTGAGTGGTGTCGGAACATTGCCCGTATGCGCAAGCGCTTGTCCATTGTCCGTAGAATTATCTTTGATGACAGATTCGGCCTCTTTCGAAGCCACAGGCTTGCCCGCAGGAGCCATTGTTAGTCCTAGTATCCGGACCGTGAAATTAAGCCAGAATAGATTTTCTAGTGTTTGTGGTCGCAATCGTCGATGTTGCGTCGAAATTGGTTAGCAGTCTGATAGTATAAATTGTTGTTTTGTTAGCAGACTAGAAACGGTTGAGGAGCTTCCATAATGTCCTACGAGATCTAGATGACTCCCATTGGGATGAGCACCGCATTTGCGTGCACCAACTGTTGTAACCTTAGCCTGACCATTCCGATCGAGAAGGATAGCACACCTAGAATGCCGTCAACCATGATAGAAGCAGTCCAACCTTCACCCCAGTGTCAACATCACCATAAGCCCGCGACTCATCTAGCGCCCACGATCCATAACTAAACATCAGTCAGCCTCACCGGAAATACCTCGATCCGACCCACTCCCCAACTCCAACCCACTTCCCAAACCAGAAAGCACCAAACAAAATTCCCACGTTCCGCATGCCAAAAGCCACGTTCCCAATAGATTCTGAATACCAAAAATAGCCATCCCAGACCAGAAAACCTTCTGCGGAAGCTCTCAAACTCAGGATGTGGAGCCATAGTGGAGTTCAGCAACTAAGGGCGCACGGATCAGGTCCTCCACCAAAAGCACCTATCCCGTGCCCCCGGACCACCGCCAGGTTTCCGGACTCCATAATTCAAGTTTCAGAACCAGCGTTGAAAACAGTCACAGCGAGTCAGGAAAGATGGGCAGGCCCGCATCGTGATTGATTGACAGGCGGATCGCCGTCCCAGAAGCGTGGGAGAACGGGAAGGTTTCCAGGGTTTAGGGAGGTTTTGAATCATGTTACATAGCCCCGGACCTCTTGATACAAGAAGATCTCTCGAATCCCACGTTCGAAAACGTAAGATGCACTACGTCAGAAGAGAGGATTAGGGCGAAAAGTGTGTTGAAAGCGGAGTAATGAAATGATTCACATCGACGCAAAGGGACACGGTCTTTGGAAAAGCAAAATCATGTGAATCATTGGAGTCTACCTATGCTAATTGCGAAAAAAGCTTTGCATGCGCGCTAACGTTCTCGACTTCGAACGAGGAGAATTTGGGCTCCCAAGGCGCGTGTGCCTAGTTTGTTCCGCGCCGGAATGATTCCTTCAAGCCTCAAAACACCTAGTCTGCTAGGATACATGGCCGAAATTACTTTTGATGAAGCGAAAACCTATCAGAATTCCATCCCTCCGGCCAGTTCAGCCGCTGCCTGATCCCTACTTCCGGGTGGGATATGAGTGATGTGTGAACATGAGTGACGATTCTAAGTGAAGAGGACCACCATTTCCGAAATTACCAAGGGGTAGAGTGCATCGTTGAGATAACTGGCTTTGTCCATGTCATTGAGAAATAATCTCATGCATGGTGCCGGAACAGAATTTACAGCCGTGAACTCCTAATCAGTTGCAGTGACTGATCTAACCTCCTCTTGAAAAGAAAACCGCAATGAAGAAAGCGCCATGCAATACCCTTTAGGGCTGTTGAGATTGGTATAGCTGCAATAACGTCGGTCGTAGGTAAAAAGGGAAAATTAGGGCCGTGCCAAACAGTTGAGAAATTTTGATGAGGTAGGTATATATGTCGAACATGACCAAGGTCCGTCAGTCGTAGAGCCTGGCATGCTAGTTTACAACAAGTCGAGATGCGAGGCATTAGGTCGTGTCCAGAAGGCAAGCGTAAAATGTAGCCGCTTAGCGGTGCGGGTGCTCGTAAGGTCGCATACCGCCAAATTCGACGCCTTGCATAGCGGTGGGAGCTCCCCATTGCGGCTGAGGCTGGGGCTGCTGTTGTTGCTGTAATGGTGGAAGCACGGTTGAGGTGGCAGCGGGGGTTTGTGCATGTTGCTGCGCAAGCATACCAGTCATGCTTCCATATACGTGTGGGTTGCCCGGTTCGACGCGTCGAAGATGCTGCCAAACAGAGGCTAGCTCATTGCGCAGAAGCTCGTTCTCTTCCTGGGCTCGCCTGCAGAACTCAGCGTCTGGCCGCAAGCGTGCACATTCGTTCCGGGCAGCATCGTGCGCTCTTCCGAGAGTCTTGATGTATTCAATAGCTATGAAGAGGTGAGCAATGAACAAGCCAACACTTGGTTCGGTATAGCCTACACTTTGTGAGTATCTCCCACTTGCTAGATTTGCTCCCAGGTGAGTTGGGCAATATGCCATTCAACTCATCGAAAAGCGACTTCATCTCGCTCCTTCGCTTTCTTTCAGCCATTTTGTGGCTGACGCGTAGCTCGGGGGTTCGGCTGTAGTTACCACTGCCTGGAGACGCTGCCTGGTCAGCGCTCTGGAGATTGGTCACACTTCGATGTTGCATCGAATGGTGATGCGTTGTAGGGATATCTGAGCTTCGTTAGTACTGCTTATAGATGAAGTGATGGGAATGCATGCCTTCATCGAATCTCTTCTGTGCGCCGGGATGATTGGATTCTGAGGTGAAGATACTGCTGTTGATAGAGGTGGCAAAGCTGTTCTGGCGCGATGGGATAGAGTGCTCAACGCTAGACTCACCGCTGCTTGACCCACGCCTATCATCAGGTTCGAACTCAGCTGGGAAAGCCCAAGCATAACCTTTGGTGGGAGCAGCAGCCATGGGATCTGGCATTCCGGACACGCTTCGGGGGTTGGGGTTAATTACAGGAGCCCTTCGAGGTGGATGATTGGCACGGGCACCGGCGCGAGGACCCAATGGCGACAAAGGCGTGGCGCCATTTGGACGCTGGTCGGCGGTCGTGATTCCTCGTTGTTGCTGAAGGTTCGATACGAGCGACACTCGAGAAGCGTTCTGGCTATCGTACGGGGAGGACGGGCTGATTGCCAAATGGGTCATTCCTGCATTCATGCGACTGTCCACACTGCTTCGGCGCGAATCAAACGTCGAGCTCGCTTCGATACTCAGTCGGTTATCAAAACCCTGATTGAGGGATGGAAGGGCATTGGACTTCCCATATGTTAGCAATTTGGAGATACGACAAAGTGAAGATACTTACTACTCCCGACGGGTACCTGGCTGACGAAGGTGTCTCTGGTATAGAATTTCTGGATGGCGAGTCTTCGGCGTTGAGGATCGTCTGTAGCTGAAGACCCATTGTGTTGGACACACCTGATGAATCTATTACGACTTGTTAGCTAGGCCGACTTTGCAATTGAGCGGTCCACTCACGCTTACTCTGAGAGATGGACCAATTCCCAGAATCGCGAGCGTCTCGAGCCTCTGAGTTCTGTCTGAACTTCACCGGACTGTGCTCAGAAGGCGAGAGAGAGCTCGTGAGGGAGGCAATGGAGGGAAGGGCCTGACTTTGAGACACTGTGCCTGGCGGCACCGGCCGCTGCTGGGAAACGGAGTCCATAGTGTCGAGGCAGAGGAGTTCGTCGTGCTCTTTGCACAACGCGTCGGCTGAGTTGCAGCTGTGGGTGCGAAATCAAAAGGCTTGGTCGAGGTGATGCAGAGCACACCAATGAGGTCAACCGGCCAATGGGAGGCGGAGAACCAAGCTAAGGAAGGTGCGGTCCAGGCGAACTACCTCGGGATAAGGACACCGTGAAGGCACCCCGAGAAACGAGAGGGCAGCGGAAGAATGAATGAATAGAGAAGTGGTGGTGGTGAGGTGAGGTGATGAGAGACGAGAACCTCGAGGATGACGGGCCGGTGGTCGAGGGTGCAGGTCGCTCTTGCCCAAACCGCAGCCAAATCTGTGCTCGCGTTTTGAGGCGGGGCAACGGCTTCAAAATTGCGTGGTGCCAAGGCAGCTTGAGATCTTTACAGCAAGTGCAATTGACGTCGCGCGCCTACTGCTGGCGGAGGGAGCGTGGAGTCCAGTGGAGTTGCGATGTCAGTGGTGACGATGCTGGGAACCATCCACTTTCGGCGTGCAGCAGCAACACCAGGCCAAACCAGAGATAGCAGCGTCGCCGGTCACTCTTCCACCATCGAGCCCAGAGACGACTTCGCAGCCAAAGCGGACGTGGCTGCAGTCTTCTATCCACGGCGCGCCAGCTACGGCTGGAGCAATGGCAGGGCTGGTCTGTTCCGGGGGAACCTAAGGTACACAGCGTCCAGATCGCGGGATCTGGATCGACGCGATCAGAGGCTTGCTCGAGGATTGGGTGCGACAGCAGGCGTCGAGCGAGGCGTGCCGGTGCTGGGAGAGGAGGAATTGACCGTGGAAAGCCAGATGGTAGCCGCAACAGCTGCTTAGTGGCACTGTGATGGGGTCGTACAAGAGATGGACGTCGAGCCGACTATCCAAAAGAGAGCGGAGGCGGCAGAAAAGAAAGTCAGAGGCCCCGCTGGCGAGAGCACTTGGCTGGCTCTGCGGGCGTCTAGTGGTCGTCGATGTGGCAAGCAAGTACGGCAGGCATCCGAGTCGCGCACAGAACCTGGAGAGCAGGAAGAGAAGAGGAAACGGTCGCAGTGCGTCGCCTCGAGGCCGGCTGAATGAGGGCGAGCGTGCCTTGCATGGACGGACTGCGGACCCAGGGACGCGGCTGGAGGGCAATTGCGCTGCTGAGGGGCAGTTCAGGAGCGCGGGCAGGTCTGGACGGCCGTGTGCGACGAGTCGGAGGGACGTCGAGGTGGAGGTTTCGTCGGAGGACCAGAGGTGACGGAGAATGATCCGCAAGGGCAACGTGAGAGCCAATTAATGTTCCCGCAGATCCAGAACAAAGCAGCCCCAGCACGTGGAAAATCGTTCAATCAAGGCTTCGTGTATCTCAGCGCCGTCTAGTGGCGGCTAGCCGCACACTTAATATGGAAGACGCTGCTGGCCGCCGCTGACTTCGCGCGAGCTGCGTCCGACACGGCAACGCGCGCCCACCGTCTGGCCACGGAGCGCAACGACGACAGCGGAAGGCAGAGAGCAGAGGGCAGTTGAAGTGGCGCCGAAATGACACGAGTCGTCTGGGGACGACTGCTCGAGCGGGAACTCAACGACACGTCCCTCGGTCCCTGGCGGCCAGGGCATGGGAAGGATTTTAGGTTTCTTGGTGCACGTCGCCTGTTTAGCCAAACCCAGCGCTTTGCGAGCTCGTCCATCGCCGCCGTCGATGCAGCGCCATGCCTGCTGCTACTGCCGCCTGTAAGACACGCCAGAGGCCCAGTCCTCGTGGCGACTGGGTCGCTGTGCAGCTCCTCCACGCCGTCGCGCCTTGGGCTGCCCGCCAGCAGAAGCAAACGTCCCTCGACGACACATGTCTACGAATGCTCCACAACGAGCGTCCCCACACGCTCTGTCGCACCTGCGTGCAGCCTCTCGAGATTGCCGTCCTAATTAGCAGCATTTCCTCGCTCAGCCCTGCCCCTAAAAATACTTGATACAGGCAGGGACAGTATATTCACCAATATCAGGAACGCCCAACCGCGGGAGATGTGAGTGGTGAGCAAGCGCGCACGGGTCCGCAGAAGCAAACGCAACCAAGGGACCCATCCCACGCAAATCACCGCCACGCCCGCCCACGTTTTCTTCCACCAGTGCCCCCGGCTCACACAGCCCTCCGCCCGCTAGGCTTGTGCGCGAACTCCCTTCCCCTCCCATGTCCAGCGCCTCTCAATCCCGACTCGCGACGCTCAGCGACGTCCCGCGAGCGGCTCCGGGAGATGGCATTCTCTGCGACCAGACTTTTGCCAAAAGAACCGTAAGAACCGCAGAGACACAGCCTCTTTTCCCTGCCAATGAAGCAACGGCAATCAGACCGCTTGCAGGAATGCTGCTGACTTTGCGGCTGCAGCATCTGTGCTCTCTGGTGCATCCAGTCCATGGTGGTATCCATGGCAAAAGACACATCCTTGTTGCAAGTTTCATTCACTTGCATCCCTAACGCTCTGTTCCCGTCCCGTTTCGTGTCTCTCAGGGCAGAATTGGCTGGCCGGTTGCATCTGGCACGCTAGGCATGACTCGGGATCGTCAAGTCCACTGCTGCAAGCTCACGATCTGTGTGCTGCGTGAGGCGCTACAGAATGCGTGTCGACAGCTTCCAGTTGGTTCTGCTGATATGCCAGGGAGGTCGCACAGCTCCTAGAGTCACGTTAAAATGGCACGGCAGCAGATCGGCTCCAGAATTACCGACCCTAAGTGCGTCTTCTTCTCATCGCCTACCTCCTAATTGGCTCTCGCCGGGTTGAGATCCACACACATTCAAAGGAGCTCTTCTGATGTCCAGTTGATGAGGAGACTTAGAGATAACAGGCTTTACCCAAGTCTCTAGTGAGCTGATCAAACACGACACGGCAGCTCCTCGGCAAGGGTGAGCGCCAGTCGGAGGCTTCACCGCGCACGGTGTGTAGTACAAATGACTACCCTGGTACCTGACTGTTCTTGCACTCTTCCTGGAACCACTGATTTTAATGGCTCCCTGGCTGCTTACTGTCGGTACAACCATAGCTCACGAGAACACTGCCGTAAACGACATATCGTGGCTGTTCACGCGACTGAGTAGTTGTCAGCGGGTTAGCATCACAAGCTCCTTACCTATGTGTATGTAGTCCTTTACTGTATATCCTTGTGAAGGGAGACAAATGATCATAGGGACCGTAGGAGCTACTAACAGACTCAGCTCACGAGGTCACACCAATAAACAGCTGGGCCCGCGGACCACGCTAATACAAAGGGGGACCTCCAGTGTACAGACTTTCCTAGAGAGCAACGGCTTCTTTACCGTGTCTTCAATTGTCACTGGATTGTACTTAGAGGTCCACTGTACTTCGGACCCTTTCAAGCTAGTAAGGTAAAGTTGGACGCCCCAACATCACATGCAGAGTCACACGGTAACGCGGACGGCGTGTTGCCATCGCCACCGTCGCCCGCTGGAAACTGCAACCACACAGGATTTCCGGTAACCAGGTTTGCAGTTAGAAAGGCTTTGTGTCAGGTGCCAATGCATGTCCTGTACGCCCGCTGGAGAGCACACGTACAGAACTCGATGCCCCGCAGAAGTGTCAGTATCGATGCAGAAGTTCGCGGATGGGCCTACATCACACCGTCTCTCAACACTGGCACAAAATATCGTGCCATCTTCCCCGTCTTTTACCACCTTGAGACTCATCGTTGTGTTCCAAAGTCACTGTTAGTGCGCAGTTTTCGAAACCATGGAGACGGAACACAGCATTGTAAGGCAGCAACAGGATTGGTTTTCTTGCTTGTGCCAGCTGTTGTGTCATTCAAACCCATCCAAGCTGGGTGAGCAACTCGATGCGTTCAGTCAGTGCTCGGATACGGCCGAGATATCCTTGGTGAACGACAACTGTAGACTGTCCCTTGTACTCAAGTATCAGATCTATGCCTTGTGTGACCTGTCTCGACTCTTTGACGCCAACTCAAGCCACTTTAGCAACCTGCAGAATCTGGGCGTCTGCCGATCTCAAACTCGATTGCAGCATGAGCAGACCAAACGATGTATCTTGTTTTGTACGAATGCTCTGCAATACATCTGCCGTGAGCCAATCTATCAGTCTGCCAACATCCAGACAGGTAGGACTGTTGAGGGATGAGTGCCACGGCTGCTCGACTAGTAATGGTAGGTGGTTACGCCTCTCGTAAGTTACTCTGTTATAGTTGGAAGCAGCATTGCCGATCTCCGAGAAATGTGGCATGTTCACGACTTCTCGCTATCGTTCTCCTTGAATGCACTCAACGCCTCACACATACCATAAGCAGCCTCACCGGCCCCCGGCGCGTCGAAATTGCTGCCGCGGAACACAGGGGCTTCCGCATGTGTCCATCCGCCATGCAGTAGTCTCGCTACACAAGGGACTGAGTTTCGAACAATCATCGGGGAAGTTCATGCTCAACACGGGCATTTGGCTTGAAACGGAAGTCAGTTCGGTGGTGGCCGGCCAGCCCGAAATGGATCTGAGACTTTTAAGATTAGACATTTGCGGACTCTTCAATCCTGCAGGAGCGACGTGCGTTCCCAAGCATCGCCACAGCGTCAACAACGGGCAGTCTGCGCAGAGTGCATGGCGCGAGTCGTTTCAACGTAGGTGGTAGAACCCGATCAGGCAAGTCGGTAAGGCATACCGGGGAAGTGGGGCGATCATGTGATAGCGATCGATCTCGCGAGCCTAAACTTCTCGGACGCGGGGTCTGGCCTGCAGCTCACGCGTTGACACGATTCCCAGCATGGCTTCACAGCAGCCCGAGGCTGGCACGTCGTCGCTGCCAGCATTGGCAGATTATGCGGACACGGAAGCAGCAACTGGGTCTGCACACTCGACGCCTGCCTCGTCTATTCCTGCCACTTCAGTCTTCCCGTTTCTCGAGTTGCCGAGGGAGCTTCGCGATCAGGAAAGTACCCCAAGGTAATGCTTTGAGGAAGCTGACTAACATGAGCTACTCAGATATACGACTGCGTTCTCGAACTACCAGATACTCGCGGCGAACGAGCGCTTCGCATAGAACGGCGGCATCTGAAATACTTCAAACCAAGCGCGGCAAGTTTTCTACTCCTGCTACACCACGAATACTTCCTCCTCGATCGGCAAGTTGCAGCCGAAGCACTTGAATCTTTGCTCAAGAATCATACACCGTTCCTGAGTTGCGGTCCGTTCGTGCTCCAGTCGCTATTCACCCGTATCGAAGAGGAGCCGGCTGGACAAGGCAAGCAATGGCTCAGGTGGATGAGGAAGATTGAGTTAGACTGGATCACGTTCCCGAACCTCGCGATATATCCTCCGAATCGAGAAAATGGGAAAGACGAATGGCCATGGGAAGCAGACGATATCGAGGTGGACGTGGAGTACGTGAAGGGGTTCAAAGATACGGAGATGTCTTACGGCGACGACACCGGCTACAATGATGAATATGACTACGAAGGCGATGGCTATGATGACAACTTTTATGACCCTGTGGATATGGACCTTTATCCGTCTTTCGAGCAGCCTACAAGTAGCATGATCCAGCAACCAGCAGGGGAGGCAGACGATCCCTTCGGTCTCACCACAATTTACCCATTCTCGGATCCATCTAGCGAACCCGATCATGACACCACTTCCCAAGAAACTCTCTATACAAAGCTTGATCTACTCATCTCGCTCGAGGTCACCCCACTGTTCACGTACTTCTCCAGTCCGGTATTTTCCCTCTCGTCCATAACACTGCCTCTCTACTTCATCAGCAAGTCTTCGTTACATCACCGCTCCGCAGCCAGGCCTGGATATGCGTTGCCTTTGAAGCTCCGGTATTGGGTCGCTGTTGCTGTACACGCGCTCCTATTGCTGTGCCCGCCAGATGGAGGATCGCCTGCTCTTAATGAGGTGCGAATCAAATACCTGGCGTGGGATATCTGGGCGAACATGGATCCTTCGGACGATATATACAGCATGCCGGAGAAGGGCGTATGGTTCAAAGATGGCGATGGCAGAGAGGGGCAAGGCGAGGCTTTCAGAGCTGTCTGGAATGGTCTCTTTGAGCGAGGACTCGATGTTTCCAACGGAGCCTTGGATGCGACGGTCAAACTAGTTCAGTGGCATGGCGACTTGGAACAGTGGAGGGTTGGTGATGAGTTAGATGTTGTGTTTACAAGGGCTGGAAAGGGTAAAGAAAAAGCCATTCAATGAATATAGCAAGGGGAATTTGCATAGCTAAAGTGCTTGGTATCTTACCCATCTATCTCAAGCTCTCTCAACGCCTTCTGAGCGAGTAATGTTCCTATGCCTGGGACATGTCGCGGAACGGGGTTACAGATAGTGTATTACGGCTCCTAAGGTGCTGTAATTGGATAAACAAGATCCTAAGTAAAATTTAACAGACGAAGCGCTGCTACTGGGTAATGTCATATAGTATCTAGGACTTCCTTTTGGAGTTTGATTGCTCTATGCTCTTGTCCTCTTGTGCTAATGGCCTGTGGCTTTCAACTCAATACCCTCTCCAACTAGCGAGTACTGCTTCCGTCCGACTCACTACCTAGACAAAACTTTTTTGTCCAAAATATGCTTTCAGCAACCACTACCTCTATTCAAGAAAAGAAATCGCAAGATAGCTTCCGCAAAATATCCAGCATTCGAAGGGTATCAGCAATTTGACGTCAAACTTCGCGAACGCGACTAGTTAGTGCTCAATGCGACCAACAAACCTACCCAGCAAGTACCGCCTAGACAGACCAGCAGCACCAAAACAAGATCATGAATCGAGAAATAGCATATATGAGTTTGGCCTCATATACAACAAGCCATATAGCCAACACCATAACTGATCCCTGGTGCTGTACGTGGTCTGGGTCTCTCTCCTCCAACCCTCATCCCCAGCTCGCCCGCAGCAATAACACTGCACGTACACACTCCACAAAGCCCAAACCGCCCAAATAACCACCTGCAGAACGTAAACCTTCTCTCCATTTTCCAGCTCTAGCGTGTCTAAGTAACAACATCAGCCATCGCCATCTACGTCTCAATTCCCAAATCTACACAGAAGCACTGACGTCGACATAAGGTTCCTCCCGGCACATCACATCGCCATTGCAAATCTCTCCTTATCTCTCTCGAGCGGGCGGGAGATGACGGAACACCGATCAAGATTCGATTACGATTCATGCCCCGTGAAGGATGTTTGCGGCATTGCTTTTTGGCATCCACAGCGGGCCGTGCGGGTATAGGATGGGGGTTGTATAGATCCAGGCGTGTGAGCGGCGGCTGGGAACATGACATGGAGTGGGACGGTACGAGTCAGATGTGTGACGATCCATGGGCGAGGACGCGACTGCGCAATGCTAATGTGGTGATTGAAGTAGAAGTTGAGATTGAGGATTTGTTTGAGCAGTGCGCGATTGCGCAGGAAGATAGTTAGTTACCCAGCAAGCAAGCTAGTAGCAGCTTCATGCGCGTACGCGCACAAGGCCAGCCCCTAGTCATTGCGCAGAGACAAGATGGATGATGTGATAGGGTGGCATGTTTCATTGGGATAGTGACACAAGAAAATTTCCATCCGACAAGCAGGAGCACTTTGCGAAGCAAAAAGCAACGCAAGCCCTCCGGCCGTATCCAGAAACAACAGGATCTGAAACGAGCCTCCAGAATTTGGAATCGCCATCTCAAGTCGCCCCAAACAAGTCAATCTGCCAAGCACTGGTATTGAGTCGCCTTGCTGCGCCGCTTTGCAGTGAACCTGGATTACGCTCAACGCTCAACACACCCCCCTTTCCAAAGAAAACCAGGAAAGACAAACACCAATGAAAAGACCAGACCGTGGTATATGGCTTATCGTACCCTCTTCGTTTGTGCGCCCTCACTACAGACTTCGTAAGGCCGTTGCATTCTCAATTCGTCATCAGGTCATGTCGTGTCCGGAAGCTGCGCCTAGAAGTCCCAGAAGCTCTTCGACTCCGACGTCGAGGGAGGCCGGTTCTGAGTCTTTGGTGCCGCTGCGTACGCTACGTCGTCGTCCTCCTCGTCGCCAATTGCCCAGGCTCGACCGGCGCCTTTGCGGCCGCCCATGCCGTTGCCTGAGGTCTTGATGCCGCGATTGGTATTCATGTTTTCCTTCTTTGACTGCTCCGAAGACTGCTCGTACATGCCCCAGTGGACGTCTGAGCTCTTGGCAACTTTCTGGTGCTCTTCGGGAGCGTTCTTGGAGTTGCCGTTAGCGTTGCCGTTGAAGGTAGCCTTCTGCGGGCCTGGGCTGTCATCGACCATCTCAAATTGGCTACCGAAGTCCTTCCTGCGATTCTCGTTCTTGACGGCGGTCGTGACATCGCCGAGGGGCTTCTTTACATCACCCTTATGCGTACCGTCCTCCTCATCGTCAGACGTAGTGTGAGTGACGTGGTCCTTGTAGAGGCCGAGGCCCTTGTTGTGCGTATTGCCCTTGGAGGAGACTGCTTTCTTTTTGTCGGCCGGTGGCGTACCGTCATCCTCAAACTCGAAGTTGGTGCTCAGGTTCGGCCTCGGCTTGTGAACCACGGGGCGGCGAATGGGCGAGGTGTCGTCCTAGAATTCGTACGTGTTAGCATAGTTTGTTCTAAGGGATGAAAGGCGCTGGAGCAGGCTCAGCACCTCAAAGGTAACAAATTGACGGACCTCATCGTCGCTCCAGCCGAAATGGCGGACGGCTTGCGCTCCAATCTTGGTCTTGACTTTCTCCGGTGTCACAAAGTCTTCGAAATCTGGGATCGCGTTAGTTCCGCACTCTCTCTAATGTTTGAAGTGGCTGGTACTAACCCCACTGTGACATGTGCTTTGATTTGTTGTTGCGCACCGTGTCGCGAACCTTTGGCGTCGCATCATCATCAAGTCCATCGCCAAATTCGAAATGATTGTACTTGCTGGAGTTGGTCTTGACACTGAGCGGGGTAGGCACAGCGTCTTCCTCTTCCTCAAACAGGCGGCTCGCCTTGAAGTTCTTGCCGCCGCCAGACTTGGTGGGGATGCGGTCCTTCTTCTGTGGAGAAGAGATGCCATTGTTGCCAGGTGAAGGCGTACCCGGGTTCTCGCCGACGAAAAGCTCCGAGTATTCTCGTGGCGGCGGCTTGGCGGACTGTGCACGGGGTGCGATCGGTCGGGACGGTAGCTCACTCTCCTGGTTGACCTCGCGGGCGTGGAAGAGGCTCAGGGACGCATGCGGATCGTTCATGGCATTGCTGTGGGAGCTTCTCGAGCTGGCCGGACGCTCGGTGATGGTGACATCGTCGGGGCCGCGCGAAGCCGTGGACCGTCGGGAGGAGGCAGCAGACTCAGGCTGGGCGACGGCGGCAGAGCTCGTAGAGATCAGGCGAGACTGCTCCTTCCCGTCTCGAATGGGCCAATTGCGGGCGCGGGCGCCGATGACATCGATCTGCTTGAGGAGGGAGCCCTGATCCCAGTACAGCCGGATCTGAGAGATCTTCTGGTCTTTGTCGAAGTGTACGATGTGCACCTGTCCCAAAGTGTCAGCAAGACCTTAGACTGTAACGCACTGGCAGCGCCTCATGGCCTGGGGTTGACATACCAAAGGAAACACGACAAGCCTATCCGCCACGAAATTGTCGTCCAGGCCAGGCAGATAGGCGCCTCCTCCGGAAACAAACTCAATTGTGGTCTCCACATCCAGCGTCAGTCCGTTCCCTCCCTCGACCGTGCCTATCACCTTCTCGCCCTTCTTCTTCAGCAGCTTCTCTTGCACTGACAAGTGCTTGATGATGGGCGCCGCATCGTTTATCGAGGTAAGCGTGGTGATGTAATGCAGGGACGCGTTGTCGGCGAGCGCTCCGGTCGACGGCCTGGCTAGGAATGCGAGGTACTTCTGGGACAGCGTCATCATCTCTGTGATCTACGCGCGGGGCAGAGATGGACAGCTGAATGTGCAGTCTGCGGTGAAAATATTCAAAGCTTTCGGAACAATATAGCGGTGTGCTTCGGAAAGTATATACGCGTGAGCGGACGTCAGACGTTGTATGGTGGGGCTGCGTTGTTGCGCCGAGGTGGTGACTGCAATTGCGTGTGTGTGGGAGGTAAACAAGGTCGTGGAAGGCGTGGGCAAAGGAGCGTTATGAAGGAGCAATCATAGGAAATCAGGAGTAAACAAGCAGGTAACGGCCAACTACCACAACATCAGGAGGACGACCTGCTGCAAGGCCTGTTATGCAGGGGCATCCCAAGTCCCTGTCCTGATTAAGTGCGAGGATGCCGCCCTTCTTCGGCTGACTAGCCAACGCTGTTGGCGCACCACCTGCAGCGCGACCGCCACTCGACGCGCTACGGCGCGTCATGGCTGTCAGGTTTTGATTGTGGGGGATGAGCAGATCAGAGCAGGATTGACAGACGTAAGAATACCTCTACATTCAATCAAGATGCTGTACAGTGCTATATACACTCGCGATATTAGCAGCATCGACGCTCATCAGCCGTGCCGCGTGCGTGTCGCAACAAACAGGCGGTGTTTAGTCGCGTTTCAGAAGCCGCAACGGAGCTCGTGTCAGCGGCTCCAATCCCACGTGACGATCAACGGCCGAACCACAGAACCATTAGGAGCAGACCTGGGAATGAAAGAATATTGACAAGCGTAAGGAAACGCACAGATGTGCAAAAGTGCCCGCTGGAAGGGCAGATAAACAAACCAACCCATATCGACATCGTAGTTACAGTGGATTCGAGGCATTTACAGAGGGGGGAGTTCACAAGTCCACCGACTTCTCTTCGGCGTCGAAGCAGGTCTCCCAACAGAGGACTTCACTGGGAAAGTCGCGCTCGACGCTTGGGCGTTCCCTGACAAACCAGGCCAGGGCGGCTCCGACGGCGCCGAACAGGGCGAGACACGTCCAGAGCGAGTAGTTCGTAGTCGCGATGCTGTACTCGTTGCTGAGGTAGAAGCTTGCGCCGCTGACTGCCACAGCGAGCGCCTTAAAGAGTGAGGCTACCTGCATCATGCCCACAACCGTGCCAGCTGAGAAGGCGTCAGGTGTGGTGTTGAGGACAAGGAGGGCGACTAGGACTGAGGCACCACCGGTAAAAGTATGTTTGACCAGGATGGAGAGAGTCGAAATGAGCGCGGCAAATACTGTTGAGCAAGTGGCCAGAAGTGCCAGGAGAGGTGTGAGGATGTAGAGGGCCGGGAAGCAGAGTGAAGCACATCCGTAGAGCTTCAGTAGACCAAACTTCTCCACCGCAATTGGTACCACGCGAAGGATGGCGATACCGGCAATGGCGCGTACAACTAGCACTGTGATGCCGAGCCAATTGCAAGGAATGCCCATACCGCCGTGTTGTGTGCTACTGTGGCCGAGATGAGGTAGCAAGACATCGAAAGTCGAGGCGTGGAGGGAGAGCAGGGAAAAGGAGGACAGAAGCACCAAGAACGAGGGCGCTTGGAGGAATTGGTTGATCGAGATCGGGTCGGGGCGAGCCATGTCGACGATTCTGATCGAGAAGTCATCAGAGTCGCTGTGAGACAGGAAGGCCGTTTTTTCGCAGTCCATGCTCATGGATCCGTTGGGCTTGTTCGACTCGAGGGGAAGTGTCTGGTTCTAGTTAGCGACGAGTCTCTTTTGAGACTTCAATCTGTATACCTCATGCAGCATGATTGTGCTCGTAATAGCAATGACAAGCACGATGCTGCCGCAAGCAATTTGGCTGCTCAGTATTGGGAACCTCTGCCAGACTGCACCAGAAGCATTAATGCTCCCGGAAACCATTCCTTGAACGATGGGTCCAATTGATCCACAGAGAGCAACAAGCGGCAACCTCGAAATATTCTTCGCCCTCTCTGCTGGGTTTGTGCTCAAATCTCCCATCATTGTTAGGGTTGTAACCACAATCGTCGAGCTAGCCATTCCTGAGACAAAGCGGAAAATCGTGCAGCTCGTCAGGTCGGTAGCAAAGCCCATGCTGAAGCAACATATGAACATGGTCCATAGCCCGAGCAGCGTTACTCGTCGGCGGCCGATGCGGTCTGATAGGTATCCCCAAAATATGCCCGTTGTTCCTCCAAAAGCGTACGCACAATCGAGGATGCTTCGAAGGTAGGAAGACGAGAGGTTACCGCAAAAGTCGTCGCTCGATGTCAGCATCTGGAGCTGGGGTTGGAGGCTCGAGGCCATGACCCTGTAAACAGTTCGATTAGTATCGCAACTCTCTCATCTAAGGGAAGCTAGACTTACGCTTCAGCGAGGAAAATGATATAAATCAGCGTCAATTGCCTTCGATCGGTGTTTCCAGTCGGCTCCACAATTTCCAAATCCACCTCTACCATCTCGTCCTCATCAATCGTCGCGACTTGATCATACTTCGCAAGATCCTTGACCGGAATCAGAGACCTCGTTCTTCTGTGAAATCCCAACATGTTGTCAAATCCAATTCAAATCCAACAGCAACGCAAAAATCAACAGGCGGCTAGAATGCAGTACAGCGACCGGCGCCTCCTGCTCAGATAGAGATCGTAACGGCCAGAAAGGACCAAGATAGTTTCAGAGAGTGACGAGAAAGTCCAGAAGACGATCAAGAGAATGACGAGGCCCTGCTTTGCATGCAGTGCCTTTCCACCACGCAGACAACGTCGAGCGGTGAGGTTGGAAAGCTAGGAAGGAACGGCATCATGAGGGGAGAGTACCACCCGCTTCAGGGTGATGAAACGTCCGTGCATAGTCCCCATATTCCTACCGTAACCCCAATTCGTACAGGCGCTAAGAGGAACGGGCTGGACACGGCAAAGCCCCTGGTCGAAAGGAAATGAGGCGAAGCAGGTTCACGTGCAGGACAAGGTGCGCGATCACGCAGTTGTGCTCTGATGAAGAGGGTGCGAGGCGTGCTGTGCCGTGGAGGAGGCTTGATCGTGATGATGTGGGAGTCATAGTTCAATAGTGCAGGGTCCAAAGGATTCGAAGAGTCACATTTGCATTATGACTGGTAGCACAAGACAAGCGTTCCCAAAAATCGAGCGTAGTTGGATTTCCGTTTCCTCCCATGTCTGCTCGCATATGCTAATCTACATTACATACTCAACCACACACCTTCGTCACATCAAGTGAAAGAAAGGGGGGAGTCACAATCCCAAGTCCAAATTGGGTTCCATCATAACAACGTAAATGTAACAAAGAGGCCAATTGTTTTTGGGTTTTCTGTTTGAATGTGGAGGGCACTTCAGAACCAGGAAACCGTCCAAGCAAAAGACCTTGTGTGTGCCCCATCCTTCAATGTGCAATCTGCTTCAAATACAATGTCCAAACGCCTAGACGCTCGAAAAGCTCATGAAGGCCGTTTCCATACAATGAATAGAAAGTGCAATGATGTCGACTACACTTGACGTCATTCGAGTGATCGTTCAGGAGGAGCTTAGAAGTTGTTGCCAAAATTCGTGGTGTTGCAGAGATCCTCGAAAGCGGCTGAGAGATGCTCATTGGGGATGTGGTACTGGTTGTTGTCGAATTGGCCACCAACGGAGTTCACATCCGGGAACATGTCAATGTTGTTATTGTACGCCATGTTGTTCGGCGCAGGATCAGAGAACAGCATGAAGTCGCCAGACGGTCGCTCGAAGGTGGCAAAGCCCTCGCTGAAGCCCTCATCGACCTGCATAATCTGTGGGGAGAAGAGGGTCACATCGGGCTGCGCACCAGGCGAAAGATGTGGCACACCAGCGGGTGCTGTGGCTGTTGTGTTGATTGGGAACAACGGTCGAGTGAAATCGATTGTAGCATCGAAGTTGTCGTAAGTTGTCATGGCTGGTGTTGGCTGTTGGAACACGTTGGTAACGTTTCCATTGAAGCCGCAATTGAAGACGACGTCATGATTGATCGCAGTGTCCTCGGGTGTCACGGCATCGTCAAGGTAGTTTGGCTCGGTGGGCGAGTGCCCAGATGAATAGGTAAGCACAGATCCGTCAGTGGTGACAGAGTCGCGACGGAAGCCATCCTGGAAATCATGCATGCTGATTGCCGGAGTGCCGACAAAGCCATATGGGTTATAGCCGAAATCCTGATGCAGTGGCAAAGAAGGGGATTGAAGGAACGGAGTGGAAGGCGTAGCTAGAGCGGAGGCTGGCGTACCCAAGAATGGAGTGAGTGGTGTGGGCGGGCTGCGTTCACTTCCACTGGCAGGTGCCTTCTTCCTTCCATTGCTCTTGGATCGGACATACTCCCATCCGTGGGCTTTCTCCATATGCTGTTTGCAGTTGGACTCTCGCTTGGACGCATAGGTGCAAGGAGGATACAAGCACTTGTACTGAGCGGGAGCAGCAGAGTGCTTGTCGTTCATGTGCCTGTCGCGTTCCTTCTCAGTAGGCCAGCCCAAGTCGAAGTACTTGCACTTCTCTTCTGTGCACTTCCAGGGACGAGAGTGGGTCTTCTCGTGCTTAGTGAGGTCACAAGGCCTCTTGAATTCCTTCTTGCAGTCGCGGCAGGCGTGCATTACGTCGCCGGGCTTGTCCGACTTGCGTCGACGAGCCATTGATCGCATGACACCTTCGTCATCAGTTTCGTCGTCAGACAAGGCATGCTTGCCGGGGAAACCGTTGTAAGCTTCCTCAGATGGGCTGCCTTCAGCAATAGGGATGACCTTGCCGTTCTTCTCACGGACAAGTTCAGCGGGGCGGCCGTTATGGCTCAGGCCCCCGCGTAGGGTGATCTTCTCGTCACTATTGCAAGTTAGAACTGAGGAGGCACGGGATGAGGAGGAGTATCCATACGGAGAGTAATCCATCTCGTCGAGGTCTTCACCATTGGTTTCTTTTTGTCGTGTAGCGGCCATGATTGCTGCGTAACGTCGGATCTGTTCGATCAAATCGAGGAAGTAGTTGTTAGTATAAGGTCGATCGGTCGGCAGTCGCTGGTCCTGTTCGGAGAGGTGGCTGACAGTTGCGTGTAGCAGATGAATCGATCGTTCACAGAAGCGTAGATACGATTTGGGTGTCGCCGAGAACTCCTTAAAGCCGCGAAGAATGCAATGAGCTTTTGCACTCTCAGAAAGGTAACGGATACCACTTACAGGTGCGAGGAAGATCAACGTCTTCTCAAGATCACGCAGATTGGAGATGTTCTTCTCTCCAATGCGGCGTGGAACGTCCTTGATCAAAGGATGGAAATCCTTCAAGGACTCCTCCTTCAGGATGGGCTTGATGATCAGATCGTGGATCTGCTTACAAGCATACTCACCGAGGGTGTGCTTCTCGTCCGATGCTCCAAGGGCAGAGAACGAGCGAGTGATTGCTGCGTGTGACGACGTGACAGAGGTCGAAATGGATTCACGAGCAGTGGAGCGTGAGTCGTCTTTAAGTATGTCAGAGTGCGGGGTCCTTTGAGCGGACAAGAGCGAAGGATCCTTACCGTATTTCGAGCCACTGATGCTGGAGCCGAGACCGCTGTCAGAAGCGTGCTCGTGGGGGTTGCGTTCTACGACAGCAGGCTTGGAGTCGATGTCCATTGGCGTGCTGTCCATGCGGGCGTTGTCCAGGATAAAGCTTGGGAGAGGAAGGACCTCGCGGTCGTGCAGGATGCTTGCACTTCCGAGGGCCGACCTGTGTCCGGCAATCTTCTTGTCGATGTCCTTGAGGAAGTTGGCAACACGCTGGACGCTGGCGTCGTTCATGAGTCCCTCGAGATCGTCAGTGGAAGTCGGGGAGCGACGCGGCATGAACGGTGAGTTGTCCAGATCACAGACGTCCGACGAGATGGACGTGGGTGAGGTGAAGGTTGTGCTCTTGCGAAGCTGCATGGAGTGGGTGCTCAGAGGAGACATGCTGGGGCTTGGGCCCTTTTGAGGCCGGCGGCGGGGGTGAGTCCGGGCGCTCGACATGTTGGCTGTGACTGGACGGGACAGTACTTGCACCTGCATGAGAGTGCAACAATCAGCCCGCTGCTCAATAGCTCGCGCGATTCCCTGTATGACTCACTGAGTTGGATTGGATGGGCCGTTTCGTAGGGTGGTGACTGAGGCCGGAGTCAGAGATATCGATCCGGGGAAGCTGCGACACAGCCTTCCAATCAGTCTGCGGAAGGAATCGGCTTCGGGGCAACCACTGTCGGTTTGGCTCTCCAGTCCAGCGTGGGTGTGTGCTATAAGAGGTGCGGGAGGCGAGGCGGTCACGGGCTCATCGATTGCTATTGTGAAGACAGCGACAATAGCAGGAGCCCCAAAGACAATAGAAAGGCCGGCTCCGGTGCACAAACAGAGGACTGGAAGGGCGCTGAGATGGAATGGGTGGAGCCCTTGGGAGGGGGGGTCTGGTATATGAGGAAGGCGCAGTGCGGCAAAGACACGCTGCAGCTCGGGTACGCTTGCAACCAAAGAGGGCGGCTAGAACGCAAGTGTTAGCAACGAGGCCTCGGGAAAACCAAAGGCTGCGAGCTGGATTCGAGGGGAAAGGGAGCGAGGGAGTGGCAGAAGCAGGTGCGGTGGGCTTCGATGAGGATGAAAGTCGCGTTCAAGACGCTAGGGCCACTTGCTCCAGGCAGCAGCGTTCGTCGTGACCTGCCCAGTTGCGCTAAGCCGGGGCTTCGCCATCCAGCGTTCAATAATCCGCACTCGCGCATACGACGACAGTCATCATTCGCTGCAGGAGACGTCAATAACCCCGTTTCTGACGCCGAATGTCCCGCAACAAGGGCGCCAGATAGTTGTTGTCTCGCGGACTGCTCTATTCGCCATGATCCGGATGGACTGGACGCGTCGTCGATCGAGAAATGCGCTCTTGGACAACGAGGCCGCCATTTCGGCACCCATCTGCGAGCGACGGCCGCCAAATCGGCCCTGGACCAGCGGTCAGGCCGTCCATCATGCTCCCCACTTGCGCTCCTCCAGCAGAGTGCTGGTCTGTCGAGCTAACGGTATTCGGTTGACCGGTGAAGCCACGCAGCAGGGACCGCCTATCAGTGGCCACCCAAGCCGGGGTCGAATACGATGTTGTGGCTTCGGCCTGAGGCTGTGAGCAGAGCGATGCATCATTCTTGACCGGAGTCGTGGGGGCCAGAGACACATCGGAGGCGACCGGTCGACCGCAGATAAAGAGGAGCCGTTTATCCATCGGGATGCAATATCAGTGCAGATGTGGCACAGTGCTGTTTCACAGTCTGGCAGCAGTTGAACGGTATCTGGTGTGGGAAGATGAACAGCACAAATGTGTCATAGCCAGACTCGCCAAGTGCAATTGCTCCGTTTGTAAACTTGCGTGCCTGAAATAGATGCCCTCGTGTCGCCTTGCGGGTTCCATTTCAGGTGCAATTGTGCTGGTCAAGCTCACACTCTCAGAATCTCAGAATCCTTTCGATAACAGGAGGCATACCTATCGTTGGTTCATCCAACATTAACTTGTGTCGACTGATTGACGTATGGGAGGCCTTGACGTTCGCTTACGCCCGTCTCAATTCTGAAATGCTGCAGCCTTCGGTAACTTAACGAACGCTTCCCAGATGGGTACAAGTAGTACGCGTTCTCCTCGGGAAGCTCTTCGCATGAGACACGATTGTTACGTCGTGATCATCCCAGATAGAGATGCATACGTATGCATATAATTTTCTGGAGTCCTTACCATTATCTGTTGTCTCGTACAGTTGCTAGGCATCACTATATCTGTCAGAAGGTTTACGGCAATGTGAACCGCGGATATTGAGCTGTTGACGACATTCGGGAACGACAACGCGGCCATTCTTCAGTTCATACTGCCACGTGGTAAGAGTTCATCCTGGTCTCACGTACTCGCGCCCAGGTACTAGATCATTCTCTATATGTACACGCTATGTATCGAGCCTTTGTATAGAAGTACTATATTTTCCCTCTACGTTATCCAGGACAACGGACGACAAATACACTTTAAACGGCTTTAGTCGTTCTTATCAATATACCACACACCTTTTAACATCTAACATTTCATGATAATCACACCCATAAACCTCTGACGTGTACAAGGCTTGATCTTACGAGACACTACACAATCGCGCTGTCAGCTTCCCATTCCACTCTCGCCCTAATCTTCATATAGCTATCCTTTTTAAAAAGCACATACATATCCCCATCCCCAGATCTACGAGTTCCCGCATATTCATATCTACATAGAACTAGCCTAAGATCTAAGTATGCCTCCGGTTAGCGTCAACCATAGAGGACTTTTCTCAGCAATCATCATCATCCTCAACTTCTCCCAGCTGAACGGCTTCCCTTCGGTCATCAAGAGCTCAAAATTTCAGACAACCCTTGCAATCAGCACTCTCATCTTTGCCCAGGCAAGCGGCTTTCCGATGCAGTTAGTTGGCCCAAAGTTGAAAGGTTGACTGGCGGACAGGCGGTCGGAAGCATACTGTTCCGGTCGCTGGCCCTCGGGCAGCCAGCGCTCTGGCACAAAGTCCCACGCATGTTTGAAGTATTTTTCCGAATGGAGGACCACGTACGGTCGGATCGCGATCTTGGTCTACCCCATAACGTGTGAGTCGCCGCTCAAACAAATATTTTTGAGTACAGAGGGATAGTACTTACGCCGGCGGGGACAAAGTGACCAACATATATATCGCCACCTTCAAGAGCAATACGAGGAAGTCCTCCCGGTATGGCGTAGTATAGTCGAAGGGCTTCATTGATGATGGCGTCGAGGTATTCAATATGCTATTGAATCGTTCGATTACGATGCCGGCATATCTTTCGAGAACTGGTGCTTGATCCCGCAAGGGAACCTCGTTGAATGACGGTGCGAGTAATCGGCGCATCCGAGCACGTACGTTTATATCTGTGGTGGTAACGATGTTTTGTGGCATGTCGTTCGGGGCTACAAATCATTTCAATCAGACTGTGAGCGTTTGGACGCATCTAGTTGCATACCAATGTACCAGGTTGGGTCTTTTTTAGGTTCTTTGTGGCCAGGCCTATGCAGGTAGATATCTCGCCAGGCATCTTCGGTTGCAAAGGAGAGCTCGTCGGGTGCGAGACGGATAATATCTCCGTATCTACGATGCAGCTCGAGCATGTCGCGGTTGAGGCTTCCCTGCAATAAGGAGATGACATAAGGGATTCGGGTTGCGGCCCAGAGCTTTGGTCCGGGATATTTGGAGAGTGGATGGAACCATATCCTCCTGACGCAAATGACCAACGACATCTAAAGGATAACATGCCAGTCATGTCACAAATCGTTCAGCAGGGACGACAGAGTAACTTACAAGAACAAAACCAGTCGGAATCGCCAAGATGCTGCGAACTTCCCGCGGAAACATCATCGTCCAAGGGGCTTTGGAAGATTTGAAGATCTGAATGATGTTGATAGCAATTGAAGTCAATGGCCACGAAGAAACAAGAGCTTCTTTGATTCTCGGACTCAAGGTCCTTTTCTGTCATCAAGAGAGAAGTGGTTCCCATTGAAGAGCCAAGGGAACTGTGCCGCAATGACGAACCACGACTCATACATGTAATAAGACGGCATGGACGCTGCTGAGCGTTGCGGCACGGCTGCAGGCTTACTTTTCCACGCGATGGGAGAGCGAGGAAGTTGTCATAGGTCTCCAGATGTCAGACTCTCAGTAGTCTAGTTAGATGCACATAGCATCAAACAAAGTTATGAATCAGAACATGGGGGTATCTAACATACAGAAGGGCAATTCGCGTGACTCCGTAATCCCTTTTCAATATCCTAAAACTCCATCATATCGCCAGAAAATTCGTTCTCCAACTCCGACGTCTCCTCGACATCACTCCCTTCCCTCACCACCCTCACCTCTCTCATATACTTTCTCAGCGGCTCCACAGCTTCATCATAATTCAAATCTGTTTCCCCTAACAAAGCAAGAAGCCAGTGTTCAAAGTATGTAGTCGCCAGCCATTCCTCAAAGTTGACGCCATTCAGTATGCGCCCAGGACGAAACAGCCCGCCCAGATCTGCAATCAGCAAGCCTTTGAGTTTGGCTTCTTGCTCCTCTTCATCCGTGACAATAACATGGGACCTGGTGCCTGGGAGGTCGTTCAAGTTTGGGAAATCGGATGCGTGTGCGGGGATGTTGAGGACGCAGTGGGCTCCTTTGGGGCCAGGTTCGATATACAAGCTCCAGAAGGACTCCTCTTCTTTCCTGCAAAACTGAAGTATGCAACCACCCAAACCACCGTCAACAATTTTTGGCACCAGTCGTAAGCCGCCGCTTATGACGAACCTAAGATCGTCGGTGTCATTGCCAGGCATATGGTCTAACAGGTCTTGCCGCGTGAAGAAGTTGACGAATGCGGGAGGTAGATGCACATGGACCTTCCCCGCAGTGGACTGCAGGTCTCGCATTTCTTGCTCCGATACAGCAATAGAGGATTGCTGGGGATCGATGAATCGCATTTCCCGGATTTCAGCAGTAATTTTGTCAACCGGCTGTAGCCAGTCGAGGTCGCCATCTAGGTCGAGGTAATCCAGGTCACCAAGGCGGCCGAGGGCTCGAGAAGGCTTCAGTCCTCCGGCTTCAGGAGATGGACTGAACATCCGGCGGCACAAGCTCGCACTGTAACATCCTGTATCTGTTGTTTCAGGGAAATCATGGTAAGGGTACTGCAATGTGCCAAAGCGCGACACCATCCTCTGTTTGTGGGAGCGACGTCGAAATTCGAATGCTTCAAGTACCGCAAGACATGTCGTAGTGATGCGTTTGTTGAAGGTCAGCGCAAGGTTTCGAATGAAGCGGACTGGGAGACATTCGATTGTTTGAAGGAGAAGTTCTTTGGGTAGGGTAACGAGCGTCGGGACCGAATTCGAAGGTGTTGGTGGAGAGGTCATCGCGAATCTAGGTGCATGAATGGAGAGTGAGTGTGAGTGATGCTACGTTCTTCGTCTGAAGATGGACGTCGTAGCTGCTTGTCAGGTTGAGGGCGTAGCATTATGCTGTGCCCCGAACACACGCACCAATTTCCCAAAGGCTTGGGTCCGACCGTGGGGTTTCTCTCGATTGGCTTGTACGCGAGGCCATAGACATGGGCATACAGATGCGTGTGATCACTCGAATTCGGGTTGAGAGCCCATCTCCCGGATCTGATTCGTCAGAACTCGAACCAGCGCTTTCTGCTCTTCCAGCTGTTTCTCGAGAGCCTCGATTCGGGTGTGGAGCTCCCGCTTCTCGTGCTGTACCCTATCGACCTTCCTATCGAGATATTCTCTCGTCGCTTGACGACCATTCATGTTGCTCGCAACAAGAGATCTCAATTTCCCTTCTGCTGTAAGATTCATTCTCACGCCATTTTCAATCAAAGTGCTTGTTATCTTGGTAGCCAATGCATCGGCCTCTCGGCTGCCAGACCCCCCTTCTCTGAACCGTGCCGGTGTGGGAGTGTCGAGACAATGCGCTGAGTGCTGCGAACCAGGATCCTGGGTTGTGCCTTCGATGTCCTCCTCCGCTTCCCTGAACTTCGACGGAGTCAACAATGAGCTGCCGGGATTGACAAAGGGCGTTGGAAACAGGTCGTTCGAGCGCCCTCCAGTCTGTGGAGTAGGCAGGCCATTTGATGGCCCATCCTTCATCCATGGAAGCTTGCGCCGTGTTGGCGTTGTGAACGCGTCCGCCGAATACGGGTCGATCCGGGCAGCTTTTCGAGGAGTCTCAGCCGCCTCCATGGCCTGCTCTAGCTCGTTGTTGAAGGCGGGATCGCCTTGGTCGAACCCGCCAAACTCATCGTCTTCATCTTCGAGGGCTGCGCGGCCTCGCTTCCTCGCGGCGTTTGAAGCAGCCCCGCCGGCTACAGTATGGGCAGGCGGGGGTGTCGGTCGTCGCGGAGGAGGGTTCGCGGTCTGTTCTTCGCGAGTTTCTTCTTCGCTGTCCGTGTTATTCCTCAGACAGATCTTCTCTCGCGTCTTTGCATCGTCGTCCCATAGGAAGAAGTCGCATCGATTCTTGTCCTTTTGGTCTTTTTGGCAGACGTAGAACCACCTGCCCTTGTTCTTCCCTGGCTTTTTGGTCTCGAAGTGTTTGGCATACTGTCTGGGGTTGCATTCACCTGGGATCGGTCAGTACGGGCTCTCCAAGAGCAATCGGGCAGCGTTACACATCCACTTGTGCCTGACAAGCCGGCCCTTCATTGTTCCCGAATTTGAGAACGATATAGTACGAGAGATGTGAGTTGGAGCGTCGAGGCTGCGCGAGGTAATTAGAAGGTATCAAAGGGCAAGGGCTTGAAATCGATGCGACGAACAGGGGCCATAGCATTCGAGATATCTGAAGTTGTGGGGGGGCTGGGCTGTGACGAAAGCCGTTGTCTGCAGGCTGGGAGCGGCCCAAGCTCCTGTAATGCGGGCGCCGTCACTCACGCATCCAGGAGAAAGCGCCGATCCACGTTGTGCGTGGGGACGCAGGGTGGGTCCCTCTGTGACGTCGCCTCAGTACATCCTGCGACAGCTCTGCTCGCATCGTCTTCGTCGTCGCTACCTGTCTTCGGTCCAGATCTAGACGGCATTGACACGACAATTTGCGGGGGTGGCCCGCGACGCGATTCGCGAGATTTGCGCAGCCACAGGATGGGGCCCCTAGCCTTAAACAGGCCAGCTGAGAGTCTCGCCCGAGGGCATCGTCGCGACTACAAAAACCTCCCTGGCATGCTCGGCATTCCTCTGCCATCGCCCTGTCGTGCCAGGAGAATGGCCATAGACTGACCCAACGCCTCGCGCGTCCATTCTCTCTGTCAGCTTCATCTTCATCGCTCGCTATCGTCATGCTTGCGCGCTCGCTGCACAAGCAGCCTACGCTGTGGCTCTTCCTGCTCTTTTGTGGATTCCTATTCTATCAATTCAGCAAGGACCCGAGTGATTCGTCCCTGGTTGGACTGGACGCGTTTACGTCCAAGGACGCGCCCGCGAAGGCTCCTACCAAGTCCCCAAAGATTGCCATAATAACCTTCATCACCCAAAACCCGTCGTACTTGCATCTTTCTCTGAAGAACAAGGACCGTAAGTGTTCTGGCACTTTCAGTAAGTCTGGTCGAGAGGTTGACCAGAGTGTGCTAGATTACGCGCGCCGCCATGGCTACGATCTGATCGTCGACTACGAAGCGCACTCGGAGAAGGGCCTAATGTGGTGGAAGTACGCCATGATAGAGCGATTGATCAAGAAGAAGAGGGACTGGGACTGGATCTGGTGGATGGATTTTGATACTCTCATCACAAATACGAACATCAAGGTAGGGGATGTCGTTGACGAGGCGCTCGCCAACGTGACGGACCCAAGCCAGATCGATTGGCTGTTGAGTCACGACTGCAACGGCTTGAACTTCGGCTCGTTTCTCGTACGGAATCACGAACGACCACTTAAATTTATCGACGATGTTGTAGCAATGTCGACGAACAAGAAGGAAGATGGGGGTGATCCTAGCGAACAGGATGCCACTGCTATGTTGATCAAAGCGGACCCCAAATCCGCCGCCCGCACCATGCAGATCCCGCAGACCAAGATTAACGGTTTTCCCCAAGAGATTGCTTGCTTTGATGAGGACCACCAAGGTTGGGAGCCAGGGATGTTCGTTCTGCACTTCGCTGGCGCGTGGGCTCACGTCAAGGGAGAGGATCCAACTGGTCAGATGATGCGGAAATACGAAGGAGACATTATCTGGGGTGATTGGAAAGACTTTTATGAACAAGCGTAGGCTATGAGCATGCATCCACTGTTACGATATCTACGTCAATCTTCGCTTCTATCCTACTCCAAATGAGCAAACAAAGCTTGGCGAGTCAACGTGAGTTACTCAAAGCATCCTACTCTTTGGAAGTAGACCGTTGTACTCTGTTTAAACAAGCAATTGGATCAGATTCTTCTCCCCTTGCTCCCCTTGTGCATTTGCTTTTGGCCTGCCTTATTGTCTGCATTGCTTGCCAGAAAGACTTGTCGTTACGATATGGTACGTACCGTCTGAACCCCTTCCTTTCCTTCTCCTGAGCCGTCACCCCTGTCCCATACATTACAGCAATGTCTTTGACGTTGAGATAGCTTTAAACTTTTATTCTCTATCACTTCTATATCTATTTTAGCCATTCTTGCTTTGCAGAATTTGCTTGGCACCGCTGATTTGGACCCTGATCCGTAAGCGGTTAGTGGTCTTAGGCGACCTGCCACCCGCAACGGTCTCTGGGAACATCGTCTTTTTCGTTAACGTTCAAAGTTATGCAAGCTCTATCAGATCTGTTTTCATCTACACGCAAAACCCGGGTACACAGGGCGAAACGTCACGAAAGTACTCTACAGCCTTATCAGCACGAACCTCTCAGAAACATCTATGGCATTCGTCTCCTCAAGCTCAAAACTGAGCGTGTCCACGGAACATTGTCATGTTCCATCGAACATTTCAGTCGAACAGATCCCCTGATTCCTAGTTTCCGCGCTGTTTCGTATTGTTGGGGTGACCCGTCCCCAACTCACGCCATCTTGCTGAATGAGCATCGATACGCGGTGCACAAGAACCTATGGCTGGTCCTGGATTGGCTGTGGAGAAGACAGATGCTCGATTACTTCTGGACTGATTGTCTCAGCTTGGATCAGCACAATGCTGCTGAATTAGGGCAGCAAATCCCAATGATGAAGCATGTTTACACCTCAGCAGAGGAGGTTTTCATGTTTCTTGGGTTCGATCAGCCGGAAGAGAAAGCATTAGATGCTCTGAAGATTGAAACCGCGTCGGTTCGGGATAGCGATCATTGTTTGGAGGCAGCTCAAACACTGACGTCGAATCCGTTCTGGCAGCGGATATGGATCATACAGGAGGCAACACTAGCTTCCACTGGAACTCTAATCGCTGGCAACTCCAAATTTTCTCTGGACAGCTTTCTCACGACAGTTCTAGAGTTGGAAAAGGATAGTCCGTCGAGCGGATACACGTTTGCGAAACCGGTCCGACGGATACACGAGCTAAGGCAACAACGTCGCCGAAGAGATCGTCCGAGCTTGGCTCTGTTTCGACTTCTGGAGGAATTTCGGGATTGTCAATGCACGAACCCAATCGATAGGATCTATGGCTTGTCGAGTCTGGTTGTTGATCCAGTCAATCTCGTGACAAGACTCGAGCTGAGGCAAAATAAGCCGGCCCAACAAGTGTTTTGGAATGTAGTTCTGGAGTATTCTTTCCCGATATTCAACTATCACCGTATTATAGATGAATTAGCGCCGATGTATCAAGAGCCTACACCGATGCTGTATCTCGAGTCCCTAATGGATTTTTCGATCGATCCCACGACCAGCGTATTGCACCGTGGACAAGCCAGATACGTATTACTTGCCGTCTTGGCACTGAACAAATTAGCACGAACCTACAGACCTTTCAGGTGCAACCAAACAGACATCGATTGGACGCATGCATTTCGTTCTTTACATCCCACACCAATCATGCTACAAAATCCAGAAATTTGCTCACCCCGTGGACTTGACAATATCCGAAGGCACTTCCAGCTCGCTCTAGATATCGCTTCATCTATCGTGGGGTCAGAAATTCCAAGCAAGGTCTCACCCACCAACTCGGAAGGCTGGTGGACCTGGGAATATCATTCACCTTCTGCACATGCAGACTGGGAAATAGGATCAGATGAATATTTCCTGGAATTTTCGCCCCATGGTACAGATTACCTAGTCTCTCCCTCGGAGCCCGATCGAGTGCCTATTCTCAAATATCCTGGCGGTCAAGTTGGGGTCATACCCATCAACTTCACAACAGCACTACGCTGGGTTCTTTGCGCTCATCACAACGTCGATCCCCCCGTACAGGTGCAAGGGTTCTATGAGAATCGTCTTATGTTCATGTAAGATGATGCGACTCTGGAGGGAGCTGCGATCTTTGGTACAATGCACTAGCAGAGTGGATATAGCAGCTAGAGGGTTTGAACACATGTAATCGTTCATTCATTGTGGTGATTAGTATTAAGTTTCTATCGAGGTCTTCCCCAAGCCTTTCCGTCTCTACCTTCCTCGAACTTTCTCCCTTATCCGATAGTGCTTGCCATCACGGACTCTATCATGCCGTCCTCCATTCTTGCTCGTTGGCTACCTCCCTAGCTAGCTCTAGCATACCTTCCTTCAACACTGTTACTTTTCACAAGTACTCCTACCTCACCGTAGATCCTTTAAGAATGCCTTGTTTCCTCCGATCTTCACCATCTTACCACCACCACCACTATACAAATTGCTCTCAGAGCTACAACCGCTTTCCTGCAAGCAAGTGTCAATTGACGATGGGCGATCTTGTCGCACCACCAGCTTGGGTATGCTTCCTCATTACCCTACATTGCCTGTCGATCCTTCAGTCTCCGCCTCCATATCCCTTTTCCCATCACCAAGCACATTGTTCTTCAGATCGTCTCTAGCACATTTATACAAGCAATCGAGCCGATCATGACAAAAAGAAAGTGGCCTGACAAGCACTACAGACCGCACCAGCGACGAAGCTGGCCACAACAAGGAGAATTCTGCTGGTCAACAGCTACCAGCCACTAGGACTACTGCTGTCTTATCACCGAAAACGAATCATCAGCAACGGACAACTCGTGCTACCCGCCAGCGTCCGCGCTAGGTGTACTGATGGCTGGCGGTTGGTGCTGAACCCTTCTTGGACGTCATATCAACAAAGCCCTTAATGTTCTTTTGACACTACTGCTCAACAACAACACCTGATAAATGGGGACGATGTACTTCATTCGCGTCGTTACAAATTGCGCATATCGGAGACATCAACGGCATGGGAAGTGATTTTCAGAAAAGCGCACCTGACGATGACGATGGCGCGAAGTTCGAGAGGAATGAAGTTAGGTATTTGATACTTTACTGAAAGAAATGGATGCCCTGCTCTTACTACGTGTTTGTCTCCGTTCATGCCGTCTGGGTATTTTTTCCTTAGGAGCCACCGCACTGCGTTGAAGCTGACTGAGGTCCACAGTAGTGAAGCAATCTGACCAAGTGCTTCCTTCGACTGCTGCATAGCAACACAGTCTTCAAATGACCTCGGCAGGATCGAACCTCCCCAACAGCCCCACCTCCCAACCCTGGAACTGCCTTGCCCCCATCGGCAGCAGTGCCTGACTCTTAACCAGTTCCCACCCCAATTCCTTATACAGCTCCTCCGGAAACTCAACCTCCTCGACAGTTGAGCTTGCCTGAGCCCCATCTCTTGATGGGGTGTACTCCTGGGCCTGGTAGAAGACCTTCAGAGCTCTCGTGGGATCCCGTCGATCTTCACTCGGTAGCGACGAGGAGAAGATGAGGTCAGGCGTGAACACCCAGAGTAAGAGGGACGGAACGGTTCCGGATGGGGTCGTGTTGGTGAAGGAGTAGACTTGGAACTTGCGGAGGCCGCTATTCTCGATGAGGTAGAGAAGGCGGGCTGATATCCATTTCTGGACGCTGTAGGTACTGATTCGAGGCGACGAGTCGTGTAGAGCTGAAGATGAACCTGAGGATGATGTGGAGGGTATACTGATGCACCACTTCCATATTCGCCATCCACTCGCTTGTTCGTCCGTGGTACCAAGAGTGTGCTTGCAGTGCTTGCAGACGAGCACGCTGTCTTCCCCTGAGATCTATGAATCGTCAGCACATGACGCAAAGTAGTGAACAACATAGACGACACGTTGATCGAATCACATAGAATGTAGCCCAACTTTATCCCACCGATCCCAAAGGTCTAAGGAAATAACGGCAGTGAAACGTGGGCCGCTCCACCCATCGCCACAGCATACCCGTCAGCAGGGAGGGTTCGCGCATGACGTGAGCTTGTTTATAGGAGACCATTCTTCTCGGACGTTTGTATCAACGAAGCTGGCCAGTGAGGTGCCGAGTTCGCTTTCTTTTCTCGTCCTGGCTCTTTCTAGACAATAATAGCGAGGGGGAGGATAAAGGAAACAGTGAGAAATGCAGCAAGGAAGAAGTCGGCCTACCTCAGCGCCTTCGCAGTCCCGTGGGAACAGTAGAAAGCTCGTAAGATCCACGAAGCCTATACCCTCTTGAGCAGCCAACTTGTTGCCAGCCGCATATCCTTTCTTCTCCATATGCTCCTCATGTGTATGGTCGTGCAGATGATGCTCGTCGGGCTTATGGCAATGCCAAAAGTCCATCATCTCAGCCCAATTCTCATTCGGCAAGTCTCTCCATTCTCTTACTTCGCCCTCTGCTACCACTACTGTACTACAGCTCTTACACCGTACTTCTACTTTCTCCCTTTCGTTGAGCGACGCTCCATCCCAGGGCACGATGTTCAATTTGCGAAGCTCTGCCAGATCACCGCGCAAGAAGTCCGAGCCTTCCTGCTCCTCAATCTGCAGTCGCAGTGTCAGCTCCTTGCTGGAAGGGCTCGCAGGGAAAGAGAGCGCAGCGTCGCCTCCACCTGTAGCTTTCACAGGCAGCCTAATCGTCGCGCGCTCGCCTTCGTGGGTAATGGTTACTTCGCAGCCTTCTGAGCTGAGGTTCGCTTTCGTTTCGTGAGCGTGAGAGCTTTTCAAGCTGGCGAATAGTGTGACGGTTCGAATGTGAAGCAAGAGTTCGGCGTAGAGCGTTATGGAGCTCTCGCCTGGAGCTACTTGCTGTCCCGTGGTGGATGCTTCGAGCACATTTGGGGAGGCTGCCTCAGCAGGCGGGGGTTTTGGCGTCGTCAGGAGCTTTATAGTTTCGTCGGACAGTCCGAGGGGCCCAAAAGCGGAAGCGGGGTCCGACATAGGTGGCCGTGTAGGGTTGTGTAGGCCATGATGCTGGCGCGAGTGTAATGTAATGGTTTCGAAGTACTCGCGGATGTGAGGTCAGTTTGGCCGCAATCCGAAGTTTCACCGAATTTCATCGTGACAGCCAGGGCGCGAGAAGGGCCAATGGCGAGTGGTATGGAAGCAATGATAGTATTTACAAAGAACTAGTCATAATTACAAGTTGCTGGTATCATCGAAATGGTGAGATGAAAATCCCGAATTTCCTCCATTCGAAGCACATCTGTATCCCACATGGCTTCACTGAGACTTCTTCTGCTTCTGCTGGTCCCACTCACTCAAAAGCTGCTGGACGCCCCTCCGGATACCCTCGTCCAGGCTCAGGATTGGCGCGTATCCCAACCTCTTCCTTGCCTTGTCGATCGAGTGGTACTTTGTTATGGTCGAATACCTAGCCTGCGCCCTCGACAGCTTAGGTTTCCTGCCCAGAAAGAAAAAGACGCCCTCAAGCAAGCCTCCAATTGCCCAAGCTGCGCCCTCGGAAAGGTGCCATACTTGAGAGAGAGGCAGCCGGTCGCCGCACTCATGCCAGATTGCGCGCGCAAAATCCCAGAAGTATACCGGCTGTCCATTGGTGATAAAGAAGGCTTCTCCGTCAACGCGCTCCGAGTCTAAGGGAGCGGTAGGCAGCATCTTGTACGGATGAAGTAGCGCTTGTGCAGCAAGGAGGTGGCCATGCGCGACGTTGGCGACGTACGTGAAGTCGAAGAGATTATCGTTGTTTCCAATTTGGAACTTGGTCTGTCGATTGAAGTACGCATGCATTATAGGTGGGAGTAGTTGCACGTCGCCCTCACCGAAGATACCTGCCGGCCGAATTGCGCAGGTGAGAAGGTTGGAGTCTTTTTGGTTGGCTTCCAAAACCGCAGTCTCAGCGTATGCCTGTGCTTTTGGTCAGCAAGTCCGTCTCCTAGTGAGTTGGCTCGTCCTGACCTTCGTGGTCGTGTAGTACTCTGGCTGTGCTTTGCCAGTAACCAAGGGGAACGTCTCGTCCGCATTGATCAATTCCCTCTCAGGGCTCAGAATCACACTCGCAGAGCTAGTGTAAACAAAAGCCTTGACCCCTGTTGCTTTTGCAGCCTCCAACAGATTCTTCGTTCCACCAATGTTGACCTTATCCATAATTTCCTTCGTGACGGCGGTAAAGTGAGTCGCGGCTGTATGAATGATTGCGTCTGGCCGGAGCTCTGAGAAAAGCATCTTGAGGAAATCGAGATCCGTAATGTCGCCATCGTGGTAAGATACGGTCGAGCTGGAGTTGCGGTTCGAATTTGTTCGAAGGTCGAGCACGAAGACCCGTGTTTGAGGATGTCGCTCGACGAGGAGGTCGACGATATGGTGGCCTAGAAAACCGCAACCGCCGACAATGAGCACTTTGCCCAATGACGGCGCATACTTCTCCGGATCTGTCATTGTGTAGTTGGGTTTATGCACAATTGAAGGGTAGTTGCTGTAGGGGCTGGACTAATGGAGCGCCAGAACTGGGGTAATGAGCCAAGGCGCACTACGCTAGGACCCACAGCTCCCCCTACCAATGCTGCGCAAGCAACATGTGTTGTGATTGAGCTGCAGTCATAGAATCACTTTACTTTAGATTCCGCTTTAACACAAAAGCATGACCAGATTACTGCATGACCCCGGTATTTCACGACAATGGGTAAGCAACGCGAATCGTATCAGGGCTTGGATTGCTAGTGATCACTGATCACATTTTGCTCGCTACATCTGAGGAAGCCCCATTGTGGGAAGTGACCAGTAACCAACGCCATGCTCTTGCATATCTCCGTACCCATGCATAGTCCTTGAAAAAAAAATCACAATGCTGTTGGAAAGCGACCCATAACTCCGCCAATGTGCATAGCCTTGGTCCCATACCGATGGGTGCCGAGACCTGGGTATCAATTACTCCGTTCTACTAGTCTTATCAAGGCCGTGG
Organism: Lophiotrema nucula; assembly: GCA_010015825.1. Lineage (NCBI taxonomy): Eukaryota > Fungi > Ascomycota > Dothideomycetes > Pleosporales > Lophiotremataceae > Lophiotrema > Lophiotrema nucula. The sequence goes on from ML977342.1 coordinate 412,682, forward strand.
GTTCATATCCGTTACGCTAGATCAATGCTGATGATAGAGTGCGATTTCAGGAGCTTTGCATCTTTAGTACTTGAGGCCACTCTTGGTACCGAAGATCACTCACAAGTCAGAACTATCCTGCACAGACCTTCTAAGCCTGCGATTGTAGAGCTTCTTGTCCTCGGGAGGACCCCAGAAGAGCTTTGCAGCCTCCGGATGCACAAGAGTTCGGGGATCGTAGGCGGGCGATTCCTCCTCAATAGCTTCGATGATGGCAGCTATGTGCGACCTCATGTCATCTTTGCGAATGGCATCGTAGCAGAGAACACCACTTGGAGAAACGCGGTGGTGAAAGATTGGGGTCTCGAATTTGACGCGAGGCAGGACGTCCGGGAACTTGGTACTCAGATAGATCATGATACGGAAGACACCACCATCGAGGTTGGTCATCGGCCGACCGAAAAGCACCATCTGCCAAACGAAGGGATTCTTCTCCACCAGCTCGAAATCCAGAGTGACAGCATCGTTCTTCTTGTAGCTCTCCACGATCTGCTCGAATTGTCGCTGAAGGTTACTCGCGATGCTGATCTCTTTCTCGACGGCTGTCAGACCCTCCTTGGCCCACGACTGTGCCTCTTCATTCAGTTTATCGTGGATCGCTTGTAGGCGTTTCTTGAGCACAGAGTACTGGAAGGTGCCCTCCATAGCGTTGCCTGGACCTTCGAAGGGCATCTTCTCGAAGCGATCACCGTCCTTGTGCTTCTTCGACTCGTTATCGATGCTCAACAGGTACGACTCGTAGTACCAGAGGAACCGCCGCTTGCACAAGTCTTTGAAAGGCTCGAATGGTGCATCCGTAGAGCTGGACTGATAATCCTCTTCGGCGTTGTATACGGTAACGCCAGGGGCTTTACCCCTATCGATGCCAAGGTAGTCCTCAAGTCGCTCGATGACGGATATGCGCAGAGTCTCGTGTCGGATCTTGGCTACATAGGCTGCCTGGTTCTTCTTGTCGTAGTCGCTCTTAGCGTCCTCGAAACCTGGCTCGTTCTCGTAGGGGTTTTGGGACATGAGGCTCTGGATGGAGATGAGAATCGACTCCAAGCCTTGTGCAGACGACCACTCCTCTCCGCGCTCGCCTCGCCATGTTCCCAGTATCGAAAGGCACACCTTTCCTCCAGCATATATGTTGGGATTGAACCGGGTTCGGCCGGCGTTCGTTGTGATGGCAGTAACTCCGGGTGCTTTGGTGGGATATTCTGTGGCCTGTTAGTTCCACGTCGTTCTCTGAGCAATCTGTAGCACAAACCCTTGGTGAACTTGACGGCAAACTACAGCCCGTTAGCATAGGCGCAGAGCAGCAAGATACGAGACCTCATGCATACCTCAAAGAATCCGAACTCGTAGGGCGTGTCTGATGGTCCTATAATCAGAGCCCTAACATGTCGGACGTCTATATCACGGCAAGCAACGGCGAGAGCTGCAGGCAGGTTAGCAGACGTCATACGAGGCAGCAGCATTCTTACAGAGATCAGATCCTCGCTGGATCTCACTCAGCTCCTACTCTCCATTAGCGTAAGTGTATAATGACGCGTAAAATCGTAACGTACGCGAGTGATGCGCAGGATGCTCTGGTTCGACATAGCGGGGTCGCGGTGCTGTTGAGGAGGAAGGTGGGGTTGAAGAATATAAGTAGAAGTTGGTAAATTTGGGATGCAGAGCGGCCAAGCAGCTGAAGTTCAAAGCTATTGCGAGCTAACGATTGTCTCAGCAGCCGCTCAGTGAAGGCTGAAGGTGACAGCCTAGAGTTGGAGTACCTCTCGCAAGACACCACGACTAGCTCGGTGGGTCAAGGCGGGAGCACGGGCACAGCGCGGGCGGTGAGGGCGATCCCTGTCGCCTGAGGCGCCGACGCGCAACCCACACCAGGGCCCGCGCTCACGATAGCAGCGGTGCATTCACCGGACGTCGCGTTTGCTCACTGCGATCGGCGGTCTCGTGACAGCTCGATATGCTGCGACATTGATGGTCTCGATTTGTGCTTGCTCTCTCCTTCTACCTCACCGCTGGTTCCATCTGGCTTCACCGTTGCAATGTAAGTCTTTCAACTTAGTGGATAACCCCCGCGCTGAAGGAAGAACAGGGTCGTCTTCGCGCTCTTCGTGATCAGCAAAGCTGGTGGTCTCATATATAACCGGGAGTTCCATACTGGGATGAGCAAGCTCTCCAGCAATGACTACCTGATGCTTGCTGGTTCATTCCATGGGTACGAAGCTACACTGCAGCAAAGCTGTTTGCGCATATACAATGACCGCTGACAACCCCAGGATGCACGCGATAACCAAGCAGCTCTGTCCCGCTCCACCGGTTGCCGCCGACAAAGCCAACAGTACCCTCGCGCCCTCTCCCTTCATCAACCGTGCCAGCGGACTCGAAGTCCTCGAAACGAGCCATTTCCGCATGCAATGCTTCCAGACACAGACCGGCGTCAAATTCTTACTTTTTACCGAACCGCAACAGCCAAACATGGATGCCATGGTGAAGAAGATATACGAGCTGTATGCAGACTATGTCATGAAGAACCCATTCTACACTGTGGAGATGCCGATACGGTGTGAGAAGTTTGATCGCGGGCTAGATGGGTTTGTGAAGGTGAGGAGTTGAGGAGTTGAGCAATAGCGAGAGGGCGGTAGTAGGAGTATCAGGAAACAGCCATGCATGCCGGCCCGGTTCCAATGTATGGTCTGAGTGTCGACACCCAGTCGAGCTACATACCAAGGGCAAGCGACGTGACGCTCGTTGGACGCACATGTCTCACAAGATTCGAGACCTCAGACAAACATGCACGGAGAGGCAGCATATATCTAGCAATTGTCAAATAAGGCAGAGACTTGCTTATTGGCGATCAAGATATCAGCTTCAATTGTAACAGAAGACGATTCTCCGCTAGTCGGGAGTACCAGACCCTATGTTGCGAGAAAGGTGCACTATGACTTCGCTTTTTGCATGATTGTGATATTGTTGAGCCAGGTGTTGCCATGAAGTAGTAGACTACAAGAGTGCCCATTCCTATCGACCGCGGGAACCTTCATCCACGGCAATGGGTCTTAGCATGCACCATGAACGCCTATAATGCCTCTATTACCCGACTGGGCGGTCACTCCAGAGACTCTTAAGACTCCAAGCTCATGCAGTGTCCATCTTGTCATCGTCCTTGTCCTTCTTGGCCTTGCTCCCACTTCCACTTGGTTGACCCTCATCATCCAGCAGGGGCTGCTTCTCGTCTCCTTCACCTATCGTCTCGAGATCTGTCTTGCCTTCTGCAGCTTCCTTGGCCTTTTTCTCTTTCTCTTGCCGTGCCTTCTCTTCTTCGAAGCTCATGCGCAAAGCAAGCGCCAACTCCGGATCCACCGATGGGTCGACACCAAACTCGAATGAATTGCCGCCTGTGTCCCCTCCCTCACCACCGCTACCACTAGCTCCGGCGCCGCCAGCACCTCCATCGCCACCTAGTATGGGCGTCGTTATGAGCGAGTCGCTGAGAAGATTCGAGCTAGGTTGTACGATGGCGAGGTAAGATCCTTCAGCGCTCTGGCAGTTCTCACTGAACGCCTCCAGCTTCTTCGTCGTCTCTTCACCGAGCTCGCCAAAGGCGATGATGTCGATGCTGATGGCGGACTTCTTCATGCGCTTCGAGAGCTTGATCAACGACTTCTCGTCCTCCTCGATCGGGCTGCAGGTGAAGACGATTATCCGCTGCTTCTGCGACTTGTTCTGACGATGCTTCAGAGCCAACTATGCGCCGCTATCAGTGTCCGCACCAGCTATCGAGACCAGGTAAACTCACCGCCGCCACATTGATGCCTGTCGAGAAGTGCGAGCTCCCCTTTATCTTCGTGCGGTGCAGGCCGTCGAGAATCTTGCCAATATCGGTCGTCAAGGTCGTGAGGATCTCCGGCGTGCTGCCTCCCATACTCATTAGGCCAACGGACGACTCGGGGTTGGCTCCAGTCTTCGCGGAGAAGATGAGGTTCGTTGCGTCTGCTTGCGCCTCCCATCGTGAAGGACTACACTGACATCAGCTAGGGCTGCCGGTAGAGCAGGAAGATGCGTACAGGTAATCGCCATTTCGACTGCTCTCGCTGTTGTCCACACTGTTTTCGTAAGCATGTGAGCTGCAAACAGGCTGCTTTGGGTACCGACACGATCATAGTAGCTTCGAGCCCCATTGCGAAGGTGGGTCAGATGCGCGAGAAGGGGGAATGAGAGGTTGATACTGATGTGTGGATAGCACAGGCTGGAGACCGTCGGCGACGTAGAGCTCGCAGCGGCGGCGGCGGTCTTGGCGCTCGCTCGCAAGCGGGCCTTAGCGTCACGGGAGCACGCGCCAGGTCGAGCGCCTTCTTCTGCCGCCCCGCCGCCCTGCCACCTTCTTCCCACATCCCACTCTCAACACAACAGCAGCTGCGACAACCGCCCGCAACACCCGCAACAACGCTGCAAAACTCTCAAAAGCTCTTTCCACTCATCAATCGAGCCTTCTCAACTCATCTGAGCCACTTTTGCCCACACTTTCCGCGCTCAACCACTCACAACATCAACAAACAACGCGTCGCGGTCGCCATGGACTCTTTCTCCCTCCCATCAGTCATGCAACTCTCCAGCGAACAGAAAGCTGCGATGGCCGCCAACCTGCAGCTGGAACTCGCCAACCGCACCGAGAAGCTGCGAGCCATGTGCGAAGCACAGGTTGCTTCCTTCCGATCCAAGCTGGAACGCCGCGTCAACCGCATTCCGGCCAGCAAGAGGCAGCTGAAAATGGGCGACCTTGTTGCGCCACCGGCCGAACCGAAACCAGCGAGCACCACCAATACAACTGCTGCTAAGCGCACTAGAGCGGCTCCTGCGCGCATCGCGCCTGCTCCCAAGCAACGCAATCTGAAGCGCACCAGCGATGAGGCTGGTAATGACAAGGAGAATTCCACTGCCCACCAGCCACCAGCTACTAAGAAGCGGACACGTGTTCAACCAGCCACCAACACTACTACAACTCGCCAAACTCGCACCACCTCTCGGCAGACAAAAGCTACTGCTGTTTTATCACCCAAGAACGACAACCAGCAACGACAAACTCGCACAACTAGACAGCGTCCACGTTAGGTATACTGATGCTGTTCAGTTACGAGTCCTGCTGTTTGCTTCTCACTGGACATGACTTTTCGTGAGCTGGGCGTCTTTGGATATGGTTTTTCTTGCTTCTGATGAGCATCAAACTGGGGTTTTTGTACCATTTGGGCATTTTCATAGTGTTTGTTTTTTAATTGGGAATTGGATAGATTGGGTTTTCTTGGAGTTGGTGGGAGGAGAATTCAGGAGGATGATGTCTGATACTGGGTGGATTGCTGCTAGGCAGAACAGTTTATCCTCGACTCCCCACTGGAACTCGCCCTTCGGGGTTTAAGGGCCAGTGGGTTGAGTTAGATAAACTGTTCTGCCTAGTAGTAGCTTTCTCACTCTTGTACAGTAGTAGTTTGGACGGTCGTTGTCCGTTCCCAGGCGTTTATAGAATAGTCCATTGGACTATAAACAATGTTTACTTTTCATCATTTTAATGTGTTTTACTATCTGAAGTGCTTTCAATATGCTATACAAGTGATCAAAACTCGCTTCGACTATATGAGTTTGCTTGGATTTCGGTGGGTTTGCCTTCAATCTACCCTGCTTCAAAGCCATCTTCGTCCAAGATCGTTCGCAAACCTTACTTTTCTAAGCGCAATCTGGCTAGATACCTATGTTTGGATTACTTTATAGATGCGCTTCGTCTAGTAAAAACTACGTCGGTAGTATTTTTTTGAAACAATCCTAGCACTTCTACCATACAATTCCAGTATGGGTATATAGGAGACCAAGCAGATTTGCCTTCGATTCGGGCGTGCTTTAGGGGCCATCGTCGTCCGAATTCGTTCGCAAAGTCTACATGTTCATACGCAATCTGGCTATATACTGTGATTAGGTTATACTACGGGAGCGCTTCGTCTACTAACAACTATGTTAGTAGGAGCTTGTCAAGACAGTTATAGTACTTCTGCCGTGTAGATCCAGTATCGATATACAGGAGACCAAGTAGATTTACCTTCCATTCGAGCCGGTCTTAAGGGCTATTATCGTCTAAGGTTGTTCTCAAACCCTACCTGTTCAGTCCCAATCTAGCTATATACTATGATTATATTATACTGTATTTGGATTATACTACGGGAGCGCTTCGTCTACTAACAACTAGGGTAGTGGAGCTTGTTGAAGTAGTTACAGTCCTTTAGCCGTACAAATCCAGATTAGGTATCTAGGCCAGTTTCTGAAGATTGTTATAGATCCGATAGTTAGACCATTTAAAAGAAGCGCTTCGTTTACTAAGAACTAGGTCGGTAGGATATTATTCGAGTAACTACAGTACTTATACCGTGCAAATCTAGAGTAGGTATCTAGGCGAGTTTTGAAAGGAGCGTTACAAATACTATGTCAGACCATCTTATAGAAGCGCGTCGTTTACTAAGAACTAGGTTGATAGAATATTGTTCGAGCAACTACAGCACTCTAGCTATATAAATGTAGAGTAGGTATCTAAGTACCTAAAGACGTAACTACGCGTTGATGAAAACCATATCCTAAAGTAGAATTACAAAGACTATATTTAGACTACCCTATAGAAGCGCTTCGTCTACTAAGAACTACGTCAGTAGTATCTTTTTAAAACAATTAGAATACTCCTACCTTCTAAATCCAGTGTAGGTATCTAAGCATCTAGATACACAACTTTGTGTTGGCAGAGACCTTTTCCCGGAGTAGGGTTAGAGATATTTGTGTTTGCAGCACCCTTTCGAAGCGAATCATCAGCCAATATCTGCTTCAGTCGGATCCTGTTTAAAAGATCATAGCACTCCTAGCTTGCAAATGTAAAGCGAGTAGCTAGACATTAAAAGGTATGATTACGCTGTGGTAGAGACCGTTTCCCGGACTACAGGTATAGATACTATAGTTGGATGTATTGGCAGACAAGCGAGACCATACAGTTCGATACACAATAATTCAGAGACAACTTTTGTTAGCACGAGAGCCAGCTGAACAAGTTATGCTACTTATATTTCTCTCCGCTATGGTTGGATTACTCTGTAGGAGCATTTCATCTAGTAAGATCTACTTTGAAAGGAACTTGTTCCAGCAATTGAGGTACTTTGTAAATCATAATCTAGTATCTGCATCCGTATACTACGTTTCAGTCTAACTTCTAGACTCTCGAGCGGAGTAGGCATGTCGAGTTATGTAGTGGGATAGATACTGTTAATGGATTACACTGCAGGAGCATTTCGTCTACTAAAAACTACTTTGATGGAGTCTTGTTTGAACAATTACAGTACCTCAGGAGTCATGATACGGCATCTGCATTTCTGTTGCAGGTTTCAGTTCAACGTTCAGATTCTAGAGCGTGGTGAGTGCGTCGAATTGGGATATTTTCCAGCTCATTTGACTGGGTCTCGCGGATCGCTCTGTAGAAGCGTTTTGTCAACAAAAATTACTTTGATAGGGGCTTGTTCGAATAATCTAGGCACTTTAGGAATCATGATACGATATCTGCACCCCCGATCCGGGATCAATCTAATGTCTAGACACTCGAGTTAGGTATGTGCGCTGAGCTGGGGTATGTCCCAGCCCATGCGACCGGGTCTCGCCCATTCTAACCTTTTAAAGCCTCATGGTGTTTGATTGAGATGTCGCATTCCGGCGTCAAGTTGTGCCTTTCAACGTTCCGAAGCACTTCTCACATAGGAATATAACATTTACATGCTGGCTTCAATATGGACTTTCCTGAGACAGAAGTACTCCTCGCTTGCGAATTCGAAGTGATACTCTAGACTGTGAAAATGGCTCGAATGTGTGTTGTCGTCTGTTCGACCCCTTGCGACACCCGATTTAGAACTTACTGTGTTCTAGATTCAGTTTGGGATTTTGGTACACCGAAACGCTCTTATTGTAGTGATAAGGAGAAAAGTTTTATAGGGTAAAGTTCCATTTAAGCCTCTTGCGCCTTCGAGATCCTCAAGTGTCCGCCTGACTGACTGATGCACTCTGGCTTCAAGTTGCTTTTTTTTTTTTTAAGTACTGAAGCACTTTTCGCGTGGTAGTCGAAGTGCGCACTTATGGTATCAACCAGTATCTAAGACGTGCGAATCGCTTTTAAGGACTGAAAAAACATGGACACCTGTAACAGACGCTCATCATGCACTCTCTCCTTTACGAACCAGAAATAGTATTCAGCCACCTCCCCAACTCAACACCCAGCTGCGCAGGCTGATCATACATGATAAGATGTCCCGCGCCCTCAATCTCCACGACCTCTTTCGCACCTAATGCCTTACCTAGCCTGTGAGCCGTCTCGACAGGTATCCAGTCATCGTTCGCTCCCCATATGATCTTGATTGGCAAATCTTTTCCAATAGTACCATCGTATCTACTTTCCACAGCATCCGTGTTCCTTGAATTCGCCTGACAAAGCTGCCTGACAAACCCTTTCTTCCCACCCTCCCTCAACCACGGCGCTTTCAACATCTCCATAGTCTCCTTATTCAACTCTTTGAAAGAGGCTTGTCGAATATAGCTCTCCAGTATCCCTTCAAACGCCATATCCGGCAACTTCTCGAAATAGCTTGGATTCTCCGCCACAGTTTTGAACAGATCCTGCCCGAAAGGTCCGATAGCGACGACGTCGATGAGACACAGACTCGCATACTCGCGCCCATGCAGCAGATATGCTCGCAAACTCATCAGTCCAGCGTGGTCATGCGCAATTACGTGTGGCTTCCTGCCCTCCCAGTTTCTCTGCCATTCTTTGAACAGCGCAGCGTATACTTCAGACTGGCGCGAAAGGTCAGAGTCGAGTTCTTGCACTATGTTCCCCGCAAAAGAAGTGTCCGTTTCAGGAAGCGGTTGCTCGAGTGGCGATTCACCAAATCCGGGGTTGTCGAAGAGGTAGACGTGGAATTGACGAGAGAGAGCGAGAGCGTATGGGCTCCAGACGCGCGACGACCAGGGTGTACCGTGGATGAAGATGAGTGGTTGCGCGTTTGGGTCGCCCAGCGAGGTCCATTTTAGGGTGTATGTGTGTGTGGCGTTCTGGTAGTGGAAGGTTTCTGTGAGGGCTGTGGGGCTGTTCTGAGGTTGTTGTCCTGGTGACATGATTGTGCAAGAACGTTTGGGAGCTGACGCGAGGTTGATGTTGGTGATTTTTGTAGGTTGTATTCTAAGTTTGATGGTATGTGAATAGAAGTGAGATTGGACAGCTTGGGGAGAGGAAAGAAACTATACTTATACTACTACGAAAGTATCTGAAGAACGGAACGAAAGCACATCATGGCTGCAAGGAATGTCTAGATTTTTTGATAGTGGCTGAATATGTTGAGGCGATTTTCAGATCAGTAACTGGGGGAACAGCGGAGGCTTCGGCAACGAAACCTGCGATTGGTCACTTCCGGGACCACGGTTCATGCGAAGACAGTAAAAGGAATCTGGGGTGCCTGATAAACAGTAGTTTCAAATCATAGAATGGGATATGGGCAAAGGAGCACATTAGAGCCTGCTTTCAAAGTGTCCAATCATGTTGAGGAATGACGTAGATGTCATTAGGCGCGCCACTAAGCCTTATCCGCTACCCACATCGTCACATCCCATTCCAGAGCATGTCAAGGAATTGATTGAAGAAGCATATATTGCGACTCTTTTCTAAGACTACTTGAATAGCAATGACAAGGTATCTTCTCTCCTCTAAGTGAGAACCGCCTACCAATACTTTACTCCTCTTTCACCTCGGCCTCTTCTTTCCTGGCCCTGAATCCAAGCCCAGGAACCTTGCTTCTTAGAGCCAGACTACTACAGACTACACTCACAGAACTCAACGCCATCGCAAGACTCGCCCATACAGGATCGAGTCTAACATGTTTCACTCCACCGTCACCCATAGCCATACCTCCCTCCATACCAATCCCATTATGATGCATGTCCATCTGTTTCTTGCCGGTCGTAATCGGAAATAGCACACCAGCGGCAATCGGCATCGCGACCAGATTATAGACCAGCGCCCATCCGAAGTTAAAGTAGACGCGACGGAAAACAATGCGAGAAAGATCAAGCAGTGTGAGGAGCGACGTGAGCTTCGAGTGGATGAGGATGAAGGACGACGACGAGACTGCAACGTCGGATCCCGAACCAATAGCTATGGACAAGTCGGCTGTGCTGAGAGCCGGCGCATCGTTGATACCATCACCGACCATTGCGATTATTGCGCGCTTATCTGTGTCCTTGGTATTTTCCTTCCCACTCGAAAGGAATGGGACGCGGAAGAGAGAAGACTTCTTTGACTTTGAGAGCGTCTTCTGCAGGTACTTGATCTTCTCAGCCTTCTGGTCTGGCAACACGCCGGCGATAATATTGGAGCTAGGAATGCCGACCTGAGCGCCGACAGCATTGGCAGTGGTCGAATTGTCGCCAGAGAGCATCCACACGTCAATGCCTCGCTTCTTCATGGCTGCGATGACACCCACAGCTTCTGGACGAATAGGGTCTGCGATAGCGAATATGGCAGCGAGTTCCCAGGTATCATTTGCTACTGCCGTGTCTGAAGAAGAGGAAGATCTACTTTCCAGAGGCGCCGGGTTGCTCAGAACCGCCGCGAGCGCAACGGATTCTCCACGGGCCTTCCAGCTGTTGAGCGTCGATGTGTAGTCGGTGGAAATGGTAACGTGATGATCGGCCATGTAAGACTCGTTTCCAATGATGGCCGTAATCTCGTTGTCCAGGACCTTGAAGGTGCCCTTGAGACCCTTGCCTGGAACTTCATCAACGTTAACCGTAGTTGGGACCTCCTTAGGATGCTCATTACAGAAGCTGACGATAGCATTGGCGATAGGATGACTGCTGTTCTCTTCTAGAGCCTTGACAATGCCCAAGACTACAGAAGGATCTTGAGAGCTTAAGAGTTTATGATCCGTAACGGCAGGATCTCCGCCTTGCGTTAGAGTGCCAGTTTTGTCGAATACTATGCAGTCGAGGGAGCTGGCCTCTTGAAATGCTTCGCCGCCACCCTTTACTAGGATACCGTGTTTGGCTGCAAGACCCCCTCCAACGAAGAGAGCAGTTGGTGCTGCAAGACCAATACCGCATGGACATGCGATGACGAAGACCGCAATAGCAAAGCGAAGGGACCACAACGCCCAGCCACCTGAGCCACTGTCACTGCCTCGCCAGTCCTTCGGGATAGCGCCAGTGGTACCAAGAACGAGCCAAATCACCCAGGTAAGGATGGCAACAAGAGTGACGAATGGGACAAAGTGGCTGGTGATAGTGTCGGCGACTCGCTCAACTGGAGCACGGCGAGCTTGACCCTCTCGGACGACGTTAATGATCTGATCCAACATTGAAGTTCCTGAAACAGTTGTAATTTTGATTTTGATAGGCTGTCCCTTGTTGATAGTGCCAGAGAAAACGGTTTCACCAACCATCTTCTTAACTGGTCGGGATTCGCCGGTCAAGCTGGACTCGTCGAAAGTAGACAATCCTTCGATTATTATGCCATCAAATGGCGGAGACGTTCCATGGGGCACTCGGACGATGTCACCAATCTCCAGTAGGTCGGTTGCAATTCTCCGGTCGCCTTCCTCTGAGTTGACTAGCGTGGCTTCTGTTGGTCGGAGCTTGCCAAGTGACGTGACGGCGTCGCCTGTCTTGGCCTTACTATATGCTTCTAGGAATCGTCCTATGAGGAGGAACATGGTGAGGAACACTACGGAGTCGAAGTATGAATCATTCATAGAGCCGGTAGAATTCCTCGTTGCAGCCAAAGCTAATTCGACGATGGAAGCAAAATACGCAATACTCGTACCGAGCGACATCAGCATGTTCATGCTGCCGAACCTATAAAACCGCTGGAGAAATGGAGTACGACTCCCCGGCCTCCACAAGGCTCGGATTTCCTTCAAAGCGCGCCGGTGAAATGTGTCTGCAGCGAAGAAGTAAATGGGAGTTGCGAGGATGAAGAGCGCCCAGCTCACTCGAGGCACGTTCCCTGCCCACATGGGTTGCATGATGTAGTGACGAACTGGGTTCGTCTCCTTCACCAGGCTCATGAAGACGATACCGAGAAGAAATGTTGGGATGGCGATAACAACAGATAAGACAAGCCGGAAGAGGACTCGTCTTCTCTCTCTTGCATGCATCTCCCTTGCTCGCTCTTCGATGGTCGGAGGGTGGTATATCGACGGCGTGAAGGAGGGATCTAGACTTTCGATAGCTTGAAAGATATGGCGAATAGTAAACTGAGGTGGGCTGGGGAGGTATCTGATGTACAATATTGGCGCCTTTTCGGAAAAGGGTTGGTCTCCAATTTGAAAATCGAATGTGCTGCTAAACCGTTCGTTGAGCTCTCGGACAATGCGATCCGGACAATGGTGGCAGAACATTCCGTCAACGCGTATGCCGAGCGATCGATCGTGTATCTCGTCTGCGACCACATCGTCCGCCACTACTTTGTCAAGCGTAGCATCATAGCCTGCGTCTTCAATACTCTCGGTGATCTCTGAGAGATGCTCCTTGTCCAAGAAGACAATAGTAGCGCTGTTGGTGACTAAGTTGACGTCCACCTTCTCGATCCATGCATGCGACTTCAATGCATTTGTGACGTTGCCAACACATGAACTGCAGGTCATGCCACCGATCACATACGTGGCGCGCCATCTCTCTGAGCGAGGCTTGTTCGAAAGGCCAGTCCGGGATGTGGGTCGTTGGATCTCCTCGAATTCCTCGACCGATGCGTCGAAACCGGTGTCTTCAATAGCTGTCACAATTTCTTCGATCCGATGTTTTCCGTCAAATACCACAGTCCCGCTGCTGGTAAGTAGATTGACGTCGATCGATCGCACGTACGGCAGCTGTTGGACCGCATGTGTGATGCTACTCACACAAGAGCTGCATGTCATTCCAGATAAGCTCAGTGTTGCCTTGTATAGCAGAGGTACCGTCGCCGATTCCACAACAACGAAACGGTCAGTTGTGGACGTTGCGGGGCTCTTGACTGTGTCGTTGTCGTCGTCCAAGCTGATCCTTTCGGCGAGTGTAACTGCTGGCTCTGGTTTTGCAGGCAGTTGCCAATCGCCCTTCGATTCGAGACTAACACCCCCTTTTTCTGCCTTGCACTGCTCGCACTGCTCGACATGTTTCTGTCGTTTGTTGGGCATCGCGTCCACGTCTCTCAGGTTCGAAGAAGATCCATAAGATTTCGTCCACCTCAGTACAGCCTGCTCGAGACTGTTCTGCCACTCAACGTCGTGCTCGTGGGGATTTCGCACCTCCACAGGACCAGACTGTGTTTTCTTATCCTGAAATATGCTGTGAACCTCGAATCCGGCAACCTCTAGACTTGCCGAAATGTCCGCTACAGCAAGGGATGCGTTATGGCGGAGTACAACGGAATGCGACACTATCGAATGCGAAACAAATTCGGGCGTCGGCTGGAGCGAGATCAGGGTCTCTTGAATGCTGTCGACACATGATGGGCAATGGAGATTGGATATGAAGATTGTAGTGGTGACCGTTTCCGGATACGGGTCTCGCAATCTGGCTGAGTGAAGCTTGGAGCTGCTGCGTGACATGTTGATTTCGGATGTCGGGTGCCACGAATGTTTCTGGGCACTATAGCAAATGCGAATGCCCCGGGTTGCGTGGATGGTCGTGTATTCGAGGAATAAGAGTGGTAGGGAATATGTGTTGTGATTAAAACCCGCCGGGTCAATCTGCCGTGTTAATCTAAGAAATTGAAGGAACTGACGGTGTGGAGAACCTGGAGGGCAGCCACGGGTCTATATGCTTTGCAGGCACCTCAGGCTTAAGGAGCCTAGCAAATATAACGCGATAAGGGTCGCGTTTGGACAGTGTAAGGTGTCAAATGGCCGTCAAAAAGCGTAGGTGGCGTTCCGCACATCTCGCGCAGCACGCACAAACTGCGCAGCCTTGCCAGGGGCCATGTTTAGTCACATCGAGCGTGACCAAGGCAGCGTGACTCATCGCAGCGACAACAGAAGGCACGACCGAAGCCACGAGAAGCTCCGGGTCGATGCCTCTCTCTTCGACTGACTATCGTGGGCAACCGTCCAGCGGTTGTGATGCTTTCACTGGTGGACAGAGCTCGGATCGCGCCGAGGCTTAGCGCAACAAGCTTTTTGCCACTCGCTTCGCCTCTCACCACCGGCTGCAGCCGTCATTACCATCTATGTTGGATTTCTAAACACCTACAGCACGTCTTCAACTTCAGATCTAGTTCTCCACAATCTTGTTGGCTCAGCTCCTCTCAGTCGTCGTCAGCCCTATCCTTGAGGATGTAGCCGGCATTGCGCTTTAATATGAAACGTCGATGACGTCAATGTTAAACTAGCAATAGCCAGGACGCGGATGAGGTGAGGCTATGCGTTCGCGAACAGCTCCGTTTGCTTGTGCTTCAACATCCGTTCGGTTATCACAGGACGTGGATCTTGTTGACTTCGTATTCGTGGTCCGCTTGTGCCGGCCGCATGCTTGTCATCTTGCTGATTGAAAGAGTTCAAATCAGGTACACGTTGCACATAGCACCCCTGAAATGTCAACGTCGGATCCATCAATGTTGGACAGACCCTCCTGAGGGTTGGTGTCTGTGTGACTGTAGGACATCAGCCCGCAAAGCGATGAATTAGGGCTAGTGCACGCGAGTCATGGCGAAAAGGGGTTCCGTTATCATTCACAAGTGCAACATCAGCACTACCCGCTTTTTATATTTTGATTTCCTTGATGAGGACTTCACCTCTACTCACTACCGAATATTTGCAAATCAGCATATCTTTGTGTCCTGATAGATACCAGTCAATCGAAAGCAATGGCATCGGATAGCCCTCGAAAACGAGCAGCGTTTGACGAGCCTGTCGAGGTGGAAGAACGAAAGAAGGTCAAGATCATCAATGAGGAAGCTGCAACTTCCTTGCAGAGTGCAAGTATAGTTCTTGATGGGCGATACGACCAAGGAAGTGGCCGGATTAGTTGGTTGGATGTAGTCCCGGATGAAGGGCTGCAGCAGCGGAAGGATGCAGAGCATAGCGACACGCAGCACGTTTCTAAAATCGAGGAAATCAAAGAGAACACGCAAGTCAATCACCTCTTGAACGATTCAGCACCAAGAGAAATCGCCAACGGCTCTCGAGAAGCGATTCCCACAACAGCAGATGATGAAGCACAAGCCTCCGGAAGCGCCACAGTTGTCCGAGTCCAAAGCTCTCACCTTCCAAACAGAGACTCCGCCTCCATCTCAGCCTCCGAATCAGGCTACGACACAGATGAGGCGGATCTCGCACAGGAACGCGCCTTTGAAGAGGGGAACGACGATGAATAATCCGAATTCGGGTCCCAATCTAGGTCCGGATCAGACTTCGGCTCCGTGAACTCTTCCTCTGGCTCTGAGGCTGTTCCCCCTTCCAGACTTCTTAGCGAGGATAGAGCTCTGGCGCAGTTTGGCGTCCATTTCGAGCAGATGGTGGCAAGCCATCCGGGTGGAGAGGACGGATAGCTGGCTGATCAATTGGAGGATCGTTCATCCGACGATTCGTACACCCGTAGAGAGAAAGAGAAGAACAGGGAGTTTGTGGAATTCGACGATGGGTACTATGACGAAGATGAAGATTTCTGAACGGTCTACGCATACGGCAAATGCGCGACCCTTCTTTCTTTCTTGGTTGTCTTGTGAATCAGCTAGGATAAACTTCCATGACAGCGTCTCCTGCTTTCACGTTCTTCACTCCAAAAATCAACCGTCTTCTTTCGTCGATTTCAGGCTCTATCTACCAGTCCTGAGATCTCTTGCAGTGAGAATGTAATTCAGTTAGACGAATCAGAGGTGAGAAGAAATCCTTAGAAGATGCTTTGAGCCAAAGAGGGGGCTCTTCCTTGCGCACGAACCGGTCTCTACCCCTAGTGAATTAGCGAGCCGGATACTGATCGTGAACGTCGCGCGGTCCGTCCTCCTCTCCAGGCACCATGGCATCATCCCCACTGCCGCGACTACTCTCTTCTACACCTACACCACCCGCATGATTCATTTCCATCAGTGAAGAAGGCCGCTCATTCATGGTAGGTCCATGGTGCAGATGCAATACTCTCGCAAGATTCCACTGCCGATTTGCGTACCACAATCCTACGATCGCAGCCACTGTGCTAGGCAAGCCAATCCCGAGCCCCAGACCTAGCGCAATTGCATCGCTATGTCTCGCGTCTCTGTGTTCCATTCCTCCATCCCCAGTCGATGATGCAGTTGGCGCTGAAGGCGTTGCCGTTGCTGTTGCTGTTGCCGTTGCATTTGGAGAGCCCTGATCGCCGCCGCGGTCTTGGTGGTTGCAGTCGTAGACGCCATCGCACCATACGTTAGAATACCACGAATACAAGCCCGCCGCAGGGTATCGCCAGCAGGTGAACTCAGCCCAACCATTATCTCCTATGCCACCTTTGGTGTCTTGGACCGAAGAACGATTCGTCAATGTCAGGTTGAATACCGTACCATCTGGGAAGACGGCAGAGGAGCGCAAGAACTTGTTAGTGTGGGTTGTATTGAACCACGGCACTGTGGTGTTCCATTTCGTTGGAATGACGGTCACTGTGTCCGGGATGGGTTTTAAGGTGGAAGAGTAGTATGCCATCTGCGAGAGGTAGGTAATGTTGGGTGAGTAGGTAGTCGACACACAGTCGGCTAGGATGACATGCTCGAAGTGACCTGCCAAACAAGAGGGCAGGAACTGAATAGAAATGAGAAAATAACTGAACGCAGTGATGTTCCGACTCCACATTGGGATGTTTGCCGCTGGATTCGGGGGATGAAGTGCTTAGCAAATGCCTGAGGATTTTAGGTAAGTAAGGGAAGACTTATGTCGAGCTCTCTACATGTCGCTCTCGCTATGATTGGCCAGCATAGAGCCTCAATTGGGGCTATGGTCGTGTTATTTCTGGTGTTGATCGAATGTTGGTTGTTGCGGGTTTTCTTTACATAGCAATGACGGAGGTGGGCGGCGACGATCGTTCAGCTCATGCAGGGTGGTTGCAGTAACAACCAACAGCACGCAACGAAATGCAGCCTCTTCGCCAATTTGTGCGACCAAATACCCCTTCTTGGTAAAATGACCCCTTAGACGATGTTAGTTCAATTTAAGTTCGATTTAGCAGGGAGTCCGAGTTGTGAGGCGATTCAGGCCCGGCGTTGCCTACTTGCAGAGCCTCAGCCTTACGATGCCGGTTCACCTCTTTCGCATCCACATTTCTGCTACTAACAGATCAAAGAGGGTATCTTCTGGAGTCGACAGTAAGTACTTTGTTTCACTCCCTGTCAATTGAGAACTATGTATCGAAAACTCGCAAGGATTAGACCCATTCGCCCGTGTCTTTGGCATTGGCTCGTAGCCGTATGCAAGCCGCCCCCAGTCGGTGCAACTCTCATCGTCCTCCATCCCGTGTTGCGAAACGGGTATGTCGGGGCCGACAGGGGCGGTTTGTTGTAACTCAAACTGTTCCGAGGATTGGATACTCGCGCATACTCAATAACTTTCGCAGTCTCAATATCAAGGTCATTGACACCATCTAACCAGACAACACATAATTGAGAGTCTCTCAGTTGTACAGTATCAGATTTGGCCGGCAACCCCATTGCCCAAAGTGATGCTAACTTAGTCTCTCTGTACCGCGACTTCGCCTCTTAGCTAAGGCCTCTAGGTGGACCAGGTGCTTGCATCAAAGCTTTACTTTTCGCCATCATTGACCCAATTGGGGAAGCCTTCCCGAGAGGCGTCTTCCGCTGCAGTCAGACTCTATCAACAAGGCTAGGAACACCATAGCCATTGTCCTCTGATTTCTCATTAAGAGGGTACAAAAGAGCCACCATAGCATTTGTCGCTGCTTCTAATGTTGATGTATCCAGTCACTGTGCCATCAAACATCGTACGGACCCTTGAGGTCTCCGGACAAGTTCTGCTCGACTGAATTTTCCTTCCAGAATTCCTCGAAACCAGCCTTGGATGCTTTATTCACCATGAGGTCCCGCCGCGTCTTGTGGATGTCCGGCATTGCAGCCTCTGAGACATTGTATTGGTTGTGGGCGTTGAGGTAGGCAGCTTCCTACCTAGGTACCCAGATAAACCAGCTTGCAGAGTGGCGCAATATGCAATGAATAACAGCTATGTGCATCGGATGGCGGACTTTCTTGTCTTGTTAAATGAATTGAGATCGTTCCTAGCGCATAGAATATTGAAGTGGGCCATAGCATGGTAATATCGGCGTTCGCAGGAAGCTGTGCCTCGCCTCGTCCATCACATCAGATCGAGCTAGGTACCGCTTTGCTTAATAAAATAGTCATGCCAATCAACCCTCCCACAGGTCGCACGGTCTTATGTCCATCTGGAGGTACTGGAAGTTGAGTACCTTCGACACGCGTGTCAGCTTCACCTATCTTGGTCGACCCAAGAATGCTCGTCGCTGGAGTAGCTCTGGCGGGCGCACAGAGATAAGAGAGAAACGGAACTGGGGTGTCTTGGATAGTGTGGTGCGCCCTCCGCCATTGTTGCGGCAACCGTACCCTTCATTTGACGCGAGAGCCTCTCCACCCGCTGATTTGGGCTATTGACATTGCCAAAGTTGTCGCCTATCTTGAAGTCTGCATGTAGAGAGATTCTGAAATTCTGCGATTCGTGTAACATTTTGATGACAACGAGAAAACAACTCGTGCCAAAAGTCTAGTCAAAGCGTGGGTGTGTCATAACACACAGAGACTGAAGCCGTGCAATCTGACTTGCAATAGTCAACAAATGCGCACTGTTCCATGTTTGAGGCGAGCCTCGCAGTCACCCAAAGATGACTCTTTGATCTCAGTCATTGGCGTAAGGACCGTACAACAGTCAATGCGACATATAGCTATCATTCTCGCAGTGTCCTTCCTCTCTCACACGTAGCATAAACCATCCTCATTTCAACAGAGACATTCCTTCAATCAATTTTCTTATCCCAACGAGTCCACGGAATTCACGACCAAGTTCAACCCTTATATTTTAGACACCAAAAAGACAAATAATCATGGCAGTGGAAAAGACTGTGGCAGAGCACTTCAATGACCTAGAAAGCTTCACTATCGCTACGCCCGAACTCTTGAAACAGCGAGAAAAATTGCAGAAGTACAGGCCGTTCCTCAGTAGATGGGATCCCTTCCCCAAATCTACACGCTATAACAAATGGGCGACAGAGTATGGATCAGACTTCATATTCGTCAGAGAAAAAGTAGATTCCAACCTCCTTGACACGCTTTTGTTTGAACTTCACGACAGGATACGACAATTGGACGGTGGGAATCGTATGAACTTCAATTTCTATGCAGTATGCGTCCTGCCTACAGATAAGGATGCAACCGCAGAGACCTTGTTACGTTCAATCGTTGTTCAACTGGTCAACATGCAAATCGAAGACCCCCCGAATGATCGGATGATCGAAGAATTCGGGGATGGGAAGATGGATCTAGCAACCTTTCTGCAGCATGTAGTTGCGCACCTGAAGACCGATACGGAGTCCGGCATCATTAAAGAACCCAGAGTACATGTTCTCATCTACGACATTGGTGCGTATAATAACCAGAGTGAAGCTAAGAAGTTCATCGAAGAAATGAAAAAATGTCAACAACTATTTCTCGATATCGAGCAACAGGATAAGGCAAGCAATTCTGGTGCGCATCGACCTCGACTGAAGGTGCTCGTGGCTGGCTCAATGGTTGACACGGTCCGCGAGACTGCTGGATTAGCTGACAGTGATATCGTGGTTATCTAAACATCGTTCAAGCTCGTATATAGCAGAGTGTTTCCACATTGACGGTTGCTCTGGCTCTTTACATAGAATTCTTACTCAAATCGGTTTCATTCATAGAACTTCCATGAACTGTGGAAATCTTCTGTTCGAAATTTCCCCCATGACATGCATATTTGCGCAACCACAGAGCCCTGAAACGCCTTGTGGGCAGCGCTGAGACTCAATACGACCGTGCCCGTCGCCCAGCGGAGAGTCGTCGTCCGCACTAGGCATATAGAACCAGACTACCTAAATTCGCAGACTACAACACATACTCAGTTTACAAAGTCTACTGATTCTCCTTATTCTCATCGAGAGACAACAAGCCCAGCTTCTGCATCACAGAGTTGAAGGCCTGGTCTGTGTAACGAGCAGCAGGCTGGGCGACTGCAGATACCATGGCCATAGGCAACATGCCGATGATCTTGACGAAGGTTGGGTGCTCCTCTTCTTGCTTCATGCCCTTCTTGACATCCTCTGCATCGACGAAATCATCCTTGGTCTCGCCTTCGTCGACGACGAAGCTGCCTGGGCATTTGTAGAAACTCTGCGCTACATTAGCATATGATGTGACAGGTGGGGTATACGACTCTACCTTAACAGCCTTCTCGATATCCTCCGGAGTCGCGTCCAACTCCTCCGCCTTGATGCGAATGAAATCCGCGATCTGATCAGCCGAACCCGCGGTCGCGACCTTCAACTTGTTGGGCTCGCCATAATGTCCAGGGATCTCGAGTTCGTACCTAACCGACTTGCCCGATGACGTCGTCTCGAGAATGACTTCTTCTGAAGTAGGGGTGGGTGGAGCACGGTCCTTAAGTGCTGAAGGACTGACAGAACCAAAACGTGAAGGAGTTGACGTCGCATAGTCGATAGGCGACTTCTCCGCAGACTCTCGAACTCGCGCTACTTGAGGGCTAGGCGTGGTAGGCATGATGAGATCGCCGGCCACCCCAGCCTGCATGACTGGATCCATGGGGGCAAGATCCTCGTCACGGTACTTGTCCAAGTCGCTATCGCCTTCAGTCTCGCTGGCTTCCTTTGCCAGCTCAGCGATCTCCTCTGGTAGAGAAGCGTTCCGACGAGCCTTGGAAGGTGAGTTCTCCTTGCCTCTAAATCGCTTGAGGTGATTCAGGGTCTTGGTGAATGGTGTTTCGAGTTGTGTCGACGACGTGTCATCGAATGACACACGCTTGTACGAAGCTGTGTCCGGAACGAGCGCATCAGGATGCGAGAAAGAGACTTGCTTGCCGCTAGATCGAGTTCGTGGGACCGAAACTTCGGATGGTGAGGGAGTAGCTGGTACATGAGGAGAAGACTGCACACCATCTGACACCGTCACTAGGCTCGCTCCGAAGTAGCCTTTCTCCGAGATAGGCGAAGAGAGCACATGTTGACCCTGAAGCGGTGTGTCGGTAGAGAAGACTCCGCTACCCTTCTCTTCAACACTGACTTCCTTGTCCGAGGTACCAGCGGACGAGATAGAGTCCAAGAGCTTAGGGTCGGTAATGACAACGCCTGGGGACGCGTCGCTGCTTCTATCTTCACTTGAGAATAGAACATGATCAGAGGCGTCCATGTTCATCATATCTGCCGCATCGTCTTTGTCGAAAGTCATCGCCGGAAATTTGGACCCGTCCTTCTCTTTCTCTTTTCGTTGACGCTCTTCCTGTTCAGCAGCTTGGATATTGGCAGTCTTCTCCCCGAGAGTGTCACCCGTCATCTTCGCACTTTTCTCGTGGTGTTCGCGCGTCGTTCCCAGTCGCTCGTCGCTGTCGTCATCGAAAACGTTATTCTCTTTGGGTCCCAGGGGCTCCCGACTTGCTTCTGCGCTGCTGCCCAGAGCGCGACGAGTATCGGAGTGATCATCGGCACCGTCTGTTCCGGTGGTGTACCCAACTGGACCTGGACTTCCGTCAAAGTCCATACTGGACGTCATGATGTTGCGCTCAGGATGGGAAGGAGCTGGCGGTGAAGGTGATGGCTGTTGCGCGACAGGAGTCGGCGACCTAGGAAGGGGAACTTTGGAAGGCAAAGAGTCTTGCGCAAAGTAATCGATGTCGCGCTCTCCTGGGCTGTTGACTGCGCTGGTGACGGTGCTGTCTGGAGGGTAAGCGTAAGACATGTCGAGATGCGGGCTGTGTTGATTTGGTGAGTCGGTGTGTAGGAAGGTGCGAGTGGTATCGGGCACAAAGCGAGGCAACGATTGACCAATGGATTGGGTAAGTGTAGAAGTAAGGGTATTCATGCGTCGGGCTTTTATATGTTTATTTGTCGTCACGGAAACAAACAATCTCCCCGTGCGACCATGAGTAACGTGACTTGGGTTCCCTCCAGTGAGCTGCCTCTTGGGGTCGTGAGTCGTGAGCATTCTAGCTACAGGGTTAAAAAATGTCAACAAGCCTGCGCATGTCATCTATGAATAGGATGTTGCGAAGGACGGACACCGTCTTCATCTGATGGTGTCGAGCGACCCATATACCACCGAATGCACTTTTCGCTCGCTGCAACGCCACTACCTTCTAGACAAAAGCTTAAACTTGAACATGCATTGACTCCCAAAGATGTTGCAACTTCACCGCCGGTGCGAGTTTTTGATGTAGCTGCGCACCCACTTCACCATCCAGGGCGTTTTCATCCTGTTCTTCGTCTCTCCGTTGCAAGCGAAATAGAAACGCTCAAGGTCCTCAGTTATCTCGACAGACTGCGGGTCTTGATCAAGAAAGGGCATACGCGGCAGAGCTAGCGCGGACCTCAAATCAGGCCACAACGAAGCATGGTTTTTACCCCATCCTGCTCATCGTTTTCATGCTCACTGAGGTTCGGTTGCCCTGCAGTAAGTTTTTCGTTTTGTACGCTTCGAGGACCACTAAGCGGAAATTGCGATATAAGCTGTGATTCCTTAGACTCTTCAGATAAGTCCAATACTGCGTTGGAAAGACCTCTGAGTCGGCGGTTCTGAAAATCTAGCCAATGCCGTTGTACCCCTTTCGCGATCACACCAAGCAGGTCGGATTCGTCGTTATCGCGAAAGAGCATACAGTAGTAGATGAGTTTGCTGAATATTTCGAGGCCCGGAATTTGACAAATAACACCGTCTTGATTGTCGCCCTGTACTTGTTCTAGATTGCCCCAAACACGCTGCAATCTGCCTATTGATTCGTTTTTCTGCTCGATCATTATACTTTGCGACACGACTGATAGTCTTCCTTCGTACTGGGAAGTGCGGCTAAGTTCTGTCCGGAATTGGCGTTGGAAGTCTTGATAAAGTTGTTCGGAGCTGGCCTCGTCATCCAGTTTCAATCTCCTCGAATACCTCTCGTCATCGAAGCTCTCACCATCCATGGTCTCATCGTCTTCAGTTTGCTCTTCGTCTGAGGAGCTGTCCGGTTGGACTAGATACGAGTATGCGGCATAATGAGAATACGTATCTTCCGGACGAAAATCATCAGCTTCTAGCCAGGGCTGCGTTGGATAGTGTGGCCCGCCAAGGGTGTACCACTCGTCCTGAAACTCTCCAGTTACGATCTGAGCTTCGCTTAAGACCGGGTTACGAACGCCATGTAGGTCCTGGAAAGGTCCTAACAAGAAAATGACCGCAGCTGTGATTTCTGCTCTACTCCCTGATCTGACTTGGAAGGCATACCGCAACTCGGAGCGAACGCTAAGATTATGCACCTGGCCGAGAAGTTCGACGAGCCGGCGGACACTATTTCGAGTTCGCCATAGAAGGAATTCAGTCTGCTCCTTACTTCCTGTACTCAGGTCGACATCGTCCAAGGACACACATGCGTCTAGATTCCGGATTCGATGCACAGCGGCGGGGACAAATTCTTTGGTCTCAAGCCAATGCGATTCCAAACAAATGGCAATGTGGTCGTGGGTTACAAAGGCATCGAACGGAGTCCGCTCGTAAAGGACTGCGCTCGCCTCTTCGTAGACTGTGCGACTGACCAGGAACAGGGATGTTGGACTGTAGCATTCTGTGTTGAGATACCGGACTGCCCTTGTTCCAATTTCGCGGGGAAGAAGATATCGGTAGACAGAGAACCGCACCTCTGTAGGTAGCTCGAGGAAGTAGCAACGACGTAAGGGATCATTAGCTGCCAGCTGCCTGAGAGGCACTCTCATTTTTAGAGGATTTCCCATTGCTGCTTGTATAAAACTCCTTTGCTCGAGAGACATTTGAGTGTGGTAGGTGACGCTGTGTGGAGACATGGCGCATTCAGGTGCATTTTAGCTCTCCGCAGAGACATGCGTCGTTGAGCGTAAGCAGCACGTGATAGCGCGTTTTTATCTATCCTCAGTCGGGCACAAGCTGCTTTCTGAGGCTGATAGCCCCATTAATAGCCCACAGTGGATCGCTCCAGCTGCTCATGTTCAAGTTAGGACATCCTGTAGCCTCAGCCTGTCCACGTTGCGAACCGCGATTTTAATGTCATGGGGAACGACTTCGAACCTCGGCTCAACTCGACCTTCTTCTCCTCAATGCTTCCCAATGAGCATCCAACATGTAGCCACTACGTCCTAAACATGTACCTAGAACTACCACCATGGCCTCTCAATCAGTGACAGGCGCCCATATCATCGCACGAACGCTCAAGGATCTTGGAGTCACGGTCGTATTCGGGCTCGTAGGAGTACCCGTCTCGGATATAGCTGAGCAGGCCATCAACCTTGGTATAAGATTCATTGGCTTTCGCAATGAACAGGCCGCGAGCTATGCTGCAACGGCGTATGGGTACTTGACGGGGAAGCCTGGTGTATGCCTGGTAGTGGGTGGACCAGGTGTGCTGCATGCTATTGCTGGGGTAGGTAGTCCACTTGCCATGCGTAGTACAGACACCTCAATGTCCTCAGTCCCACTTCCGCCGCTTTGTTCTTTGTAGTGTCTGATTTCCGAAATGCTACGTTCTCTTGTCTATACGTTTCGTTTCCCCAATGGCTAAGCCCGGACTAGGTCGGCAATGCATCAGAGAACAACTTCCCACTCCTCCTCCTTGGAGGTTCCATTGAGACCTATCTGCACACCAAAGGTGCCTTCCAGGAGCTCGACTCGGTAACTTTATTGATGCCACACACGAAACTCTCCATTCGACCTCCCAACGCGTCATCGATCCCCAGCATTATCGCCAACGCGTATAGATGCTCTTTCTACGGACGCCCAGGAACCGGCTTCGTCGATTTACCTGCAGATTTCATCAACAATCCGGTCGAGGAAGTTGAAGATGTGGAAGAGACACCGAGAGTACCGTTACCGCCTCAAGGAGGAGCCGATGAAGCAAGACTGTTGGAGATCGCTCAGCTGATCAAGGGTGCGAAAGCGCCGCTTGTCGTCATTGGAAAAGGTGCAGCGTATGCGCAAGCCGAAAAGCCTATCCGCGAACTCATCGATCGAGCCAAGATCCCATTTCTACCTTCTCCAATGGGCAAAGGCGTCCTGCCAGACTCCCATCCTTTGAATGCTTCATCGGCGCGATCTGCAGCGCTGAAGATAGCAGATGTGGTACTTGTTCTTGGAGCAAGGCTGAACTGGATCTTCCACTACGGGGAGGCGCCAAAATGGAACCCTGACGCGAAGATCATACAAGTCGACATCTCGCCCGAAGAGCTAGGTCGCAATGCCGGAGACGCCGAGCTCGCAATCATCGGCGACGTGAACATCGTCGTCCAACAACTTACCCGTCATCTAGGACACTGGCACTACGACCCCTCAATCTCAAACTACACATCCAACCTCCAATCAGCGAAATCAAAAAACGAAGCCATCGCCACAAAAGCCGCCTCCAACCCATCCGTTCCCTTGAGTTACGCCCATGCCTTCGCCATCCTCAAACACGCCCTCCACTCCCTTTCCCCGCCCTCCGAAGGTGGCATATGCTACATAGCGGAAGGTGCAAACACAATGGACATCTCGCGCTCAATATTCCCGCTCGAGCACCCGCGTCTGCGCCTCGACGCCGGTTCCTACGCAACAATGGGGGTTGGGCTTCCCTACGCCATCGCCGCATACGAAGCGTATAATGGCCCGAGAGCACAAGCTTCCTCCGGCCCAGCGAAGCGTAAGAAAATCGTCGCTATAGAGGGCGATTCTGCGTTCGGTTTCACAGGTATGGAGGTCGAGACTATGGCGCGGTTTGGTATGGATATCCTGATATTCGTGATTAACAATGGGGGTATCTATTTTGGAGACTCGAACACGTCTGATGACTGGCAGGCCAAATATGAAAAGACTGTGAGCGGGCAAGGTGAGAAGGGATTGCGGAGTTGGGCGTTGGGGTGGGAAGTGCGGTACGAGAAGATGGCTGAGATGTGTGGTGGGCAGGGCTATTTTGTTAGGACGCCGGAGGAGTTGGAGAGGGCGACTGTCGAGGGGTTCAAGGCGAAGGGGCCGGTAGTTGTGAATGTTATCATTCAGAGTGGCAAGGTCGAGAAACCGGTAAGTTGAAGTCCTGATCTTGAGTCAACGATGACAAGGCTGACGAGTTGCGCAGAGTTTTGGGTGGCAGGTTACGCCGAAGAAGAAGTCCAGGGGTGCGAGGCTGTAAATTGGAGATGCTATGGGAAGATTCATGTCGGGTGGTGACTCTGAAGTTGTCCAAGGTGGTAGAAACATGGGGTTGAACTTGGTGATGTCTTCTGGGAGGTTGTGATGCGTCGGACATCCAATCATGCCCCCGTTACTGTTGTGTATCCACACCCACCAATGATCATCTGTCAGACATGCAGCCACAATCCCGACCCAGTGGACGAAATATAAAGAGCTGCCTAAGGTTCTTGTAAGCTTTGGATGACTCTTCAGCTCCTCACCTCCAGTTTCACCACTATTGTGATATGGATGATGCTCCTCTTCGGCTGGCAGAGAATATCGCTCTGCTCCAAAGGATAGGCAGAAACCCTGCACCACCGACCAAGAATGAGATCAAACTCGAACACAACGAGGCTGGAAGAGTCCTGAGCTTGCAGCATGAGCTCGAGGTGGTAGAGTCGCTTGCGTACTTGTCAACGTACAGCGATGAGCCTAGAGATGTCATGGCCCTGTGCGTCGAAGAGAGACCAGATCATGGTGGTCTCATTGTATCGTACGCGACCAACTCAGGTTTATGTATACGACTGCAACAGGGAATTGAGAAAGTTGCGAGTGTCTTGACCCAAGAGGCTAAATGTTGGACTCTCTTGTCCTGGGCAAGTTCGGATAATACGCTGACTGCCTTCAGCTGCCAGCGAGAACCGTGTTGAAACTCTGCTGAAGGCCGTGATCATACACGGTCGAAATCGTGTAATTGGACGGCTAGCAAGCGCGAAAGGAGGAAACGAGCCTTCCACAGCGGCCAGGTTAAAAAAGGCACTCGACTTGTACGCTGGAGACAATCAAGGGGCCCAGAAGACATACAAGGACCTATACGGCCTGTCGAAACAGTTCTCAAATTTGTCGAGAGACTTCGATGAATTGAAGAGAAGCGGCAAGACCAAACAGTGTGACGGCGTCTTGAGAGGTATACTGAAGGTTGCGGACCGAATGTGGTCAGATCATCAGGCAGCACTTGAGAGTATGCTTGCCACGATACCAACCGATAAGATGCAAGAAAACCTCAAAAGTTGGCTCGGATTCCAAATAGGACATCTAGGACAATACGTTCCCGCTATCCAACGCTTACTCAAGCGTGCCAGGCAGTTCTCTATCTTCCGATGCATCGAGGTCCGTTGCGTTTCCCTGAAGCCTCTCAGTCTATCTCCTTACCTCAATAACCCGGAATATCGAATCAAGGGGGGTTTGCTCAATCGGTACTCGAATGGATCGAAGAAGTCAAGATCAAAATTGTCCCATGCCTCTGTCACCTTACAAACCTTCCTATCGAAGCACCAGAAGAGTCTTGCATCGTTGGCGAAGGAAACCAGAGGCCACGTCGAACGCTACCAGTCTAAGAACGAATACAAAGTGCATGCTGAGATTCAGCTTGTTATGGATTACGAGCGAAGAACAGAAGTCACCAGACCACCACGGGTTATCAAGTCAAGTAAAAGCGCGTGCTTCCTTTGTGATCTGTTCATCAAGGCGCATGGCAAGTTCTACACCCCAAAGACCCACGGACGCCTGTACGATCGGTGGATGCTTCCAGACCTAGAAGGACTTCGCCTGACAAAGCATAAGCGAAAGCAGATCGTGAGCGCCATTGATCAATGCAATGATGAAGTGGAAGAAGCGCTGCTGAAAGCTGTCGCGGAGGAGCAGAAGCGTCGAGACGACCCGAGGGAGAGTGACAGATTCTCTTTAGCTTCATCAAGCACCCAAAGATCAGTGGCATCTATTGGTGTTGCGGTGGATCAAAGCTCGGCAGTAGAGGTCGCAACCATCGAGCGTGATGTGAGCGTTCCGAAGGCTGCGCCCATGGTAAACCAAGAAGGTTTTCAAGCACCCTCAGAGAAGTCTTCAGCCATCTCAGAGGTCGCGAGAAGCTACACAGGGAATCAACCTGAGCCTCGAAGCAGAATAGACTCTATCATATCACCTATAACGCCAATGAGTCCAAGAGCACCTTCGCTTGAAAGACCCACGAAATATGGCTCGCCCAATAACGCCAGAGATCGAGATGATGAACGAAGTCCCAAAGCTTCAGAATTCCAATACGGTGAATCTGCAATTGACGGAACCCCACTGGACACGATTCACTTGCAACGGGGGCTACCATCGGTCTATCTATTCCACACCACTTCAAAAGCCGTCCGATTGCACACCCCTAGGATCCACTTCGAGTTGTCCAGATCTCTGGCATCCCAGATTGCTTCTGAAAGTTCGGTAGGGTATCAAGTTCCAGACCATAAGCCGCTCTGCATAGAGGTTGCGTGGCTGGATGGAAGTGAAGAAGCAGCCGTTCAATCAGAGCATAACCGATCGGTGATAGATCTCGGGCAAGACGGGTTCGAGATGGCGGCAAGAGAGGGTATTCTGTTCAGTAAGTCAGGGCTACTGATAAGGAAACGCGCTGAACTTGTAAGGCTGAGAGCTGTAGAGCCGTAATGATAACGCAGGCGATACGAGTTGTACTCATACATGTAGAACTCGTCGAATTTCTTGAACTGAGTCGAGTGGAAAGACACGCTCGCTCTCTGATCATACTGTCCTAACGAGTGATGCTGCCGAATGAAAGTGTCCCAATGCGCCCGCTGAATGCATGTCGAAGTTGTCACAGAAAATATACAATGGTCTGTTGACCCGTCCTTCCTGTCCTTCCAGTAGCTAAAGGCGTCCTTGAACTATCGCGACCCGTGCTGTATCTACTGCTTCTTCTGCGCCATGGCTAATTTGACTTCGTCGGTCGTGCTGCCGGATTGCGGTCGCCTTACTGGCTCGGGTGGAACGATGACATCCTCGAACTCGTCCTGGGAGATGACTTTGATGGTGTATGTGTCTGCGATCCTTTAGTATGCGCTTCGACTCTCAACATACTAGATTTTGTGTACTGACAAATGCCAATGACGAGGGCGACAATCGCCGCGCCAGTGATGGTGTTTTTGACTAGGTAGGGTGCACGAGCTCGCAACAAGGCGGGTGAGGCCTGCATGCGCTCGTTGTAGTAAGTCGATTGGAATGGTCGGCTACCAAGGTCAGAATTGGAGCACTACATAGCCCTTTAGCGACTTACTAAGGCATTTTGACGGGTGTGGCGGATTGCAGTGAAGGTGAAGACGGCATCCGCGGTGGTGTTGCGGCTCTGCGAACGGGTGCACGGACTCTCTTGGCGACGCCATGGCGAGCATCCAGGTCGCTCCTGCCCTGCCCTGCCCTGCAGCTTCCCTCCCCACACCCACCCCGACGTAGTACTCCTTCCATCCTTCTCCACGCTCCTTCCACCTCTGTTTTTGCCTCCAAGTAGTTTAGGAATGAAGTTGCTCCCCTCGGCAGGAAGTTGGGCTTTGTCGCGCAAGGAAGTTTGACCGCGCGGCGCGCGAGAACAAGCAACGGCCGTTTCTGCTTCAAAGAAACCAAGCTCATCACATCTCACGTTGCGCTCGTCACATCCATCATGAGTCCAGCCGCGCAGACGCTCGGGCAGTTAGAGTCTGCTAGAACGCTTGCGCTGGGCGACGGCAGATACTATCCTACCATCATCCCCGGCGTGCTGCCTATCATCGGTGCCAATGCAAACTCGAGCTTGGAGATACGACGATGGGGGGCAGATTTTCTGTCGGAGACGTTCGCGTCGCCTGCATGGCCCTCGGAGGAGAAGCAGAAGAGCGCCCTGACGATACTGCCTACGCTGAATGAGTACTTGACTGCGGTCGAGGACAATACCGTCATGAAGGGCGCCATACAGACAGCCGCGAGCACCTACCCGCTAGTCTACAGACACATGTAAGTTCAGCCCAGCCCTCCACAAACAGATAGCGTGCCAGTTGTGCCGGTGGGCGGTTGCGTCACGGTCCAAGTCTTCCTCGTTCATGCCTATGCCGTACTCAGCGCGACCTTGTTGAAGAACTTCATCTCATACGTATGTGTGCACGCAGTATCTCCGAATCCCACGACTCTCAAAATTGGCAGCTCATGCTCCAAATCAAATCGAACATCTTGCGCCGGTTGGACTCAGCCCCGCCAGGCATCCGGGTATGCTGCGTCAAGTTTGTGCAGCAGATGGTTTTGGTGCAGACACCGGGCATAATAGCGGACCCTAGGGTACATACCACAACCTATAAATGCAATGGAAGATTCTCATGTGCTTCGCAGCGGCCCGATCAGAACGAAATCTCCCTCGCCCTTGTTCCTCGCGACCACCCTCTCCTACCGTCCACGCACCTCGAAGCAGAAGCATCCGCGTACCTCGATCGCCTCCTCGATATACTACATGGGGATCACAGGTTAGTTGGAAATGCCTGCGGACGAAATGGTGAGCTGACCGGGAACAGCGATGCGTTGCTTGTTACTGCGACCCTCAATTGTCTTGGCATGTTGATTCAGCGTCGACCGTCCATGGCGAACAGGATCCTCACCAGCGTGCTGAACTTCAACCCGTTGAAGCTCGCAAACTCGCCTATGACGCCGACGAACAAGGTCAGCATACGGTCAATAGAGCGGACAACTCGCGCGCTGCTCGTGAACGTAATCAAGAGGTCAGTCCGGAAGAGAGTTCCAGTCTTAACAGGTTAGACTGACCCCACCAGGAACGGCGACGCAGCGTTGAACGCACGCATACAGCAGTACCTCGAGAGAATGCACCGCATGCGAATAGACGTTTTCGACGAGTCCTCTCGGAAGAGGCCCGCGCCTGCAGAACCGACCGATGGCCTGGATCCCGCGAAGCGTCAACGGCTAGGAGCTAACACGACACACACACCGCCTTCCGCGCCTGTACTACCCCCTGGGCCGGTCAGCTACAAGGATCTTTTCCTGCTAACCCCGGATCCCACCGTGGCGAACGTTGACGTGCAAAGCTTCTTTAAGGACCCGACTCAACTCCTTAATATCTTAGTGCCATTATTGCGGTCTGTTGATGAGACCAAGCTAGGCAATGCCATAAGCGTAAGTTCTTCTGTCCCTTCTCCATTCGCTCGTTTCGGTGGGGTTAGATTCGCGGCTGACGCGCGCTCACGTGATACCTTTCCCCGGGCTCCCTTGTTCACTCGACTACCCTTTGATGGAAATCATACATTGACGCTCTATAGACTGTTCGCTCCAGGTACCTCACCTTGAGCCAGGCTGCCGTGCATGCACCCGCAGCACCTGGAGGTGCCGTTGATGATGAGGATGAGTATGAGCCCGACTTTGAGCCCGAGGATGCGGAGCAAATCGCCAACAGGCTGGATGGCACATCGCCCGATGGTCTGGTTGATAAGGCGTCTGCTGCACCTCTAGCTACTTACAAGCTACCCGAAGCACCTCCGTTGAGCGAACAGGAAGTCCAAAAGTATGGGGACATGACCGTTCGTCGCATCTTCGGCATGCTTTCCGCCATTGACGAGCCGCCAGCGAAGACCAAGGGCACTAAAGCAGGGTTCAATCGTTTCGCTGCAAACAGCTTTGACCGCGATGCTTGGATCACAATTATGGCTCGGTTGGCGACACGTCCCGTCGCAGGTCTTGACGTTCCTGGCGAAGGAATCAAGTCCGAGTATGGCAGCTCAAGTAGGAGAGGATCCTTCTCGCTGAGTGAGACCATTCGCGACGTTCTTCACAACTACATCATGTCCGACTGGAGGAAGCGGATGGACGCAGCTACCATCTGGCTGAATGAAGAGTGGTATAACGACCAGCTGCAGGCGAAGTTGCTGAACCAGAACGGAGTAGTCAATGGCCACTCATTCTCGTCGACAAGATCCAAGGGAAACTATTTCCGGTGCACGCTGAGGCTGCTTGACAGCATCCTGCCCTTCGTCGAAAGCACTGATAAGATCATTCTCCGCTTCATGTCGGAGATCGCAGAGGTCAATGCTGATGTCCTGCAACGAGTGATCAAAATGGCGGACGACCCAGAACGAGTCGATCTCGCAATCATGGTTCTTCAGTATCTACACATGTTCAAGCCGCCGGCCAAAGAAGTTTGCGTCGACGCGCTGGTGAACATGTGGCGCACCAGTGAGTCAATTCATTCGATTGATGCTAAGAATTTACTGATAGCTTTTAGATGATCGAGCGAAGCCGTCTGCGAAGAAGCTGCTCACGAAGTGGCGGCCAGAGATCTTACAAGAGGAAGAGACAAATGTCAAGACAGAAACCGCGAATGGCGCCTTGGAAGTACAAGTAGCGGCCTAGGTTTCACACCATAACGGCACGTATACAATATTCTCGGACATCATACTACATCAATCGGCGGATACTGTTTATTTTTGTACACTATGGGCTCGGGTACGAGCGTTTTTCAGGGATGGTAACATGGCTTGAGGCGAAAGATTGGTGCATTTCCGGCGTTCCATGCTCCATGCGACTTCCACGGCGTTCTTTGGCGATAGGCCATTCTATGGGGAGTTAGGTTTGCGGGAGCAAGACTAGTCGATGGATTGATGGTCACACGACTTCCTGCTTACCATGAGATTCGGCTGGCCTAGCTCTTCGATAACAAGTGTAGTGGTAATTCATACTGATTCGTCTGATACAGAACAAGCATTGTCTACTTTGATGCGAATGCTTCATTTATACCCCTCGACAGCTTTCAAAGGAGTGACTTCGGTCAGCAATATTCTGTCCATACCCGAACCTGGCTCCCAGCGTCTTCAACCCTAATGCTCAGCAGTTATAAACGCACCGAACCGGCTTCTGCGAAATGGGCTTCGCGCATCCGACTTGAATAGCTACAGACACAAATCAGCTCAAGCCCACCACCCCTCGTCCCTATTGCAGCGACTATGACTTACGCGATTTCCCTGCGCTGTACACACAGTTGTCCTCTCCAAAGAAAGCTTCATCCCAGTCGGTCGGGATATTTCCCGTGAATTCACAGTTTGCGCACTCGCCCTGCCCGCAGTCGGCGATGCAGGGGAGGATATCGGTGTAGCCGCTGACCTCGGCATAATTCAACTTGTGACAGGTTGGCACGCCGATGTCGACAATGACGCAGCCCTTGTTTATTTCCTGGGGAGTACGGATCAGTCGAGAAAATTGACCGGGTTGATGGACGGGTAAAACGAGGGCTTGATAACGGACTTACGAGGGTTGTCGCGGTGGCAGTAGCTGCTAGATACGCAACGGCCGCGAGGGAAGCGCTCTTGGAAATCTGTACAGACGGCGCAGCATCTATGCTGACGGCGTTTGAAGATGGTTTACTAAACAGGCTGTGAGCATGTATAAAAGCGTACAGAGTCCAGAGTTTTTCAGACACCACGGACAGCTAGACAGCCACACTCTAGCATCTCCTCATCTTCTTGCAAAGCGTCCAGAAGTTCATGATCATCTAGTGACTCCGTTAGCAGTAAGCTTTGCATAGTTATCATATGAGCCGTACTAGCTAACATTTTCTATTATCTAGTTGCTCACGTTTGATGTTGGGGCCTTCGAAGTCGAGACATTACCTCAAGTATTGAGAGCCCGAGGAAAACTTCTTACCGGAACCAAGACTCAAACGCTTAGCTAGGGATTACATGCAAAGCCGCGTTTTAAAATAATCATGATTAGACCACAGATTATCTCGGCCCCATCGTACGACGAGTAATTCAAAAAGCTGTCAGCACGACAAGCGTTGCCGATCATCATCTCTCCTCATCGCTCTGCAAGTTGACCTCCCCTAATTCTTTCTTCTCTGTCTCTCTGACTATGCCTCGAAACAGTTCGACGCTGGTGCAACCAGCAAGGTCCGGCCCTCCTCAGCTCCACTGGCAGTACCAAGAGGACCAAAGGATCCCAATCTAGCTATCCCGCTTCCTGGCGGAGGCAATCGATCAGGGCACCAACCCAACAGAGACATGCACAATTCACACAATCTCGGAAGAGAATCCGTTCAATCCACGGGCTCTCTTTCCTCCCCGTCAGCAGAATCTTCCTAAGAATTTCACTCTACTCCTGGGCCTGTGCCTCCATTACTAAAAATCCAATTCTGGTCGGCAAATGATGGTTCTTTGCCGATCATGACTGCCAGGGTTTCAAGACCCGCGGTTGGAAGCATCGGGGCTGCGCGAATAGCGCGCCTTCTCCCTCTTGTGGCTCGGTCTTTTCAGCTCGATATAGACAACGCCTTTGAACTTGAGTGTTTGTAGTACCTGTGGTGTACAATTTTCCCGACCATCTCGCCTCACTTTCCTTGACACTGTCGGGGAAAGCATGTCTTGGCTTCTGAGAAGGAGTCAGTGATTGTGACGAAGTTCCAGCGATTGGGCGCTATGGCAGAGCTTTTCACTCGGTCTCTGCCAGTTTGCGGTTACCGAACGAAGACGGATGCGATTGGAGATGAGGGTCGGAGTACGGATTTGAGGGAAGGTGGGTTGACGTCGGCGAGGTACTTGCTTAGCTGAGGTCATGAGAAGGGTTTGGAGGGGATTTGTGTGGAAGGGTCGCGGGACGAGATGGGGATTGTTAATGTTGAGATAGGGGCTGGGCGGAGGGCGGGAGTGATGAGGTAGCTGCTTCAACGTGGAGATGGTGATGTAGAGCGTGTGGCCCTGAAGGGTCTGGATACTAGACCAATAGCTGAATGTATGCAAAATGTCATTGTACATGATGAGGGAGAACAAAGGCCAAGAGCAAGAGACCCTCGTGTGTTGGGTATACGCTATGTACCGAGAAGAAGCAACGCTAGAGAAACAATTCTACCCAGATCTGATATGCAGATGTATACCAGTTAGCGCTCAGCTCCACTCATCCCGTCCTGGATCTCAGCATCCAAGTCTCTATCACCCTCACCTCCTCCTCCACCAACCTGCTCGGCACCCTTTGCACTCCACTCCCCAGCCGTGACATCGACTTCCCTCGTTGCGCTCTCTCGTTCATCCTGTCTGACATAGAAATCCTCCTCCTTGATCTCGCCACAGCCCCTTGGCGTCCTGCACACCTTCCTTGCAGTTTCCGGTGCCGTCTTCCAGAGTACCTCACGGACCTCCTTGCCAACTTTTTCGATAGCGTCCATGGCCCATATGACATCGAGATGCTCGTACCCCTCGATTATCTTAGCATGCACAACGTCGACGTAGGGTTCGCGGTTACGTTCGAAGCGACGGAGGAGTCTGCGGCCATCGACTAGGTCATCTGCTCCACAGACCCAGAGGGCGAAGGGTGGCGTATCAGGTCCGTACCAAGCATATTTTGCTTTACCTCTGTCGCGGGGTTGCTGACTACCTTGCGCTGCGTGCGGTGAAAGCCTCGTCGTGTCCATATCCCCTTCCTCCTCGTCATCCGATGTATCGTCCGGAGACCGAGCTAGTTCCTGATCCTCTTGCTCATCTTCGCGGTCTTCAATTTTTTTCTCTTCTCTGGTTGCGAGAATGCATTTCTGCTTTGCGAAGCATTCGCGGCCGAGCCACCAACGCATCGATTCTGCGCTAACGTATACAGGCGCGAATTGGAACATGCGGTCCCTCAACGCTCTCTCCCACCGATCATCCGTCCAATTGAAGAGGAAAGAGAAAACACGGTACCCCATGGCGCCGTAGAAGGGACCTGGAAGCATGGAGTGCATAGTCATCATGAAAGGGATGAAAGCGTGGATGCCGAACATGGCTCTAAACATGTTGGGGGTAATGACGCGCATGAATTTGAAGTACATCTTCCCAATCAACGGCCCTGCGTACGCAGCTGGAGCGAGGGCGCAGAAAACAGATATCTTCTCCCCAATCTCTGGACGCTGTTCCTTTGCTAGCGCGACGAGGGTTTGGGTTGTGCCTTGACTGTGGGCAATGAGCCCAAGTTTCTCGAAGCCTGTTTCGGATAAGACGCGAGAGATGAGGGCTGGTAGATCCATGACACCCATCTGTCTGATATTCCAGGCCCACATGCGTGGATCGCTATATTTTAGCAAGGTGTGTCTGGGCTTGAAGCCGCAGCGGTTATTGCCAAGCCAGACGTCGTAGCCCGATTTTGCGAGAAAGAAGGCTAAGCTATCGTCATCGTTCGTGCAATATGCGCCTGCAGATTGGAGCAGGCCGTGAATCATAAGGACGGGATACTTTTTGTCGCCTGTTTGGTATTGGGACGCGGAAGCGCTTCCATCTGCGGCGCCGTTTGCGAAGACTTCTGGATCATGCGGTTGACGCCGGGAGGACTCGGTGCGGTTGTACTGCCGAGGATTGTAGAGGTGCCAAAGTTCTATTATGAACCCATCTTCCGTCTGGACTTCAAAGATCTCGCAGTCGAGACCGACCCGTCGTGCATAGTAGCGTACATTGCACTGTATCTGGTCAGGTCCGCCTTCGAGAGGAACAAATTCCTCGGCTTTGCTTCCATCTTCTAGACCGTTCACGAAGGCGTTGGACTGGTCTTGCTTTGGCTTGATCCAGGCTTGTTCTTCGATCCTCCTAGCTCTTGCTCTTCTCTCCTCCTCTTTGTGAAACGGTCTTCTCGCGTCTGGGTTCCTGAACGTTAAACGCAGCCACACATGTTGAGACGCCAGCGGGAGGCTCGTGAACGCAGCGCCTAGTATGATGACTCCAAGAAAACAAAGTGATAATATGGCTGAAGATAGCCTAAATGACCACACCTGAATTGTTCGCCCCAAAGTGGGGGGACCATACATTGGCAGAGGAGGAAAGAGAGGGTTCGTTCTTGATGGCGGTGTAGCCGTATCTAGGGGCGCATCGGTGCTGCCTTCGTCGGCACCATCTTTGACAGGGCGGGCTCCGTGTAGTGTCCCATCTTTAGATTCACGTGGCTGCGACTTGGCTGTGGGAGCCGTCTCGGACGGATTGTTTTCGTCGATGATATTCTTCAACTTGTTGAGCTTGACGGCTTCCTCGATGGGCACCGCAGGTAGACGACCACCACCTGTTGTCACGATGACTGGATCTTGGGGCGTAATAAACTTTGCTTGGACAGCTTGTGTCGACCCAGTGGCGTCATTCTCTTGATCTGGCGTGTACTGTCCCAGACGTTCAGCCTGGTGAGCGAAGTCGATAGCAGCCCCTGTCTTGGACTTCGTTTTGTCTTCTACCCGCTTGGCTGTCTCTTCCACTTTCCGTTTGGCAGTGCTGAGACCAGCCATGGTGTTATGACGAGAAAAACTCTAGTGTAGCGACGGTGTTGTGGCGCACCTGCAGAGCCATGTGCCAGTGGATCTACAAAGGGGACCAGGCGCAACGAAACGGAATGCGACTAATGAGATGTATGCAGTGACACACGGTCTATAATCTAAACGGAACGAGAAAGAAGTGAGAGCAAAGATGGAGGAAATGCGACCACGCGAAATGTTGAGAAGTTCGGTAGCGTGATACATGTGGCTGAGAGATCGGCATAATGTTGATGGTTCTGCGCGTGGGACTGCGATATGATGTCAGGGATCTGTCCAAGGAACGACTCGACAGCCGGTAGATCTCCTGTCAACAGCCGCCAAGCGCGAGAATCCAGGCGATTCGCGATGGCACGGTCACAATCTGGATCCGCGGCGCATCGAGAGACGGGTGAAGATAGCAGATAGCACAAGGCGCAGGGAAAAGGAAGGCGGAGACGGAGACGGATGGCCTTCAACGCGGGCACGCTTGGCGCATCCAGACATGCCGCTAGCGACCCCCCCAATTTTCCATGTGAAGAAGCGAAGGTAGGATGCACGGCTAATATTTGTTGCGAGAGATATGGAGCGCAAAGCTTGCAGTGGAAATGTGTTAGCTCGCGTGTTGGAGTCGCACACTCTGGGGCTGTCGCATCCGAGCAGACGTCAGCCGAGGTACCGGTAGATTGTCGGGGCATCAGAGTGCAGCTTCGGAGCCGCACGCATCTGCAACTCGCTCATTGAGCTCCCAAACTCGCGGATTTCGAGCATGGAGACGCAGATTGATGCTCTCCATCCGCGCAAGAGGCGGCGGAGACGAAGGAGGCTCGACCGGCCTGCCATCTCGGCGCGCTTGCTGCTCGACGACCGCATGAAGGGCGAGGTGGGCGTGCTGTCCAGGGACCTCTTCGCAGACCTGTTCCCAGGAGCTCCGAGCACATGTAAGGCCTCTCACGCCTCTACAGTCTCCAGTGCTGATGTTCGTGCCATGAAGCCACCGAAGACGCCTCCAACTCGAGTCACGTCCACCATGTCGCCATCACCCCGTGGCTGCCCACCTCCATTGCGGCCCCCGAAAGCGTGCCCTGGACCATCCTGCCAGTGCGGACCAGCGAAACCAACGGGACCTCCACGAGCCAGCCTCACTCTTCGCTCCAGGTGCCGTCGTCGTCTCTCGCGCTCCAGTCGTTTGTACAGACACTCCAGACAGTCTCCCCAAACAAGACGCAGCGCAGAGACGCGCCGATTGAGATTCGCATCATTGATGTGGTCCCGCTCGGGCTGGACACAGTCTACGTGAACCTGGATACGGAGGGCCTGAGGAAGCTGGACCAAGTACATGCGAAGTTTGGTGGAGGCTTCGGGACGTCTCGTCCGAACGGCAATGCGAAGGGGCCCGCCAACCGGCACTTAAAGGTCAATGGCGCGTCCGGCAAGCATGCTGCTGCCGTCGACTATGCTGCACAGGAGAGAGCGTGGAGGAATGCTGTCCGGGAGGCACTGCAGTCGCCGACCATTGTGCATTCTGGAGATCTGCTGCCGCTGCCGCTGCCTGCACATCCCATCACCCATGTCCCACCTCCTCCGGCCAAGATAGCTGCCTGCGAACCGGTAGCGCAAGGTCTACTACTACCTACCACGAGCATTGTTGTACTACAGTCACACCGTCCACCGAAGCTGCCGCAAGTCCTGCCTCCCGTCAAAACGACCCCTAATGGCTTTGCCGACACCGATACGGAAGATACCTCGAACGAGCAGTTCTACTCTGCTGCCGAGGAGCGCACCCACTCCACCAACACAACCCCACCCGACGAAGAATCAACAGATGACTTAGCCTCAGAGCTCTCTGGATCCGAAACAGGCGATCTTTCCGATGATTCAGAAGACATCATCTCTCTGAGCGCTCCGATGCTTCCACCTCAGTCGTCAGGAGTCCTTTCATCCTTCACGGCTGCAACGCCGCGCCCAGGTGATTACAATCGTACTAACGGCAGAGCGACTCCTGGCTCGGTCTTCTCAAGCTTCACAGCTACTACTGCCCGCGGTCCCTCGTCCAAAGGGAAGATCTTCAAAGCCCAGGGTCTTCTTCAGTCCATTCCCGATGAACTCGTGCACCCAAAACCGGGTGCAGAAGACGATGAAGAGGCTCGAGTCTTTGTTGACACAAGTACGCTTGTCAAGATCGGATGCTTCTCAGGCGATTGGGTCAAAGTTGAAGCCACAGCAGAACCATCACAACATCCTCTGTGGGGACTTGGCGCATTCGGAGGCGAGCATGAAGACTCATCGGAGCGGCGCGCTGTCCGAATATATGGCCTACCAGAGAGCATGTCGAAAAAGATTGCTCGCTATCAGGTGAATCGAAGTAGCAGCTTTGAACGAAGATCAAGCATGTCCGGCTTCCCACCAGTAAATATATCGCAACAAGTACACCTCTCTCCTGTGCTTCTCGCAAATCTAGGAAGTCCCTCCCACCTAAAGATTGCAGCGCTCGCACTACATCAGTCAGCACACGGACCGCGGGGTGTCCTCCCGAAGCCGAAGATAACTGGCTCGTCCTTGCCCCCTTCAGCCAAGGAGGTAACGCTGCTGAAACTATCGACGCCCTTGTCGTCAGATCGACTACTTCAACCTAGCCTGTTCGCCGCATTGAAGGATCACTTTGAGCAGAAGCGAAGAATTGTCAAAACTGGCGATTATGTCGGCGTTGCTATTGACGAGTCGCTCGGTCGCGCCGTTTTCCAAACAGTGACCACAGAAGACGATATCGGCAACGAAGAACTGCTCTCCAAACCAAAGAGTAGCACGCTAGACCAGGGCAACAACACTCCCGATTCAGGCCTCAAAGTGGTAGCATGGTTCAAGGTCGGGAGTGCAGTTGCGACGTCATCAACCGAATCTCGCGACGGCGACGAACCCGATATATGGGGCGGCGTTGTATCCGTAGACGCAGCCAGCACAAAAATGGTGCAAGCCGGCAGTGAGCAAGGCAAGGTACCCGCCTCGATAAGCAATCCCTGGCAATACTACTTAGGCGCAAAGCGGCCTCCAGCAGGCTCGAGTACCAAGACCGCAGCCTTGGATGAGCCGCCTAAAGCTTATGTTTCGCCGCTTCGCCGACGGCTACGAGAGTTGATCTCAGCTTCAACTAGCCCACGCGCGATACATTTAGGCCTACCACCAATAGCGATCCTGATCACTTCGACTCAGCGCGGTATTGGCAAGGCCAGTGTGGCTGAGAAGGCGTGCGACGACTTAGGATTGCACACCTTCTCAATTGACGCATTCGATATCATTACGGAAGGAGGTGCGGGAGGCGGCGATGTGAAGACCGAAGGGTTCCTCAAGGCGAGAGCAGAACGCGCATTGACATGCGGCGCCGAGTTTACTGCTCTTTTAATCAAGCACATTGATGCTTTGACTGCAGACCGTATGAACACGGCTCTGAAAGAAGTGCTGGCGGACTCTCGAGTACTCATCGCGACGACTACGGAAATCGATAAGGTGCCTGAAGGTATCCGTGGGCTGTTTACGCACGAGATAGAAATGTCTGCACCGGATGAAGGTGAACGAGAAGGCATACTAAGAAGTATAGTTGACGATGCAGGCATCCGCCTGTCTCCAGAAGTCGACCTTGCCAACGTTGCGGTGAAGACGGCAGCGCTTGTTGCCGGCGACTTGGTGGACGTGGTAGATCGAGCTGTTGTGGCAAAGCGAAAACGTCTAGAAGCTCTAGCCGTATCTGCCTCCAAGACAGCGCTGTCTCAGGACACAGTCACTACAAGGGACATTGCGCTTGCTGGAGGACACTTTAGCAACAGCTTGACGAAAGCTGATCTAGACAGTGCCGTAGAAGCGGCGCGCAAGAACTTCGCTGACTCCATTGGGGCACCAAAGATTCCCAATGTTGGCTGGTCAGATGTAGGCGGTCTGACACATGTGAAGGATGCGGTTATGGAGACCATCCAACTGCCACTGTCGCGTCCTGAGCTGTTCGCGAAGGGCATGAAGAAGCGCAGCGGTATCCTATTTTACGGCCCTCCAGGTACTGGAAAGACATTGCTTGCAAAGGCGATCGCAACGGAGTTTTCACTCAATTTCTTCTCCGTAAAAGGACCAGAACTACTCAACATGTACATTGGCGAGTCCGAGGCCAATGTGCGAAGAGTGTTCCAGCGAGCCCGCGATGCCCGCCCCTGCGTTGTCTTCTTCGATGAGTTGGACTCTGTGGCGCCGAAACGCGGCAATCAGGGTGACAGTGGCGGTGTCATGGATCGTATAGTCAGTCAGTTACTTGCGGAGCTCGATGGTATGAGTGATGGAGCCGAAGGCGCAGGCGGCGTCTTCGTTATTGGCGCAACTAACAGGCCCGACCTACTGGATCAAGCTCTGTTACGACCTGGTCGTTTTGATAAGATGCTCTATCTCGGTGTCTCAGATACTCACGACAAGCAACAGACTATCCTGGAAGCTTTGACCAGAAAGTATGTCTTCATCATTCACCAAGTATTGAAGGACTGCATGCTAACTGACTTCAGGTTCACGTTACATCCTGAATTGGATTTGAAGAGGGTAGCGTCATCCCTCCCGTTCACTTACACGGGCGCCGACATGTACGCCCTGTGCTCAGACGCCATGCTCAAAGCCATCACGCGACAAGCCCGCGCCGTCGACGAAAAAGTCAAAGCCTATAACGCCTCACATGCCACACCTATTTCCATAGCATATTTCTTCGACCACCTAGCCACAGGCGAAGACACCGCCGTCATGGTCACAGAACAAGACTTCTTAGACGCCCATAGAGAACTCGTACCCTCCGTAAGCGCCGACGAATTACGCCACTACGAGAGAGTGAGGAAAGCATTCGAAGGCGCGGGGACGAAGGAAGATAGTCAGAAGCCGAAGACTCCATTGCCGAGAGCAAGTAGTCAGGAGCCGACGCCTTTCCAGCCACACGGCTTAGCGAAAGGGAAGGGCAAAGCGTCGCATGCGCATGCGAACGCGCAAGCGCCTCCAGTCGTTGATGGGGCGCACAGCGATGAGGATGAGTATGTCATCCGGACGGAACACCTTGACCTCAACGGGTCAGCTGACGGGATTACCGGAAGTGGTAAAGGGAAGAGTAAGGCGCATGGTAAGGGCAAAAGTAGTATTGATATCGCCGAAGGTGGGTTTGGAGACGCTGCTGCTGAGGATGAGGAGTTGTATGGTTAACGCGA
Source organism: Lophiotrema nucula (assembly GCA_010015825.1). Taxonomy (NCBI): domain Eukaryota; kingdom Fungi; phylum Ascomycota; class Dothideomycetes; order Pleosporales; family Lophiotremataceae; genus Lophiotrema; species Lophiotrema nucula. The sequence continues at coordinate 455,421 of ML977342.1, forward strand.
AGCATTGTGAGGACTTAGCATTGTCGATATGGAACGCTTATTTGGAATCTTCAGACGTCGAGTACGCGTATTGTCGAGGAGATGCTGTGCAGAAGTGCTCGACCGTAAACCATGGCTGCCACGTGCGAGGAAGTAACACATGTGTTTTGAGTGCTAGCTCTTTGAAGGCGTGCTAAGCTTTATTGACAGTGCGCCTGGTTGCTTGGTCTTTCGTACGGCGTCGATGGATTGATTGTGGTGTGGGTAAGGCTGTGAGGCTCTGTTGCTAGTGGCGCTGGAAAGTATCGACTAGATAACTTCTTGTTGGATCTAGTGTAATCGGCGGGCTGGCTCATGGTAGCTATTCACATTTGCGAGGCTGAGGGTAGAGCGCTTGGATACCTCTACTCTCAAAGTCGGTCCGATCTGTTGTTGACTTTGCTGTGGAATCTGAGGTCCAGGTGCCTCATCGCGATGTCAATCTCTTTTCGATGCAAGAAGGCAAGGCAAGCATAAGAAGAATGGATCTACAGGCCTGCTTCCACATCAGTGTAAACGAACGCCAGCAACCACGCAAGCTTCCTGATCACACGCAAACCCTCCAGGCACAACTTACGAGCAAAGAGCCCCAACACTGGCACTGATCTTCACAGCCTTACATCACTCGCCTCGCTAACCACTCTGGTCGTGGCTGGCGATCGCCTGGGAGGCTGGGGCAGTGCGTCTGACGTCCGAGCTCGCCGCTTCCGCTGACAGGATGCGCACCACTCGACTTCGCCTCTCCTCCCGGCCATTTCTGTTTCACATCCGTGTTGCTTTCGCGCGGCGCAACCAGTGCTTTGCCTTGCGAGCCCGATCGCCCTGCGCTACCCGGTGCCTTTTCTAATTATATGGATGGACCGAAAAGTGGGTCTGGGGTTGGATGGTGAGTGGTGCGCAGGTGGTTGGGATGGGATATAAGGCTTTGGTGGAATCCCTCGCTGAGGCCATCTTGCATATTCACTGTTCTTTGTCTGCATCTACATTGAAGAGTTCTTTGTCACCGTCTACTCGCTACTGTTTGGTCGCTTCTGTTTGTAACCTGGAATATAAAGACTGTTGCATATTCTCCGACCGACGACATCAACCTACTTTCGCTAACAACGATATCGAATCTCGACACTCTTCACGATGAAGTACACTGCTACTATTGCTGCCCTTGCAGCTGTCTCTTCTGCTGCGACTGTCACTCTTAAGACTACACCATGTCTGCAGGACTATCCGCTCGAAGAATGGACCATCGACACCAACAAGCTCGTCGTCCATGGTGTGTATCTTTCGCCCCTCTTCCCTTTACACACCACTAACAAATCTCACAGACCTCCAAACCGTCTGCGGCATCAAGATCCTCAACGCCACCGGCGTCTCCGCCTCCAGCCTCACCTGCCTCGCCTACAAAGACAAAGCCGGCACCCAGCCCGGCTCCGCATATTTCTCGCTCTCCGACCCCGCCGCAATCGCCACGAACCCCGTCCAGGAAGCTGCTGTGCGCTGCGACGAGAATGGCAAGCCTCCTATGTCGAACGGGAACAACGCGACTGCGGTGGGAACGGTTACGAGCGTCACTTTTGTCACCCTACCTACGGGCACAGCGGGTACGACTGCCAACACCGCGGCGTCGAGCGGTAGCATTCCTACTCCAAGTGGAAACTCGACGTCGCCGAGCGCGACGGGGACGCCTACGCAGCCCAGCGTCGCTCCTACCAACACGGACGTGCCGGGTGCGGCGTCGATGGTTTCCCTTTCTATGGGAGCTGTTGTCGCTGGGTTGATGGCTTTCCTGCTATAAGCCAGACGTGAAGGAGACGGGTTGAGATTGGGGTGTTGATAAGATGATGGGATCTTGAATTTTACGGCATAGCGACGGCGTTCAGCATCAATACTTGCTTGCATTTTTAACGGAACTGGAAGATACCCCCGCCTGGGTTGCATCGCATATAGGCGTCTCTCCTTTCCATCTAGACCAACCAGTACCAACATGCTCGATATGGGCAGAGTAGCACAATAGCTACTTAATGATAATACCACACTATTACTCAAAACACTTTTTTCTCTTCAATGCATGTGTTTAGGCCCTGCAAGTTCGATGTCAAGTAAGGCGACGTTAGGCCTTCCAATAGTGGCGTACGAGTAAGCTTGTCAGCGATGCTCGGGGCACCCGTCATCGGGGCTTATATGGAGGGCTACGCAAGCTTCTCCGAGAATTGCTGCCGATCAGGTGCGTAAGGGACTCTGTTTGTCTCGGTGATAGTTGGGAGAGTGGTCGGAAGTGAATGGGATTTGCCGTGGTGGTGTCTTGAGGGCACGGTGTGTCAGGCGTGGATACCTAGTTCAGCCAAAGTGAATAGGCCTTGTTGACATCTTCTGGGCTTTGGGATGGAATTTAAGAGTTTTTTTCTTTTCGTTAAAGTGCGAGAGTAGGGGATAGGAATGGGTTATACAAGATCCATGTGTTGATGTAACGACTGCGTGTGCATAGAGTTAGTGCGATTCGATCGTAAGTAAAGAGTAAGGTTTGCCCCTCATATAGTAGCTTCCGATTCGATGGCTTTGAGCTTTCGCATGCTTTAAATTTTTTGATACTAAGAATCGTAGCAGTAGTTGTCGGGGTTGCTGTGCTGCTGCGGAGCCTAACGCTCCTGATTGGGCAGTAACCGATCCCGGCGCTAGATCTCAGATCTCACGGTTGTGACGATCGATGACAACTGCATGTCATGACTGTTCAAAGCTAATCACACACCTTAGCCTCGCGCGCACGACGATGACGACAAACCTTCTGTATTGCTCGTGTGCCCAATCTATTCACATGGTGCTCTAGCCTCTTCCTACTTTCTCCATGAGCTGTGAATGGGCTTTTGAACTTAACCATGGCTGCGCGAACCGATGAACACACGCCTTTGCTTAAGGATGTGCCCCCTGAGCCCGTCGATGTCGAGCGTTCGTCGTTGGAGGCTGAACGGCCGTTGAGTAGTTGGACTGAAGATGAGCAGCAGGGGGATCACAGGGAGTGGATTCGGTTGCAGAATCATCCTGAGCACAACCCTCGAGCGTGGCCGCGATGGAGTAAGCTTGCGAACGTGGCGGTTATTGCTATGATGTCTAGTAAGTCTATCGTCAATATTCGCGGTGTTAATGAAAGTGGATGCTAATGTCTTGCTCGATTAGTTGTCAGCCCCCTCGTTTCCTCGATGTTCACGCCCGGTATTGCTGAGATCGCGGAAGACCTGAATACGGATATTACGTTGGTGATTGCGACGACGACCGGATTTGTCGTGTTCTTGGGCATTGGGCCACTCATCCTTGCGCCTCTCTCCGAGACGTTCGGTCGAAGGAATCTATACATCACTTGCTTCACGATTTTCTCGCTCCTCCAGATACCAGCCGCCCTCACGCCGAACATCGAGTTCCTCATCGTCGTTCGAACCATATCGGGTTTCTTCGGAAGCGTAGGCATTGCGAATGGGGGAGGTACAATAAGTGATATGTTCGAGCCGAGTGAAAGAGCTGGGGTGTTTGGATGGTATCTACTTGGGCCTTTGTTGGGTCCAACACTCGGTCCACTGTTCGGTGGGATTATCGTTATGAGGCTCGGATGGCGTTGGATCTTCTGGATCATGACAATTGTCTGTATGGTCAATACACTGGCAGGCTACTTCTTCCTGCGCGAGACCTACGCACCGCGAATCTGTGCGCAGTTGAAATTGAAGTGGGAGCAAGACTCACGGGAAGCCAACGATGGCACGCATTACCGCTACGAGGGCGAAGACGACCGACCTCTATGGCGAAAAATGCTACACTCCCTCACCCGCCCACCCAAAATCTTCTCCCAACCCATCGTCGCAACGATGTCCGTATACCAAGCCCTGATCTTCGGCACAACCTACAGTCTCTACACCAACATGCAGGATATCTACCAAGGTTCCTACGGCTTCAACACCGAACAAGTTGGCCTTCTTTACCTCGGCCCCGGTCTCGGCTTCCTTTTCGCCGTCTGGTTCATAATCCCTCGCATCGACACAGTCTACAAAAAGCTTGCCGCCCGCAATGACGACAAAGCAATGCCCGAATTCCGCCTCCCGATTGCCAACATTGGAGCTATCTTCATCCCAGCCTCGCTCTTCTGGTTCGCCTGGTCCGTCGAGATGCACGCACATTGGTTCGCCACCATTGTACCTACTTTCTTCTACGGCATCGGGCAGGTCACTATCCTAAATTGCACGCAGAACTATTACATCGACTCGTTCGAGAAGTACGCTGCGTCTGCTATTGCAGCTGGTGCGGTTTTCAGAAGCTTGGTCGGAGGCGTTATACCTCTGTTTGCGCCGGCGTTGTTCGATAAACTAGGGTATGGATGGGGGATCAGTACGTTTGCGTTTGTGAGCTTAGCATTGGCGCCAGCGCCATTGTTTTTCTTCTGGTTTGGGGAGAGGATTAGGGAGAGTTACAAGATCGAGCTTTGAGCTGCAGGAGAGCGTTGTGCATGATTGTTTCTGTTCGGCTGCGTGAGCATTTTTAGCGGCTTTCCAAAAGTACGGAGGCTTCATTTGATTATTGTTGCTAGGCTGTATATTTGGCTGTATGAGCATTGTATGTTCTTTTATACTGTTCTGGGTTTTCAATTATGCAACCAACTTCCTCAACCTCGTCTTCAGTGAGTTCAGTTGTCGTCTTTGCTGTAACAGGACCTTCCATAATTGTTGGACGTCTTTTATTCCGTCTCTGGTGTTGGTCCTTCTGTCGCGAAGCAGGGCTTCTCTGATCTCGATTTCATGAAGGGAAGATACGATGAGCTCTTCCAGTTTTGCTACGTCTCTAAGAATGGTGCGGACTTCGGACGCTTGGAGAGCTGCATGCATTGCCGCAGGTGTTGGCATTTTAAACTGCTGGAGGGATCTGGCGGAACTCGGCATTGTGGGCTGGATTGTCGTTGTGAGGAGGTTCTGGGAAGTGGCCAGACCTGGATTTCATTCGAGGTGGCACTTGATAAGTAGGGATAAAGAGTAGAGAAATTATTGCGAGTACAGTGCAGCCTTTTAGATTACAGTGATTTGAGGGATGGGGTAAATGATGAGTGACTGAATTTTCTTATAAAAGGGGTGCTGTAAGTCACTACTACACGAACACCTAGACCATGTAAGGGTGATTAGCTTTTAATCCTTTGTTCGTGAGAGAAGACATGAAGTGTAGCTTAGGTCTGGGTTGCCGGAAGGTGTTGAAGTCAAATTTCTGGGGTTTATGGTGGCGGGTAATGATCGCTATATGCAGACAGAGTAAAACAAGATGTTTGGGCTGCTTTGCTGAGATTCGCTATCCTATGTCTTACTCACCAGATGAGTCTCTGCCGACCTATCTCCTCACACTCCCTGAACAACCTGTCAATGTTCGCCCCGCTCGACTCTATATCCGCCTTCCTATTTGATAGATACTGGACCGTAGCTCGATCTTGCTCTCTTCCAATCTGCACTCCGTTGACAAGCTTTCGAAATTCTTCATACTCATTGAAGGTGTGCAAGACCCACGGCCCCGCGGCAACAATAGAACTTCTCAACCTTTGCAGTGTATCCTTGAATTCGGTGAGCTTGAGATGTTGGTTGTTTTCTGCGACCTAGACTTTGATGTCAGCGAGAGCTAGTTCCCAGACACTGAGTGCTGCCTGCACAGCTTTAAACTGTTCTTCCATTATTTCGATGCGAGCAGTGAAATGTTCCTGCTGAGCCGCCGTACTGATCCCACTGATATTCATGGCTTGAAGGGCAGAAGCCAAAGCCGGATCGCCCTGAGACGCCATGATATTCCAAGGTTCTTTGGATCTGAAGAAAGTAGGGAGACAAGAACACCTGGGAGGTCTTTATACACACATATGTCTGAAGCAATCATGAAATCACGTTGGCAAATGCTTGCTTCCGGATCAAAGGACCGAACGCAAGCGGTAATCCAACAGCTCGTTTCGATGCTATCAAGCGTGTGCCGTCCGCAGACCTCAGCATCCGGACATTTCCTTGGCGGCAAATAGCCAGTATTTCTGCACAAATTCGCGTTCAGCCACTTTTCTTGAGTCATGATCTTGCTCTCACATCGGGCTTTCTAATACTCAACACCCTCTTCAGTAACCTTCCCACCTCTAAGCGCATACCCTTCCCTCTTCGCCTCCACAGCCTCCCTCCCAATCTTGTTCCTCACCTCCTCATTCCGCACCCTAAACCTCGCTCGATACGGCTTCGGCACCGTATTCCCACCGGTCTCGAATGCATTATCACTCAAGTCCACGTCCATCTCCCTACCATCAGCATCTAGCGGTGGCAAGATATCAAAAGCCCACAACAGCTTCGCTAGAACAATAAACATACTATTCTCCGCCAAATGTAGCCCAGAGCAAATTCTTCGCCCGGCACCGAAGTTCCAGTGATCACGCTTCTCGGCACTTCCAGCGGCGTAGAAGCCTGCTTTTTCGGGGTAGTCTAAGTACCGGTCTGGATTGAACTTTTCTGGATCAGGGAAGAGTTCGGAGTTGTAATGGATTGGATACTGTTGGATAGCAACGACACTGTTTGCGGGAATATATATGTCTTTGTACGTTATTGGCGCAGTAGTGTAATGCGGTGTGCCAATATTCGTGACGGGTCGGATGCGCATCGTCTCTTTCACGATAGCTCTAATGTATGGTAGAACTGGTTCGTCTTCAAACGTTGGACTTCTTGTCGCTCCAACAACGCGAGAAAGCTCTTCGTACGCTTTGGCTCTGGCATCCGGATTTGCTGAGAGGTAGAGAATTGCAGTGTTCAGTGCAGCGGACGTCGTTTCGGAGCCAGCTTCAATCATCGAGCCTGCTAGGAAGGCGGCTTGTAGTTCGCTGATACCTTGCTTCTCATACTCGGTTTCGATAACCTGCTTCACAAAGCATTCTGGGGCTTTGCCGGTCTCCATTTGGGTTTTTAGGCTTGACCAGAAGGACATCCAGAGGTTTGCTTGCCGTTGGAAGAGTGGTTTGAGGGAGCCGCGCCACCATTGTAGAGAGACTGGTAAGCGGCCGAGTGGTGGGAAAGTATCAGCGATATACGCGCCTGGGGAAGCAACATTCGAGAAGTCCGTCATAATGCCGTAGATCTCACGGACTTCTTGACACTCCTGCAAATCGTGAGCCCCCCATTGCCATTCACAACAACCCAATACGAGAACAGGAAAAACATACCCACTCGGGAATCCTCCGCCCATACGTACTCGTCATAATAACACTAACCGTATACCTCCTAACCGCCTTATAACTCCCCTCATCTCCCACTTTACTCTCCCCCGCCCCCCTCAACACTTCCTCAAGCAACATCTTCGCCTCCCACTCCTGACTAGGCTTGAACGTTGCGCTCACATTCGGCGTCAACAATTTGTGGCTAACACTCCTCATCTTCCTCCACTCTGGGCCGTACGGCATGAACAAGAACCTCAAACCCCCACTCAACGCATCACTAGCAACCGGGCTCGGAGGACGGGACGAAGTATGCGCAGACTGCTTATCGAGCACCTCTTTGACGGCGTCAGGAGAGCAGAGCATGTACCAGTCGTTCCAGCCAAGACGGATTTTGTACACGTCGCCATATTGGCGCGCCCAGGTGATGATCTGGCGGTGCGGTTGCGCGGTTAGTTGGTGCGCATGACCGATTATCGGGAGTTGGCCTGAGGGTCCGGGGGCGTGTTTGTAGCCATTTGGCGGACGGTGGGAAGTTTTCTTCGTGTAGTAGAATGCGAGTGCTGCGATGAGCACGAAAGGGAGGATGTAGAGGACCATGTGGGGCAAGAGCTGGAGAACAGCACTTCAAGGCGTGTGATATGTTGACGAGACCTGTCAGAGGGGAGCAAGAGTCTAAACTACCTAGAAAGAGGTCTACCTGTTGGAGAGAGGTTGCCAAATAATGTAGTCGGAGGAATATGGCCGATTGCGTTTCATGGTTGGCCATCGTCAATGCATGTTTTACCCCACATTTTGGCACATGGGGACGCGTGTGTCTGGTAATCGGACCATTTTCTACAGGTGGAGGGCACTGCGGAGAAGGCGTTTCTCCAAAAGGCAATCGTTGGGAAGCTATCGAACGACTCTCATGCGTAAATTTCGTGTTGTGGTTGCTAATATCGTAGCGTACATAGCTGCATAGATACATAAGTTGAGCGCATTCATCGCGTCTCAAGTTTTCAAATCCATCGATGCCTGCCAAAGTTCAATCGCGGGTGGCGTTTTCCTAATAACAACGCCCTGTCATGCAAATATCGTAGCAGTAAGGCCTGCGCTAATGATAATCGACCGTTGTCGTAATCATCCCCTTCCCCAGATGTCACGCAGATCTGTTAACGAGTAAATCAGGAAGGAGATGGGCAACCGTCATGCCTCATCACTGTCAGGGCCATCCGTTTCCGTCAAGTCATCACTCATGATGTGCAGGATCTGTGAGAATGTCCTGCTCTTCCACCTGCCCATGCCGTCCATGAGGTCTGCACAGTGCAGAAGCGTTCGTCGTGCTGCCAAGTAGCCGCCTTCCATCGCAATACCCGTGATGCTGAAAGCGCCGCCATTCCGAATGAAGTTGACGACTGAACCGTCGCCGAAGCCTAGTGGAGTCGTAGGAGCCGTCGGGTTCTCCATAAGACCGACGTGACCCACGCATGTCCAGTCTACAAGGTCGAGGAGCTCGATACAGTTATTTTCGATGCCGCAGCTGGGAGCTGTCGTTGGAAGAGTGAAAATGTACAAACCCAAGACAAGCGCGGCTTGAAACAGCGATAGGACGCTGTGAGGATTGACAATGTCCGATACTTTGCGATCGAAAAGCAACTTGAAAATATGGGCCGCATGTAGGACGGATCGTCGTGCAGATGGTGTTTGCGACCAAGCTGAGATATCCTCCAGAGCTGCTACGGCTGGTCCAGGGCCAGCTCGGCCTGCGGCCAGTTCAAAGAAGCGGATATTGCAGCCCAACATCATGCATGATGCGTGCCACAGCACTGCTGAGTTCAGATCTGCTGTTCTGAGGGCGTCTATCGATGAAGACGAAAGATTGACCAGAAGCGGTATCAGTTCACGACTCCGAGGATCTTCTGAGTAGACTCGCCATGGCTCCATGTGCTTTTGAGGAGAATTTGCGTTCGCCAGTCGGTCGTTGGCTTCGTACGCCCTTAATAAAAGCAGGGTGAGTAGACTCCGGAAAGAAGTGGATTCAAGCTTGAGTCCTGGTGTTGGAAGATAAGATGGTGTGATGCGGTTGGTGTGTATTCGTGAACCTCTCTGGATTAGGTGGAACCATTTCGTCGGTGAATTCGCGTGGTATAGATTGTACTCCGAAGGTGGCAGGATTTGGACAGTTTCTGGCCGAATCATGGGTGATGCTGACAAGTATGCTGCATACCAGCAGTCCGCCTCTAACAGCCCGACGATCGTTCTATTTCAAATTAGTAATGCCCAATGAAGGAATAAAAGCAAACTAACCGTTTGACACATTCTATCCTGCTCCAGGCTTTCCACCGTGCATCAATGTCCATGATCTCATCGAGTAGCGAATCTGGGGGAGGACTCTCGTTCGCCGAGAAAAGACCGTGGTTCTGCGCAGTCTGGACCCGGTTAGTCGTAAACGCCTGGAAAGATCTGATGCTGGACTTACTGAGATGAGCTCAGCGTATAGCTTCTCTGAATGCGCTATTCGACTCTTGCGCTAGTTTGGGTTAGTCGGGTTTTTCGGCACTTCGATTTCACGACTTACGCCAGTAATGGAGGCGAGATTCAGTGTCAAGAGAGCTGTAGCAATAATTCGGAGCTGCTTTTCCGGAGGATAGTCCCTTGTTGATACCGATTGCAACTCTGATAATACCATCTGTAGCACTGTCTAACAAAGAATGTCAGTATACATTAGGTCCAACATCAGAGCAAGACTCACTGGGAATGTTTTCGAGACAAACTTCGAAGCGCCAGCTGTACCCAAGATGTTGAGCCCAATGAGACACATCGATAACAATAATGTTCGTGGTGCGTTCTTGGCCGAGAAGGTCGGAATATGTATAATTGGGAGAGTCGGATGAAAGTAGTAGAGGTACATTTCAAGTGCGATGTCGAGGATCTCAGCAGGCGGGAATTGAATGCCTTCTCCTCCCGGGCTTGCTCCAGCATCACCACTTGATGATGCAGTGTCTCCGTAGGATTCAGCACGGAAGACAGATGGCAATGCTTGAGACGCATTGTTCAACGCTCCCTGAAGCATGTCGCGGCATTCGTCATCAAGGCCCCATCGCGAATTCCTTCTCTCACGCTCGCTGATTGGAGTTTCGATAACACCAGGCCCTATCTCAGAAAGTATGTTCGTGCTTTCACATAAGACTAAGTTTTGCCATAAGGTCGGCATCAAGCGGGTAGACTTGCGATTTCGCGACGGCCAGCAGCTTTCGACTCTGGCGAACCTTTCTCGTGGTATACGACTGGCTATTGATGCGCTGCTACCGGAAGGACTGGCTTGATTTTCCGCGGGATGCCGGAAACCGTCGTGGTCGAAGTGGCTGTCGATAGCCATGTGATGTGAGCCGTTTGTAGCGAGAATGTCGTTATCTAGAGGAAATAACCATGTTTGGAGAGCGTCTGCTGGCGTTCTGTTTGGCATCGGATGATTGCTCTGCACCAACTCAAACGCCCATTGATCAAGACTCGAGACATGGCCTGCGGGAGAAAAGGAAAGCATGTCCATCGCTGGATCTATTGGCGGAGGCATGCTGTCTTGTGCACGTGTCAAGAAACGGTCATTGTCGGTTCCAATATTGATTGGTGATGGGGATCTCCACGGCACATCTGATGGCGGTTCGAGGTGTGCTGCAGCGTTGATGAGCGCTTCTAATCGGCTATCGCTGGGCGAAGCGTGTTGTGTTATTGAGGGTCGGCGAACGTGAATGGATGGCGAGCGATTGGTGTTCTGCTGGTTTTCGTTTTGTGGGATCTGCTGGGAACTTCTTCTCCTCGATAGCGGGGACAGACTTTGGTCGTGCTGCAGCTGAGGTGTTGGTGCGCCGTTCGGGCCGGCTTCCGTCTGTTGCGCGTTCGGATGGTTTTGATTCTCGTCAGACTTTTTGCCGTTCAATTGGTGTTGCTGCTGGTTCTGCTGCTGCCGGTTCAGGGCGTTTTGCGCATGGCCTTTGCAGTGTCTGAACAGGACGTCGCTACACACACGGTTGGTTGGACACTAGGTCACTGAATCTCAATCAGAGCATACCTGCGGGAGAAGTGCTTCTTGCAGGTCGGGCATTCATAAGGGCGCTCCCGGGTATCTGCGACGTGGATTAGGTCGCAACCAAAACTTCTTGGAGTCAATTGAAGGCATACGTGAGCGCTCGTGGCGTTTTACGTGCTCGAGCTTGGTGAACTTCCGGTCGCACAAGCTGCATTGCTTCAAGGCCATAAGGAAGGTGGGTAGCGAAGTGAGCCTCCGGAAGAGCTGACGATGCCCTCAAGCTTCACGAAGAGATAACGCAGGGTCTTTTGGGTGTGAGTGAGGTGAAATGCCGGGAGGGGGTGCGAATCTGGTGCGCTTGGGACTGAGGTCGAGGCCAGGGATCTGAATGCGGGGAAGGCGCTACCCATGACTCGGCTAGCCCCAATATCCGGCCAGGTTGTGCGCATCCTTTTCATTCACCTTCATCTATGGCTGCGATATAAACCTACGCTGCAGCCACTCTAGATTGCGGCGCCTGCATATCATCCCCTCGTTGCTAAACGGGCACACATATCGTCGGCCCCTCACTGGGCACATCCTGCCTTGACCTGTCTTGACACCAAGATCGCCGGCCCTTAATGGTAGATCCGAATTTTCTACGCCGACGTGGCCTCGAGGCCGTCTGAGACTTCGGATCTCGATACGCCCTGGCTAGGCAGCTGACCTTTGACACTCAGATGACAGGTTCCCGTCCCTTGATGGCAGCAGTCCCGTTCCAAGACGCCGGATTGTTCGCATGTGGGGAGCTAGTGAGGCTTGCGACTGGGTGGGGCGAAGGCAGCCTGTCCCTGCTCGCTGACTATTCGCGAAGTTTTCGAGAAGGACGCAGCGAAAAGCAGTGTCACCCTCGAGTCTTCTGATTGACGGAAGTTGGATATTGATGCTCATCTAATTGTTTCATGCGGTCATCTGTTTCAAGATCTGAACGATATTGCTGGTCGATCAAGCTTCTGATATTCATTGTGCATAGTGCGGATCTGGCTATACCTCATCAACTATACCTCCGGGCTATAGGACAAAACTCGGATCCTCGGCTTGCCTCAGCTCTAAGCACCGGCTCCAACGGCTACGATTGCAAGTCATCAACTTCTCACCAGGTCCTCCTCTCGGCCGGCAGTTATAGCCGCTTTTATAATAGCAGACTCAGATCTTGGTCACGATCTAGGGTGTTTTGAGTGCATCTTGTACCGCTTGAGACGGAAGCTTAGTCCTGTGAAGCCTGCAATTTCCCCAATGACAAATTGTCTATACTACCTTCCCCAAGAACTCAGCCACAGCTGAGTATACTACCAGTAACACGCCTCCACCAGGACCGAACCTCAGTATCTTCGCCACATATCCCTTGTACAGCGCCCTAAAGCCTTCTTCTCTGGCGACAATACCCAGGCTTGGCCAAGCCCAATTGTACTTTGGCCGGACACCTTCGACCTTAGCAACACTTTGTATTCTGCTCTTTACGACGTCGAGCGGTGTATTCAGTGTTGTCCCTGCAATCCCTCCCACAAAACCTGCTGCCAGGTCATTGAGCGTCTTTTGCATCTTAGGATTACTGCTCGTCTCAGGCGTTGGCAGCTGCACTCGCACCTGGAATATGCAACCAAAGTAGCCTGCGTTCCAGACGATGTGCCGCCAGAGCGTTGACTCGAAGCCATTATACAGTGCGAGTGGGCCTTCTTGTCGCACTACTTTGACGAGGCAATCGACCAGCCCGTTGTATCTCGATGCTGATGTCTTGTCCTGCAGGCGAATCTTCAGAAGCTCGAATGGCACGACCACAAGTGATTCGACTGCTCCTGCGCTCGCTCCTGTTAAGACTGCAAGTGGCTGTGTGATGGCGGGAGCATCGAAGAGACGCTGATACAAAGGACCGAAGGTGTCGTTCGAGGAAAATTTGATCGCACGTTTCGGCACCTCCATCAATATCGGCGCTGTTATGCCACGGTACAATCTTGACGCTCTGTCCAAGTTAGCTACAGATACCCTCGCAATAGGATTTTTTGCCTACCCTTCGTTCTTGATAATCTTCCTGAAGCAGTCTATCACCCCAGTATAACCTTGTCCATCTACTGCCTTCCCGTGCTGCAATTGTATTCTCGTCTTGACTATATCAAGAGGGTACCTTCCTGCACTCTTAGCAGACCACTTGAGAATATATTCCTATGAAGCTCACATCACCAGTATCTATTTCCTGTCAGTATGTACGCGTTTCAGACCTCACCAAACGAGAATCTTACTTCCGAAATCCCCGCTACAGCACCAGCAACAAACTGATACCTAAATGGCAGTGTCTTTGGCTTCACATCTTCCCCAATGTTTGACACAGGCTCCGCTTTCGTAGTCATCTTCAATATTGTCAATATTCGCAAAACACACACAAGAACAAGGACTTGACGGCTAACAGAAGTTAGCAGCTCGCAAAGTCCTCGTCTGCACCTTCCCCGCCCGTTCCTTCCGCCTTCATCTTCACTAAGCCCACCATGCACGATGCAGACCTTGCATTCGGTAACTGAACGGTAACCCGCATTGATGAGGTGGCAGGGATGTGGATTGGAGATCGTTGTGGGGAGGCCTTGTGGTGTATGTGGGGCTAGCGCGAACAGGATGAGCGCACGAGAACGGCGACGCAAGAGAAGACGTCAATGGGCGTAAATATGATGGGAGAAGCCAGACATGATTTAGCGCCAAATATCGCATTTGACGTAGAGTGGTAATGTTAAATGCGAAGTAACATTTGCTTAATGCGACCTATACAACTTTCAGACTCCCAGAAATGCTTCCAATGCGGTGGACAAAACGGGTTAAAGCCCCCGAAGACCTTCTTCTATGCAACGGTCTTCTTATCCTTCAAGTCCTGTATATCCGCCTTGTTGAGGTCTAGCAGCTCTCTCAAAACCTCATCTGTATGTTCGCCCAGCAACGGTGGTGGACTCCTAATTTTCGGCTCCGCTCTCGAATATTTGACGGGATGATTAACCAACTTCAGAGGTCCGCAAGCTGGATGCTGTACCTCCTCGATCATGTTCCTTGCAAGTACATGCTCGTGGTTCAATGTGCCTTGTATATCGTTCACAGCCGCGTACGGCATGCCACTGCCTTCAAATGTTTCTAGCCATTCTTTGGTGGTCTTGGTCTTTAGTTCGTCTTCGATGATGCGATCGAGTGTGTCGCGGTTTTTGACTCGGAGGGCGTTCGTCACGAAGCGAGGGTCTGTCTTCCATTCTGGCTTGGAGATCTTGTCGCAGAGAATGCCGTAGAGTTTGTCATTGCAGCCGCCGACAGCAATGTTGGTGTCTTTGGTCTTATAGGCTCTGTAGGGGACAACGGAGGCTATACTTCAAGATTAGCCACATCTTACAATTGGGAGAAAATCTCCAAAAGGCAGAGAGATTGAGCTTACCATGTGCCGTTCCCCATCGACCACTGTCCTTCTTCCCACTAACCAATCCCGAACTCGCTATATTCGCCAAATTCGCTACTTGGCAATCGCTCAGGCTTGCATCGATCCATTGTCCTAAGCCCGTGTCTCTCCTCGCATACAACGCCGCCAACGTTCCTATCGCAGTATACATTCCTGTCGTCAGGTCTGTGACTGCCACGCCGACTTTGACAGGTGGACCATCGCGTTCACCCGTGATGTGCATCAACCCCATCTCAGCTTCGACCATCACATCGTAGCCTGCGCGATCGGAGTATGGCCCTGTCTGTCCATAGCCGGTCACCGAAGCGTAAATGAGCGAGGGATTGATTTTCGAGACTGTCTCGTAGTCGAGCTTGTATTTAGCGAGGGAGCCTGGAAGGTAGTTTTCGACGAGGACGTCGCATTTTCGAATGAGATCGTGGAGAATCTTGATTCCGGTTGGGTTGTTGAAGGAGAGACCGAGAGACTTCTTGTTCCGGTTCACCTGTTATAATAGTTAGGAAATTCGTTCTGAAGGGCGTATTCAGACCAGAGGAGAAGTCGAATGCTTACAGAAAGATAATATGCGCTTTCGCCAGGAAATTGGCGCTCAACGCCATCGATATACGGAGCATCAGGCGGACCCCATGATCTCGTATCATCGCCTCTTGTTGGATGCTCAATCTTGATAATTTCGGCTCTATCTCAACGTCAAATTCGCTGCCTTTAATACCTGCGACTCGTCTTCCTACCAGACTTACCCGAGATCTCCCAATATTTGTGTACAATAGGGCTACGGCATGTCAACTCTGATTTAATCAAAAGGTTCTTTCAGATAACGACCTACCCCCGCAAGCACCCTAGTCATATCCAACACTCTTATGCCCGCCAATGGCAACTTCTCTATCAACTTCTTGTCCACCTCTTTCACCGTCGCCAACCCTCTTTTGCCGTCCCATACCCGACCAATTCGCCCTGGAAACCCGACTACCGGACTACCTACTGAGGCACGTCGTACTGCCAACCTCGAGCAAGGCCGCAAGAAAAGATTTGACATTTTGCTACCGGTTGCGCATTTGCTGGCGATTTCGGCGTTCTAGTATGAATGGGATGAAAGTGTGAAGTTTTGGCCCCACATACGGCATGTGGGGTCGCTTAAGGGTCTCAAAAGTTTCGAGCACGGGCCTGAGAGACTTCTGCAGGTACATTATCTGCTGCAGATGGCTAGTGTATTGCTTCTTTGGTATTGGATATATGGCAGTTGTGCTATATAGTGACAGTGGAAGAGAGAGAAAGAAATATGCTAGTTCTTGATGATAGATCAATGCAGTCGCTCAAACTGGGTTGACAGCTCCATTTGTCGCCCCGTTCGTAGCACCGTTGGGTTCAGAGGTACCGTTCAGGTAGGGCTTCAGCTCTTTCGAGTGTACGCCTTCGGTCATGCTGGAGTTGGCTCCGTGCGCGAAGCCGCCAATGTAGTATGGAGCCAGCATCTTCTGCTTTGTGATCTTGTCCTCTTTGAGGCGAGCCATGAGCTCCTGAGCCTTGGGGTTGGCAGAAAATCGATCCTGTAGATTGTCAGAAAAAGGCCACCGGAGAAGATTATTCTGGACCTTACTGGAAGCGCATCCCACACTTTGTAGTCAGTGCCCTGTGTGCTGATGGTGCCGCAGCCGGTCCGCGCGTACTCGGTCCATAAGAAGAGGCGGCTCGATTCGATCATAATGGTCAATTGGTCTAGAACGTGATCAGCATTGTGTCATGCTCCGCAGCTTTGCATGCTTACCTTCGAGTATCTTCTCGGGCTGACTCTCATGGATTCTCATTCCGTGCTGGTATCCCTCGTGGAAGCCGCCATGTGGTGTATGGCCACCTTCAAAGCTACCACCACCGGGCTGGAAATCATCGCTCCGACCAAGACCTTTGCCATAGAGGCAGGCTAAGAACTCCGAAGCTGAATTGCGGTGGAAGTACGGTAGACGGAAGGTGTTGGTAGCGACATCCCATCTGGGGCCGAACCACAGGAAGTCGGCCAGAGGAGTAACAGGGTCTCGAGAAGGAGCAGTAAGAACACAGAATATTGAGGGATCGGTGTGGTCAATTGATGTACTGTTCTGTGAAGAGAACTTGGTGAGATCGTACTTGTAAGGAACAACATTTCCGTGCCAAGCAAGAAGATCGAAGGGGCTGTGGTCTTGCTGTATGGCAACTAGTTGACCGTTGATCTTGTTAACAATCTGGAAATCCACATGGAGATCATCGTCGATAGCAGCAACCGGGTATAAGAAGTCGCGGGGATTAGCCAATCCGTGGCCGCCCAGGGGTCCTAGGTCTGGAAGCACCCACATGGAACCCCACACTTCGGTAACGTAGCCTCGTGCGACCTTGGTATCTGGTGCAAGATTCAATTGGAACCTGATGCCTCGTTGAATCACGCATATCTCGCCGGGTTGAAGATAGATCTTGCCCATCTCTGTCTTGATGTCGAGGGTGCCGAGTTGCGCACAAATCAGAAAGTCGCCGTCGGTATTGCAGAATGCTCTTTGTTCCATGCTCGAATTGATCATGTAGACGTAAATAGCCATACCCTCCTTAATATTGGGGTCACCACTACCAGCCAGAGTGTGAAGGCCATCGGCGAAGTCGATCTTCTCATCTTCCTTTGGTAGCGGGAAGGGGTGCCATTCAGCTTGCTCTGGCAGTGTGGCAACCTTCGGGTTTAGCGACAGGAAGCAATTCTGGATGTTGGACTTCGTCTCGATTTCCTGGTACCCCTCTAGACGACATTAGAGATTGTTCAATAGCAATACTGGCTGAGCTTACTGTGAGCCGCTGCTGGCCGAGCGCGGTACATATATGTGCTAAAGTTCGAATGCCTCGGGGCAGCGAATGCTGAGTATGTGATTCCTTCTGTGTAGAGGCCGAAGCGAACCTCATGAGGATTATTTTGAGCTACGGGTAGCGTTCCAGGTATAACTTCGGACAGGAATCGGTTTCCCCATCCAGCTTGGTATTCGTACGGATCATTTGCGCGGGTTGGCTTCAACCTCTGGAGATCTGTGAAGTGAAAGGCCTTCTGAGGATCGGTGACGAGCTTGCGTTCTTTGAATTCGGACATGATGGCGAGTGTGAATGTGAGGTTTGGAGGAGCTCACCTCGTCAGAAAGCTTCTAGCCTTATATCGATCCGTCCACGTTCCCGGAGGCGTAGCACTTGATGTGCCGTTGCTGAGTGGTGTGGATTGCGCATGATGTGGGGCGGCCCGACTTCGATACAATTATGGCGGGGTGCTCTCCCCGTCAACCGTCCCGCCATGACACTAGGCGTCCCAGAAGGAGCAGGCAGATTAACTGTAACCGGGATAATGGGGCGTAGTTCATTGGAAACATTGCGATTGACCATTTATCTATCCTAGCAATGCTGACTTGAACGCTTTTCGGGCTGACGCCTACGATGGTACCAAACTCGGCTGTGCATCCATATTGAACCCCATTCTCAGATTATTATGAAAGAGTCCGGGGAGCCGACCAGAAGCTGACTATTTCGAAGTGGCGAGAACCTCGTCTACCATGAGACCGCATGATCCTAGGTAGTTCTTCGCGTCGCACAGAGAGCTCAGCTCTTCGCCAGAGATCTTGTCGGTGACTTCCGAGCGTGTTTGTAGAGCCTCTAATAGGCTTGTGTCGTTCTCAATGCTCTCTTTGCACGCCTCATAGACGATATCGTGTGCTTTCTGTCGTCCCACATGTGGAGCAAGTCCCATCATGACTGCTTCACCGACAATAAGCCCTCTAGTAGAATAGAGGTTGTCGAGCATGTTCTTAGGGTTGACTACAAGCCCAGACAATGCGAAGTCTGCCTGATGCAGTGCTCCCACCGCTATGACGAAGCTTTCTGGAACAGCTACCCATTCTAAATGCCATGGTCCTGACGCGCGTTCGAAATCTGATACCATGCCGTCAAGAACCAGTCCAGCGTTCGAGCGGAGGATCTTTGAAGCGGCTAATATGACTTCGCTTGAGATTGGGTTCCGCTTCTGCGGCATCGTGGAAGACGCGCCACGATGAGGCACGAATGGTTCAGATACCTCCGACAGCTCGTTCGATGACATGATAATAAGATCGAGGGCGAGTTTGCCAAGACTGCCTCCAACGAGAGCCAGGTAATTAGCAATCTCGGCGACACCGTCTCTTGCAACGTGCCAGGTGATTGGAGGGTCACTCAATCCTAGATCTTTAGCCATCTCCTTTCGTACACGGATACCATCGTCTCCAGATCCCAAAGAGGCCAGCGATCCTGCAGCGCCTCCGAATTGTACCAACAGTGCGCGGGACTTCAGCTGCTCCAGACGTTCCAAATGCCTTTGGAATCCCGATAGCCACACCGCGCACTTGTGTCCAAACGTTATTGGTAACGCATGCTGAAGATGTGTTCGGCCGGCCATTGGTGTGTCGCGGTGCTTCCGCGAAAGGCTTTCTAGGTTTTTGATGACTGAGCGTAATGTTCTCTCAACAATATCCAGTCCCTCTTTCATTTGCAACATGCTCGCGAGATCCATGATATCCTGCGTGGTCGCTCCCCAATGCACATAGCGTCCGGCCTCTTCGCCGCATGATGCAGACAGCTGTCGTACCAAAGGCAAAATCGGATAACCAACAATCTCAGTCTCTTTTCGAAGTCTCTCGTAATCTAACTCGGCACCGGTTGATCTTGACGTGATTATCTCCCCAATGTGTGACGGGATGACGTTGCACTTGGATTGCGCTCGAGCCAATGCTGTTTCGGCATCCACGCAGCGGTTGAAGTATGCTTTGTCGTCGAAGACATTGCGAATCTCATCAGTTGCAAAAAGTCCTCTGAAGACAGCCGAATCGATTGCGCTGACGCTTCCAAGATGACGACGCGGCTGAACGACTGGAAATTTAGGGATCGTGCGCCATGTAGCGCGGCGAAGCATGAACATGACGAAAAGCTTAATTGTAGTGAAGATGACAGATTACGATATGTACCGAAGGAAATGAAAAAAGCAAACCGAAGTCGACAACGCAACTCTGAATTTAGGAAGATTGCACTGTAAATGTGGCGGGACGATGGAGCTGCAGTGTGGGGAAGAGCAAAGGGTGCCGATGCCGGTTTGTGCAGATAGCGCTCCAAGAAGGGTTAAGAGGCACATCCACTCCACGCGTCGTTCTGGACGCGTCGGCCATTGTGGGTAGACGCGCTCCGAATATATTTGGCATGGCAAAGCACCGCATCAAATGCGTCTTTGAATCTAGTTGTATTCAGGTTTGCTCCCTTTGGGGCCGAAGTCGCCCGATTTTGCCTCGCACGTAATATGTGTGCTTGCTATGACTCCCGGATGAACATCGAGGCCACACCCTGGCCAGTACTGGCGCACATACTTACAATCCCAATCTCCTTATCCTGTCTTCTGAGCTCACCGAAGAGAGTTGCCGTCTGTCGAGCGCCAGTAGCACCCGTAGGGTGCCCGAGAGCGATAGCCCCTCCGTTGGGATTCACTTTCTCTTCGTCCAAGCCTAGCTCTCTAATACACGCAAGTGTTTGGCTTGCAAAAGCCTCATTCAGCTCGATGATGTCCACGTCTTTCTGTCCGATACCCGTGTACTTGTACAATGCAGGTATGGCGTATATTGGGGCGATACCCATCTCATCTGGCGCATTCCCCTTGACTTGAGTTCCCACGAATCGACCTAGGGGCTTTAAACCGCGTTCTTCCGCCCACGATCGTCTTGCTAGTATTGTCGAAGAGGCGCCGTCCGAGATTTGCGACCTGCCAGCGATATCAATCCGAATTCAATAATCGACCTGGTGGGTACCTACGAATTGCCTGCGGTGCTCTTCCCATTCTCGCCAAAGACAGGCTTCAGTGTGGACACCTTCTCGAACGTCAGGCCGTGCCTGATGCCGTCGTCTTTGGTCACCTCGAACCCGCTGGGTTGCCCTGTGGCCTCGTCTATCCTCTGAACTGTGACTGGCACAGTTTCCCAGTCAAAGCGGCCTTCTTTTTGGGCCCTACTCGCTCGACCATGGCTTCGTACGGCATACTCGTCTTGCGATTTCCGATCAATTCCCCATCTGTCAGCTACGTTCTCCGACGTGATGCCCATTGGCATGAGGCAGTCTCGAGCGTCTTTGACCTGCGATCCTATGAGAGCTGGAGAGACGTCTGTAGGTACACCCCGGGATCCATAGTTCCTAGACATGCTTTCCACGCCTCCAGCAAGCCCTACATCAATTTGCCCCACCATGATCGAGTGCGATATGTGCGTTATAGCTTGCAAGCTGCTGGAACATTGACGATTGACGGTATGGAATGTTGTCGAGTTTGGGAAACCAGCATGATTGAGCGCCATTCGACCAGTCTTCGCGAACCCAAGCTCTGCCAACACGTTTCCTATCATCGCATCGTTGACGTCTACGGGCTCGATGTTCGCTCTCTGCACCGCCGCCTTCATCACCTGTTCCATGTTAGCAACGTTCACCGTTCACCCTTGCATGTATAACTCCACTCACAGGCACCAGAATGTCTTCAGGGTGTGCATCTTTGTATCCACCTTTGAAACTCCGGTTGATGGGACTTCGCACAGCAGACAAAAGCACCACGTCGTTTGGGCTCTTCTGCAGCACGCTCCTGGCAGCTCTGTTAAAAGACGCCATTATCGACTCCAACTAACACAGAAGATAATTTGAACATCCTCGCGACAGACGAGCGAATAACGTCTACAAGTGCTTGGCCGGACTAACTGCCGTTTCGGAGCTCTGATGCAGGATGCAAGGACAGTGGCGGGGCAGAATACGTGTGGGGCGAACTCGGAGCTACCCCTCCATGACGAATCACGGACATCGACGCGATGATTACTGAGACGAGAAATTCTGAATGGTATTGTTGACCAAGTCCAATTGTGCCATCCTGTCTACAATTACCTGCCATTCAAAACGAACCTTTGCCATGACGTTACCCAGCAAGTACCAGAACGGCAGCATCGACTCCAGCCTCAAAGGAGTCTATCGAGCATCGCCAGTCAAGCTATTGATATATGGACGAGGTATGTTCAGGAGCCTGAAGAGTTGTCGGAAACTTATACAATTACACAGGGACAAGCAACCAACTTGCAGATGTCGTAGCAGAGCTTGGCGGTACCAAAGCGTTCATCATCACCGGACAATCGCTGTACAACAAGACGCCAGTAATCAAGAACATCGAGAAAGCTCTAGGATCAGTACATGGAGGAACTTTCAGCAAGATTGGACAGCATGCGTCAGTCGACGTCTCCGTAGTCTGAAGCTCACGTAGCTAATGACAGACAGTCCACTTGGCGATATAAAGGAGGCAACAGCGCTCATGGCCAAGTCAGGGTGCGACGTTCTGATATCAATAGGAGGTGGGTCACCAATCGACTCAGCAAAGGCGATTGCATACAACATCCATGAAGAAAGTGGCAAGTGGATACCAAGCATCGCGGTGCCGACGACGCTCAGCGTGGCTGAGACGACACAGAACGCGGGCTTTACGACAGAAGAGAAGCACAAAATCGCCGTGAGCAATCCTGAGCTTGTACCCAAGGCAGTCGTATATGATGGAGACCTCGCACTCTACACGCCATTGCACCTATGGACAAGCACCGGCATACGGTCCCTGGATCACGCAGTCGAGCTTCTCTACCATCCTCTTGCCTCCGAGATACCCACCAAACGGCTATGTCTAGAAGCGATCAAAGACCTTTTCACCTACCTGCCGCAATCCAAAGCCAATCCTGAGGATGCTGACGTACGCGTGAAGCTCTTTGAAGCCTGCTATGCGTCTCTGTTTCCATTTCTTTATACTGGCGGTGTCGGTCTAAGTCACAGCATTGGACACGCGATTGGAGCGACTTACTCAATTCCCCACGGCATCACAAGTTGTCTCAGCTTAGCACCGACTGTGCATTTCAAAGCCAATAATCCAGAAGAAGCGAGGCAGATCGCCCGTGTCATTCCGTACATTGGCAAGCAGAGCACAGGCAACGACGAGAAGGACTCGCATGTTGTCGCAGATGCTATTGCTGAGCTAGTAGAGAGTCTCGGCCATAAGACGACATTGACTGCGGTAAGCTTCATATGACTAGTGTTTCTGTGTTACTAGAAGCTGACTGTTAAGCAGTACGACGTCCCAAAAGGCGATGCAGAAGAGGAAGCTATCGCAGGCCGCGCTCTTCACAGCAAGGAGCATAACGACTTTGCAAACTGTGAGTTACCCAGTTAACAACACAATTCCGACCCGAGACTGACTTTTCCGTTAGTGAAGAAGATTGTGCATGACCTGTACTAAAATTCTTTGCCTTCATGTACACCAGGTGTCTTAAGCACATGCGCTTCGGAGTTCTTTTCCATAGCTACGGAAAACTTCAATGAAGGCTATTTGCCAACATTAATAGCAGCCAATACCAATCCTCGCCATGTACTACAACGTGACGTCGGACAAGGAACCTTTTCCGTGCCTTGAGAAATCAACATTCATCCACCCTGCCACCCTCAGTGAACGGCCACATGTGAATTCGCGAACTCCTCGCGTTTTCCTCAGCTTCACGGGTAATCTCCTACCCAGGACGCTAAAGTGGAGCGCCTGGCCACCCGGTTTCTCCACCGGCATCGGCACGGCATATGCTTCGGCTACCCCAAAACGGCTTACCGCCTCGATGGAGCGCATCATGCAAGCTATCAAAAGTCGTGTGGGGGAGCTTCGAGCTCCGCATCCAAAAGTCACAATCGCGATTTTCTTGTGCTGCATTGTGGATTGAGCATTGCGGAGCCGCTGAAACGTCTGTTGTGGAACTGTACTGTACAGCTTGCGACCACTTCGAGAAGTACTACTGAACATCTTGAGAGTTTTTGTGGGTAGATTTAGGTTCTTTGGGATTGTTGGAGCTCTGCGCAGCGCGATTGACGATTTCCTTGACCCTTTACGATTGAAGCACAACGATCATCATGATGCAACGCACATTCCTCTTCACGGCGCGGCGAAGTGCACCCGCCGTCCGGTTCTTCTCTAACACAGCACAACGCGCCGCCATCAACAAGATAGTATCTTCAGCGTCCGAAGCGATAAAAGACCTCGAATCCTCGAAAACCATCTTGGTAGGCGGGTTTGGCTTCTCAGGTGTCCCGAACACGCTCATCAACGCTGTGCGCGACCGCCCAGATCTCAAGAACTTCACAGTCGTCTCCAACAATGCCGGCATGCCAGGCGTTGGACTGGGGCAATGGCTGGATACGAAGCAGATTGGAAAGATGATCGCGAGTTACATTGGGGATAACAAGGTTTTTGAGAGAATGTATTTGAAGGGCGAGCTGGATCTAGAGTTGACGCCGCAAGGCACGATCGCGGAGAAGTGTGCTGCAGGCGCAGCGGGTGTCCCGGCTTTCTACACGCCGGCAGCCTATGGAACTATTGGTACGTCCGAATCAAATTCTCAAGGCTGCATGGTTGCGACTCTGGGTGGCTAATGGCTGAATAGTACAAACCGGCGAACTCCCAGTACGATACAACACTGACGGCACCATCGCGAAAATGGCACCACCAAAGGAAACCCGCGAATTCAACGGCAAGGCATACGTCATGGAAGAAGCCATATACGGCGACTACGCCTTCGTCAAGGTCGCTAGAGCTGATCGTCTCGGAAACTGCACGTTTCGAAAAGCACAGAACAACTTCAACGAGGCCATGGGCAAGAACGCAAAGGTGACGATTGTCGAGGCGGATGAGATTGTGGAGTACGGAGAGATTCCACCAGAGGATATCCATTTGCAAGGGGTTTATGTGAAGAAGGTGATTGAGAGTACGGAGGAGAAGAAGATCGAGAGATTGGTACACTACAAGGATCCTGAGGAGAAGAAGAAGGCTGCGCTAGAGGGCGGTAAGTTGACATCACAACTCACAATTCATCCTATCGCTGACCCAATTGCAGGCTCGTCGGAAGCATCACAGAAACGCGAGCGCATCATCAAGCGCGCAGCTCAAGAACTCAAAGATGGCATGTACGTCAACCTAGGAATCGGCATGCCTCTCCAAGCGCCCGCTTTTCTCCCGGAAGGTGTCGAGATCATCCTCGAATCTGAGAACGGTATCTTGGGAATGGGCGACTATCCTAAGCCTGGCGAGGAGGACCCGGATCTAATCAACGCTGGCAAGGAGACTGTCACCCTGATCAGGGGCGCGGCGACCTTTGGCAGCCATGAGAGCTTCGGCATGATTCGGTCTGGCAGGATCGATGTTGCCATGTTGGGTGCTATGCAGGTCAACCAGTTCGGAGGCAAGTCTCTTTGTCGCCCGAAATTGAACCTTGGTCACTAACCCGAGTCCCAGATCTCGCAAATTTCATGCTTCCTGGTAAAGTCAAAGGTATCGGCGGCGCCATGGACCTAGTCGCAAATCCTACTCAAACGAAAGTCGTCATCACCATGGAACACACCGACAAGAAGGGCAACCCGAAGATTCTCAACCAGTGTACGTTCCCTCTCACTGGCCAGAAGTGTGTATCGACGATCATTACAGACCTTGCTGTGTTTGACTGTGACCCACTGAAGGGTCTGACACTCAAGGAGGTAGCCAAGGGCGTTACTGTTGACGAGGTGAAGGCGAAGACGGAGGCTCCATTCGAAGTTAGCCCCGATCTGAAAGAGATGCAGATCTAGGAACTCGGCAACAAATGAGGTAAAGATTTAGTATCTGATCGATTTAAAGCGTAGCATTGGGCGCTCTGGGCAGCTTTGGGTATCATACTTTCATGTATTTTGCATATAGAAGCATTCAAAAATTGTCTTCATCTTCACACAACTTTCATTCTCCTGTTCACTTGCTGCCTCCTTCTACAGAGTCCAAATACACGTAAGCGGGCGCGGGTAAATCCTCTGAAATGTTGCCAGTAGCACCCCAATGTTTCCACACCAGCTTCTCACTCTCAATCTCATCAGCAATAGCAATCGCCATATCTGCAACACTGATGCCCGTTAGCCTTCCCTCAAACACACTTTCTCCTTCCTTCTGTTCGCCTTCGAGCTCCATATCATCAACAGTAACCACATACTTCCCAGTCCTCTTCCCTGGCCGATAAAGCGCAGAAGGGCTCACAAAACTCCATCTAAAACTCTCGTTCCCATCAAAGAACATAAACGCCGTCCGTCCCGCTTTGATGAAATCTGTCGCCCTATCCTTCTTATTTACGCTTTTCTCATACTCCGCGATAGCGGCTTCATCCTTCTCCGTAGCTCGTCCTTCCTTCTGCGCAAGCCGCGCGTCTTTGTATGTGCGTAGCGCTGTTCCCATGACGCCTAACCGCTCTTCCATGTACGAGATGTGTGCTTCTGACGTTGCGATTGCGCGGCGATATGCCATGAAGAAGTCCGGGTGGTCGACGCAGCATTCGTGGGTCCCGGGGACGTGGAGAGAGCCCGCGCCACCGACGAAGAGGAAGTATTGTACTGGGGAGAGCTTCACTGCCAGGACTATCTTGCGGACGGCCTCGAGGAATGGCACTATTTGAGGTCATCAGCATTCCAGATTATACTCTCCTCTTGAATGGTTTAGCGAGAATGGGTGATAGCTTACTGTAGAGCAGAGCATCTGCGCCGCCTGTATGTGGACCGTACTCGGAAACAAGCACATTGATGTCTTCGAAGTACTTGGCGAGTTCGGTGAACGAGAGCTCGACAATGTCCACAGGACGCGGAATGTAGCGTTCGTGTTTCCCAAGCTTCTGCGGGTTGCGAGAGATGCCGATGACGGTGTGGCCGCGATTGATGAGTTCGACGCTGAGATAGGAGCCGCCGAAGCCTGCTGGTCCTATGACACCAACTCTGAGGGGAGTAGATGTTGGCATTGTGGAAGGTAGGGAATGTCAATTAGACGATTGCTAAAGGTACATTCGTGTGAAGTTGTACAGCCTTCACGCCAGGCTACTGAGACGTATGTGCTCAGATGTACTCAGTCACATGAAATAATAGATTCTTTGTACCGTCTAGATGGAGTCTTCTATGCCCCGCACTAAGCATAGATTGGTGTGCAGCAACGCTATGTGTTGAAGCTTGTAGCGCTTGGACCTTAGCTGATACCGGTCGATCTGGACCTCCTCGATGTGTAATTCGGCTTTTGCGTGCTTCAAAATTGCTGATACGAAACATTCTGAGCTCAATGTCACTTTCGAGGATCGTGGGGTAGACGATGGGGAAGCTTTGCAGTGAGGGGAAGCATGTGGGGCAATGGACGCGCTCAAGCTAGCCTATGCAGGGACCTTGAATGCCTAGGTACAACCAAATCTAGACATCTGAGAGCTGGATCAAACCATGAGAATTGATGCAATTGAATGTTTGTAGCTTCCTGTTCCCATCGTACGAACATTGAGCTGCAACATGGCAGAGAACTATGGCTTCATCGGTAACTCATCTACAACATACTCACAATTTCCTCAATTAACGACTGACCAGGCCTCGGAGCCATGGGCTACGCAATGGCAGCAAACATCCGCAAGGACATACCCTCAACATCAACACTCTACATAAACGACATCAACGCCTCAGCATGCGATCGTTTCAAATCCGAATATAGCTCCCACGGCCCGGTCGAGATCGTTTCCACGGCACGCGAAGCAGCCGAAAATTCCAAAGTCATAATATCAATAGTTCCCGGTGCGGCAGATGTCAAGAAAGTGTATTTAGATGAGAAGAATGGTGTAATAGGAGCGAAGAAGGATGAGGAGAGGGTGATGTGCGAATGCAGTACCATAGATGTGAAGAGCACACGAGAAGTTGGGGAAGCATTGGAGACTGCAGGTCTGGGCACATACGTCGATACACCTGTTTCAGGCGGTGTACCAGCAGCCGAACGAGGGGACTTGGCGATGTTGATCGGACACACGGCACCCTCTGACGATAATCCGAATTCGAAACGATTAGAACGTGTTCTAGGCATTCTGGGCTCGCCATCGAAGTTCTTCTACTTGGACAAACTTGGAGCTGGACTGACGGCAAAGATCTCGAATAATTACCTCTCCGGCACGATTCTCCTGGCGACAGCAGAAGCACTAGCGATTGGAGTAAAACAAGGTCTTGATCCAACGATGCTTTACAACGTCATCAAAGCTTCAACGGGTCAGAGTTGGATGTGTGACCATGTCATGCCAGTCCCGAACGTTGTTTCTACGGTGCCAAGTAGTAGTGGCTACAAACCCGGCTTCAAGACGCAGATGATGATCAAGGATTTGGGTTTGGGCATTGAGAGCGGGAAACAGGTGGGCATCAGACCGTTGATGGCGGAGGCGGCGATGGAGACATGGGAGAGCGCGAGCAAAGACCCTCGGTGTTATGATAGGGATGGCAGCAGTGTGTATCTACATATTGGCGGACCACTGCCGGAGGGGTATGAAGATAAGGGGAAGAAGAAGGAAGATGGGGCATGGGAATTTGCTTGATGCTGAAGAGTACGCGGAATGAAACATGTAATGCTGCCGCCTATGGAGTTCCTGCCGGAGGCTTGTCCTTCGACTTATCTGCATCCCAACTTGTACCTTGACTGGCCAGGAACTGTTGGCCTTTGGCTAAAATTGAGCTATTCTCTTCGCCCAGCCACTGCGGCTCTGAACCTTGTATGGCGTCTTCGATCTCGTACGCTTCGCCGCCTGCGATCCACAAGATCTTTCCAGCGAACGGCATCTTGGCCCCAGGGTGTATAACTCCAGTAGTACTGCGATTCGCAGTCGCACAGAGAACAATGCTCCTGGCTACATCTTCAGGCTCGTTCTCTGGTAGACCAAGTTCTCGCCAACCTTCTTCGATTCCCTTCACTAAACGCGTTTCTAGCTTCTGGTTAGCAATGCTCGAGGCGCTTTGTGTTCATGTTCATAGCACTTACTTGTCATCCACGGACATATGACATTGATATTAATTCCCTCCGGAAGCGCTGTTATATGTAGACCCCTCATCAAACCCAACGACCCATGTTTACTCGCCGTATATGTCGCGAGTCCACCACACTCTTTGAAACCCGCGATGCTACTCACCAAGATCAGATCACCACCTCCCTTGCCGCCTCGGCTCCTATTCTTCCTCAAGTAATGCATCCCAATTCTACTCGTGAATATGGCACCGCACAGATTTACTTCGACCTCCTTCATACTCGGCTCAATCGTGATGTCTGACTTTGGGTCAAAGATATCTTTGTGGTTAGCCATGCCGGCGTTGGCAACGACGACATCGATTCTTCCGAAAATACTTTCTGCGGCTGCAAAGAGTGAGAGTTGGTCTGAATAGGACGAAGTATCGCAGCGAAGGAAGCGGACATTGGGTCCGAGTGCGGATTCGAGACTGCGTGCGGGCGCTTCACTAATGTCGCCGAAGATAATTTTGCATCCCGCTTCTGTCTCTTGTGTCAGACTCAACTACAAGATACCCATTGTATTCAATTGCTTACCTGCGAATTGAGTGACAGCTGCTCGCCCAATCCCAGTCGCGCCTCCTGTCAGCACGACAACTTTGTCTTTGAGGGTGCTCAGAAGCTCTGGGTTGAATTGAACGTGCACCATGATGGCAATTGACAAGATTGGTGTCAAAAAGACTTAAGCTTGTTCAGTGTTCGTCTATCTCTCCATAGCTCGATGATTTCTTGGAGTTGAAGCTACACATGTGCGTAATCCCCGCACCCCACAT
The DNA here is from genome assembly GCA_010015825.1 of Lophiotrema nucula. Classification (NCBI taxonomy): domain Eukaryota; kingdom Fungi; phylum Ascomycota; class Dothideomycetes; order Pleosporales; family Lophiotremataceae; genus Lophiotrema; species Lophiotrema nucula. The sequence continues at coordinate 484,764 of ML977342.1, forward strand.
GGCACGCGATTGGCAGTGGCGTTAGCAAGAGCCTACGCGTCGAACTATCCGCGGGGAAATCACTTCCGAGAAATTATCGACGAGCCTCAACAACTCGCTGTGTATGGAGATGCTCTTCGTTCGAGAGTGGTGTTGACATCGCGTTTCGAATTATCAGATCCGAAGTGTCGGGATGACGCGCACTCCCAATATCAACATATGCAGGATAAGACCGCTAGAATTGCCCTATTGGGTTACCGATCCGCCAGGAGATAATTATCTGCCCTGCATGAAGTTCTGGAATACCTCGAGAATAGTATCGAACCCTACCGCCTCGCCTAGTTTGAGCACTCTATCGTTGCGGCCGACCTCTTTCGGGTCTCCGCTCGCCACGTACTTGGTCGTGATACCATCATTCGTCGGCCCATAGACCCTCGCTCCAAGTTTTTCGCCCTGCACAGGCGGCCAAGGATCCTCTCCGTTAACAAACTTGATGAAGTCTTCCGCGTACTGACGAGCGAGCTCCTGCTGCTTTGCATCCAAGAACTTGTTGTAATTCTGGAATAGAAAAGCGACGTCGAGGATATGTCCTGCTTCGCCTTTGAAACGCCCGTCCCATGGGTTACCTTCATTGAAGTGGTAGAGGAAGTACTTGCTCCCTGTCTGGGGCCAACCTTGACCGAAGGCGCGGGCAGGGGCATAGAAGCTGCTTTCTGTTGCAAATCGAAGGATTTGAAGCATGGCTTCGTCGTCAGGCGTAGAATCCTTAATATCATAGACGGAAAGAAGCTGTTGTGCCACTTCGGGATGGGAAGCTAGAGTCTTGTTGACCGATGCGACGAATTTGGACGCTATGCCGGGGTTACGACTGTCAAGGCCTAGCCAGGCTAGTATATTTGCCTGGACGCTGTTTAGCGCGTGTCAGATGGACTTGAAGAAGTCTACCTACATCGAGCTTGGATTCTCCTATCATCAACGCGGCACACCACTTCCGGCCTGGAATCAAAAAGGTTGGGTCATCAGCTTGAGATGAAACGCTGATGAAGCTAGGATCTCCAATAACGGTCTCTCCATCCGTAGTTGGCAGCAAAGGCGCTCCTGGGGGGATCTTTTGCCAAAGATCATCGACTGGTACCTTGAGCAACGCCTCGATACGCTCTTCGGGGGACTTGTCTGTAAGACCGTATGCTTCGATGACTTTCTGATACGCAGCATCAGCCACGAAGAAGGGAATGGGCTTGAAGAGTAGCACGGCCCCTCCAGTACTCAAACAGCGCTTCATCAATGGTTCTTGAGACGTCAGAAGCATAGTGGCAGACACTGAAAATACTTTTAGCTGCTGAATGTAGGGATTCACAGGAAGTAGCTTACGTCCTCCGGCACTCTCGCCAGATACTGTGATCTCGCCCTCATTGCCACCAAACCCCCCAATGAACTTCTTCACCCATTTCAAGGCTACCCTTTGGTCATGGAATCCATTATTAGCTTTGTAGCCAGCTTTTCGCAGCTCTTCAGAGGTTAGAAAGCCTGCTACACCGAGGCGATAGCTGTAGCACGTCAATTCTGAGCTGCTTCACGTTCGGCGCTTGACACTGACTTGATCGTGATACTGATGATCGGCTTTCCGAGCTCTGTTGATATTCTGACGATCGACGCTTGGTCGTAATGCGGGTACCAGCTTGAACCTTGCATGAAGCCACCTCCATGGATGAAAACATGTACAGGAAGCTTTGTACTTGCGTCAATAGCCCCGTCCTTTCCTGTGGGCACAGTGATATTAAGGTTCAGCCCCTCTAGATCCGATTGCGCTGGAACGTCCGGTAATGGAAGCGATTGTTGAATGAAGCCGAATTCTCGCTCTATGGCCCCAGCAGGCGATATTGGCGGTGCGCTGTGGTAGGTCAATTGCACATTGCTCTGAGGTTCAGGATTGTTATATACCCAAATTTGGTCGCATCTATGGGCTCCGCTCCATAGCTTGTGACCAATTCTGCTGAAGCAAGCCTGTTCTTCAGAGATCCGTATTTGAGGCCAAGAAACTGCACCACTCCTTCGAGAACATTGCCTTTCACCTCGCCCAGAATGGGGTGCTTGAAAGTGGTCGACATCGTTTCAAATGAGCAGACGAGTCTTGGACCACGCGTCCTATGCACAGGTCCAAGAGTTCAAGTAAAGGAAGTCTCGAGAGCACCTTGTAATGAATTGCGATGAGTACTGTTTTGCTGTGTGCTGGAACGAGCTAAGCTTCGTCTCACTCTTGATGAGTCCCAGGTATACTTAGTTGACGCCAGCAGCCTGCCTTACGCTAACCCACAAAAGCACGATAGTACGAGTGGAAAGCAACAGATACGTGCTGCACAAGCAATGGCGGCCGAGACCAGATGCTGCGGAGCTAAATTGAAGGGATCTCGGGAAGTCACCACCCCGCTATTGGAGTTGATTAAATGGTGGGGCTAGGAACATGAATGTCTGTGCACAAATGGGGAAATGTGGGGAAATGGCAAACACGAGACTTTCCACCACCGTCGGTATGCATCAAGGCAAAAGTCCAAGGAAGAGGCTCTTGATGCAAGCCACTAGGTGTCTCTCGCTCCTTTTGGTCGTGCTTTTGCGATGACAGTTGCAGAGCCTCTTCGCGCTCCTTTGCCGGAAACCGATGCGTACGTTAACCTCTCTCTCCTTGATGGAGGGAGCTTCATGGGAGATTTGTCGCGACTCCATGCAGGGGTGACGGACGGTACTTTTCGAATGTACAATTGGGCGTTCTATGTCTCACATCAAGGCCGGCATATACTCTGGGATCTCGGACTGGATGAGGTACGTACAACACTCCTTGGGCAAGTTTGACAGAATCGAGTAGCTGACGTGCTAGGATCGTTCATGTTACACGCCATGGGTGAATCAATTCATGCTCGAACACGTGAATCATGTAGGGCCTAGAAGATCCATTGTCCAGCAGCTGCGGGAAAGGGGCGTGGAGGCAGGCCAGATTGATACCGTGTTGTTCAGGTGCGTTCTGTGTAACTCGGTGCGATACCTCCGAGCTGACAATCGCTGGAAGCCACGCACACTGGGACCATAGTCGACCTATTCGAGACGAGTTTCCGAACGCGACGGCGTACTTTGGGCCCGGGACGAAGGAAGGATGCTCTCCAGGACATATGGTAGACCCAAGTCTGCAATGGGACGGACGCTTCTTCGATCCAGAGCGGTTTACCGAGAGATGGGGAGAGTTGGAGGGTCCATGGGTCGAGTTCGGCCCCTTTGAGAAGGCCCTGGACTACTTTGGCAACGGGAGCTTCTGGGTAATCCACGCGCCAGGACATATGGCAGGCAATCTTTGCGCAGCGGCAAGACTTGAGGGTGGCGCATGGGTGCTCTTAGGTAGTGACTGTTGTCATTCAAGGTAGGACTGCTGCGGACAAGGTTGATTCTTGCTGCTAACGACACCAGGGAACTCCTAGACGGAACGTGCGATATCGCGCAATTCTGCGTTCCAGGACTTGGAAAGATGTCTTTACATACTGATCTTGTGGCTGCTAAAGATACAATCGCAAAGATCAGGATATTGGAACAGGAGCTGGGCTTTCACGTCGCGCTGGCGCATGACGCAGGCTGGATGAAAGTTGGGAAAGATCAGGTCTTGATGTCGTTGCTGGATGAGCATATGAAGACGGCCGCGAAAGAGCGTATACCCAAGGAAGAGATACCATAAAAACCCCGTTGAGTTTCCTTCGAACTGCAATAGAGCCATGATATTAGTATTGCATTGCGCAATGAGAATTTTCCTGTTGATTGTACAAGAATTATCATCAGATACAAGACGCCTATCGATTAGCGGCTACGTGTTCGTACCAATTCCAGTGGGGCTACTCATGTTGAGGGCCTCGTGAAGGTTGATCACCAAGGCGTAGCTTAACAAGGTGAGCCTATCCCGAAATGTAATATGACTGAGATAGAAACCTCTGGCGGAGATGACAATGGGCCGATGAAGTTTGGCAGCTGTTGTTCTCACCTGGAGTCCGAATTCGTCCGAGTCGTCCGAGCGCCCGTGACAACGCGTTTCACCAGGACGCGACCTATCAGTCTGGAGCCACGTACATGAGCGTGCCGCAGCGCTACCGGCGTATAGCAGACTCATTCCAATACTTTTTCGTGGCTCCCAATCCCGTTAACGCAGAAAGTCGCTGCAACAACAGCCACTAGCGTAAAGCGAACACCAACTCAACCCCCAATCCTTTCGAAAGAAGAAGCTAATTTCAAGTCTCTCCAGCCAATTGCGGGTCGGCAATCTTGAGGCACCAACAAGCAGTCGGCGCGTGCGCCACAGCTAGCCTAGGCTTCCCCCTTCGACTTCTCTCAGACGAGCCGTAAGCACTTGTACCGGACGGGTGTCTGGGCACAACGCGGAGGCTTGGTCCAGTGCCCAAAGTTCGAGGTATCTGCACGACCTATTTCTACCACCTCTGCTATCATCGACAGTCGTTCACATTCCACCGAACTCCAGCGCAATGGAGATCACCCGCGGGCAATCATGGCCGTCAGTCATCGCTACGGTCGTGGCTGCTGCCTTTCTTTACGGTTTCATGAGGCTTTTCCAGCATCGACGGGCATACAAGGACTTGGTAAGGAATCTCCTTATAGCTGTGTAACATGACACCGAGCGCTGATTGCCTGTGTAGCCGAAACCTCCTCACCACTTCCTATGGGGACATCTGAAGCTCATGGGGGAGACGTTTGCACTCTTCCCTGGCAATCCTCATTTCCAAGTGGTTATCACGACCCTGCAAAGGAAATACAACCTGCCTGGTCTCTGGTATCTAGATCTTTGGCCTATTGGGCCTACTCAAATGATCGTCACGGATCCCGACCTGGCTCTGTATGTGACAGTGCACAAAAATCACCCCAAACACCCGGCAGAAGCGATTTTTGTTGACCCCGTTGTTGGCAATAACAATATTGTCACTGTTGACGGGCCTCGATGGAAGCATCTACATAACATGCTCGCGCCCGCGTTTGGAGTCTCTCGGGTCAGAGATATGCTTCCAATGGTCGCAGAAGAGGTCATGGCTTACCGAGAAGCTCTCAAGAAGTTTGCGCAGAGCGGTGAAATTTTCAGCTTGGCGAAGACTACCAACAACCTCACTTTCGACATTATTGGTAAGGCGATATTTGGCTTTTCAATGGGCGCTCAGAGCAACGGCAATGCGTTGATGATCTTTGAGGAGATCTGCCACGCATTCTCAATTGAGCGTGATAGCTGGGATCCGATCAAGCGATACTTTGCAAGGCAAAAGAGGCTAGCAGTCATCAAGCGAATGGACCTTATCCTTGAGGGGATGGTCAGGGAAAGATTCGAAGCCGTTCGGCGAGAGAACCTAGATGTCAGCAAGAAGATTGGTCTTAGCATCATGTCCTACGTGATCGCGTCAATAGTGTCCGCGAATCTGGTGATCTCTCAGCAACAGCTCTCGACCGCGACTTTATGGAGACAGCTGTGACCCAGATCAAGACCCTACTTCTCGGTGGATCTGGAACTACAACTGATACTGTCTGTTTTACCTTCATGCTCCTTTCTGTGCATCCAGAGATCGTTCAGAAATTGCGCGAAGAGCATGATCGCGTGTTCACTCCAGGCATTGAGGCAAGCTACGCTATGCTGTGTGAGCAGCCGAACAAAATCAATGAGTTGGAATACACGACCAATGTCATAAAAGAGACGCTTCGGCTCTATCCAATCGGCAACACTGCTCGAGGCGCCGACTCCACGGGCTTCGTCGCCTACGAAGGTGTACAGTATCCAACGAAAGACCAAATGATTTGTCCTGTACAGTTCGCGATGCAGCACGATCCTCGCATCTTCCCAAACCCAGAGAAATACGATCCGGATCGATTCACGCGCGACGAGTCCCCAAGGCACGCCTGGCGACCGTTCGAGCGGGGACCGAGAGCTTGTCTTGGGCAGAGCCTGGCTATGGACGAAATTCGCACCATTCTTTTGCTGACTGTGAGAGACTTTGACTTCAAGTGTGCGAACCTCAAGCCGAACAAAGTCCAGAGGGTGCCATGGACCGATATCGATCTCACTTTCGGCGACAGGGGATTCCAAGAGTTCGTCTTTGAGGCTAGGCCGCGAGACGGTATGCCTATGATTGTGAGCAGTGCCAGTACGGCTAATGGACTCTAGAGTAATGTATATCGAAGGAGCTCTACTTTCTCAAGACGTGTATGCAGCAGTCTACCGGTGCATGCGGACTATATAGATTGAGGTGAGCATTTGGACAGCGAGATACAACTAGCATGCGTGTCTCGATCGCCTACCTCAGTACCTGCGAAATTTGCACACCTGCTCTACTCTCACCACCGTCTATATCCAAAAACGTACTAACGCAGTCGATTCTGCCTTTTGCCTAAATACACAGCCAATGATACAAAATATCACAGCTGCTAGCGTGAACCCCTCACGACTTCAACCCTCAACTCCACTGCTTCTGCGGCTCAACACGCTACCCGGCTTTTGAAATCCCCTAACGTGCATCGCTTGTAGCCATAGCCGTGATCTGCGTGCTAATAACCGTTAGACAGGTAGCGGGTAGGGCGTTCCCGACGCCGACTTTCCGAACTACATCCCTGCACGCTACGCTGAAGAAACCAGGGAAAGCTTCGAGGGACCTTTCTTGTCGTCATAGCTAAACTTTTGTCGACTAGTCACCCCGCATTGCAACGTATGGGGAGGGGAGCTGTTTTGAAGCTACGGCAGTTGTGGGAGAGGCTATGGGTATAAGAAATGCAAATGCCAAGTTAACCGTTGGATCCCGAGTCGTAAAGACATCTAGCATCAATCAAGATGCCGGCAACTTACAGGAACCTCGCATTACTTGCTTCGGCCAGTGGCGCATTGGCGCTGTTCCCGGACTGCGTCAACGGACCCCTTAGGAACGAGACGATTTGCAACACCTCAGCTTGTAAGCAGAATCTTGGCTGCCTCCATGCTGTCGCTAACGAGTGTCAGCACCTGCCGACAGGGCACGATCTTTGGTCTCACTGTACACGCTCGAGGAGAAGATTAATGCCACGTCAAGCACGGCTCCCGGAGTTCCACGGCTAGGCGTGCCGCCGTACCAATGGTGGTCGGAAGGTCTCCATGGCATTGCTGGGCCCTTCACGAACTTCTCGGACTCGGGAGATTACAGCTATTCTACGTCGTTTCCACAGCCGATTCTCATGGGTGCGGCGTTCGACGATGAGTTAATTACTGCTGTCGCTACGGTGATCTCAACCGAGGCGCGAGCGTTCAACAATGCCAACAGGACCGGGTTAGACTTCTGGACGCCCAATATCAACCCATTCAGAGACCAGAGATGGGGTAGGGGACAAGGTATGTTGCAAGGTAATACTCTTGTAACGACAAGCGCGAGACTCACATGTTTGCAGAAACTCCTGGAGAAGACCCGTTCCATCTTTCTTCTTACGTGCAAGCCCTTATTAAGGGTCTGCAAGGCGATACAAGTGATCCGTACAAGCGAGTCGTAGCGACTTGCAAACATTTCGCGGGTAGGTTTCAAAAAGTATCGAGGATGTTGTATGCATTGATTAATGGATGATAGGATATGACATCGAAACTTGGAACGGGAACCTTCGTTATCAATTCGATGCGCAGATTTCTCAACAGGACCTTGTAGAGTACTATCTCCCACCGTTCCAAAGCTGTGCACGTGATTCGAATGTGGGCGCTTTCATGTGCTCGTACAGTAAGTTCTCCTCATTCTCCTCAAGAACCACGGGAGATGAAGTTAACGTAGAGTAGATGCGGTCAATGGAGTTCCTACTTGTGCGGATCCGTACTTGCTCCAGACTATCCTTCGTGAGCACTGGGGATGGACGAATGAGGAACAGTGGGTCACAAGCGACTGCGATGCCGTACAGAACATTTACCTACCCCATGAGTGGGCAGCTACCCGCGAGGAAGCTGCTGCAGATGCTCTCATCGCTGGGACGGACGTCAACTGCGGAACTTACATGCAAAACCACTTGCCAAAGGCTTTCTCCCAAGGCCTAGTCAACGAGACAGTCCTCGATCAAGCTCTTGTCCGTCAGTACTCGTCATTGGTGAGGCTCGGCTACTTCGATGACCCAGAGGACCAGCCATATCGTCAGCTTGACTTCAACGACGTCGCCACGAACGCCTCACAGCAGTTGGCATACAAAGCAGCCGTCGAAGGAGTGGTGCTTTTGAAGAATGATGGCTTACTGCCACTTTCGCTTGACTCCTCATCTTCGCTAGGTCTCTTCGGTGAATGGGCAAATGCAACTCAGGATCTACTTGGAAACTATGCTGGCATCCCAACGTACTTACACAGTCCGCTTTGGGCAGCTCAGCAACTCAACGTCACTATCAACTATGCTCAAGGTCCCGGTGGTCAAGGCGACCCAACCACCGGGTCTTGGCTCACAATATGGCCAGCTGCTGACGCCAGCGATGTGATCGTTTATATCAGCGGAATCAACAATGGCGTTGAATCAGAGGGCATGGACCGAGTTACGCTTGCCTGGACAGGAGCTCAGCTCGATGTCATTGGACAGCTCGCTGAACTCGGAAAGCCAATGGTCGTCGTGCAGATGGGCGGTGGCCAAATTGACTCTTCCCCAATCATCAACAACCCGAACATCTCTGCCCTTCTCTGGGGTGGTTATCCTGGTCAGGATGGTGGTGTCGCAATCGTTGACATCCTCACCGGCAAGGCAGCGCCTGCAGGAAGATTGCCCACGACGCAGTATCCCGCTTCGTACATCAATGAAGTTCCGATGACCGATATGACTCTCCGTCCCAGCGAAAGCAACCCGGGCCGAACATATAAATGGTACAACGGCACCGCGGTATTCGAGTTCGGATCTGGATTGCACTACACCAATTTCTCCGCGGACATTACCTCGAAGCTCGAAAGTTCTTACAGCATCTCCGACTTGGTGTCAACCTGCAAGAGCAGTAACGCGAATTACCCTGATAAGTGCTCATTCACTCCCGGGCCGATTCAAATCGAGGTCTCGAACACAGGCGAGACAACATCTGACTATGTTACCCTGGGCTTCCTCGCCGGCTCATTCGGTCCAGTGCCGTACCCGAAGAAGTCGCTTGTCGCTTACCAGCGTCTGCACGCTATCACAGGAGGTGCTTCCGGCACAGCGAATCTCAGCCTCACCTTAGGTTCACTTGCAAGAGTGGACAAAATGGGTAACAAGGTCCTGTATCCGGGTGACTACAGTCTGTTGATCGACAACGACCCCCTCGCGTCTGTGAACTTCACATTGACTGGTGACCAAGCGGTGTTGGATGAGTGGCCGCAGCCGCCTGCCAACAGGACTGGAAAGGGTGTGAGTGGGTTTGAGGGGTACTTTGTTCCTGGTTATGGAAGTGACCAGGCAGCGGTAACAGCATGAGAAGGCATAGGCAAAGCTTGACCAGCACAACAGCATGAGCTGTTTGAGATGAGGGATACACTCTGTAGATATGAGATAATGCATGAAGAATAATTAATCATTGTTACGCTGCTCCTCGGACTGATTGAGAAGTAGTCCTGATGCGGTTACGGTCCAGTCGATTGTGCCAACTCTTCTCTGTTCGCAAATGGTCAAACTGTTGTTCTGATTTTCATTGTCAAACTACAAATCTGGAACCCTCAGGTGGTATATTAAGCTTCTCTATCCGCCCAGCTCTCCTATGCCAGAATCAAAATAGTCCTCTCCAATTTTTACACTTTTCGAAACGACAACGCCAAAAACCCACCACGATGTACCCCCAGAGCTACGAAGACGAAATTGCAGACGTCAAACGAGAAATTCATGAATTGCAGAAAGGCATCAAGACCAACGAAGAGGCTCTTCAATATCTGTACCGCGTTCGAGACTTTACCGAAGCCTGGCCATATTCGGTTCAGCAGATGTTCAGAATCCAAGAGACGCATATGCGAATTTGGAATCTCGAGGTAGAACTGGGAAGGATGGAGAAGCAGCTGTTCTCTTTGAAGAAGAAGATGGAAATGCTCGAGCAGCGTGGGCTTTGAGATGGAGAGTGTGGCGGAGATGTGTCGCTGAACGTAACGAAGCAAGTGGTCATTTATTGTAGTATGAGTTAGGGCCTATGTATTGTAGAGGTACATGGCAGAACGTATTCCCTCTAGTCTCAGTATCAGGATTCTTAGACATCATTGAAATTCCACTACATGTCTAAGTCCTCAATAGCTATTATGGCTTCAACACCCGGCCCAGCAAATAAGACTTTGACCAGAGCCCCATGTGCTTGCTGATTCGCATCCTTGAGAATCAGCTGTATCTCTCGGAACATTCTGACGAGCACTTCAGCTTCTTTCGCAGGCAGGGCCTTCGAGATTCCGTAAATGATTAGGTACACAGCTTGGAGTTACTCTTCGCGAGAGGGAAACATTAGCATGTCTTTGAAGAAGTTATAGATATCGCTGTCAGTACATCCAGAGTAAGACGATTTCTCTTCGAAAATATTCGAGCAGTTTGTCTAGACCAGTTCCTTTAGGATGGCTTAGCAATTGTGCAACAAGATGTTTCAGTGCGTCGATCGGTAGTCGAGCCTCCCACTCTGGAACGGTATAAGGGTCAGATGGTGCGATGAACGTCGCTTGACCATAGAACAGCCGCATGACCTCGACTCGTGTTTCGCGGCATACGTGAAGTAGAACTGGCCACAACTCTCGAGAGAAACCCCGTCGTTGTTCCTTGGTAAACTCGTGGAGGATGTAATTGCGATCGTTCTTGGGATTGGCTCTACGAAGGACGCTTGCAGCATGCTGGAATTGTTCGCTGATGGTGAGGTCTGCTGTTTGCAAGTCTCTGCCGTGGCTAGTCAAGACTCGACGCGGGGTTGATGGGTCGACCGCGAATGCGTAGATCATGAGGCGGACATCGAAGGAGATTCGCATGAAGTCGGAGCCATCCTGCGCTGGGTGGGTGATGCGGGAGCAGTCCATCCCAAGTCTCGGAAATGGGGTCGAGGAGTAGGGTTTGAGGATTACTAAAGGGATGAGAGTAATTATCGGAATTCAGAGGAGGGAAAGAAGGATTCGACGCTGTAAGTGCAGAGGATGAAGAAGGAAGGAACAAAGGAGCATCGTCGCTGATCAGAAAAGGATAAGAAGAATCAAACAGCTCCTGTTCGAAGTTGTAGAGGTCCTTGGAAGCATCGTTCTCGTCCATGGTGAAAGTCAATAGAGACGATATCTATGCGAGGGCTACGATATCATCTGCTGCACAAATCAATAAATGAAGACCTCAAAACTATATACCGCTCAGCTTTCTCTATCATGTCGCCGCTGCTGCATACAAACATGATGTTACACAGATCTACTCCTTGACGTTACCGGGCTGTTGGAACTCTACTATTTGCGTCTGCCCCCGATCCCGTTCAACACGTCACCAATGAAATGACTGAGGAGAATGTTGAGAATCTCGTCGTTACAAACCAATGTTAAATTGACAAGGAATGGTCCCCCAGTGAAGTAGGAAGGTCCTCTGCAACTACCAGCAGCACGGGTTGACTCAGGGGTAGAACTACGCGATACCCTGTCCCGGCGTGGAGGTGGCGATTTGCGGGGCAAGGTTGTAACTGAAATGCCGCTGTGCTACTTTAGGGAGCCCAACAAGTGGTTATTGCGTTGCGTAATGAAAAACCCGTCGTACACGATGCGTTGTGCTGCATGTGTGATCCAACTGAAAGGCGGGCGTGCAGGTACCTAAGTGTTGATTTGGCGAGTCTGACCTAATCAAGGCTGCTACGACCGCGTGAGCAGCTGCTTGACACACCCCTTATTGCGACTACTGTAACGGAATATAGCGCTGGGACATTAGATGTTGTGGTGTGAAGATGACTGCAGCTAGGGGTTGGTGAGTGGAGACCGCCTCCGTGATGTCATGACCAGCCACGATCTTCTTCAGGCGCGTCGCCCTTGGCAAAGCCCGACAAGCACATCGTCAAGTAAGCATCCCCAGTTTCCTAGATCCCGGTTGTTGCGAGTCTCTTACTACATAAAGATCTCGGTGCAGCGAACGGCGTCAGGGATGTAGTCATCGAACGCCCTGTGTTGACTCTTCAAATGTTGGCGCGTCCTCAAGCTCTACCTGTTCTGCGTCACCTCCCCAGGCCTGCTGCAACGTTCCATCGCCGCGCCATGTCAGTCTTCAAGCTTGACAGAGCGATCTGGAATCCATCCCTTTACAACAACATCCGAACCGTCTGGTTCGAAGGTGTCCCTTTACCGGCCAAAGAGTTGGACATGAAAATCTTGCAAAGATGGTTCCAAGCCCCGCCAGAAGAACGAGCGAAATTTGACCAGAAATGTCGCGACAACTTTGCGACTGCATTAGAATCTATCGGGCCTTCCAAGCTTAAGAATCCAGAGGACGCGACACCGTTCCTAGGTGAAATCCAACAAGCTGTCCAGCAGGACCCAGCGGATGGCGGTGCAGAAGCTGCATGGACAGCGTTGTGCATCGTGCTCCTCGTGGACCAGCTGGCCCGCAACATCTATCGCACCAATGAAGGACTCCGGCTGGTGTATAATCACTACGATAAAATCGCATACTCACTCCTGACTGCTCTATCGGACGGTTCAAAAGGCCCAATCGGCCGGCCAGACAAACATCCCCAATGGAAGCGATCACCGGCGCATCGGATGTGGTTCTATCTGCCATTCGAGCACCAGGAGAGTCTTGAGACGCATGATACCGTCGATGAGATATTGAAGAGCATGGAGAATGATCTTGGAGAGGTTGGGGAAAGCGACGTACGGACACAGGTAATACAGGCAGGATTGCGAACAGCGAAGGAACACCGCGATATTTTGGAAAGATTTGGACGGTGAGTCCAACTTTTACTCCAATTTATTGTGAAAGGTAGACTAATCTTAGTGCAGCTATCCACACCGGAACGGTGCCCTAGGTCGAGAATCTACAAAAGAAGAGACGCAGTTTCTCGCCGAAGGTGGAGCGACTTTTGGCGTCTCTCAAGACAAGTAATCAGTTATGGCGGGTCACAGAGGGAATGCTATCCTTGAATGGCGTCGACTGCTGGGTAGAGATGCCTTGGTCGACCTGACAGCTATGACTGTTATCTCCGTACTTGAAAATGAATGAGTGAGCGTCTGCACAACATCTAAGGGACGCATTCAAGAAATCTGCAGCATGTTGCTCGCCCATCAAATCGAGCTTGGAATATACCCTCCGGACCCGATAACGCCCCAACGTTCAACCAACTTATCACCATACTTCCTTACCTCTTTGTACAGCACCGCAGCAATGCGTTTACCTCTGGAGATGATACAGTGCATCTTGCGCGAAGCAGCTGCATTGCCCACATTGCGACAAGTTCAAGATTTTCGAAATCGCAATTGGATAGAGCTATGCAAGATCAAGAGCGCTAAAAAGGAGGGAGATTTCGTAAGGTCTCACCTGCAAAGTTTTTATACAATTTTTTTTTTTTTTTTATAATTTTTTCTAAGACTAAAAAAATAAGTATTACTAAATTATATTAATTAAAATAAGTAGCCCCTACTATTACGTAAATAAAAAGGCGTTTAATTATTAATAAATTCTAATATATATATAACTATATAATTAAAAGCTTACTAAGTAAGCTTAATACTTTATATATATTATTAAGTCTTCTTAAATTTAGTAAGGTTAACTATTATCTATTTTAATACTTAAACTTTAAGTTAAGGAAGAGAATATTTAAATACTAACTAGTAAACTATATTTTTACTTTTTTTTTTTTATTTACTTTTTTTCTTTCTCTCTCTTTCTTTCTCTTTTTTATATATATACTTTACTTTATAAGCTTTAGTTATTATACTTTATTATTATTATATAATAATAAGTATATATTACTATTATTTCTATTATTTTATTATTTTATATAAATAGGTTATACTTACTATTATAATAAAGCTATTTAATACTTTTAATAGCTAGTAAATCTACTTTAATATAATTAATAGTAAAGTTAAGTCTCTAAAGCTACTTATTTATAATATTAATAATAATATAGTAGTAATATTTAAAAATAGTAGTTAGAACTTAATCTTAAAGCTTAAGTTTATAGCTAAAAATAGAGTAAAATAAAAGTAAATTAAAAATATTAAAATTTAGTATAATATTTATTAAATTTTTATTATTACTAAAGCTAATAGTTAGTAATAAGTATACTTAAAGTTTAAAAATATTATTATAATTTTACTTATTAGCTAGCGTCTTATAAATAGTAAATAATTTAAGTTTAATTTATAGTTATAAAGCTTTAGAAAGTTATTAAAAAAAATTTTAAAGTTTTTAAAATTACTAAAAAGAACTTTTTTAAGTATATATAAGTAAGCTACTATAAAGTATAGCTTTATTTAGTACTTAATACTATTTATATTTACTAAAAGATTAAAGTTATATAAGATATTAAAGTAGTAAATATAGTTTAGTAAAAAATAGTAAGTTTATATATATATTATAAAAGTAAGTATAAGTATAAGTATAATAAGTTTATAATTATATTTAGATTAAGGTAAAAAAGCTTATAAATTATATATTAAAAATACTTAAAGGATATACTTACTTATTAGTTATATAATAATATATAATAGGTCCTCTAAAGGGACTATAAAATTAATATAAATTTAGGATTTAGATAAAAAAGTATATAGTCAACGCCTCCCTACGCTAGGGACGTAACTCCCTGGCGACGAACGCCGACTTTTTTATACTATGGAGGACTTGTTCGAGCTGAGATTGATGAACAAGCTGTTCGCCAATGGAGTCCTGTTAGCCGCGTACGAGTCTGGACGTCTTAGTGGCTACCACTTTGCCAACAGTATTGATGTGGTAAGGCACGGGAAAGTGCCGTACTGTGACGAACTGTGGCGTCTGTTCTGCCCAAGTTTAAAACGCAAGGTCCTTGCTATGAAGTATCGGAAGCATTGTACGCAGTCAACTCTGTTTTCGACCTTCTTCCAGCGTGCTGTTGAAGTCCGGATGCATGAGCAAGGAACCCGGCAGAGCGACCGAACAGCCGTCGATGTATTGGTTCACAATATGGTGGAACACATTGATTTCAGACTCTTCGACGCATACCACAGCCATAACTCACGCTATCTATCGTGGGCACCGCCTTGGGAGTTGGCAGAATACGATAGAAAGATCGGCTCCTCCAGTGGAGATGTTTCCATCAGTATCAGAGTCTTCCAATTTTTTACACAGTGGAAGAAGTGGGGACGGCTCACCTGGGCCGAAGAAGAACTACAAATATGGCGATATTTCAACGACTAGGTCCCTCCCGAAGCGGTCACTTTCTTCGCCCAAGGTATACTCAGTCTCTTGATCAAGGAGCTTACCACAGCTACCATAATGGCCCTGCTCACATCAAGTTACGGCCGTATCTTCCGGCAACTCCTACCACCTGACATCTTTTCAATACCGAGCCGTAGCATAGAGGGGCACAAGATCCACTGTCTACTCTGCTACTTTCCTCATCCTCACGCTATACCGTCGCCACCTGGCCTTCTCATCGTAGTGGAAATAGCTAAAGCAACCGTATACGCTATCGCTCTCACGGACCACCATAATCTGGATGTGGTGCGCTACATCACGTATCGCTTTGATCAGTATGCAGATGTGAAACACTTGATCGAGCTGTTTCGAGATCTGTTTGGGGTCGAATATGCCAAGGGACAGTGGTATCGACTAGACGTCGCTGGCATAGAATTAGTAGTGGAGCAGTACAAGAGAGCGAAGAAGGTTCCGGAGGGAGTCTTACTCGGCTAGCAGAAGAAGGTTAGGTATAATAAGGTGCCGTGCGTGCTGTGTAAATGGGCTGCGAGATGCTTAGGAGATAGGGTTAGGTCCGATTGCTTGTGCAAATGATACTCTCTTCTACTCTGCTCCTTCACAGCGTCATCGAAACAAAAATAGCAATGCAATACCATGAAGATTTGTTTGAAACGTCGCTGACATCGTGCTCTAGTACGGAATTGTAGGCTTCTTCACCGAGCTCTCTGTCCTCTCGTAGTACCATATCGCACCCTCAGCCTTTGCGCAGTTCGTAACAGAACCTGTCGCATTTACTGGAATTGTGTGTGCGTCTTGAGGGCGGCCATACGCCTGCAAAATTATTAGCAACTGCTTCATACATTCAAGACAAGCGTTGTACTCACGTAGTCGTAATACCAGACCTCTGTCAACCTCGTGAACCCAGTGTCCGTACCGTTCGCACCAGCTTCCGTAGTGTTATACCTCGGGCCAGAGCAGCCTATATACGGAATAGCGCCGTGCTTCGCAGAAAGCGTGTCTCGAATGTCTGAGTAGCTGTACTGCGTCTCATTGCTTGGCTTGATTCCCGCCTTTTTGAGCCACTTGTACGTCGGTACTCTCTTATAGTACTTGATAGCCGTCTTGAAGAAGTCAACGACCTCTTCATGTTCGCGGTACTCTGGGCCATAGCACGCCGTGTTGAAGGTAGAGTAGCAAGTCGCGTGTTTCGAGAACTCGTGGCCCCAGAACCCAGCATTGTCTTGGTTCTGCGCGATCCAGTAGGTGTTCATGTAAGCCAGGAGATCAAATTTGCCGAAGGGCTCGAGAAATGTGCCGATATTTGGTCCCGTGTAGGGTGGGACAGGGGTTCCGTTCTTGGTACCGTCTGTAGTATTTGGGGACGGGATGGGGTCGTATTGTCGAGTGAGATCACAGTATTGTGTGTAGCTGCCATTGCAGAAGTCAGGCCAGAGGCCGTGCAGTGTCCAGGCGCCTTCTGGAAGAAGTTGTCCTTCTTCTTCGCGGCCGGTGTAGGTGTCCCAGAATTGGGTGCTGAGGAGCAGACCACCGTAGGTCTCAACACAGCATGAATCGACAAGCGCGGGATTTTGAGGTGGACATGAAAGTAGTGGCTTCTGGAGGAGACAGGTGTGGTTCAGATTCGATTGGCTTGTATATAATTGCCCTGATGCTGCTCCGGAGAGGAGAGCGAATGCTCCAATCGTTGACCGCATTTTGATCGATTGCAAAGAACAAGAGGACGAACGGGAAGAAGAGAAGCAAGCTCTGCTGAAGACGTAGAAACAGAGCCCGAAGCATCTGTGAAGAGTTCTTATGAGATCACCTACCGCGGAAGCTCTTTTCCCAATCCGGCAGGAGCCATCTAACAACCGGGCTGGAGGCGAACCGCCACCGTACCTGCAGATGAGCCAGGATACCATCAATCTGCCTCGTGGTCGCTTGATTGGCTAGCATACTGATAACGGTATGCGACTTTGGCAAGTCCTTCTGGAAGGTCAGCAAAAGTGGATCGTAGCCCGAGGCTGGCACATCGACGGTCGGTGATGGCCGTGAGGATAGGATGCTGTGGCAAAGATCGCTGTCACTGCATGTACCGAAGCTGTTAGCACACAAACTAAAAGCGTGTATGGCAATTGATGTTGTATCCTGAATCCAGGCTCTCGGGTAGGACGGCCTCGGATAGAGGAAGAGTGTAACCAAGATTTGAGCACGGTATTTTGTATGGGAACACAAAACGTCAACGGATGCGCGGCCGATATATTCTTCTTCATCAAAGACATGGCGATATGGAGTCCAGTATGGGCTCGATGGAGATGTAAAGTCGTGAGCCGTTGAATCGCATCTTCGCTTCATGCTCGGGCCAATTGATTGTCCGCATCTCCAGCTCTCATGATTCCATCATTGACTCCGTTCTATCTACTTCATCACCACGACGTCTCGAAATGGCACGCTCAATTTCCTCCGCCATCTGCTCTCTAGCTCTACTGCTCGCACGATGCCTCCATCAACCACCGTAACCCCGCTCCCTGCGAAACGCCCCGCGTCTTACACAACCCCTCCAGCCCACCACGTCGGAAGCCCCCCGTCCTCCTTCAAGAACCCATGGCCCTCGTTTGGTCAATCCAAAGCCTTATCGCAGATCATCAAAGCGCGCTTCTTTCCGCAGGAGACCTTCGTGCCTGTTCCAGCCGATCGCAAAGGGCTTGTCGAGGTCCGCAAGCCCGACTTTGGCGCGTCGCGCAATGGACTGAAAGCGACATGGATAGGACATGCAAGTTTCCTCGTTGAGGCCCCGAAAGCCGAGGGCAAGGAGAGGGGTATGAGGGTACTGCTCGACCCTGTTTGGAGCGAGAGAGTTGGGCCATATGGCATGGTGGGGCCTGTACGATTCACGCCGCCACCTTGCGAGGTCGAGGATCTGCCGGAGGTCGACGCTGTGCTGATCAGTCATGATCATTACGACCATCTCGATTCGCCGACGCTGAAGAGGCTCATGGTGAAGCAGAAGGATGATTTGAGGTTCTTCTGTGGACTAGGTGTCAAGAGCGTGCTAGTAGCCCAAGGCGTAGGGATCAAGGAAGACCAGGTCACGGAGATGGATTGGTGGGATGGAATCACGCTGGCGAAAGAGGGCGTAGGTAGTATGGAATTGATCTGCACACCTGCGCAACACAGGAGCGGCAGAAAGCCATGGAACTTTGATGGGACACTGTGGTGCAGTTGGATTGTCCAAGACACCAGAGAGAAGCAAGAAGAGCCCAAAAGGCTCTTCTTCGCTGGGGATACAGGATACTGCCACGTACCCTCCAACGAGCAGCTCTCCTATCACCACGCACCTCATCCACCGTGTCCTGCCTTCGCCGAAGTTGGCGAGCTTCATGGACCGTTCGATCTGTCGCTCCTTCCTATCGGCTGCTACCTACCCCGCCAGTTCATGTCGGGTCTGCACTCTTCACCTGACGACGCGGTGTCTATACATAGGAGGGCCAGGAGTAAGAAGAGCATTGGGATGCACTACGGAACATTTAGGGGCGGCATAAGCATGTACTACGAGCCGGTTACCGAGCCTCCTAGGAGATTCAGAGAGGCGGCTGAGGCTGAAGGGTTGAGCTGGGGCGAAGAGTTGGGGTTATGCGATATTGGAGAAACGGTTGTGGTATAGCAGTTCTTTCTTTTCTTCGTTCAAGTGCTTTCAGCCAAAGCTTCTCAAAATATTCAGCCCCGACATCTTCTCGAGCGGTAGAGCGAGTTCTGGCATCTAGACTCATCAGATCCTCGGAGCACCCGCTTTTTCTATTCCGCCCGTTTCTTGGAATATTGATGATCTTTGCGATATGCGTTGTAAGTCGGACCAGTGGCTTCGCCCAAAACGGTTTTCGTGCTGGCGAGGCTGGACATCTGACCAATACGACCCTAGACGAGACTGCATGTGATGCCAAGGACATGCACTTCGCTACAACTTCATGGGGCGGATTTACATGGGTGACAAGGCTGAAGGATCACCGGCGAAGAGTATAAGCTGAGAGTAACGTGTCTGAAGTCTACGAAAGTAGTGCTCCTCCAAGTAAGCTAGCAATCGTGTGAGATTCACAGCAAGCTTTGAGTTGTGTTCCGAAGATGGCACGAAGACCATGTCGCGGTAAGTGTGTACTCCTCAGCCTGGCGCTGTATGCTAATGGTACTGAAGCTATAGCTTCGTCCTGGAAGGCTTTTGTCAACGCATGGAAGTCAATCTTTGCGCCGGTCAACAAAGCTATACTCGGACCTATCAAGATATTCTTCAGTCCTGTAACGGACTTCTTCAACGCCCACAAGCGAAAGATCGTTCTATACTCGTGCCTGACTGCAGCAATTCTTGCCTTTCTCTTGAACTTGATTGTCACAATTATTGTCAGCCTGAGATTCAATGAAGCCGAAGTGCAACGGCCGACTTACGTCGCGAATCCCTCGCTCTTCAAAGGCGACTGTGCCTATGCTTCGAAGCTGATTATCGGTCTCCATGCCGCCATTAACGCCATCTCAACCATTTTACTGGCTTGTTCGAATCTATGTATGCAGATTCTTCTAGCCCCAACGAGAGGCGAGATCAACGACGCGCACGAAGAGAAGAGATACCTGGATGTCGGTATACCGAGTATGAGAAATTTCAGGTATGCGGACTGGACGCGCAAAGTTGCTTGGCTACTTCTAGCGGTCTCTTCGCTACCCTTGCATCTCTTGTAAGTATATGAATCTTCTTTATCAACAGTGTAGCTACTGACCTGACGACTCCTAGATACAACTCAGCAGTTTACGTCACGAAGCCTGCTAATGAAATCTCCATGTTCATCGTAACACCTGATTTTCCCGACTGGCGTTCTGCGCGCGTCAACGTGGACAAAGCCTACGACGCCTTCGAATGGCGCAAAGCACAGAAACTTACCGGCCTAGAGGTCTCGCACAAGAAGCATCGCAAACTCATAACGCAACGCATCGACGGTGATCGCATTTTCGGCTTCAACGGGGGCCAATGTGGGACCAATAATTGCGACACTGTCAAAGATAGACTTCGTCGCAATATCTATACGCGGAATGTCAGTGCGCTGGATTGCCTGACGACATACTCAGATCCTTTCAGAAATGGCTCTGACATCATCTTCATCGCGGACTATGATTATCTATCTGAAAGCATGACCACTGCGGCGAATGCTTCGAATACTCTGCTCTTTTCGAAGTATGTGAGGATGCAGACGACATTTGGTTTCTGGGCGGACTATGACTGGCTTTGCGGGGGCACAAACAGCTTCGACTGTAAGTCTCGGTCGACAGCTCCTTTCTTCGTATTTAGTCCAGGGTTCTGAAAAATGGGCAGGTCGCCGTCCGGCGCTTTGGAAAGCGAACCCACAGATTATCAAAGAATGGAACATCTTTGGATGGAGAATACAGAGGTGTCTATATTCTGAGACGCAATTAAGACGTAAATGCGCCGTTAGGTTCTCTAGGCCTATCATGATCGGTACGGTTCCCGGGCATCACGAAGAACTTCGTAGGCTGATTCTTCACAGCTGTCTGCGTAGCAAACTTCTGTAAAGTACTAGGTATTGCTTACAGTGTGTTCAGATATGCGAAGAGCACCGGGGATGACGCACCATTAATTACTATAGGTGATGCGCTTGCTTCATTCCTCTCCACCAAAGACATGACGACGGAAGGCCTTGCTCTCGTTGACAAGGAGACCTTTCGCAGGGACAAGAGCGTATGGGAAGCAAAGCAGCCACGCCCATGGCATGCAAACACAAGGACATGGTTCGCTTCGGCGCCCTTGCGTCGTTGGCTGTGGAGCTTCGTGCCGTAAGCATTGATTCTCTAACACACCGAAGCTATGCTCAAATGGTGTCTAGGTTCGTTATGGTTGTAGCAGCCGGTAGTGGCTTCATTGGCAACGCTCTCCACATCATCGAGTCACGCGCCGGTTCTTCTTCTTACTTCAAAAGCATGAGCTTTGGGAAAGTCGATCAAGCCGGCTTTGCGGTGTTGGGCATGGACAGTAATGTTGCGGATCCGGGTAAGCTCCCATATTCTCTGTATACTCCACAGATGCACGATCGGAAAGATGATGACGGATATTGCTAACAAGCTTCCCTCGCAGACAAGAAGAGCCTCGCGCTCTATAGTTTCGCCTTCTTTGCCAACATCTGGCAACTTCTACTGTCTCTTGTCTACATGATGTACAACGCACTCCTGACGTATCTCTGCGTCGAAGCAGAATGGCAGAGCTACGCGACAAAGAAGAAAGCCCTTCGTGTGACGTCCCCAAAGAACGAGCAGCGTTCAACATACTTTGTGTCATTGCCAGCTCGATATGTACTGCCACTTTTGGCATCGTTTACAGCCATGCATATTACACTGTCGCAGGGTCTTTTCGTTACAGTGGTTGAGACGTATGCAATTGGTGGCGATTTGAGTAGTGGGATGCCGTTCTTGGTACAAAATGGGATTGCCTTAATCATCAGTACGTGGCTGGACTTCTCCTTCATCCGTCACACATCCTCTGCATACCCTTTTCTTAGGGCTGCGCGCCAGAGCTGACCATTGGAAATAGCTGTCGCCATCGGCATGGGCATCTCTCTTATCCTACTCATTGCCGGCTTCCAAAAGCACAAAGGTTATATGCCCCTGGGTGCTACATGCTCTGCTGTCTTGAGCGCTGCATGCCATCCGCCGGCTGGTGACTCGGAGGCAACTATATCCCAGATCCAATGGGGTGTTATTAGCCCGCACGATTGGCAACCTAGTGCCCTGAAGGAGAAGCAACCCGTTATAGCGAGGGAGATGATTTTGCTTGATGCGAACCATGTGAGGTCTTCACGCTCGGCTCTAGACGTGCCACCATCTCCAGCTGAAGGAACAATATCAAGCGAATCGCCAGAAACAGAAGACGCTGAAGTAATCTTAGGGTTAAAAGCCGACGGACATTGTTGTTTCACCACACATGAGGTTCTACTACCGGAGGCTGATAAACTTTACATATAGGCCCATGGCACGCGGACGATCTGAACCTCGGCCAGGGCAGTCCGAGGCACACCTTTCACATCCGGGAGTCATGCAGTCGTGAGATGGCAATGGCTTACACTGCCGCTCGTGGAGCTCGTCGCAAGCCTGCTGTTTCTGGTAACAGTCATCGTAGAAACGAGGCAGAGAGGCTTGGCACACTGGGCAAACAATGTTTTAGCATTCTTCTTTCATGGCCTGGACGACCGACATCTACATCTGGATGTCTGCGGAAATCAAGCAGTCATGGAGAAAGAGGCACGTGAGCTGTTAGTAGGATTCTAGCCACATAGTGATAGAGGTCGCTTGGTCCTTGCAAAATGAGGGAAGACTGAATCTTTAATAGGCCCCATTTTGTCGATGCAACCTGCATCAGGCAGGTACCAGGGTTCCCAGTCTCTCAAGGGTCTCCCTTTCGACCTGAAGCTCGGTGTCCTAGAGAGGGCGTCAAAGGTGGTCTTCACATTCATCAGACCCAGGAGGCATGATTCTTCGGAAAGTCTGTAACAGGACCGAAAGTTCTCAGGACTGAGCGACTGAGCGACTGAAAAGGAGGTATAATCCAAGCATCTGCATTCGCCCGTTATCGTCTGCGTTTCCGTCACTGTTTTCGTCCCAGGTATTGAAGGTAGTACGGCATTCGGGTTCGGGTAGCTGCGAACTGCGCCTTGTCACGAGACGATCATTTTGGGGTGATTTTGGTGCACATGTGGGTCTTAAAATATAATTACGAAGGCTGAAAGACCATCAGTCGCACCTATGATGTCTATTCGCTGTTGCACAAAGTCATGCGAAATGTCAGCTAGGTGACAAACTGCAATGTAGCCAGCTAGCTCAAGGCAACAATGAGGCGAACAACGCCACTTTTGCAACCTAATCCACCCCCGCAACACCTCCACCAGGCAACCTCTCCACTTAACGATGTCGCTCAATTTTTAATCTTCAGCTTGCTAGGCGGTGCTATGCACCCTGTATATCCGCCTAGGTAAGTTTCTTGCTCAAGATTTTAAGTTCATATGTAGGATGACCTTTCGCTCTCAATTCTTTGTTCTTATCCTCCTCATTCTACACAGGTACAAATCGAAATCTCACTTGTCGTTGATCGTCGTCTATGAGCTCTCCTATCGAGCGACAGTGGGCAATGATGGACCACTCCGACACCCTCGAATCTCAGGCTCAAGCTCCTGCAGCTGAGCCTAGGATTGAACTTCCCATCAACACCAAGCCCACCGAGAAGGAATTCCAAGAGCCTATTCCTTCCTCGCATATTCCACAAGCGCCTAGAAGCTTCGAGGGTTCTTTCTATTCAGAAATGGACGACGATCATGTCGACAGCCGGCCTCGTCGTCGCCCAGACGTCCAGGCCTACTCTCCATCACCGATTCGAGTCCGCTCTAACCCACGTCCAGAAAATATCGTGGTACCCTCTTCCATAGCTCTACTGTCTACGGTATCGAACTACGATGGCGTGGCCGACCTGCCCTTCCCATCGCGTTCAAGCGTCTACTTGACTACTTTTCCATTCACGGATCGCGACGTGAAGAAGTGGTCTTGGTTCATCACTAGGGGCATTGAGGATGTCTTTATGATATCGTCGCGAGACGGAGACCTTGAAACCGAAGGAAACAACCGCTATCCGTACTATGTGACAGACAACCGTATGCCACCCATGCAAAGCTTTGAGCACAACAATGAGATGCCGCACGTCTACCTCTCCAGAGCTTTGGATCCCACGGTTGTGACTGAGAAGATGGAGAAGATGCAGGGCGTGAGGTACTTCATTGTTGTGCAGAACGGGGACAAACCTAAAGGCACGAAATTGAAGGTCGCGGAAAGCCGCAAGGCTGCAGCCATGATGATTTATTACGAATCGTTGGGTGGGAACTCGATCGACTTTGTTGGAGCCGTTGTAGGGCATGGGAAGTTGAGGGGTGCAAAGTTAGTTAGATCGGAAAGTGTGAAGACTGGCGCCCATGAGGAGGGTGTTGTTGGAGTTATCTGTTGATTCAGAAAGAATGTTCTGATTCAGTATGTCACGAACGTCTCAGTTACTAAATTGGAGCTGCTCTAGATGGATGAGGATGAATGAAGAATGTTTCTTTCCTTCTTTCTCGGATCTAGCTGCTGGCAAGCTTTTCAACTTCAAGGCTACGACCATTAAGTCACAAGCCTAAATGGGGGAGCAGGTTGTCCCACGCAAAGCAGCACTTAGTGGCAGACATTTTCTTTGGTCTTTTGTGTCTAGCAAGGAAACTTTTGAAATGAATGGGAGTAGACAATGTTCATTAAGCTACCTGCATCCCCTCATCCGCACTGATACACTGGATTCTCGGTTTTATAATACCTCGACTGCACCAGTGTCTTGTTCACCGCTCTCTCTAGCCGCGTTTGTTTCCTACTTTCTTCTCTCTTCGTACATTCCACTGACTTCTGGTATGTACCAAGTAATGCACGCTGGGATGATGCTGGTAACTGTTGGAAGCTTGTTCGATCGCTCGCTCGGATATGTGAGAGCTGCTTGGTGAAGGTTCCACCGCGCTTCTCGGCTCTTGTCAAAGAGGTGCTAGGAGACGTAGTTTCTTCTACAGTAGAAGAGACTGGCTCAGGTGGTTTCCATTCCAGGATGTCATTCGCCTGGATGCTGGATTTAAGTCTGAAAAGACGGTGCTTTCGATCCTTCCGCGTTGGTCCATATGATTCATCCTCTTGCATCATTCGGGATATCTTCTCCTTCTTCTCCTTCTGCGCATCGTTGTCGAATTGATCGAAATCGTAGAAGTCCCGAAATTCGGAGTCTGCGCGCGATAAGTCGAATTTGCAATGCCCTTTACCCATCATATGCTGTCGAATAGCTTGTGCGCTGCTTCTTTGTGTGCCGCAGTATATGCACTCGCAGTACGTCGAGATGATGAGATGGAGGTATTCGAGTAATGTCTCGGCTTCTACGATGAGTTTGCTCTTGTCTTCAATGAATAGACCGTGCCGTTTGAGCATGTGGTGCATATTGCTGTCGATGCTGGGGGATTGTTGTCGGCAAAATAGACATTCTAGGGAATTGAACGACTCCGAACAGTTTTGTTGAGTGGTATTCCCTCCTGTTTCGCCCATGTTTGAATCTTCTTTGTCGTTCGGGATCTGTTTGTGCTCTTGTTGATGAAAGGTAGGGATAGTCTAATTTATCGCTGGACTCTCTTCCGAGGCGGACGTTGAAATGTAGAGACTATGATGATGTCTACTTAGGTAAGTTGCATAGAGGAGCATTTATATCCCTTGTCAACGAGAACACCTGATCACCCGATGCTTGCCTGACAGGCAGCAAGTCACTTCGACTCATCTACGCTAAAGACATGTTGAGAGTAGTGTCTAACTCGGTAATTCGCTTAAGCACCTAGGTTGTGGCTGTGCTTTGGTTGAGTCACAGCTACACGTTTCTTGCCTAAATGGTCTCTAGAGGAGGCACTCATATGAAATAATACACCTGATGATAGTGGTTACCCCGGACAAATTTCTGTCAAGATTCAGGACTGCTATTTAGCGCGTTTTGAGGGTTAGGACCTGGGCACTAAGAGCTACGAAATAATACAGACCACTACCCGTACCCGGCCCTGCGATATTGGTACGCATAGCCCACTTGTCGGAACAATAAAGCCATATGCCGTAGAAGTTGCGCTGTACTAGATACATGGATTAAATTGCAGATGTTCCAATTGACTTGGACACACATGCGTTAGTGCTACAGTATTGTCAAAGGAAGGCAGAATCTAGGACGCAGTAATGGGTCGAAAGTTTCGGTGACTGCGTATGTCCAGCTTGAAACAGTTGCGTTGCGTCACAAATGTAGATATTCTCTACCATATCTATTTCACCATGTACCCACATCACCCAAACCCCAAAATGCCAACTGATCCTCCAAACAACAATCACTCATCACTTTTCCCGTTCTTTTACGCCGTCCTCTTAACAAAACTCCCATCATTCGGCGCCCTCTTCTCGCAAAGCGGCACCGGCGCATTGAATGCCCTCGTCACCTCGTCCACCCGCATCAACCTCTCCCACCACTCCATAGTCTTTGGATAACTCCCCCTATACTCCCCATCCATGAAAAACTTGAGTGGCCACAGCATCGCCGCAGCAACACTCAGATCCGCCAGACTCAGCTCATCATCTCTGACAAGCCACACCTTCCCATCTTGAGCGAGATGGTGCTCAAGGCGCTTCAGTGCGTGGATAAACATCCCCTCCTTTTCTTCAATGTAGGTCGCATTGTATGGTTTCGTGCCCATAATAGGCTCCAAGACAGCGCCGCTGTTGGAGAAGAGTTCGCTATCCGCGAATGAAACCCACATCTGCACTAGCGCTCTCTTCTCTGTACTCCTGCCCAAAAGTTGCTCTCTCTTCGGGCCACTCTCCGATAAAAACAGCGCGATCGCAGAACCCTCGGATAAGTAGAAGCCAGACGGTGTTTCGAGCGCGGGGATCTTGCCGTGCGGGAACTTGGCGAGGTATTCTGGGGCCTTGTTAGTGATGCCGTATTGGAAGGTGGTTGGGATGTGGATGTCGAGGTTGTTGAGATTCGCGGCTGCAAGGGACTTTGTGACACGCGCGTGGAGGAAGGTGTGTGTTGTGTAGAGGGTTGCGAAGGGTGGCATGGTGAAGGACTGCTTTGAGGTTGATGTTGATGTGTGTTTGGTAGTGTTGTCGTTTCGAGGCGTATAGTGAAAGATGAAACGAGAAGAGAAAACTTCAATTGAGGGCCGTCCGACTCGATTGAGATAAATATTACCTAGGCCGACTGCCTCCTCTTATATATCTCACTATCATGTGTTGACCAGGTTCGCCTTAAAGGTGGAGCGCATCGTAGAACCAAATTCGGACGTCAAAGCGAGCAATACGCGAGCTAGTCTCGGGCTGAGGATTCAACGTTGTTGCCTGGCAGCCTTGCTGGCCTTCGGATCAGATTGGTTGTCTAACGTTCTACAGTTTCCTAAAAAATCCCCTGCATCACTATATTTAGCGGCCTTCCCATCGAAGATTTTCGTATTTCGGCAGGTGATCGTCGAAGTATGTGGTGCATGAAAGCCGAGGTGGGACGAAATGCGGAATAGCTCGAAGCAAAGTCAGCTGAATATCCTACACGGCAAAGTATGCTGTCAGACATAGGCTTTAGCTAAGTTCATAGCTGTACACTTGCTTTGAACGCTTGAGCGAACGTCATTGGAAGTCGCTGACCAATGCAAACGATGCACAGGATCACAGTATACGTCTTCAAAATCATCCAGCTGCGGTATCCCGATGGGTATGAATCGATGTTGATTCTTGCGACATTGGTTTTTCAAATGCCGCCGTGCATCTTCCAGACGCAATCCATGCCGACCTCTACGGTCCGGATACCCCAGCAGCACGAGTCGCCAATATCCTCCTCGATCATGGGCCGAGGCTGCCTAATCTTCTTTTCAAGGAGCCAGTCGTCGTAGCTTCTGTCTACCTCGTTCCCCTTGTCTATCACTCCCACTGTATGATTCTCGCGAGTGTGCTCAGACTCCTTGTCGGCTTCAAAAGTCAAACTCGCCTCGAAAACGCTCAACATCCAAACCGGGACCAACCATATCTGCTAGGTCTCTTCTGCCCATCTGGCCAAACACCCTTCGAAGGGTGTCGTAGAGATTTGTGCTTTGGTTTTGGTGGATCATGTTATCGAGCGTGCTGTCGTCCACTCCATCGCCCACGACTTCTCTGGCACGTTCTTTGCCTTCCCGTTCTACGACCTTGTGCATGGCCAAAGCGCCGAGCAAATGCTGAGCGGCTTCCGTAAAGCAACCAATGTTTATGCAAGACACGCCGAGGTTGTAGCGTGCGCGGACGAAGTTAGGTCGTAACGCAAGAGCTCGCGAATACGCGTCTATTGCTTCCTCGCTCCGGCCAGAGTTGGCGAGTGTTGCACCTAACCTGTTCCACAGGAGGTGTACTTGTGATGATGAATTTGTGACGCCCGATTCCGTCGATGCTAGTGCTGCTCCGAAGCAATCTACGGCTTTGTCGTACTCTTCGACGCCGTAGAACAAAACGCCCAAGCCAACCTGCACATCCGGGTCCATTTGCTCGCCGGTTGGTGACAACTGTGCAGCTTGTATGAAGAGATTCGTAACCTTCTCGTGTAGAAGATGTCGGTCTGTGAAACCCATTTCGGCGTCTGACGAGAGCGGTTCCTTGATCAAAGTCGGATATTTCGTGGCTAACCAGCGTTCCAATGTCCGGTAGGCAGTGCTCTCATAACCCTCGTTGGTGTAGGAAACAGCGAGACCCATCAGAGCTTCCAGGTTCGAGGGATCCAGCTTCAGTGCTTGTTCTAGGGCGCGAATGGCTGGGGTCTCCTTCTCGTTCTGTGCTTGTGACTCGCCTAGTTTCACCCAGGCGGCGATATGCTGTGGATCCCTCTGGACGGCTGCCTCGAACGCGAGTGCAGCAAGCGAGAGGTTTCCACCGTCTTCCATGATCTTGATGCCTTCTTCAAACGGGTTCGTGATGTTCTTGTAGGCGTTGTCCTGCTCGAACAGGTAGTCACCCATCGGCGGATCTCGAATCGAGTGCGTGTTGAGCCCGTCGAATCCTTCCCACTGGTCTAGGTCGCCCATGTGGCCATCCATGAAGTTTTCTTCGTTGGCAAGTTGCCTAGCGTGTTCAGTCTCAGCTTGGATGCCTCGCCAGATAGACTCGAAATCGCCGAACTCGGTGGCGTCTACTGACCTGTCCATTTCGTTCAGTTCCCTCTCTATAGCCTCATTCGCCTCCTTGTCCAGAGCGTCAAGGTTCTGCTCCTGATCTCCCTTCTCGAGCTGTGCGAATTGTGCTTCCCAGTCTTGGTCGTCGAGCTCGACCATTCGGGCCTTGCCTTTGCCTGCGTCTTGCATGGGCTGCTGAAAGTTCTGCTGTTGCTGGAACGGCTGCTGGTACCCGCCCATCCCCATGCCTCCCATGCCCATGCCCATACCCATCCCCATCCCCATGCCGCTGTACATAGGCCGTTGGTATCCGCCCATCATAGAAGGCTGTGGCGAGCTGACCGTGGGGCTTGCTGTCCGGGCGTTGGGATTCATCTGCTGGTACTTTGCGAACTCGGCAGGGCTGAAACCTGCGGGCCTCTCCTGCAGTCCAGGGCCCATGTGTGCTTGCGCTTCCATGCCCGGGTCAAACTCTGTGGCCCAGCCTGGCGATCCACTGTGTTGCGCTCGTTCGAGTTCTCGTCGCATCTGCTCCATTGCGAATGGAGAGGCAGGGCCGGGGCCTTGGGGTAGTTGATTGGGCTGTTGCATGAACTCGTTCATCATCTAGCATTACGAGTCAGTGCGTGCTCATCAGTTCCTACTGCAAGAACCGTAGCAATCTTCTCTAGGGGACTGGGGGACTTACGCCATCCGAACCACCGCCCATCTGCTGGTTCCGCATGCTCTCCTGCACACCGCCCGGCCCCCGACCGACCAGGCGGTCTCTCTGCAATGACTTGTCATCCTGCACATGTTTCGTGAACTGGCTGAGGGGGTTGCCCGCCGTCGAGCACTCTGCGCCGCCGAGGAAGGACATGCTGAATGCAGCAAGAGTATCTGAAGGAAAACACGAAAGGTGGTGTTGTGCGTGTCTGGAGCTCTATGAGAGTGCAAAGGAGAAGAGCAAATGATATACAAAGGCGGGGTCGTGCGTCGTCTGGAAGCTGGGGAAACTAGAGTTGAGTGCGGATGCGGTCGTGTTGTATTCATCAGCGGCGGGGCTTCCTTTGCCGGCGCCGAGGTCCGCTGTAAGTGGCAACAGCAGCCGCAAAAGTGAAGGAGCACGCCGATGGAGACCAAGTTTTGATCGAAACCATGACCATTCCTGTCCTCTTGGACCATGGTGCATGAGAAGTAGCGACTCAAACTATTCACGTGCTTATGTGTCCCGGGCGCAAGACATAGGCAACCTTTGGGAAAGTTCTCAGAGATGAAAGCACATTTGCTTCAGAGACGCCAGTTCCACCCTAAAGCCTATATACAGTGCAGAGAGAGGAGTTTCAAAGCGCCAGGAAGCCGTCTAATATATACACACTAATTGGACCTATCAACACAGTAGATAAATGACAAGGGAGAAGATCCAAGATTCATAAGAAAGCATCCGCCATGTGAAAGGACTGAACACCAGCGCACATGCCTTACAGACCTCATTACTCCGTCCCTTCTTTTGTTTTGTCGGTAAATCTCGAACGCTTGTACTATAAGCCATCTTGTCCAGCCTTCAAGTCGTGGACTCTGCTCATTTGGCTCCAAGTACCCTAGAGCACCCTAGATGGAGTTTTCGCGGCGCTTCTCGCGGCCCTCGCGGCCCCCGCGCTGCGACTGTGTGCCAGACGTGCTGTAGTCGACCCTGAGCTGGCGGCCATAGATAACCTTTGCCGCCAGGACTTCCCTCGCCCTCATGGCGCTAGCAATATCGATGAAGTCAGCGTGGGCAAAGCCCCGCGGCTGGCCTGTTCGTCGGTCAATGGCAACGCGGACGTCGATGACGTTACGAATATCGCGGAAGAGATCGTTCAGATCTTTGTCGGACATCTCGAAGGACATGTTGCCGATGAAGAGGGTCTTGGCAGGAGGGTTGTTCTGTCCGTCTGGACCGTCGCCCTTTCTCGTGCTGGTCCTGGCACGGTGAAACTGGACCACGAGGTTCCGTCCTTCGAAAACTTGCATGTCGAGGTTCTCGACGGCGGACTGTGCGGATTCAAGGTCTCCGAACTCGACGTACCCAAAGCTGTAGACAGTGTTAGCTGCTTGCGGGCTAGTCCAGTTATAATCTAACATACCCCCTGCTCAATCCCCTGTTGTCGTAGATGACCTTCACAGATTCAATGGGTCCGAAACGACCAAAGACACGCTTCAGCTGGTCCTCAGCAACCTCGTAGTACAAGTTGCCGACGTACACGGTCTTGTTCGGGGGGTTGGAGGCACCGGGACGCTTCTCCGTTGCCGGCTCAGTCTTGCCGTCGGCAGCGGCCTGGAGCGCATCGATGCCGACTGATTCTTCTGCATCGGTGGGCTCGGCTTGCGGTGCTTCCGGAGTTGCTTCTGCGGCCGCTTCCTCGATGGGGGTGACGTCCTCATCTACTGGTGCTTCGGCTGCGGTTTGCGCGAACGAGTCACCCTCGACGGAAGTCTCTGACTTCTCCTTGGCTTCGTCGGTGAAGAATCTCTTTTGAAACAGCGATACAGGCCATTTGTTCTGCTGTCTTGTTCGCGCGATCGAAGTGACGGATGTGAAGGTTCGTGGCTTCGCAAGAAATGCTCTTGACGGTGTCGCGGTAATCGCGCGAGCAGCTGTGCGACGGACGATCCACCTAGCATGGGGATGAGCATTGCAATGTGCCAATGACCTGATAGCGCACTTACATGATGGCGAACGGAGAGGAATGGGGATGAATGGAAGGTGCAACTTGGAAGTCGAGATGCAGAAACGGCAAGGAGAATTCCAGAAATTATGAGCTTCCGACCCACAAAACGCGCTAGCGCAGCGTGGCCCGTGTAGAAATCCATCCCAAAATCACGAGACCGCACTGCTCGCGGCCATTGCTGATGGACACTGGTCTGCACCATACCACGATATCGGGTTATGCATCGGCAACAACCACCACGAGATTTGAAAGAAGTGGGAGAGGAAGGGGACAAATGTGCAGGAGCTGAAATAGAGATCTTCTACTCAAACTTTACTCAGCTTTCGTACAACGAATCGCGCAGCAGACAGTTGCGCGTCTGCTTCATTGCTCTGGATTCCAGCCAACGCACTCTAGCCTTACAAGCACGGAGTCTCCCTCAGAAGGCCCACAGTCTAACCTACATCGTAATCTTCGGCCCATAAGCATGCTTCTCATGCGCAGTCACCACCATTATCCCATCGCCGACCACCAATATCCCACCCCAGCTACCATTCTTCATCATTTTTGTCGCCACGCTCCAGTCCTGATCCTTGTTGGTGCTCGCAATCACCTCAATGTCTTTTTGTTTCGGATCGCTCGCAGGCGCATCTTCATTCGTCATAAAGCTGACCACAGCGGTGCTATTGACGCTGCCCATACCCGGTCCGCCAGCACGCTTAGCTGCAGGGTCATAGATCTTCCTATATTTCTCTATATTGTACCTCCATCTCAAGTGGTGAGCGGCCACGCTTTCACTTACGGAGTGCTCTGGTTGGTCTCGATGACGGGTATTCGACTCTACACTGTGTTGTCCAGCGCTACAATGTTAGGCAGATCATTGCGAGTCTACATGTCGCAGCCACTCATGGTGAGCATTGCAGAGGGGGGGCACAGGTATTCTGCTAAACTACTCGGGAGCCCTTCAACCGTGAAGAACCGTTATAGTGGGGTCTCACTCATCTGCAATAGCACTCCAGGGTGACTGTTACAGACTACGCATCGCCCTCTTCGAGCAATGTGTTCATTGCAAAATGCATGATGTGTTTTACCGACGATGGCATGACGTCTGCTTAGACATAAACGGCGGCGCCTCCAGGAGCCCGGAAGGATCTGGCAGGAACATGGAGATCTAGGGGGCAGGGTATGAATCCGATACGAACGTAGACAAGGGGTTATTGTTAGAACTGCAGTCCACCAAGAATCAAGACCTCGCAAGGTCGACGTCGTGTCCGCCCTCATGCCTGGTGCTCGGAGAAATGGAGGGACGCTTGGGACACCTGTTCCTGTCTGTGGAGCGCGAGCGAGGAGCTTGCTTGATGAAGCGAGCTGTGCGCCGATATGCATGACCGTTGAAAGGAAGAAACCTACCCTATAGTGAAGTGCTGCTAAGCGCCGGGCATCGGGTTTCGCAACGTTGAGCAGGAAGAGGCTCGTTGCGATGAGACATGCGGGTGTTCCCATGCAGCAATCCGGGGTAGCACAGCGAGGCTGTTTCGGACATGCATTTATGTGCTGGCCCCACCTGCAATAATTTGACATCAATCGCAAATCAGCCACGCAAGAGCTCTCCGTGGTTCCCTGGGTTGTGCAGCATATCCCCATGCTCAGCCTAGTCCCTGTTTTCGAAAATGTTGGTAGGTAGCAATCGAGGCACTCATTCACAAGTGCCAAGTCGTTGCGATAACGTTCGAGGGGCCTATAAATCCTGCAGCTTGAGACACCCGAATATCATGTCATCAGCTTTCTCGAAGCTATTGTGTGCGAAATGTTTGATCAGGCGCATCTTCCGCAAGACTGAAAGATGCGCCGTTGGTAAAAGATGAAAACACCAGGCAGACCTTTGACTGAAAATCCGAAAGAAAGATACGGCAGTGCACGAAAGCCCAACATTACTCCACTGGGTCAGTCATGTACACCAAATAGCAACTTCGTGTAGCTATCCGGCTACCTAAGTATATAGAAGGGGTCTCAGGGGGTGCCTAGGATGTCGTGTCGTTTCTCGTTCGGGAGAGTCGATCCGGGTCAAACCCTTCGCCGCAATTGACTACTTCGCGTGACTATCATGCAGACCCCAGTACTGACGAGGGCTTTACTCCGGGACCTTGGGGGTAGCCGACTGTGTGAGCTGTGTACAATGCGCATGCTCATGTAGGCCAGGAGAAATTACGGTATGCGGCATGAGCAATTGCTCGAAGGAGCACAAATGTGCGACCCCGACAGTCTAGGCTGCAACGATTGCGAGGTTGTTCTGAGGAGAGATGGTAACCCCGGCCTTCATTGTGTCGGTTGGAGGCAGCAAGTGCTTCTAGAGCTGTTTCCAGTGATCGTGCGGAGCAGGGCAATAGTATCCAAGGGCAAATTTTATACATCGAATACGAGGCTAGCCTTTACTTTTCGGCTCTTGCAAATGTAGCAGGGCATGCGGTCGGTATTTGGCCCCGGGTAGCTCGTCGGTCGCCCTATTCTTAGAAGACATAGCCTCACCAATCGTCGCTCGTGAATTTACAAAATTCACGAACAGCTGCTCCAGACATTGACCTGTGGAGGAACTTTTGCCGGGTCAGCCTTGCCTGTTGCTAAGCCGGGGCATGTCTCACTGACTTTGCATCGCAGCAAACTGCAGTAGTCTTGATCGGGCAGTGCGATAGCTTGGTGTGCCTGCGACCGGAACAACGGGCAACGACCCGAGAAAGCGCAAGTCGTCGCAGTAGACAGACATAGTTCGACAAGTTTGATGTCGACTTCCCGATAGCAGACTGAAATGTTGTCCCAACATCAACTGTGTCTTTTTTAAACGGGAGGTACCACTGGTGGAATGAGAGGAGCCTGGTGGTTAGTTAGGTTGTTGGTCGTTGAGGCCTTGATTACTGCGGCAGAGGAAGTTTCTGTATGGTGTTCCAGTGGAAGAACGCTGTGCCTCGACATCAGGCTGTCTTGAACATATCAGGCAGTCGACCTAGCGCAGTCTTTTCCAACTACAGCTGCGTCAAGTTTGATCGTGCGGGTAGGCATCCATTGGTATCTCGGATCTCATCTGGCAGAATCTCGAACGGAACGCGAGGTTGGGTAGGGGTTCTGCGGCACAGCGCTTCAGCCTCTAGAAGTTTGCAGGCTGAAGGACTCGGGGTAACCCAATTAAGAAGTGATATATGAATCTGACCCTCGGGGCCGGATCCTATGTTGCCAAGCGAAGTGGGGGGTGATCACTAGAACGGTCGCTAAAGATCCTTAACCCGCATCCCCTGAGCTTATCATGGTGCTTAAGCGCGTCAAACATTGGAGGTAACAGCGGCTTCATCTGTAGCTATGAACTCCACGCTGTCACGAAGTGGTGAACAAGTTGCCGATATTGGTCATTGGCGGACAGATGGGAATCTGCTCTCAATAACCTTCTGAGCTCCTTCATAAATGCGTTACTGCTCTTGTGCTCCTTCAGGAAAGCTTTTCGTGGCCTTTCGAAGCCTTTCGAATGCGGATTCGTGTTTGGCATCATGATTCTGTACTCTGGTCATGTGAACAGGCCTCGAAAGATATGCTGCAGCATCTATAATTAGGACAAGCTAGAAAGCTAGTCGCGAGCTGTCTCATCCCTCCCGAGACAGGGCCTGTAGATATCATGATGTCTTCGGATGAGGATAAACGTCCGTGGTCCTGACCTTGTCCGACGCCTCCAGGACGTGCTGCGCGGTTTCAACTGCACGATGGTATTCGAATTGTGATCCTAAATGTGAAGCGAAGAAACTTGGGCAGTGGCCTTGCTTTCATGGCCCAGCTTTCATGGCCCAAGTCGTGCACAAGACGAAGTGGTATCATTTGCCTCGCTATGGTACTTCAAAGCCACACAGTGAGCCCATTCTGTGTTCCTTGTAGCTGTTCGACGGGCGAGCCGAATGCGCGTTAGGGGCGACGATCAGCCCCCAAGTCCAGGTTCCTCGGACATGCAAGACGACTGGCCCGTAGTGGGGTCATTCTGAACCGAGAGATCGAAGCTTGTCTTTACAGCCCCAGTGTGGTTCGGAATACGTGGCGAAGCTCAAGTGTTGCTCAACCTCACATCTCTTGTCGATGGAGATCGAGTCTATTCTTAGAAACAAAACAACAGCCTCGTATCGTGACCCAGAAGACCGGTGTGCGGATAAGGCAAAAATGCTTGCTAGCCCTCAGAAGGGTGAGCGAGCTCTTTGGATTGTCAGAATTCGCGACCATGGTTGCTCAGGTCTTACTCGCGAAGGCTGGGCGCAACCGTCGACCTTCGTCAAATCCTCTTTGCCCGACAGGTACCCGGACCCATATCATGCTCATTACTCCTTCAGGACTTCTTCATAGCCGCGATTGGGCCGGCAGTGGGCTGTACAGTAGCATGTATACCATTTTCAACGTTCGTCCTTCGCCGATCATGCCTTACTGGGTGTAGAGGACATACATTTGTTCCAGAGTGAATGGCACAAGTCGCGCTGGCCTGCTGCACGAATGCCGTCCTTACACATCGTAGTTTGTTTGAGGTGGTCCCATAGACACGGGCTTCAGCAATTCTCCTGAGACAGGAGCATCAAGGCGCACTCGTCCGTCCCAGGAATACTGAAATATTGAACAACGAGATCGTTCAAAAGCCATACTAATGCCATCTCTTTTCACAATCAGTCTTCAGGATCCCTCTTCAACCTCGTTCAGCCTGGATTATCTCTTCATTCAAATTTACTCCCTCGCACTTTCTGCCTTCAACTATCTCTTTCGCCGAGCAAGGAACGCTTCTCTCATCGAAGACCCTCGTTCAACACTCGCAGATATGCCTCATGCCATAGAGCCAACGACGAATGGCACCACTCAAACCGGAGAAAACGCGAATGGCCAGGTGAGTGATCTCATAGTCCTGTTTCTGTTATCACTGAGTATGATAATGACGAATATCAATGTGACAGACTTCTGGCAATACCGACCGCCGAGCCTCCTCTGGTGCTGACAATGCTCCGGAATCGCCAGCCCTCCAACGATTTCTCGCCCAACCACCCTCGGAAGAGCCTTATAACCCGCATTATGGCGAACGCAGTGGGACGGCATCTAGCGACACAGGCAACGGCCAGAGCTGATCGAACATCACGCTAGCCATTCTGGGGAGTTACTCCTGCACATCGACCGTCATACTGGAACAGCATACTGGAACAGCATACTCGAAATGTCTGGTCGCACGCTAGAAGGATTCCAACAACCTATACCGTAGTTTCCGGTGTTGTTCATGCGGTGACGACCTCGCGACGACGGCCCGAAGCGCAGTCTAGCGCCAGTGAGTTAAAAACTTAACGTCATAGCTACCTGGCATATTTGTTGTATTTGGGTCGTCGTTGCTGTTGTTGTTGTGTTTGGGTTGAACTTGTACTTGTAACTGTGTTGGTAGTAGTTGTGTTGGCAGTTCCATGCTTCATCATTTTAGCATCAATATAGACTCCTCTTTTTCTGTTTTTCATCATAGCAAAAGACAAACTGCGAGTGACATAATGACAAGGGATTGCAGTGGGTATGAGAGAGGTGGAGTGGAAGAAATACGGTTGCGGAAGAGCGTGACGATGACGTGTCTCAAAACACGCAGAGCACTATACCGCGTTGGGCACACATCCTGCGGCCCCTCAGCGCCTCCTCATGAGATACTCATGTTCTTCCAAAAACGCGACAGCCAAGTCTGCAGATGGAAGAAAGACTCAGAAGGCGTTGCAGGTAGTTGATAATGTTTTCGAGGACCCCCAAACCTTACTTAGCTGCGGGCGGATCCGAAAAGTGGAACACACCCTCGGCAGGCACCGTTTGCACGATTGCGGCAATCAAAACCAGGCCAATCTCCACTGTCACTCTGCATCAATTGCGCGAGAGCGCTGCGCTGTCGTCTCA
This sequence comes from Lophiotrema nucula, assembly GCA_010015825.1. Taxonomy (NCBI): domain Eukaryota; kingdom Fungi; phylum Ascomycota; class Dothideomycetes; order Pleosporales; family Lophiotremataceae; genus Lophiotrema; species Lophiotrema nucula. The sequence continues at coordinate 522,421 of ML977342.1, forward strand.
TCTCCTCTTCTCTCGTCGTAGCAAATCTTACTTTCTACAAGTTCATTTCTCTGCAGATGAACTATCTCTGTCCTAAGGTTGACGCTCAGTCGTGTTCAAGAGTCGAACTTACTTTTTCACTCTGCCGCGGCTCGATCAACTGGTGGCAAGCGGTCCAATTCATGCCTTACATCACAGAACGATGCAGCGATATGAATGCAAGAGATAGTCTAGCGGAAGCGACGAGGAGAAGGTCATCGCAACACCCCAAGAATATGGACTCAACGTCGCTGGCTTCAAAAATCGCCGAATCGACTTCTGGCCTAGCATGCAGTGTCATGGGACGACCAGGCGCCACAGAACTGTCCAGATCAACAACGCTGGGGAATAAAGCTTCGAATGCTTCTTCTTACCGTTCAACATCCTGGCTCGAAGACATTCCCGTGTTGTACGAAAGCAGAACGACGCGAACATTGCCAGACGCCCCTTACGACAGCTTCCGGTCGACTCCAATAAAGGAAGGGCCAAATCCCGAGTTCGAAGAGTTTTCCACCATGGAAGCTGAATTCTCGAGTCGCTTTTCTAATATCGACCACCGTTGGGATGCCAATCTACAGGTGTCACATCTCGAAAATGTAGCTACTCCAGAACCAGAGTCCTTTACTAGCAGTACTCTAAGTTCCGCAACGTCGCTTCCGAGAGACGCATCTCTGTGGTCATCAGAGTGGACCGACGTCCCGAAGAATCGTGATAGGACTTTCGAAAGGTTTGGAAGATTTCGAGAGGGGCAAGAGAAGCAGAATACCATTCATGATCTTGCCAAACAAAATCACCACGCACATAATCGTCTCAAACTCGTCCTCGGACACCTCAGTAGAACCTTACCATACGCATCCTCATACCAAAAGCCCTTGTCGCTCACACGAGATCGATTCGATACAATGCACCAAACTGCAATTGCGAAAGCTCTTACTCTGCCTGGTCACCTCAGGCATCAGAATGTCAGCGGCTACGACTGCAAGACAGCAGCTCGAACTCGCAGCTCTCAGGACCAACAGGTTCAACACGATCGATCGACATACCATGAGAAGCACGTCTATGAGAGGCATACCGACGTGCTCCATCAAAGCCAAAACCAAGAACCATCATTGTCAACAGAGTTTCATTGCCCTTGGGCTCATTGCCGTCAGGTAAATCTCTCGAACGGCCTTCTATACGTACACTATGCTCATGCGAAAACAGCGCCCGAAAACTTTGGAGAAGCTTCAGAGTTCAGCGAATGCGCACATGGCATATTTTTGCTCCCATAACGGCTGCAGTGTTCATTTTCACTGCTACAAAGACTGGGCCGAGCATATTGCAGAGCCTCACCAAGACCTCGATGATGAATCTAAATCTGGAGGATCGGTGGCTTCTGAGAGTTGGTTCAGCCCCCGGCTACACCTGCGTCGCCGGTGGTAGACACCCTACTGCGGATCCGCATCTCCCCCACACCAGGTGGGGCATAGCACAGGCTCATTTGAAGTTTGACAGTGAAACGTACACACAAGCTCTTGGTAGAGTAATATCCCTCGAGCTTACTGTAAAAAGCGGGTAGGTAAAGAAAACAAGTACGTACGACTCAATGGTGTGGGAGTCACGACTGCGCAGAGACTCCAGTGCTCGTTGGGCAACATCATCAGTAGAGCGCAACTCGCTTTTCGATTTTAGACCTTGGGTCGAGGAGACGGCGCTTCTTGCATAGCGATGCATATTTGGGCGCGATTATGGTTCATCATGGTGTTCTTGCTTAATCTTAGGTTGCATTTTCAGCTAGGAGTCGGTGTAGCATGGTTCTATGCTTCTAGTTCGCGAGTGGCTCGTAATCACTTGTATAATAAGAGTAGTACAGTCGTACACATTTTCTCTGCACAGGGCAGAAGGGCTTCTGTTACCCGTGCTGAACTTCGCACGCGGACCGAGGGCAAACGGCCGCGGAGGAGGGGCTAGGTTAGGTGAAGCACGCAACCTCTTCGACTCATCTTCTCGAATTGAAGGCACGATGCATGGTTTTACACTTGTTGCTGCACAGTCATCACCAAGACTTACTTCAGACGGTGGCGATTGCCTCTTCAGGGTGTGTGCAAGATGGCTAGCGCAGAAGCTGCACGCTGTCGCGCTGTCACGCTGTCGCATGGCCACATGTTCGGGCGTCTCCGACGTGCCAGTCTTCTGGGTTATCGTCTAGATACAAACTTTAGGTCGCTGCTTTAATAGCTGTCCACCGGAGCTCAACACAACACGATGCTCAAAGGTAAGACGCACCAATTCGTCCTCGCAGGTATCAATGGGTCTCTGACATTGAGTTCTCGTCCGTAGGTTCCCATTCGACGGCTCCAGATGCATCCCCAGACATGGCGCCCGCCCACGTTGGCGACCACGACATCCCCTCCTCAGAGGACGAGGAGGACCTGAGCCCAGATTCCTCCGATCCTGAAGCACCCAGTGGACGCCGCGCACAAGCTCATAATGACGGTACAACGGTGGCGGCGCAGACGACAGCTGGTACGAGCATGGAGGGAGACGATAACGGCCCGTCAGACGACGCACAAGCTGGCCTACTTCCGCGTGACAAGCAGCGGCGGACTGCCTTCTACGACTACGCATCAGAAAAGCAGATGAGCCACTCCGAAGCCAAACAGTTTTACCAGCGTCACCAACTGGACAGCCAGTACGGCGGCTCCCAGGCAGGAGATGGATACAGTCCGGTCATCCGTGCTAAGACATTCCCTGCCAACTTTGGCGGCGGAGATGGCGTCGAGCTTCCCCACCGAGACGACAGCGTACGGTCTCGTAGAAGTAACGCGAGCTTCGCAAACCAGGCTCAAACACACGGACACCAAGGCGTCAGGCCCATGCTTCCTGTGGGGTTATCACAGGCAGACCACGCACAGGAACCACACATGACTCCCTACAAAAACGACAATGTTGCGCGTGGTCCCTACGAGAGCCTGTTACGAGCCGATCAGGAAGCCAGGGATCATGCAAAGCACCCAGGCCTCCCACACGAACATAAGCCGCCATTGCTGGCTAATGAAGGCATACACGGTGCTGGCGCAGGTGTCGGTGTGGGCACTGGAGCTGGCGGCTTTGCTATGTCTGACTCTAGTGTCACAGAGGAGCTGGTCACCATCTATACCAACATTCAGAAGATCCTAGATCTGCGCCACAAGTACATTCGCCTGTCCTTACAAGGGAACTTTGATAATCCCAAAGACGATCCTAATTGGAGGATATATCCGCCTCACCCGGAGCCAGTATGGGACGAGTCGAAGGAGCGACAGAACACTGCAGGCAGTATGCAGAACAGTGCAGTCTTGACACCTGCAACACCAACCAAGCCGCCTAGGAAGATGGGCAAGGACATTGGAGAAGACTTTGACATGGATGACCTTCTTCCCCTCCCTGGAGCATCAGAAATGTCTTTTCGCTTAGATTCAGGCGGCGTATATCAGGTGTATGAGACAGCCAAGTCCGCAGAGATAGACACGCCAGTTATCTCAATTCCGACGCTCCGCGAATTCTACATGGATCTCGATTCCATCCTCGATGTGTCGTCTGATGGCCCAAGCAAGAGTTTTGCATACAGGCGGCTTCAATACCTCGAAGGAAAGTTTCAACTTTATTACCTGTTGAACGAATATCAAGAGATTGCAGACAGCAAGAAAGTGCCGCACAGAGATTTCTACAATGTTCGAAAAGTAGATACCCACGTCCACCACTCAGCATGTATGAACCAGAAGCATCTCCTACGCTTCATCAAGTCAAAAATGAAGAGGTCGCCCGATGAGGTAGTGCTCTTCAGGGACGGGAAGCATCTCACTCTGAAGGAAGTCTTTGAGTCGATCAACCTGACAGCGTACGATCTTAGTATCGATACCCTTGATATGCATGCTCACACCGACTCATTCCATCGCTTCGACAAGTTCAACTTGAAATACAATCCCATTGGAGAGTCTCGACTTCGCACAATTTTCCTCAAAACAGACAACGATATCAAGGGCCGCTACCTTGCCGAGATCACCCGAGAAGTCATCTCTGATCTTGAATCCAGCAAGTATCAGTTTGTGGAATGGCGCATTTCTATCTATGGACGTAGTCTTGAAGAGTGGGATAAGCTTGCTGCTTGGGTCGTAGACAACAAGCTGTTCTCGCCGAACGTCCGGTGGCTCATCCAGGTGCCTCGTCTGTATGACGTTTACAAGGGTACCAAGCTTATGGATAATTTTGAGCAAGTCATTGTGAATATATTCCAGCCACTGTTTGAGGTGACCAGGGTTCCAACAAGCCATCCCAAGCTCCATGTCTTCTTGCAGAGAGTCATCGGCTTCGACAGTGTCGACGACGAAAGCAAGGTGGAACGGCGCCTTTACAAGAAATTCCCCGTTCCCACAGAATGGAACTCACGCCAAAATCCACCTTACAGCTACTGGATCTACTATCTATTCGCCAACATGGCGTCACTCAATGTTTGGAGAAAGCAGCGAGGCTTCAATACGTTCCTGCTGCGACCGCATTGTGGTGAAGCTGGCGATACAGACCATTTGGCATCGGCAGTCCTCTGCGCTCACAGTATCAGTCACGGCCTTCTCCTTCGAAAGGTACCTTTGCTACAGTACATTTTCTACCTTGAGCAGATTGGCGTTGCGATGTCTCCTCTCAGCAACAATGCTCTGTTCCTAGCCTACGAACGCAACCCATTCCTGAACTACTTTCGCCGAGGCCTCAACGTCTCTCTGTCTACGGATGATCCACTCCAATTCGCTTTCACTAAGGAGCCTCTTATCGAAGAATACTCTGTAGCGGCTCAGATCTACAAGCTGAGCGCCGTGGATATGTGTGAACTCGCAAAGCACTCTGTCGATCAGTGCGGCTTTGAGCATGCCATAAAACAGCGCTGGTTGGGTCCCAAATGCCATCTGCCTGGTGCAGCCGGCAATGAGGTAGCCAAGTCCAATGTGCCTAACGCCCGAGAGGCATTCAGAAACGAGACGTTGCTCGCCGAGCTTGCCATGTAAGTTTGAGTGCAACCATCATACTAGAATAACAATACTGAGTAGACACTAGGATCGATAAATATACACGCGCCAACCAGACTGCCGAGCAGAACTTGACAACTTCGAATCTCCAACCAAGCACCGTTCCTCAAACACCCAAATCCATACAAGCCACCCATCCAGGCTCGCCCGTAGCATCCATGCACACCAATCCCTCGGCAACACCAATGGCAGACCAAGCCCAGTTCTTCTCCAGCCTCCCACCAAGCGCCCACGGCGGCCCACAACAATCTCGCATCGTCCCCTCAACCTCAACGACCGATCTGAACGCTCACTCAGCATCCCCTACCCAGCCAACACCCACATCACCAACCCGCTCCAAAGGCAAGGCACAGGTGCAAGACGCCTTCGAACGCCCCCGCCGAACTAGCTCCATGGTGATGATGAACCCTAATCTCGCCTCTGCGCCACCACCCCAACCCTCCGGCGCCGGCCTCTCATCCTCAGCGTCCCAGCAGCCCTTCCCCAGCCTCACGAACGTACGAAGCGCACCAGACGAACCACTCGCGCGCACGGGAAGTCTGGTCGATATGACGGAGCCGAAGATGTTCCCGGGGGTAATGAGTCGGCGGCGCAGAAGCAGTTTGAGGAGTAGCACAATAGAGGATGGAGATTCAACGATTGGTGCAACTAGCTTGGGTCTACCGCCTAGTCTTAAAGAGGAGGGGCATTCGGGGTTTAGGCGACAGGAGGGAAGTTCTGTTGTTGAAGAGAGGGACACTGATGATGAGGACGATGAGTAACCGAATCGCTTTTCGATGGGTAGGGTAAAGTGTGTGAGATTTCTAAATAAGCAAACTGGAAAAAGTTGGGCGATTGCAGGTCTACTATTGGGTTCATGGGTTATCCAAATGAAATTGACGGGTGCGATTATAGAGAAATTGGTTAGGCATGGCGCACTGGCAAGACAGACAGATATCGTGGCTTCACACACAGCACAGCATTAGTATGCATAGAATATGAGACTTTTTCAACATCGATCACTCTTCGACAATGGTCTTTTAACATATGAAAAAGCAAGACTGTCTTGGCCTGATATCTCGCGCATCTAGTTAAACACATGAGCAGATAGACCCCCACTCCTCGCTTTTGTACCCTAATTTGACCAACGAAAATGTCGCAAACCTGTTCCTTCGTCTCGTCCACGACGTTCACATGTCACCAGAACCGCCAAAGATGATAGGATATCGGAGCGCTCGTAGTTTATTTCGCAAAGTGAAGGTCGTACGCCAACCACTTCCTTGCGTTGACCTGTTCGACCGTAAGGCCTGGCTTACCGTACGTCAATGGAGCGAAGAAGAGGAAGCACCAGAACACGGCCGCAAGAACAACGATCGTTGCAATCCAAGAGCCTAAGAGGCTCTGAGTAGCAACACGCTCGCGAACAGGCCTGCTTCGGGTTCGCCTGTGGCCCTTAACCTGGCCTGCGGATGGTGGTGGTGATTCGGGGTCGACTGGCTCGATGTTGAAGATGAACTCAATTAAAGCGCCTGCGACAAGCGCGCTAGCTAGGTGAGCAGGCAGGTAGTGATGCAAGAAGAGTTGGCGACCCATGATGTAGAAGGGTATGTAATGCGCTGCCCATGTGAGGAAGAAGAAGCCTGTAGAGTTATACAGACGTGATCGGGTGCCTGGACGTTTGTATCTTGTTAGAATGTTGAACTTACGGGTCGTACGAGAGTCTTTGATCGATACCTGCATAGCAGGCTGTTCGTCTAGTAAAGAAACGGAATTGAGAAGAGGGTCGGAGTAAGAAACAGGCGACTTACGCTCATCGAGAGCATCGATATCACGACGAAGAGCCAGCTGGTCGGCGCCGATGATGCCAGCGAAAACAGCGAGCAAGGACGATGCCAGCCACCAACCGATCGGATTACCGAGGAAGTAGATCTGCTCCCGGGTGTCGTTGTTGGTCCAGAATGACACACCGCGAAGAAGGAACGGCCAAGAAACAGGGAACGAAGCGTAAGGGTGAGAGCTCGTCAGAGCGTTATTGTGGAAGAACATGGCTCGCTGAAGCTCGAAGTACTTCCTCAGAAACGGAAGGCGCTTGACTTGCTTCGGCGTCTTCTCGTTGCGTGGGCTGTCGACTGGAAGTGATGGAATGTCATCGACATACCAGATGTTGCTAGTTTGCTGGACGTTCTTGTTACCATTGATTTCGGCCTGTTTGTACGCCCAGTCGGGAAGCGGCGATGTGTGAGTCCACATGGCTACCTTAGTCGGCACATGGACGAGCTTGAAGTGGGTGGACATGGTCTTGAATTCCGCGCCGCCCTTCGAGTTCTCAACCTTGAGCTCGAAAAGAGTGTCGTTGAAACGTTGCCCATTGGCGTCTTCGCCTCCAATGGTGGTGAACTCTTGGTTGGTTGGGTAGTATGGCGATGCAACATCGTGGGTCAAGAGTACGCTATCGGTTACTGTATGCCGGAGACGAACAATGTCCCCGATCTTGACACGCTGACCTTGCTGGCTAGGAAGCTGTTTGGTGGGCAAGATTTGCCAGTGATTGTTGGTGTCGTTGTGTGGGTAGCCAGTGACTTGCTGACCCTGGGAAGAGATACGGCCATCATCATATCGGAGAGGGTAGCGGTCGGTATGACTGTGGAGATAGACCTTGGTCTCCTTATGACGGATGGTGATGCTATCAAAGTAGTCAATCCCAACTGACTGAAGGCTCATAATGTTGTCGCTCAATGTCTCCTGGAACTCAGGGGTCATGAAGTCGTCGCCTGGGCCGGACCGAGTCAGGATGGAGAAGTGGACCTGGAACCAGAAGAGGTAGAGGAAGAAGGGGACGACGACCAGACCAATCGCACGAGCGGCAAAATGCTTGCCAAAGTCAATCAGACTCAATGCGCCCTGGCGGCGGTTGATATCCATCAAGTCCCACAGATCAATCAAGACAGGTACACCGATGGAGAAGAAAGTAAATGCTCCAATGTATTTGGTGGAGATGACGCAGCTGAGGGCGACTCCAGTCAACAGAAGCCACTTCCACCATTTGCGACTGAAGGGGGCGTGTCGAAGCTTGTAGAAGCGGACGTAGGCGAGGACGGAGAGGGCCATGAAGAAGATCAGGGTCGCGTCCAATAGGATCAACCGCGTCTGGCCAATGTGCGCATTGTCGAACAGCAAAAGGCCGGCAGCCGTCACGCAAGCCGGCAGCGAATAGCCCGAGTCCCACATGATCATGAAGACGGTTGGGACGGTGAGGGCGCCCATGGTCGCGGGCATGGCGCGGTAGGCGACATAGGGCACCCTGTTTGTGATGTACGAGTCGCCAATGTTCTCAAACAGAAAGTCCCCCCGGTATCCGACCAGCCAGCCAGCGAGGGCGAAGAGCAGCTTTCCGAACGGGGGGTGGACATCGAAGAAGTAGGTGCGCTGGAGGTAGTACGAGGCGAACTTTCCAAAGTGCACTTCATCGAAGACGACCTGCGAAGGATGGCTTATTCCCCAGAATCGCGTTATGAAGGCCAGCACCGTGATGATGGCGATGGCGAGCTTGTAGTCCCATTCCGAGCCATTGTGCTTGGGGAGAAATATCGTCTTCGTTTTCTCCGCAACCTCGTTCAGCTTCTCCTTTGCCAGCTCTGGGTTGGGCGTCGTGGGGCGCTTCTTGTCCTTGGTGCCTCGATGCCGCACGCCGGCGGCCGGGGAAGACATGGTGGGCAGCTTGTCAAGAGCGACCTGTGACCTGCGACCAGGATCCGTTAGCATTGCAAGACCAAAGTTGACATGGATTTCACCCAGGCGACTCACCACCGCAGATTAACAAAACACAGTAACAGTGGAAGGCGGGTGGGCGAGGGCGGGCGGTCGTGGTGAGATGCAGTCGATGTGTTCAGATCACTTTTTGAGGCGCGACCCCTTCCCCTGCGCTTCCCTAAAGTGGCCTGTGCGCCGATTACGACTTGGAGCGCCGCCCGCAGCTCAACTCGACCAGGAACCGGGGCGAGCTATATTAACCCCTCGGCGCGGCGTGCGAGCAAATGATTGTTCAAAATGTATAGCTTGGGCTCTAACAAAGTGCTGGAACCCTTCAGCGGGTTCTTAGAATCTACATCTGTCCACAGAATGGCACAGTACCTGGCCTGCCCAAGCAGTCTCCGCGGCCATGGTTTCACGGGCAAAACCGTCTTCTATGTAATGCAATTGGCTTCGAGCCTCGCCGTCACTGCGCTTTTCCTTCTTTCTTCGCATGCTCAGTTGCCAGCCTCTTCTTCTGCGGGATTTTGTAGCTCGTCTCCCACCCATACAGCGCCCCAGAGCCAAACACCATGGCAGCACCGACCTTCATAAGGCCGCTCATCTGGTTCCCAAACAGCCAGATACTCAACAGGAAGCTGACTAGCTTGCGGATGTTCAGTACTATGGTGACAGTGACAGCCGAGGTATTGGCGCTGAGGATGTTGACGCCCGTGATGCAGAGTAGCTGCGTCACTGCGTTTGCGGTGAGGTAGACTACGTGCTGCGAAGTCGACGCGAGAGCTTTGTTGAACTGTGGCGGGAGCGATGCTGCTATGTTTGGCGGTACGGTGAAGGCTTGAGAAGCTGATAGACGCTGAAATTGGCTGTATAGGACTGGCGTGAAGCTCGTGAAAAGCGGTATTGACAGCAAGTGTGAGTAAAAGAGATTCGCTTTCCAGTGGTTTCCGTACTGCAGGTAGATGTCCTCCACGTAGCTGCCCATATACGCTGAGAGAAGCTGAGCGATCAAGAGGATGAGCAGGCCCATCTCGAAGGAAGCGCTGCTGTAATCGATACTTGATGTATCTAACGTTTTGCCCTGCGGAAGTTAGCAGGATGACCATGAGTTGATGGCGAAAAGAGCACCTTCGACGTAGCATCCGCCCATGCAGATACCATCACCCCCAATGTCAAGACTGCCACAGAAAACACCTGAACTGGTGTGTACTTCTTTCCGCGCAGCCAGCCGGCAGCCATGGTGGTGACGCTACCAAAGCTCCTAAGGATGATATGGACCGGGACCGAAATGTTGAAAGCAAATGCCCAGTTGTTCATCATGTTGACAGCGAAGAACATCGCCGCGCTGATACACCATTTTCGAAATGGAACTGGGGAAGGCTTCACAAAAAAGCGCTGCGTCGGATCGAATTGATAGTGCAACGTCGACAGACAAGTGAAGATGAACTGGAACAAGGTAATGAGAAGGCCACTGTCGGGCTCATGCCTAGTTCGGATTAGACAATTGGCAGCAGTACGTGAATGCTGGTGCTCACTTAACGATCGCTTCTAGGCAGTAGACCTACCAATGTTAGCAACACGTATGTAATGCAGAAGGCGGGCGTACATTGGAACAACATCCGCCGAAGATCAACGCAAAGCTGCCTGCAAGGGGTGCAATTGCTGCCATGGAGATGAGGGAACGGATTGGGATTCTCGAAACCGACGAGTTCGCAGTTCACTAAGAAACCCAATGAACAAAGGGAGAAGCAGCTATTACATTCACGTCAGTCGATAGTTCAAAAAGTGAGTTCTGGATCTGAAACTGAGCGTGTGATCAGCGCGAATACCTCTTGGTGATGGCAGAGAAAGGTGCGATGTAATGACGACACGAAAAGAAATCCGCAAACGTTAATCAGGAAGATCATCTAAATCCACTGTGACTTACAAAAACAACGTTTAACTAGAGAAGCTGAGCAGCTATATGCTTATCATACTGTACAAGGTGGAAAGGGAACATGTAACTTGGCTTCAATGTCGACGTGGAAGTTTGAGGTGTTCAAGGCGCACTAGCGCGCGGCACTTCTGCAGGGCTGAGACCCATGTTCAGGAACCGCCTCGTGCGCCAGAAGAGCCTCACACTTCCACGGACTGGGCTGATGTCGAATAGAAGACGACGGCACAAGACAGGCAACAAAGTACTCTTTACGATTTTTTTTCATTCTGAGATCAAGTCGCACCCCGTTATTATCATTATCGAGGTGCTTGATCTGCATCGCTACTTCCTCACTACCAAGCCTTCAAGTGCATGCTCACCCATTATGAGAGGCTCCGTCTACCAATCTAGCGCCACCCGGGCTACCACTGCCAAGAAGAATGGAGGAGCAAACGGGAGATCAAAGAGACAGAGCTTGGAAATGCCTCTAATTGCGGATGCCCTTGATAGTATGCACTCACGCCAGTGATGATGGAGACCTCTATAATGCTGAGAATACGAAGAGCTAGATTTGTAGTCAATATGATATTCGATGTCAAGATGTTGGAGGAGCTCACATTGTTCGTAGCCGCAATTGCAATGCTGTCCTCAAATGGATGCCAGCTCATATGCAGGATCTTCTTGTTGAAGTCGATCTGATCCGCATCCGTCTCTTTCCTCATACGCTGGCCTTGTCCGACCGCTCCGGCTGCGGGACTTCCCGCTCTTGATCCACCCTTCTTCCCAGTTCCAGTGGGACTCGTCGAAGAGTTCATCGGTGTCGGTATGCCGACCTTCTTGGCCTTGAAGGCTGACTTGTCTGCTTGCAGAACCACCTCCGTGTCCTTCTCCGGATCAGAAGGGTATATCATGAAGTTGTTGTTGTAGCTGCCGGTCATTACATTCTTTGCATCACCGGAAAAGACAACTTCGAATTTGTCGAAGATACTGTCGTTCTCGTACGTATCACATAGCCGTGGTCGTAGATGTTCATGGATCGGAATGGTCTTGATGGGAGTTCGCTCCATGTTGACATCCCAAATCTTCACGGTAAGGTAGTCTCGAGACAGGATGTAACGGCCATCGTGCGAAAAGCGAACATCTGATATCGAGGAGATGATTTCCGAGAAGAAGGATCGCGATGAAGGGTCTTCCTCCTGTTCAAACTCTACGGGGGGTTAGATTTAGCCGCCAGCTTGAAAATTTGGAAACGCTACACTTACGCTTCGCATGCTGATCGCACAGAGCACTCTCTCGCATGTCGGCAAGCTTGATGGTTCCCTTCGAGCTTGCGTACATGAACCAATTGCAGCTGATCGGATGGAACTCGGCGGCAGTGATGACCTCCGTCAGCTCTTCCATATTCGCCGGCTTGATGTCGACGATGTTGAAGCTCTGATCCTGGATGTTCAAATTCCACAGGTTGATTCGCAGGTCATCGCTACTGATGAACGTCTCGCCATCGCTGTTGACCGATATGCTGTTGATGTGGTAAGCGTGTGCGTTCGCGTAGGTCTTGCGTGGTACGGCGGCGACGACAGTGTCGTGATGCGTCAGTCGGGGGAGTTTGAGATCTGTAGCGGTCCGAAAGTGGGCATTAGGGTTTCTGACAGGCCCGCCCGCTCCAGCAACGCCGCCACCGGGTGTCAACTCATGTGACAGGTTGTTTTCCGCCACCACCTTCAACGACTTCTCGAAAACCTTCCACAGCTTTATCGTCTTGTCATTCGTTGACAGAAGGTAATGCGAGGCATTCTGTCGCCGGCACCACTTGATCTTGTTGATCTTTTCTTCTATTTCGAGGGACTTGAGGTAGTCGAATTCGGGCTCGTGTGACTGAAATTCGGTGTGGAACTTGTACTCGCATGTTTTTTTCTAAGACAAGACCAGTCAGTGATCAAGTCACATACACATGCGGTGTGATGAGGCACTACAGGGACAACGGGAGAGCACATACTGTTTCATTCCTCTCGAATAGCACCACGCGGCCGCCCTTGTCTCCGGTGGCCAGGTAGTTGCCCGTTTGGTCAAACTCAACGGTGGAGATAATATCCGCTGCAACCAAACGTTAGTCCAGTCTGCTTGACACTAGATGACACAGGTTTAAGTAAGGGAAGCCAAACCCGTACCTTCTGTTATGTCTTCAACATCCCCTTTGTCGCCGAAGCATCTGTGCTTGTTAGCGAAATGCGAGCTGCATACCACGGTCGCGGAAGTGAGGAACATGGTGAGGAGGTTTAAGCTCGCGGTGAAAGCCGAGGGCGGGAAGTCGAGGTGTTTACGTACTGTGTGAACTTCCACGTCGTGGGGTTGCCCTCTGCTTCTACCATGTTTCCAAAGAGAAGTCGGTGAGACAAACAGCAGCAATAGCTCGGTCAATATCAAGAGGGGCCTTTTCAAGCTCGAGGTGGGAATAACGTAGCCCAAAGGGTGGGTGGCAGCAGTGGGAGAGGGGTGTGGTGTCCGGGTGTTGGTTTGGCGCCGCCGACGTCGAGCAGGCTGGGAACTAGATGACGGTGACAGCGTGTATAGAAGCCGAATTAGAACGGTAGGAGTCGGCGGATTCTTCACGGCAATGCCAGCGGAGGCAGTCAGCGGCGGAACAGCGAGGCCAGGGAGTGCGACGCAGGAGGTCGGCGAGCTGGGTACGATATAAAGCGCAGGTGGTCTGGAAGTACCGCAGCAAGCACTATATCGCCGGTCCATGGTGGGGTTTGTCGACTCGCGGCCGTGCACGTGATAGGCACGGCCACAGGCACGAGCCACCGCTAGCAGTCGCCCGCCAAGACCCACCATCGCCCTCGCTTAGCCCACCGAAATTCGCGACTGCACACTTGAGCGTGAACTTTCGACATCAACTAACCCACAGCCCATCGAGTCTTCCGCCATGTCCCACAGGAAGTTCGAAGCCCCCCGTCACGGTTCGCTGGCGTTCCTTCCGCGAAAGCGCGCTGCCAGACACCGAGGCAAAGTCAAGAGGTGAACTCCCGCGATATCTTGAAGACGGCGCTCAGCAACTGACGGCAATGGACAGCTTCCCTAAGGATGACCCCAAGAAGCCCGTCCACCTGACTGCCTCCATGGGCTACAAGGCCGGCATGTCCACCATCGTCCGCGACTTGGACCGACCCGGTGCGAAGCTGCACAAGAAGGAAATCGTCGAGGCCGTTACCGTCATCGAGACTCCACCGGTACGCATACCAGATTGTTTTCGGGTTGCAATTGAGGTACTAACACTGTCAGATCATCATCGTTGGTCTTGTCGGCTACATCGAGACTCCTCGCGGTCTCCGTTCCCTCACCACGGTCTGGGCTGAGCATCTGAGCGACGAGGTCAAGCGCCGATTCTACAAGAACTGGTACAAGAGCAAGAAGAAGGCCTTTACCAAGTACGCCAAGAAGCACTCCGAGAGCAGCGGCCAGTCGATCACCCGCGAGCTCGAGCGCATCAAGAAGTACTGCACCGTCGTCCGCGTCCTCGCCCACACTCAGATCTCCAAGACCCCGCTCAAGCAGAAGAAGGCCCACCTTATGGAGATCCAGGTCAACGGTGGCTCCATCGCCGACAAGGTCTCGTACGCACACGGTCTGTTCGAGAAGCCAGTGGAGATCAACACCATCTTCGAGGACAACGAGATGATCGACGTTATTGCTGTCACCAAGGGTCACGGATACAACGGTGTCACTTCTCGATGGGGTACCAAGAAGCTTCCTCGCAAGACGCATAAGGGTCTCCGTAAAGTTGCTTGTATCGGTGCATGGCATCCGTCCCACGTCCAGTGGACTGTTGCTCGTGCCGGTCAGCAGGGTTACCACCACCGTACTTCCGTCAACCACAAGATCTACCGTATCGGGCGTGGTGAGGACGAGGGCAACGCTTCAACCGAGTTCGACGTCTCCAAGAAGCAGATCACTCCCCTTGGTGGCTTCGTCCGCTATGGTGAGGTCAAGAACGACTTCCTTCTCGTCAAGGGTGCCGTTCCGGGTGTCAAGAAGAGGGTCATGACTCTCCGCAAGTCTCTATTCACGCACACAAGCAGGAGGGCGCTGGAGAAGGTCGAGCTCAAGTGGATCGACACCTCTTCGAAGTTCGGTCACGGTGCCTACCAGACCGCGGCGGAGAAGAGGCAAGGCCAGGGTCTCCTCAAGAAGGACGTTGTGTCTGCAGCATAGAGGGTTGGCGGTTGAGTGCATACTTTCTTCAGGCTCTTCGGCGAACGGCATGGGTGTTTTGGTTGCCGCAAGCGACGAGCAACTGAGATAGGAAAAATATCATGATTCCCAATTTACCCCAATGTCAACCGTTCGTGACACATGCTACATCCATGACTAACAAATCAAAATAAAACCTCTTCCTCACTGTGCTCACCTATGCAGACACATCATCCTGGTAAGAGCAATACTATGAATACTAGAATGCTGAAGCACGTTCAGTGTTAGCTGTTCCAAGGTCATGACAAACCATGAACGAGCTCCTCCTAGTTCCCTGACGGAAAAGCATTTGTTTTACTCGTCGCCACAAAGTTCGGCGAGAGTCGGTCAAATTCAGAAGGAATTTGCGGGCACATGATAGAGACAGAGCAGTCTATGACAGCATCATTGTTGATAGTAAGCTGGCACAACGACCGCGCCTCTATTAGAAACCATGGCGTTGTACCAGAAACTGGAAGTTCAAACCAGGCAAATGAGATCAGTCATGTGTAGCCAATGCTCTGGTGTGTAATTTTACAGTATTGAAGGTTTTACGTTCTCTAAGAATCACAAGAATGCACAGGAACGATTGAGGCTTAGGACACCTTCGCATCGCTACTTAGTTCATCGGAGCTAGAGCAAGTCGCGATATACCGTAGTAAAATCATATACCCAGATTGTGTGCAGTAGCAATAGGGCTGCGAAGAAGAAAAACCGGAAGACGCGCTGACACGGCCACCGCCGTTGTTCCGAGGCAATTGCGCTCTCGCCAGCGCTCCAATCAGGCGGGCCTAGTTTGTGGTTTGGTCATTGACTTCCCTCGAGCCTCAACTCCAAGACGACACCTCCGCCAGCCCTCGCCTCTCCACTCTCACCTCGTCGCCATCATGAGCTGCCTCCGGATGCGTCGTCTGCAGCTTGCGAGCCAGGTAAGCCCTCTCTGCAGCTTGTTGTGCACCTCCAACCTCATCCCACCGGACTGCTCGGCACCGAGGCATGTGCCACACCCCACGACACGCCGTGGAGCTGGCCAACGGCGGTGCGAGCTTTCGCAGTGGGCGTGGAGGCATCGTGGGAGGTCTCGTTGGGAGGATCTGTGTTGCAGGATGATCAATGGCTAACAAATATCTCTCAAAGCTCTCGAGCAGCCTGCGCACATCCACAAGAGCGTTCTCGTCAACACGACCCGCGGCGCGCATATTCGCGACCGAGCATCTCAAGGCAAAGGAGGCGTCTGGATTCATTTCGAGAAAGTACCCGGTCATCGACCACGAGTACGATGCGGTAGTGGTAGGCGCTGGAGGATCAGGTCTGCGTGCTGCGTTCGGTCTCGCTGAAGCTGGCTTCAACACGGCCTGTATCTCCAAGCTCTTCCCGACTCGATCACATACCGTCGCCGCACAGGGAGGTATCAATGCAGCTCTCGGAAAGTATGTCGAGCACAACTTCTTTCTGTTCGTAGGGCACTGCATCTAACGAACATATAGCATGCACGAGGACGACTGGCGGTGGCACATGTACGACACCGTCAAAGGATCAGATTGGCTAGGCGACCAGGACGCTATCCACTACATGACCCGCGAGGCTCCTCAATCCGTCATTGAGCTCGAGAACTACGGCTGCCCGTTCTCTCGAACAGACGACGGCAAAATGTAAGTTTCGGGGCGTGCTCGCACTCTCTGTCAGAACTTCACTGACCCTTCTCAGCTACCAGCGTGCTTTCGGTGGTCAATCGCAGAAGTACGGAAAGGGTGGCCAAGCGTATCGATGCTGTGCTGCTGCTGATCGAACGGGACACGCTCTGCTCCATACACTTTACGGACAGTCGCTGCGACACAATACCAAATACTTCATCGAATTCTTCGCCACCGACCTGATCATGGAGGATGGTGTATGCAAGGGTGTCATTGCGTACAACCAGGAAGATGGAACCATTCACCGATTCATCGCCAAGAACACTGTTTTGGCTACTGGAGGCTATGGGCGTGCCTACTTCTCTTGCACATCTGCCCACACATGTACCGGGGATGGCATGGCCATGGTTGCTCGTGCAGGCCTTCCTAATCAGGATATGGAGTTCGTTCAGTTCCACCCGACTGGTATCTACGGAGCCGGTTGCCTGATTACCGAGGGCTCTCGTGGTGAGGGTGGATACCTTCTCAACTCGGAGGGTGAACGATTCATGGAGCGTTACGCACCTACTGCCAAGGATCTTGCTTCTCGAGATGTCGTCTCCCGGTCCATGACACTCGAAATTCGCGAAGGCCGTGGTGTAGGACCTGATAAGGATCATATCTATCTCCAGCTTAGTCACTTGCCTCCTGAGGTTCTCCACGAACGTCTGCCAGGTATCTCAGAAACTGCTGCCATCTTTTCTGGGGTCGATGTCACTAAGCAGCCCATCCCCGTCCTGCCCACTGTCCACTACAACATGGGTGGTATCCCTACCAAGTACACTGGGGAGGTTCTCACTGTCAACGACAAGGGTGAAGATCAGGTCGTCCCAGGTCTTTTCGCTTGTGGCGAAGCTGCCTGCGTCTCCGTCCACGGTGCCAACCGCCTTGGTGCCAACTCTCTCCTCGATCTTATCGTTTTCGGTCGCGCCGTCTCCCACACCATTCGCGACAACTTCTCGCCAGGACAGCATGCCGACCCCGTCTCAGCAGATGCCGGAGCTGACTCCATTTCTGTACTCGATCAGATTCGCACCGCCGAAGGCCCCAAGTCAACGGCCGAGATCCGCTTAGATATGCAGAAAGTCATGCAAACAGACGTCGCCGTCTTCCGAACACAAGAATCATTAGACGAGGGTGTCCGCAAGATCCATGAGGTCGACCGATCTTTCGCGGATGTTGGCATTAAGGACCGCAGCATGATCTGGAACTCAGATCTCGTTGAAACCCTCGAGCTCAGGAATCTATTGACTTGCGCGACACAGACCGCCGAATCGGCAGCGAATCGTCAGGAATCAAGAGGTGCACACGCACGTGAGGACTTCCCAGATCGTGACGACGAGAAATGGATGAAGCATACGCTGTCTTGGCAGAAGCAGCCGCATTCCAAGATTGACATAGGATACAGGAAGGTGGTTGGGCATACGTTGGATGAGAATGAGTGCAAGGCCGTCCCACCATTCAAGCGAACGTACTAAACTAGCATTTTGGCATTTAGCAGTTTTGGGAGAAGACGAAATGAGAGGTTGCCAGAGTTGATGTTGCGTCCTGTATTCTATGTATATTGGATGATGGCTTGGTAGACCGAGGTGTGATCTGCTTTGTTCGCCTTTCTCGTATATTTCTGAATGCAAAAGAGATTCAAAGTTTGACTGTTTGTATTCTTACCCATGCTACTAACAGTTCACTCCGTGAACACCACCCGCCTCCGTCCACTTACAGCTCGCACTCCCCGTGCTCGACATATTGCTACTCGTATACAACGTGTAGTTCCTGTAGTCAATGTTATAGCAAGGATTCCTCGTAGAGCAACTCACACTCGCCGTCGTCGGCCTGCTATCCAGATACCCCGTAAAATTCACAAACTGCACATTCGAAACCAGCATATTCGACGTCCCCGCCGCCGTCCCATTATCCCCCGAATTCTGACTAATAACGCCTCCAGACTTCGCGCCCCGGACCTCGAAATTGGAAAACAGCATGTTCGTCACGCTTCCCCATCCAGCGCCTCGGGGTTGATAGTCCGATTCGTAGTCTCTATCGCCGCCGGAAACGAGTTCGCCTACCCAGGTCTTGATGTACGCGCCGTTGCCGATGGAGTTCTGGGCGCCGCCTTTGATAATGGTGGCGCCGTCGATGAGCACGTTGGCGACGGAGGAGTCTTCGAGGTACTGGCCGAGCGAGCCGATGGCGATGCCGTTCCCGGAGACGCAGGTTACGTTCTTGATGGTGATGTCGTAGGAGCGGGGTTTGATGGCGATGCAGTCATCGCCGCCTTGGTAGATGAAATTTGTTAGGCGGATATTTTGGGTGTCCATCGTGTCTATCTAGTATCAGCATTTCAATTTGAAGGAGGGGAGGAGAGGGGGGACGTACTGAAGCCATCAGTGTTCTGGACCCAATTATACCCCGTCGGCGCCTCAGGGCTTGTAGCATTAACATAGATATCTTCGAATACCATGTTCGTCCCGTTCATGATGTTGATGCTCCATAGCTGCGGTTGCACGATGTAGAAGTTCTTGACTGTGACGTCGGAAACGTTCCAGAATACGAAGGGCATTGGGCGGCCGGGGCGTGTTGCTCCTACTGTGGCGTTGCCGCGCTCGTCGTAATACCTGTATGAGAGCTTTGATTAGCATGAGAGATTTGAAGGGTGGGGGAAGGGATTGAAGTACCAGAGCTGTCCATTCCCATTAATCCCACCTTTCCCATAGCCATTGATGCGGATATGATCCCCCGTGAGCACGAAGCCAGCAGCGTGGTTCTGGAACTCGATATGATAGTTGTCGTTCCTCCAGTAATCGAGATCCTCCGAAAACTACAATCCTCATCAGTACTTCTCTCTCCTCCAAACTTGCAAGTCAAGCAAGTCAATCAACTCACCAGCCACTCGCCCTTCCAATCAATTTCCACATCATTCACAACCGGATTTAGCTTCGAATTGATATGATACGTGTTTCCAGCCGGGAAAATGACATTCCCTCCGTTGCCGCAGTCTTTGAACGCTTTGAGGATGGTTGGGACGTCGTCTGTTGCGTTGGTCTTGCCCGGGTGTACGGTGCAGATGGAGCGCCCATTACGGCTGCTGTGCGATACACTTTGTGCATTTACGAAGTCTAAAGCTAGAAGGGCGAGGACAGAGCCCGCGAGAGAAAAGGAACGCATCTTTGAACTTTGGATCTTCGAAGACTCGATGCCGCTGGACAATCAATTGAAAGAGAAGAGCAGCACCAACAGAAATATTATAAGGAAAACAACGCAGTTATACTTGACCCATGATTCACTTATTTCAAGCTACAGCTAGCTATCTAGCTAGTGATGACGGTGACCTGGTTTGCGCACCAAGCTTCCCCAGACTTGGGTGATCGACTGTGGAGAAGCAGCAATTCTTCCGGCGGAGGGGTGCGAGGTGATGTTGCGTCGGGCGAATCTTGGCCGAGCTCCCTCCGCGGCTCGAGGGCAAGCAACGTTTAGCTTAAGCTTGGTTGTATGCAGGTACAGTGAAGAGCTTATTCGCTTCTGAAAGAAGCTTGTTTGACACAGTTGTTCTTGAGAGTTCGGTCATGCATTGAACTAATGACTCAGAAACCCTTTGCAGGAAAAGATCAAAGAGGAAACTGATTTCATGCTGTTCTCATTGCAATCCTGCCCCTTCAATAGACGCAGTAATGACTCTGTGTCTTCTATATAAGTATGAGTACTCGTACATAAGCAGCGATAGAGGCCCCAGCTCCCAAGACTCCGAGGATGCTATGCTTCTTCCTTCTGACCGAACAGGCGTCTAGTTGTACTGCATGTACGTTGCGGTCGAGTTGAACTTGAGATTACCCTTGATGACCTTGTCCACCGCTGCTAGGAAGTCTTTCTCCGTTGCGACCTTTCTCCTCGCTCGGATGGCGAACATGCCTGCTTCTGTGGCCACACTCCTCAACTCTGCACCGGTGCTGTTGGGGCACAACCTTGAAATCAGTTCCCAGCGAATGTCACGCTCCACACTCATACTCTTTGCGTGAATGCGGAGAATGTTGGCGCGGCCCTCCATATCCGGCAACGAGAACTCGATCTTACGATCGATACGTCCCGGCCTCATGAGCGCAGGATCTAGTGTTGACGGTCTGTTGGTAGCGAACATGACCTTGATGTTTCCGCGAGAGTCGAAACCGTCGAGTTGCGTGATGAGTTCCAACATGGTTCGCTGGACCTCGTTGTCGCCTCCTGCACCATCATCAAATCGGGCGCCGCCGATGGCATCTATCTCGTCGAAGAAGATGATGCAGGCCTTCTTTGTCCGCGCCATCTCGAATAGTTCACGCACCATTCGGGCACCCTCACCAACGTACTTCTGGACGAGCTCGGAGCCAATGACACGGATAAAGGTGGCATCTGTTCGGTTGGCGACTGCTCGGGCGCAGAGTGTCTTTCCGGTTCCGGGAGGTCCATATAAAAGTGCACCCTTGGGAGGGTCGATACCGAGGTTTACGAAGCGTTCGGGCGAGAGTAGTGGCATTTCGACGACTTCTCGGAGCTTCTCGATCTGCTCCTTGCAGCCTCCAACGTCGCCATACGTTACATCGGGTTTGTCTTCGACTGTCATCATGGTGACCGAAGGGTCTATCTTCGGTGGCAGAGGGAGTAGGATCTGGTACTTGTTCCGGTCGACACTATATCTCATCGTCAGCCTTGAGTCTCATCGAATCATGCTATGCTCTTCGTACCCTACTCGCATGCCCTCCTCAATGTCCTGTGGTGATACTCGCTCGCCGAGGTTGACGACGAACTTGGCGATCTGCTTGACGTTGATGACATATTTGCTCTTCTCGGCGTCCTTGTCGTCGGCTATTATCTTGGTGCAGCGTGCGACCTGTAGTGGCTGTTCTTCCTGCATTCGTTGTCGGTCGGCGGCGATGTCCCAGAGATGTGGAGGTGCGAGTCCGGTATCTGATTCCTGTGGAGTGGTTAGATGGCTGTCGAAGCTGTGACACTTCGGGCTAAGCTACCTTGACACCTGGAGCGTGTTAGCAAGTATCCTCACTGCAGACCAAGCTGGCCGAACATACCGATCTTCTCGTTGATCATCTGCTGCTTGTCCTTGATCTCCTTCTCGAGCTTCTTCAGCTCCGCTGCATACGGCGCGGCTCCATATGTCTTCAGCACCTGGATGTCCCTGTTGCACCTTAGCCAAAGCCCATGACGCCTCATTCCTCGTCGGGCTCCTTACTCATCCGTGAGAGGCGTGATCTTCTTCTCTTCTATCTCATCGTCGGCGAAGTTCTTCTGGTACTTCTCCCAGCTGGAGCCAGTGGCACTGGGCATGTTGACGGTGGCTGCGGAGGACGGGGGAGGTGTGCGCAGCTACGAGGACGCTTCTGCGGGAAGACGTTACTATCTCGGGGGTGGGCTAGGTAGTGATACGTGTCGGCAGTCAAAGAGCGTAGTCCGGGGATGGCGTGGAGATGTTTGGGCTGGGTGAAGTCGAGCGAGTGCTTGGTGGATTACGGAGGCAGCTGCGAGTCGGCGTAGCCGCGCACGGATTCCCCGACTACCGTGGGCGAAAGCTTGGCGCGTCCCTCAATTTTCGAGCGCAGCGCGTCGAGCAGGCGGCGGGCGACGACAACACCAGCACGACCACACAGATACCCGTACACGCCAATACACACATCATGGCAGCTGTAGCTTCAGGCGGCGGCGGCTTCAATGCGGCTTTCAAGGTACAAAGACCGGAGCCAAGACCCCAGGAGCAACTATTGACACAGGCACCAGGATAAGGAAAAGCCCAGAGCGGTGCGCATAGCCAACATTGTTGCAGCGAGAGGTAGGGAAAGCCTGTATACTATCATAGAGAACTCGGCTGACGCTCCACTCAATAGCTGTGGCCGATGCGATCCGAACTGTATGCCTCACGCACCACCAAGACTAGACCTGTACTAACAGCTCGACAGTCTCTTGGGCCGAAAGGAATGGACAAGATGGTATATATTGTCACAGAGTGGAATGGACCTGATCCGTATCTAACCGTCTGCAGATCCAAACTGGCAAGGGCGAAACCATCATCACAAACGACGGAGCGACCATGCTGAACCAAATGAGCGTCATGCATCCTTCCGCCAAGATGCTCGTCGACCTCTCGCACGCACAAGATATCGAAGCTGGCGACGGCACGACATCTGTGGTGGTGATAGCAGGCAGTCTCCTGGGGGCAGCAGAACGGTTACTGAACAAGGGCATTCACCCCACCGTGATATCGGAGGCTTTCCAGCGTGCAGCTGGGCGCGCGATAGAGATTCTCACAGACATGTCCATCCCGGTCTCGCTATCCGACCGCCAAACCCTGCTCAAGACTGCCACGACCGCACTTTCCTCAAAGATCGTCGCACAGGAGCCTAAGCTGCCAATCATGGCTGTAGACTCCGTCCTGAAAGTCATCGATCCCAAAACGGCAGATAATGTGGACTTGCGCAACATCAGGATAATCAAGAAGGCCGGCGGAACGATCGAGGACAGCGAGATGATTGACGGACTTGTCCTAAATCAGCCAGTCGTCAAGAGCGCTAGCGGGCCCACGATGAAGGAGAAGGCAAAGATTGGTCTGATCCAGTTCCAGCTTAGCCCTCCAAAGCCAGACATGGAGAATCAGATTGTCGTCAACGACTACAGGCAGATGGACAAGATCCTCAAGGAGGAGCGAACATATCTCCTCAACATGGTCAAGAAGATTCAGAAAGCGAAGTGCAACGTCCTCTTCATCCAAAAGTCTATCCTCCGAGATGCCGTTAACGACCTGTCACTGCATTTTCTCTCAAAACTCAAGATCCTTGTGGTGAAAGATGTCGAACGCGACGAGATAGAATTCATCTGCAAATCTACAGGCTGCAAACCTATCGCAGACATCGACTCTTTCACAGAAGACAAACTCGGCACCGCAGACCTCGTAGAAGAAGTCCAGGCCTCGGGCGCCCGCTACGTAAAAGTCTCTGGCGTCAAGACCAACAGCGCCGCTATTGGCAACACTGTCTCTATTGTCTGTCGTGGTGCAAATTCCCTCATCTTAGACGAGACGGAGAGGAGTTTGCACGACGCCCACTGCGCTATCCGTTCGCTAGTGAAGAAGAAGGCCCTCCTCGCCGGCGGTGGTGCCCCCGAGATCGAAATCGCGTACCAACTCGGTCTCGAAGCGCGAGAGCTCTCTGGCACGGAGTCTATCTGCTGGAAAGCTTTCGCCGACGCCATGGAAGTCATCCCGACCACCTTGGCTGAAAACGCAGGTCTTAATTCTATCAAGGTCGTGACGGAGTTGAGGCATAGACATGCGCAGGAGCAGAGGAATGCGGGTATTAGTATCAAATCTGGTGGCGTGAAGAATGATATCGCCGAGGAGAATGTGCTGCAGCCACTGCTGGTTAGCACGAGTGCGATTGAGCTCGCGGCCGAGACGGTCAAGATGATCCTCAGGATCGATGATATTGCGCTGTCGAGGTAGTCAGGCACTGGAACGAGGGTTTGTGGAGGCGGTGAGCCATATCTTGGCAATGGGAAAATGTGGATGAATAGAGTGCGATTATGACACATCTCATCGGTGTCTTAATGGTCCCATCGTGATTCTACGCGATGCTGTTGTGTTCGTTTCCCTGGACTGAGCTACTGTACGGCATTCTCTAGCCGCATGTTCACTACATCACTTATCCATGTAAGCTCATCTACCCTTGCACTATTTTTTTGTCTAGAATCTAGTACAGCAGCGGTAAAGGAAACAACGGTCTTGCGCTCTACAGCTCGGAATACTGCATAGCCGAGTCTAGTCTTCGTTGTTAGATAGGCCTCGGTTCCTCTCTTCGTCCGGTGAGGTGATGTGCAGGTCCCAGTATCACGGCACTTTAGATCGACAATGGTCGTCACAGAATACGAGTAGTGCGCTGCCTGGTCCATGTTCCTGCTTCTGAGCAGGTTATGGGCATGTTGGACTTCGCTATGTACCGATCCGCGGAGTAGGGGCACAGACGGTATATCTGCATTATGCTGTGGGAGCGCTTCGTCTATCAAACACTACTTGGGTAGAATCTCGTTTACCTAATTACAGTACCTCAGGAATCGTAATCCAGTATCTATACCTCCATTCCGGGAGAGATGCAGGCTAGTAAAGGAGACTTTCGTGTACTGCGGCAATCGGGACTCCTGCTGCTTTTGTGTTGGTGCTCGTGATGTACCTGCATTGGTTTGAAGCATCGTCGCAGGGTAGTCGTAGTCGACGCGCAGTGGTTCACATAAAAGCATCGAAAATAAGTCTGGACAGGTGATAAAATCATCCTCTCTGCAGCTGTAGAGTCGTATCTGAGGAATCGTGCATCTGGTGGTGTCGTTGGAAACTTGCTGGGTAGGTTGCGATTTGAGAATGCTCCGGATGGATTAGTTCAGCACGCGAAAAATGTCAACGACGAAATATCTACTCTGAGAGTATCTTCGGCATCAAGACCTCCCTTATGCTCGCAATCAATCACACACATGCTGTTCGCGTGCAGGGGTATGATGAATCTCGTCTCTGTGGTTGTGATGGTCCTGATGTGGGTCTACCTCATCCACGGCCGTTACAGGATACTCCTAGCAGCGCCCTTGAACCCCACTAACTCAGATCTATTTCTGCTATCGAGAAAAGATGGTCAGATGATGTTTTCACTACCATGGTGACATGCGCTTTGTAGCGGTGTGTTTCTTCTATTCCCAGCCTCCACCAGTCCAGTCCAGTCCCACGAGACATGATGGACTTACTTACCCTTTCCTTCAGCAAACGGGTTCTTAGCAGTACGGCCGAAACGATCGCCCACAGGACGCAGCATCACCTAACCGCCTCCAGGAGCAGGCCACGTGCATACATAATGTGCGGTGTTGTGAGTGTAGGACATAAACGGCGGTGATGAGGCGTAAACACACGGCATGGTACACTTTCCCGTGTGCCAGACCAGGTGAGTAACAACAGTAAATGCGGGGATCAGCGTCCATGCCGTGTGACAGACATATGTAATAGGGGACAGACTGGGGTAAGTCTTGGGATGCCTATTTGCTCGTAGCAACAGCGGGTGACGAGCGTACACTGACTCGAGATCCCTGCCATACATCCTGCAATAGGGACTGGTTCGGGTAGGTGTATTCATGCGGAGCGTGTGTTCCTACTCAGTAGTCAAGCGAGGCATGCTCTTTCCGTCAAGGTAGGTATGATGAGATAAGTTATTTCAGAGTGAATCGAGCATCTTTTCATTGATTTGGGTATCAACCTTCCTTCCCCGCCCAGCCACCAATAGCTGGTCTAGCATTGGTGGCGTTTACTTTACGCCGTATAGAGCACTTCCTTGCCCAGCCACGCTCATGCCTTCGTAGATCGTACATGGGAGATCGTATTTTCGTCCTATAATCCCAGCCCCTAACCATTCATCCCGTCCCTGAGAAGCAAAAACGCCCGCTAAAGTGCAGCAATCATGAGTCTTTCAATCGTGACCCATGAGCACATGACCAAATGAGAATAGTTGGATTGGAAAATTAGAAGTTAGAAGAAATTGTTCTTTCGTTTGTTGTGGTGCTCTGTCGTCCCAGCGTGAGGCATTAAGTGGTTTCGTTCGTGACTCGTGGTCGGCATTCCTTCCTTGGCCGTGTCGACTACCGTCCTTTCTTGTTGGCACGCTTGAAGAGTCGCGTTACAAGGTTGCCCTGCTTGGGTTTCACAGCGAATGCACCCTTGGCACCAGTCGTATCGTCTGAGAAATGCAGCTCCTCGAGCGCGAAAGGATCGTCTCGGCTCCCGCGTTGGCCTTGCCAACCGTAGAGTTGGTCTTCATCGGCACGCAGGTCTGGGCGTGTGAGCGTCATGCGCAGCGTCATTTCGCGATTGAGACCACGACCAATACCAGCATGTAGCGGTGGGAGACCAGTCGAGTCGAGAGAGGAGAAGTTGGATGGCGATGCGTAGCGCGTGTGGCCACGGAACGAAAGGCCTACGCTCGAAGGCGTGATCGGAGACTCTTCTTCAACCGATTCGTCGTCAGAGCTCGGCGCGACATCCTCATCCTCGGTCTCCTCAAGGAAAGATATCCTGTCGTCCTTGAGGAACGTCTGCATGTCTCGACTGAAGTTGCGGGCATCGGTAGCAATGGGTGGCAGTTGGTAACGTGGAGTGACAGTGTCATCGCCGGCTGCAGAAGGAAAGCCAAACTCAACGGCCTCGTCGAACTTTTGGGGTGAGGCGAGGAACATGCGGAGCTTTTTCCTAGCCTCTGGATCCTGATAGTGGGTGGCCTCAGGGTCGAAGACAGGTGCAACTGGCGTATGCGATGACCGTCGTCCTGACTGAGACTGCTGAGACGATGACGAAGCTCTTGGACGCCACGGCTGAGGTCCAAGAGAGAACAGTGGTGGTGAAAGAGGAGCGGACGAAGTGGAGTGCCGGAACGACATGCTGGTAAGGGAGAGCGTACGTCGAAACGGCGTGTTGGGCACCGCCTGCTGCGATGCTGGTGGACTCATGCTGTCTAGGAACAACGGGAAGCTCCTCTCCGTACTTTTGATGCTTCTATCTGATCCTAGCTCTTGCCCTAGGTCTGGGCTTAGACTCTGGTGAGGTGAGACGGACGATGACCTTCGCCGTGACCGACCACGTGAAGGGACGCTCGAGGAGTCGTCGATGAAGTCGAAGTGAAAATCGTCGAAGCGTTGCTTTGCCCGGTCGACTTGGAGGTCCTCAGGATGGCATGTGCCTTGCTCGTAACGACCAAGTAGCAAGACCTGCTCCTCGCGGCTGAAGTGCTGCTTGCGGACTTTCTCGGGCAGAGACAGGAAGAATTGGATTTCGGATTGAGAAATGTCGAGTTCCTTTTGGACGCTCACGGCTTTCCTCAAGCGGCGCCGCGCTCCCAACGTTAATGAGCGGTGGAGGGTCGAAGAGGCATATGAGGGCCGGCGAGAGTCTGATATAGCCCGCTCCTGCTCTTGCTGGCGGAGGGAGTGCTCTTCGGCGATGCGCAGACGCTCGAGCGAACTGAAGTATTTTCGCCTAAAGAGCGGGAGGTCAGCACTCCTATGTAAGGTACAGAGCAATGGTGGGGTGGAGATGAAGATTCATGCATTCGGCTGCACGCGTTATTCGCTGGGCGAATGTGATGTGACTGGGTGTGCATTATCGACACGTACTGGACTGTATGCGGAATCGCTTCAAACTCGGCATGCGAGAAGGTCGGCGGCGCTGCCTTTGAAGAAACCATGGCGGCTTAACGTGCCTGCTCGCGGCCGGCTTGGTGTTGGAATGCTAGTCAGGCTAGGGCAGCGAGCGTGCAAGGCTCATTCACTGTGTTGGCGAGGAGCGCCAGCCCTGGCCGCGGCGGGATGGAGCATGTGAGGGAGTGAATGACCAGCAGGCGATCGGCGGGTGGGCAGCAGGAGAAGAGAAAAGAAGCAGCGCAGAAGCAGCAATAACAAGAAGATGAAGGCCGGCTCTGGCGCAGTGCTACTGGGCCTCACGGGCGGCTGCTGGCCGTCGGGATCGCGTGGTGCACGAAATAGTCTCGCTGGCGACGCTGCTGCATGGCGCTCGCTCGCTGCGTGAGAGCTGAAGTAGCGCCCAGCGGAAAGCCAGGAACAGGGCCCCATCGCGCGTGTGCCATCGCCAGAGGCGGAGGTGTCGTGTCTGGGCAGCAGAGTGGCCCATATTGCGGCCGTCGCCAGTAGATCGCGGTGGAGTTCTTGCAATTTGCATCGCGAGCACCCGGCCACTCAGCGCGCTCCGGACGTGCCCCGGAATGGGGTCACAGTACCGTATTACGATTGCTGAAGCGCTATAGTTGTTTTAACAAGAGCCTACCTATGTTGTGTTTGAAGATTGAAGCGCTTCTAGAGTGTAATACACTTCGATATCTGTACCCCCTCTCCGGGTGCTCCCACCCGGAGTCTGTCGCCGCTGTATATTGACACGCTCCCTATGGCTGCATCCTCGCACTCACACTCGCTCGAAGCCGCCGCTCCGCTGTGCCGCTGCGCTGTCAATTCACGAGTGCCCCTCACGTTGCACAGGCTGAAATACCG
This sequence comes from Lophiotrema nucula, assembly GCA_010015825.1. Lineage (NCBI taxonomy): Eukaryota > Fungi > Ascomycota > Dothideomycetes > Pleosporales > Lophiotremataceae > Lophiotrema > Lophiotrema nucula. The sequence continues at coordinate 551,082 of ML977342.1, forward strand.
CACTGGGTGTCTCGGAGCAGGCGCCAGGGTCCGCTTCGTGCCCGGAGGATGCACCCTTGTACCAGGAACCCGCCAGTGAAACAGCGGGGATCAACCCCAGAAAGGTCTATCGCTTGATGGCCCTCTGGCTTGCCAATACTCGTAGAAGACCAGAGGCCGCCAGATTTAGCCTTTGGCGGGCAAAACGTGGGCTTCATCTACCTGACGCCTACGCTGCACTCGATACGGCGGTCGCACAGAGGTCCCGAATGGCTGAGCGAGAACGAGAACAACGAGCCTTGGAGCGTGGCCACCAGTCAGCAGAACATCTGCTGCTTGCATCGCTGCGTAACCTGAGACCATGCACGGGATGGCATTGCAGAAAAAGGAGCTGTGCGCAGCCGCGGCCTAACCGACGACGGACAGCAGTACCTATACGAAAGCTGCTGATTGCTGGAGGTAAAGCAAGGGTATCAATACACTGAACGAGAAGCCCATCTCCAACACTCTGCTGCACGCCCGTCCTTCCGAGAACTTGCCCACGCTAGCAATTAGCAGGCGGGGATCCATGAACCCAAAATACATCCAAACACCAGCCAAGACCTCTATTGAAGTAGCGCCCGTAAGGCGATCGGCTGTACCGTGTTTTTGCATTCCCGCAGCTACCTGCGACCTGTACCCAGGCCCAATCCAACTGCCACGTTGAAACGGTCGCGTGGTTAAATCTTATCGAGCGGACCAAAAGGCGCCGATCGCCTTCATACAGCGCTCTCCATTCCATCGCCCAGACTATAATAGTAGTCGTCCGTCAGGCCCTCTCGACTAGGCAGGACGGGGTCTTCCATTCCGACGTCCTCAAACCTCACATTAAGCAGCCGTATCTTGAGCCCGTAGCCACCAATGAGATTCACTAGCTTGTTGGTGTCCGCGGTGATGGGCTGCTGGTTCAAGAGCATGAGCAGTCCGTCGAGCCACTCGGACGCCAGCGTATGGCTCTGAGGGTGCAGTTGGAGTAAGACCGATTCCTTCTGCCCAGCACTCGACGCGTCTGATGTATTTCGTGTATGATTGGTTGACGCTGGCAGATAGCCGTGGATCGTGATCTTGGTAGATGTAGATGCAGGTTGGTGCTGGAGCGTCGTAAGCGTGCTGTCTGAGCTAGATGTCGTTGGGGCCGACGCCGACACGTTGCTGACAACCGAAGACACGATAGACAAATCGACTGGTGGAAAAGGTCAGCCACAGATTGACGCGGGGGCGGTTTGCGTGGTGTTGCATGTGCACACTTACTCTTTCCTTGTAGGGCGTCCAGCCTTGGCTCCGTAGTCGTCTTCTCCTCGAAATCAGCATAGTGCAGGTACCGCCGATTGTGCGATAATCGAACGAAGCGCCAGGCTGATGGGACTGTGCGATTGAGGCTTTTGCTCGTAACGGGCCCACTGCCCGTGCTATAATGCATGGTTTGAGGAAACCATGCACCCTGAAGCAAACATCTTATGCGCTGTTCCTTGACGAATTGCAGAGCCTCATGATTGAGTTCATCGCGCACTTGCCTATAGTGGGTTAGCATCGGTAGGATCAAGGCTCAGCACCAACCCAACATACCGTAGATGGTGGCCCCAAGCGTCCTCATACGTGAGTTCGAGCAGCTCCATCTGCAGCTCACGGAGCCGCTGGATGTCAAAGTCGGCCAATTCCTCCTCGACCTCTTTGATCTCTTTCGTACGAGGTGCCTGACCAACAATCTGCTCGATGAGGATTCTGACCAACTCTTCGATCTTCTCAAAATCTTCTAATTGGGCGCCGGCGGCCTTCCACAGCCGAATGAAAGCGTTCAGTCCGCTCGTATGTAGCCTTGACCAATGCAGCAAAAGGGGTTTGAAGGCTCTGTCGAAGTTTGACCGCGACTCCATTGACACATAACGGTGCGCTTCTCCCTCGTCTGACTTGTCGACTTCAAAGTGTTCGTAGAGAATTGAGGTGACAGCTAGACTGGAGCGAGCGATGGGGCAGCGTTGTGGTTCTGGCTCCGACGACTGTTCGAGCAGTAGCTTCTGGAAGCCATCCTCATTCTTGTACACAAAGTCTGTCAAGTCCATGAGACCCAGGAAGCCTGTGGCATCGAATTCCCAGGCTGGTGATTCCGTGTCGAAGCCTAGCCGCCTCCATTTTGCCGGGTTCTGTCTCTTGCTTCCCTTCGGATCTGCGCCTGCTTTGTCCGGATTGCTCGCCGCATGCAGACCGCGAATTGCTCGTCTATGGTCTGGTTTCTCCAGGTCAACCTTCTCTTCTCTCCACTTTCTCAGCAGCACCTTTGTCAAAGACTGGAACTCTAGTAATGGGTGAGCCAAGTCCTGCACTGCTGAGCTCTGCATGAGGCCATAGACGCTCTTGATCACGCCCAGTTCCTGCAACTGCTTGATGAACCTCGGCCATTCGAAATCTGCATCGTTCGCGATAGCATCGCGCATCAATGAGTTTATAAGGTGTAGTGAGTTGGCACATAGAGCGTGGTCGGCCGACGTGATCTTCTCAACGAGCATGGGAAGGAACTGAGGATGCGATTCGACGGCGGGCTTGAGGCGTTGGAAGCCAGTCACGCCAGGCTGGGAGTTGCGATGGTGAGGATTGCCTACGATGGCAGCCAGGACCGACATTGCGCCGCGGTTGACGTTGACAAGCGGTTGCGCGACGACGAGTTCGACAATCTGTTGCTGCAGTCAGCGATGCAGCTTCCCCAAGCCTTTTTGCGCAGAACGCACCCGCGCGATCAGATCGTCCGTGATATGGTCCCATCCCATGTCGAGTTCCAGGAGTCGCGACAGCGACGTCAAGCAGTAGGCCAGCGTGTTCCCGGTCGAATGCAGGGCAAGGAATCGCAGTTTTGGTAGGCCGCCCTCCTGTATGAAGACGTCTGCGAAAGAAGGATCGCCAATCGCCGACTGCAGCTTGAACACTGCCATCTTCCGCACCGACTCCTCCTCGCTGCTCAACCGCTCGACGAGCTCCGGGACGCTGATGCTGTCCATGATGGCGGGGTGCTAAGCTGTTGACGAGATTCCCAACACAGTCAAGTTCCCGAAACTCAGAAGGTGGTGACCACCATGGGGGCCGTCCGTTCCAATACACCTCGTGCCACCAGGCTAGACAAATCGGAAGCAGTGCAGTGGAAGCGCCGCGAGCTGTCAATGGCACGAAAATGTTATGACAGCAGCAGCAGCGCGTCGTGAGCGCGGCGAGTTTCCGGGCCGCCAAGCGCTTCATCAGGGGAAACATCAGGGGAATTACACGTGCAGCGCTGCTAATCCTTGTCGGGGTGGGTTGGAGCTTGATGCCTGTTCGGGTGCCTTGCTGATCGAATCCCGCTAAACTGCTTTCATGGAGAGCTTGGACAACAACACTATGGACGCCCTCCCTCGCCATGTCTCCGTCGTCGTCTTACACAGGCGTCGTCGTTCGTTCACATCGGTTGCTGGGGCGGTATAACCCGCGTTGACTTGCTCCTGCGGCGCTGGACGCTCTTGCCTTGCTTGGCCCATGCCCCTGCCGAGCTGTGTCTCGCCGCCCGCACCTCACTCTGCTTCACCAAGCACCACCCACTCGCCGCGCTCACCGGACCGCAATAATGTATATCACATCGGATCTTTTCGGCTCGACAGCGGACTCTGCCAGTTCCCATCAATCGAACCCTTGCCACACACAACCCTGGAACAAGATGACGGTTGACACAGGCTTGGGAAAGAGGAAAAGAAGCAAAGAGGAGGCTACACAGACCGAGTACGGCGGCTCCTCCGGCTTCCTAGATGGAGCTCGAGCTGACCTTCCGTCTTGGTTAAGGTCTGCAGACCAACAGCCGTCGCCTGGGAAGATGCTTCGAGTACACTCCTTCCCGCAGGGCTCTGTCAACAACGCCCGACCTTGGCGTTTACCTGGAGGTACCACAACAGCGACCATAACGACAGCCCCGCATCGGCCATTCAAACAACTCAAACGCGTCTCGCCAAAAAAGCCCCCACCCCCTCTCACCAAATCTACGTCCCACCTCATGGACACCGACGAGCCAGCAGCCTCACATCCATGCCCCGCCTCATCAGAGCCGCCACCATCCAGCTCCGACCTACGCTCCTGCCACATATGCCACACAGCACCAAAACGCAAAAGCGACCTAGAGAACTTCCTCGAGTGCCAGAGTTGCGAAGGACGAGCGTGCTACATTTGTGCACGAGAATGTGCTGGTGGATGCCAGAGGCAGCTTTGCAGGAAATGCTGCGTAGAAGTCGGGGAAGAAGGTAACACGTGGTGTTTGCACTGCTACCAGAGAATTGGGATAAAGTCTTGAAGAGGAAGGCAAGGCCATGGATACTCTTGCCTCAACAGTGTCTTCAAATGTCCGGCATGAATTCCACGCATGAAGCTCAAGGTTTTGGGACCAGAAGTCGCATTCATACATACCGGTACAGCGGCTACCAAATAATGAAGAGCGCAGGGGCCGGCTGCGGACTGGCGGCCCGGGCACCCTGGACCTGAGCGAGCTTCTTCCATGAACATTTAAGGGTATTTCGAATCTTACTTTACGGCTGCAATAAATCATTTCCGCGATACCTAGCGTTAGCAAGCGTGTCGTTGGTTCATGTCACATACCCTTTGCATCTGCTTGACGGCTGGTATTGTTTTGGTTTGAAGGTCACAGGTCAACTCTTCTACAAAGGTTTTCCGAGGGGGACAGCCTGTATATAGTGATCTTCAATGCACATCGACCGATCTCACAAGTTGCAAGTTGCAAGCTGCAAGCTGCAGTGTATTTCCAATCATTTGATAATCGTAATTGATTGCTCCCATTACCACACGGGTGGGCAACTAGTGTGGTATCGAACTGAAACTTTGCCCTCCCTCATATGCCATCCGAGTATGTACTAAAAATCCCTGAATGACCGACCATTATTTTCCGTGTGCTATGAACACGAAACAAAGCAATCTATAAAAGACCGAGCTTTGCTTCCCAGCACCGTCCGTTGGAAAAATGAAAACCTCGCTCAGAAAGGGTATCCGCATCGCCCCAAGCTCTCGGCTGGAAGAGGATATGTACACGAAAGGACAGAAAAGGGGACTCCATAGGATAAACTCCGAACAATGATTGCTGTCTGACGGGTGAAAGAAGAGGGACCTTTGGGATGTACGCCGGTAATCATAGAAACGGCCCGGCTCTAGATGTTGCCGAGTTGACCATTGTTGGTATCGAATTCTGAATATGCTGGGGGTGGAGTATCCAAGTCTAGACCAGAAGAATAGTGTTAGTACGAGCCGTGATCAAGTGGCCAATCAAATTGAATTGGGTCCGTAATGGGCCAGGAAGTCAGAGACGGGTCATATCCAAGTGGATGAATGTGATAATAGGATCACCGTGCGAACATGGATAGGGGACCCTTCTTCTTCTTACCTGGAACGTTCTCCTCACTTGGCTCCCATGGCAAAACATCACTCTTCCGAATGCGTCCACCAAGGCCGAGTCGCTCGCGAGAAGTTCGATACCAGGAGGCTGACATTTCCGATGGAGTAACGGAAGAAGCCAAGGAAGCAGCATCACTGTCCTTCCTCGGCCGAGAATTTGGAAGTTGGTTGACTGTGGTGTTACTTGATGATGCTGTTGATGCTTCGTAGAGAGTAGGCAACTCGGTAACGCCTGCTCTGTTCACAAAAGTGCCCACTGACAACCGGGAGACGTCCGGAGTTGGGGTGATAGTCTGGCTCGATAATGGTCGGCTGAAGTTCATAGGTCCAAACCGTGGAAAGCCACCACCAAGTGAAGGCGATGGCAGTGGCGATGGTAGCGGTGAAGCCGTTGGGGTCGTTATGGCGATGACTTGCTCAACTATCACCGACTCCTCCTCTTCGGGCACATTCACCGGCTCTTCCTCCTCTTTGGTGAGTATCGAAGACCCATCATCTGCAAAATAGATTTCTTGAGCCTCTCCAGCCAGGAAGCCGTTGGCCGCTGACGCACGTCTCAGCACTGCTCGAATGTCAATGTCCGTATCCTGGGATACTTGTCCGCTATACATCGTTGTCGTCCTTGGGTTGGAAGCATCAAAATAACTCGGTGCACCTCCTGAATTGGATGAAGGGGTATTCGAGCTGCCGGACAAGGAGGATAACGTCAACGAGGGGTGCTTATCAACGGATCCATGGAATGAGCCAGGCAGCGCACCGTTGACATTCGGGTTGTCCGGGAAGAAATACGTTATCTCCGGGAGCGTCGTCGTTGAAGGCGAGCTATACTTCTCGGATCTGGAAATAGACGGACCAGAGTCTCTTCGTTCACCTGGGGAGTTGCTGGCACCTGGGCTGAGCGGGATGCTTGAATCCGAACTGAGGGCTGAGGACACAGTATTGGGTGGGCCGCGACTGCCGTCCGAAGTGGAGGAGTATACTGAAATGCTCGTGCTTGGCGCTGCAGAACGCCTCGAAGTGGTTGTCGACCATCCAGTAGATTGTGTGCTGTCTCTCTTTCTTGCACTCGCGATAGAATTAGAATTCCGCTTCGTATCTGGTAGTCCATCCCATTTCGAGTTGACCTTTGGGACTGTTGCGGGGAGCTTCTGCGGGGAGATGCCATTGCCATTTGGCGTTGTCTGGAGGGCAGGAACGATCAGCACATCTCTCACGCAACCAACCTAACAGCTATTTCGACAACCCACTCTGTTCGCACTGATGGAGCACTCTATCATTCTATCAGATCGCAATAGCACTTCCCGCAAGTGCTCCCAAAGCTCGAACCAGAGCGTGGCACTGCAGCTTGACGTACCTTGCCTCCTTTGTCGGCCTGCTGCTTGCGCTGCTGCTCAGCAAACTGCTCAAAAGCGGACTGCGACGGCTCTTTTAGCGTCAAGAACCCACGGACTGCGCCGGCCTTCTTCTTTTTCGCGCTCTTGGTTGAGGTCGACACTGATGCATTGCTGGACGCCAGGCTGGGTGACGTAAGACTTCTTGACTCGAAAGACGGGCGCACGGGCGATGAGGTGCCCGTTGAACTCGGTGTCGACAATCGCTGCTCGGAACTGGCTTCGTTCGAGGGGGTCTCAGAAGCTGAAGTACTGGCAGAGGAGAGCGACACTTGATCGGCCGGCAAAGGGTTCCTGTAAGCTAGCTTCGGTATTCGAGGCAGAGGGGCTGCTCGTGCCATTTCTGGTGCGGGCGCCATTTCGTTTCGCCCTCAACGGCGATGATCTCTGGACGATCGACCGTTGTGGGCAAGAGCTCGCGCTAGCGTAGTCGCCAAGTGAGGGCGGGTGCAGGAGCTATGTCAATGGCGTAGAGCGCATGTCTCAGCAGAACAATGGCACAGTGGACGAGGAACAAGTGCAGACTGGCGAACAATGGAGCAGCGAGGCGATTATCAACTGATGAGCAGGTCACCTTAGCAGGGAAGGCACGGCGGTGACAGCGGGACGGCACAAAAAGTAAGAGTGCAAATTTGGGCGTGGAAGGCACAAACATCGGTCGGCCCAATGAGGCAGGCGAAGCAGCAACACGCTCCGCCTGGCTATCCTGGGTACTTTGGCAGATGGCAGTTCGCCAGGTCGCGAGGCGTCTCGTGGCTTTACTGCCCTTCCGGCGCGCAGCTATTGGGTGGACCGCGTTTGCGAGCGTGGAGTGGAGCGAGTGGAGCGAGTGGAGTCGCATTGACTGCTCAATCTAGGCTCGCCAGCGTGCCATGGCCCCTCTTAGGACAGTCTACGAAACCCATCATACTGGAAAGAGCCACGAGACTCCGACGAGATCCCAGGGCGCGGTGTAGGGAAAGGCGGAGCTCAGCAGTGGATGGACATGGGTGCGGTTGCGGTGTTGACAGGACGTCGTTGATGCCGCGCACGGGGATGCCTGTTCAGATTGGCGAGTGCAGACCAGGGATTTGGGACGCAAGCGAAGCCGCACGCCACCCAGGCCATCCTTCGCGGGCACCACAAGCTCTGCACGCGGGGGCAACGCACCTGGCGTCGACTGGGCGCTCTCGCATTCTGATGAGGGGAGCCTGGAGCTGCCACGATGATCTTGTGGAATAGTTCCCAGCCGTGCGCGTCTTGCCGCCCTGCCGTCCTGCCAGCGCCGCTTCACTACTCCCGTCCGTCGACGGTTGGTCGGCGATTTCAGCAGCGCCACGGCCTGGAGATAATCCCATGGCTCACAATCATCGCTCCCACTCGCCTTGCCCCGCCCAGAGAGCCTCGGATCCGGATTCTGCGCGCACATCTACTTCCTCTTCGGGACCTGCCCGATAGCGAGTCTTCAACACCTCTGTGGGCAGGCTCTGTAGAGAGTTTGGAGAAGCGCCGAGTCGGTTTCGGAAAACCAGCAGACGGGTTCGACGAGCGCTTAACCTCTCTGCAGTGAGAAGAGGTTTCTAGATCTCCATAACACATCCATTCAGGGTCCGCGGGGCTTGAGAGCTGAGAGTTGAGTGGCCGGTCCGTGCTGACAAGCTAGCCGATCGTCGGTTTTGCGGCTTACTGGGCCCGGAACTGTAGTTGCCTCGACCCTCACGTCTGGCAACCTCACAGAGCGGCCATGCCAGCCCTCACAATACCCTCACCGACCGACTCGCCAGCATCGCCCGTAGACTCCTCCTCCCACAGCGACCGGAGCGACAGGAAGCGCTCAGCGTCAGCCTCTTCCGACCGGCCGCCGGTATCGCCCATCACCCCCACAGTCACCGCCGCACAATTAGCCTCAACAGAGCCGACAGAGTCCCGAGCGCGAGTACCACCGCCGGAAAATGCGAGGTTCATGCGCCAGCCGCCTGCGGTGTCGATTTCAGAGAGCGAGAACCCAGACGCGATAGCACTGCGTTCGGCAATATCTCTGCTGCAGCTGCAGAGGGAAAAAAGCAGGCGCGATATCAAGGCGCTGGAGGAGCTGAAGAATGCGGCCGTGTCAGATCCCCAGGGCTTTGCGCGGTCACTACGATCGCAGCAAGCTCACAAGCCCAAGACTACAGATGCTCTTACACCTACGCTATCCGATATAGCGAGCCCGGCCCTTGCCACCAGCGACGAGGGCGAGCGCAACGGACTGCATCGCAAAGATTCCGCAGGCGCAGATCCGCCGAATGCTGGGAAGGAAGATAAAGCAAAATTCTCAGCCATACCGCAACCACAAAATATCATACGGTGTCCGCCAGTGAACTGGGCAAAGTACCATGTAGTTGGAGGATCGCTGGACAAGTTGCACGAGGAGCAGAGGCAGTACCCTTTCATGCCCGAGCCTCCAAAGTCAGCACAGGGCGGACGGGGGCCTCCACATTCCGTCGCGGCTCCGTATTCGCCATTCACAGACGGCATTGGAGAGGGCCAAGCGCGACCGAGTTCGAAGAAGCGCCCATCGTGAGGACATTTGACTAGATGCTGTCATCGATATTTCGCCACCAAGGCCTAAGCGGCATTAGCTTCGACGGTCACAACACTCCGTCTCCAGTAAATCGGGACGGTACACGCTCCAACAATCCAACCCACCTCAAAAGTTTGACGAGCACACGTTGCTCTTTTATTGCTACGAATGACACGCGTTATGGATCATGATAGACGTCACATAGAATGGGGCTTAATGCATAGAGCATTGGGTACTACCAATATAGGCATCTCGTTATTTTGAGGGAGAATACATCAGCACTTGCATTGGCCTATTTTTTCCACGATAAGCATCGTATATGGCTAGTTCAACCCAGCCCCAGCCTGTGTCTGTCTAATAGTCGTTGTCGTGTCTTCCTTCTGGGTTTGTGGGGTGTGCTGTCTATGATGGCAAATTGCATGGCTTGCTTGATATGATTTCCACACGAAGGTCGTTGCCGGTTGGATACCCGCGGCTGAACCAAGGCGAATACAAGGAGACTCTGATGATTATTAGACCCAGCCAACGAGCCCATTGTGTTTAGCTCATACTCTCGTAAATGACCTTTTTATATACCGCTCTGGAACGCGATGGAAGCGATGGATTGGCCTAGCTACTCTACTTTCTCTGATCATGGAAGTCGGTGTAGAAAGTACACAGGCAGAACAGATTGCATTGTTCTACTGGACTGGATACAAATTGTGGTGGCTGCAGATGAGTGGTTGAGCTATGCTGTCACGTGCCGGGTCTTGGCTTCCTACCTACGTTGTTGCCTTGCGCTCAGCCTGCTCATCTGTCTGCAATCCTAGCAAGTCATCTATATCGGACAGTGTCAGGAGTTTTATCTAAAGCTGAGGAAATAACTAGTTGAAGCTTTCGTCCCTTAAAACGGGGCGGGCCTGTCGTAAGAGGCTTAGCAGTAAGTCCATCCTCGACTGCGTCGGATCAGTTCAGCCTCCTCGTGCTGCTACAAGTTCCACCATATTGTTGTTCTCTCTTTGTGGGCCGGTTCAGAAATCTCACCTTTGGCTCTCCTTAATCCCTTCTTCGCTATACTTCAACTACTTCTCGGCGACGCAAGGCTGGCGGACTGGTCATTGCAGCTTCCCTTTTCCAGTCATTGCATCATCATGATCTTGGTCTATCAACGCATTCTAGTTCTTCCATTCTTTTCTCGTTTTAATCTCTCTACTTCTGAATTGAGGGTTTATAAAGATGCTAATCTGTCACAAGTAATATGGCTGCCAGCGTCCTCCGAAGTTCTACTACGCGCGATGGGCTTCGCCAATCCCCAGCCGCTCCAGCCTTATATTTTGTTTATTACCTCCCAAGCACCTAGTGGAGAAAAGCTGGAGCCATGGGTACATTCATTTGCTGAGGTAGTCAAATATTCCCAAGGTGAATCTCTGCTCTTCAGGCTGAAAGAAGGAGGTCCTACTGACAAGACATCAGATGACAGCGGTAAGATCACAAATTTCATCGCAGCGCAGTCCCATTTTCAAGATGCACCGTACTCTTACTTTGACTCCATCCTGCATCTCCCAACGAACGAACCTGAGCTTCGTCGTGTCCAAGTGTCGGATACAATTCTGCGAATTTTGGGGTTATGGACACTCATGGGAAGCTACTTCGAACGTGCGACAGCCACAAATATCCAAGAGCTGATAGTGACTGATCCTCGAGCCCAAACGCTTCCCGGTCTGGTGAAGAGCACTGGATTCCTGCCACATCCGAACGAGAGCAATGCAAGCTGCGAACAACGAGTCGGAAATTCGATTGTGGACTACAACTCATCCAAGCACTCCTCACTTACAGCTATGGAAGCCCTGTGCATCAGTCCTAAGCATCTGAACGCAGTCCGGCTGTTTACATTCGCGCGTGTAAGGATACACTGGACCACCAATGTTTCAAGACATATGCTGCTATCACAATATGGAGGTCGCTATTACCTGGAGCTTTTGGCCCTTCCATGCGCACTAGAAGGGAGATCCGAAGAAGCTTTGAGCAAGATCGGGCAATCTTCACTCCTGGCATATGAGATCCGCGCATCATACCCAGCCCTCTTCAACCCCCATGAAACAGCGTTGGATCATCACAAGTGGCTTCGATGGCTTGGAGCAGGTTGGTGGTGCTGGTGTCTACCTTGCTTGTCTCGAAGATACCTAAGAGGAGAGATCAGAGCACTCAAGCAAGGTCCAGAACTCAGCCAACGACTAGGCGAGTCGCTTAGACCCGCGTATGATCCTGCTATTGAGAAGTATGCCCAGCAGCGGGCACCATTATGGACTCAAACGCAGTTCCGTAATCTTTGGCCGAGAATCACTGCGCTTGAGGCTCATCTACAAAAGGCGAGACCTTGGGGATTCTAGGTATTGTTCAGGGATCGGAGGGATACTGGGCAGTTTTGGACTTTCTTGTAAGTAAGTTCGAGGTGAGAAGGTCGCTCGAAAGCGCTGACCTAATGGACCTAGGTTCGGGACGTTAATTCTAGCATTAACATGTGTACAAGTGATTTTGGGGGTAGTACAAATCTCGAAATTGGGTGCTTAGTCTTAGAAAGTGGAGAAACTCCGGTATCTGTTGGACATAATTCTGATTAGTCGTTTTTGTTGTTCTATAGTATTGCACGCTGAGCGACACCAGGAAGGGAGTGAATGCTGTCTGCACGACCATTTCCCTCACAGCACTAGATCGAGAAGCCCGACACAAGCACCGAGAGCCGGGCACACACATCTGACATTGTAATTACCCCTCAGCGCTGCTCCATGATGTCGATGTACAACCTCTCTACCGAGCTTGACTCCGAGATCATTTCGTACCTCTCATTCGGTGACATTCTTTCTTGCTCGCTCGTCTCTAAGTACTACCGGTAGATCATAGAGCCATCTACCGACATGTAGAGTTCTACGCTCGTGACGAGCACCGTATCAAGCTTTTCATGCTCACTCTCGTCGCCCGTCGGGACTTGCCTCAGCACATCAAATCCTTGACCTTACTGAACTCTCTCCTCAGCCTTCCAAAAGATGACCCGAAGCCGAACGCATTCTACTTCGACTTGTGGGGCAGTATACCTCTGATGCAGAAAGCGACTCGTAATGCAGCTAGCCCCGGCGGAGAGAGCGACACTCGGACTCGCTAGCTCAGTGCCGTCATGGCCGAACGACCCGCAATCGATGGATGTGTTGCTATCATCGTCGCGCTCTCTACGACTTTGGAAGTTCTGGACCTTACGCCTGGAGCTTTTGACAATCTCACAATTACGAAGTAGATGCTGGCGCAAGGCTTGTACACCGACTTCAAAAGCGAACCAGTGGCGGACTTGACCAGTCGATATGGCCCAGACGATGAGTTCGGTAGAGGCCTCGCAGGAGGTCGAAAGGGGCGGTATCATCGTGCTGCGGCTGCTGCTGCGGCTGCTGCTGCGCGGAAGTTGGGAACTCAACGTGTCGGTGATGCCACAGCTGAGCATTCTAAGCAAACGCAAGTTCAAGATCGTAAAAGCAGCAAGAAGCACAAAAAGATACTCGAAACGCTGCGCTTAAAGTGCCTACCCTACCAGGCTACAAGCTCAAACATCTATAATACAAGGAAACCCAGTAGCGCACCAATTCGGCCGGCGAGAGCATCTCAATTTCGCCCGCTAACGATTCTGCCGTCTCTCGAGTGCTTAATAATTAAAGATACAAAAATCAACAGCATACAGCTACCAACACGTAAGATTGTCTCAACAAACTTATACAATTAGAGCTCTGTCAGATCTAGGCCCTAGACCGGGCATCTTAGATACGGCCTTTCGATCCCCATGGCTCACAGGTCTTGTAACTGTAGTCTTAGAAAATACCGATTACGACCTCTCTTATCGCTTTGACGACCTGACTCGAACGATCGAAAAACACCTAATTCTCCTAGATCAATTCGAGTAGACACACCCTACAATGTACCGCCAATAGTATTCAAAACGTCCTATAGCCAGCTTCGCGCCCCTCCAGGCACTTAAGACTCTACAGGTCGATTCCAAAATTCTGCTTGATTAGTACACTAACAGAGACGGATTTGGCGAGGGCATCAACCAGCTCCTACATCCTCACTCTATCCTCCCCGCCAAGTTAGAAAATTTTCACTTCTGCGATGTTCCGGCGAAACAGTTCCATTAGCTACTACAGCGTGCCCATGCCGACTAGGCGGAGAGTATGCGCATCATCCTCCAACTTCCATCCTCTTTTCCGCTCAAACATTTCGACATCTGTCTTGACGAGAAGGCTGTGCCCGAGGGCTGGGCAACCTACTCGTACAACTTCAGTCAGGCAGGATGGTTTTTCACGGGTGCAATGGTGGAGCAGTTGTACCAGCAGGGAACGAGGTACTCCGTCTTCAAACAGCTAAACGACGCTAGGAAGAACGATGATGATACCCAGCTTTTGTTCAGCGCCGACACAATGTACGATAGTGAGCCCCGGAGGCGCAACTACTACTTCGTTCAGGATGCTGGCGAGGATGAGGCTTATGCTGCTTATCGGGGAGGCGCTCCTCTGACCTCTCTGAGATGACAGGGACGTAGTAAATTCAAGACAAATTAAGGTCTGAGTGCGAAATACCGAGTCATGGCGTTGTACCTCAGCAAGAGATCCTCGGCAAAACATGCTTGAGGTGTCCTCGCAAGTCTTGGTTTATAAAACTTACGAATAGATGGCCTCATCTTTGAAAGGCATCGACATCAAAACCAGACTCCAAATACACCTAACCGTCACTCAAAACGTACCACGTGCTATTGACACCAACCCGTACCCAAGGCTAAAGCTAGGACCTTCTCTACTTGGCCGAGATCTTCACTCTGACACCCTTCGAGCCATCCTTTGCGACAGGAAAGAACATGTCTCTGGCCATCTTGACATCACCCTCGTCAGTCTCAAAAAGCTCCAGCAATCCAGTATCGCTTGGCCCTTGAGCCTCCTTCGACCCGAAGTGACTAAAGATCCCTGCAGCACACAAATAAAGCTCTGCCCAAGCAAGATTCATACCGAGACAGTTACGCGAGCCTCTCGAGAAAGAGACCATATACTTGTCAAGACTCTGCGAGGAAGCAGAGAGCCAGCGATCGGGGTCGAAGTCGTGGGAGTTGGGGAAGAGATCTTCATTATGGTGCGTGAGTGGTATCATCATGCTGACTGGTGTACCGGGAGGAATAGACCAGTCGCCACATTTGAGTGATGTATCCGGTGCGATACGTGCGCTTCGAACAGTGCTTCCATAGCCTAGACGTAAGCCTTCTTTCAGCACGGCTGTAAGAAAAGGCAGCTTCTCTAGGTCTTGTAATACAGGCTTGCTTCCTGGTGTTATGTTCGCGGATCTGAGTTCGTCTTTCAGTCGTTTGAGCAACTCGGATTTGTTCAAGAGGTGGAAGGTAATAACTGTGAGACACCAGGATGTAGTGTGTGTCCCAGCTCCGACCAGCAAGACAGCTTCTTCGGCGAGCCGCAATGTATCTTTCTCGCTGGCTGGTAGGTCGCTTTGCAAGAGAGTATGAAAGATTGTCTTGCTACCATCGCCGATGTTCTTGTCGAAGCCCTCGCGGCGAATTTCTTCGACCTGAGTGATGCGCTCGCGCTTCAGGCGAATGCTCGAGGACACTTCTTCGCCCATTCTCACAGCCACCGATTCTGGTAGTGCCAGCATGATTGAAAGGATCCAGCTGCAGTGCTTCAACAGTGCAATCGATTTGGCGGCTCCGAAAGAGGTGTTGTGGAAAAGTGGATCGAATTGTGGTGCCTCAATGTGGTTGTCCTTGCGACCGAAGCAGTATTGCATTACGACGTCTGGATACCGTCAGTACCGTGAAAACATGCGATCGACGTGAAGACCAACCGTTTGAGAACGCAGAGAAAGCATACTCCATGCTGACAAGCTCCCCTTGCTCGCCGGATGCAACGAGCCGGCTTATTAAAGCACCGACACGCTCCTCCACAACTGGTAACAGCTTACGTACGTTCTGCATTGAGAAGAACGGATTAATCGCGCCTCTTCTGTGACGATGCAAAGCATGCTCGGCAGTTCCCAGCATCGAAGCTGGGATCGCAATTCCTCTAGTCTGCCATTCCCACTTATCTCTCCGATTCCTGTCTGTGCTAGCTGTGAACATTACATCCCAAAAAGTAGGATCTGCGATGTGTAGCTCATGAGGATTTATCCGAATCACTGGGCCGTACTTTTCATGCCATTCCTGAGAAGATTTGGTCAGTACTCCGCTGTCTGTATTATCTCACTTTCTAGGCGCGCTTTGACCCGGGCTGAGGGGTACAGATATCGTGTTACGATTGCTGGAACGCTATATTCTTTTGAGTATAATCCTACCTATTCCTACCTATTCCTACCTATGAGGTGCATAAAGATTGAAGTGCTCCTGGACGGTAACGTAATTTGATATCTACACCCCCTCTCCGGGTGGTAATGAAAGCACGATGCATTCAGAGTAGCACCATTAGACTAGGTAGTACATACCTTGATCTTCCAGATGTATTTTCCGCCCTGGATGATGTCATAGTAAAACTCTACCCAATAGGTTGCAGCAGCAAGTCTTGGGCCAGGAAACTTCGCGACAGGACTTGAAAACAAGCGATCGTATAAGACAACGCATGTATATATTAATGAAGCGCCGAGGAGGGAAAGCATAACGAGGAGATCCATAATGTACTAAACGAACTATCGTGTACTGAAAGAGATATAAGCGATGTCAAGCGAACTCGATAGAAACTTCGTGCTACGTATGGAACGATGAGAGCGATGTGAAAAATGTTGTTGGGAAGTCATCAGCGTCCAGCGGTCGTCGATACTTATACGCCCTTTTGCTTCGTTGCAAACAAATGGACACGCTAGATCCTACCACAAGTCTGAGATCCAACAAAGGGGCATCACTGGACGTGCGTGGCTTCATTGGTCTAAGTGACGAGAGTAATCGCATTTTAGAGCATGCGAAAATACCCGGACCAGAATATGACCTTTTTAAGGCGTTCAGCAGGCACATGACCGAATGGTTGTTATTCGCTGCTTATACGAAATGGTCGGTGAGGATGAGCTACGATTGGTTGCTGAAACGAGGCGGTGGGGCCATTCCACGCTTGACCTCGGGACGCGTTGAGGCTGACAGCGCCTTCCTCTCTTTTTTCCCTCCGAACCTCCGGCCTTGACGACGTTATGCAGGCACGACGTCTCTGCCTTGCTCAGTCGGACGAGGCTCTTCAGCCACATCATCTACCGCAAGCGACCCAAATTAATCTACAATGGAAGCAGAACCGAAAAAGAAACCAATCGCATCAAGGGTGAGCGGTCAACGGTCGCGAGCTGGATGCTCCACTTGCAAGCAAGCCAACCATTTCTATCTCAACTGTCGAGCCAGTTGGGTCTAACGTTGTTCTTTGTACAGACGTCGCCGTGTCAAGTGTGACGAGGGCTATCCACATTGTCAGCGATGTCTTAAGGCGCATCTACAATGCGAGGGGTACTCACGTGCCCCCACTACAAACCGGTCATCATTGCCGTCGACGGGGCAAACCAGAAGTATTAGACGAATCATTTTACCGAAGAGCAGCAGCTTGGCACGCCCTACGATATCGGGTCCATCTTCAGTGTTACCAGGCGAGACAGAAGTTGAGAATCGTTACCTTAGGTACTTCCACCAAGAGACGACATCTGGATTCCAAAGCGCGTGGGACTGGACATTGTGGAACCGTCTTGTGATGCAAGGGTGCCACAACGAACCGTTTATACGGTATGCTGTCGTGGCGATCGGCGCCTTACATAAATCCTTGCGCACTTTGTCACCCACCGGACAAAAACCTCAACCTTCTCATGACGCTGAAGCAATGGCTAAATTGCACCGCGAGTTTGCCTATCTCACGTATGGAAAATCCATCAAGAAAATGCAGATCGCCATTGACGCCAGTGCTGACTATGGGCCGCGATACGCTTTAATCGCATGCCTTCTCATCGTCTGCTTCGAGAGCCATACTGGCAACCGTTATAAAGCCATCACACATACACAATATGGGCTGCAGATTCTCCAACAATGGAACAGCCAAAGCAAAGTTAGTAGACGAGAGACAACAAGTGCAGAGTCCCCAAAACCCATGGATGTCGAAGACGATATCATAGAAGCTTTCCGAAATCTTGACATTCAAACCATAACCTGCACCGACCACCGTTCACTTCAAGATCATGAAAGGATGATGAAAGACGATGATCTCGTTGTACATTCCATGTGCAGTCATTTTGAGAACTTGGACACTGCTAGGATATATTGGAACGTGATCATGCGTCGGAGCGTCCATTTCCTAGCCACGACCTGGCATCGGACAGATCCAGATCTGTTAACGCGACCCTTCAGGATCAGAATTCCGGGCAGTGTAATCGTCACTGTTGGAGACACAATTCATACGACATCAGTCAATGTTGACGACGTGGTAAGAAGTGGCGAGCGAAAACACTCTGCTGAAACTAGCCGCTGGCTGGCAGCTTTCGAACCTATCTACCTTCGGACGCGGCGAAGCGGCAAAGGAAGTTTGAGAGAATACGTTGTCGGAACGATGCTCCAGATTCAAGCAGTTTCTGCGAAAATCACGCTTGCTGGTGTCGTCTTCACAAAGGAGACTTTGTACGACGACTACCTTCCGGACTTTAAAACCATTGTACGACTCTCGCAAGACGTCGCCACCGTATGCTGCTCGAGACCAGACGCAGACTTCTGGATTGGAAGTTTCCAAACAGATCTTGGGCTCATCGTTCCGCTTTTCCTTGTCCTTATTCGATGCAGAGACGCGGTCTTGCGGCGTCAAGCCATCGAGATCTTGAAGAAGTGGCACGTGGAGTGTTGGTGGGATCCTTTACTTATCATTGCCGTTGGTCGCTTCATTATAGACGTCGAGGAAGAGAGTGCCAATGGCGATGGAACCATACCGGAAGAAGCGAGAGCCATCTTGACGGCTAAGCAACACTGCCCTCCGGATCGCATGATGGTACTGCAATGTGTACAGAGGACTAAGGACGGTTTGAAATGGACTGAAAGAACGGTCAAGTGGTAACTTGTAGGTCTGGGTTGTCCATGATTTCCCTTCACATATATCAGATGCTTGGGTTCCAAAGTAGAAGTAAAACACCACAAGCTAAGTCGTAGATTGTGAAAGCCTGGTATTCGGCCGGTACACGTGCACAGACGCATGCGCGCTAAGTTCCTCGACCTCGACCAATCACAGAGCCATAACTTCTGTTCTCCCTTTTACATATCAAAATGAAACCCATCCCCTATAATGCAGATACGACTTCATCGATGTCGCCGAGCGGACGTTGCACGCCTACTCCCCGGCCTAGGGTACCTGGATGAACGCCAAAGACTCCAGGAGCGACCATCGTGAGTCAACGCGTCTAAGGCTGGCATGATGCTCCTGCAGCCATCGCGCAGTAGGTTTTTGAGCGACGCCCTTTCATTGCCGGATAAATTAGCTGCTATCCGTAGAGTCGCCCCGCAACAGCTCGCCATTGGCCGAGGATGGCGTTCTTGCTGCATTGAGCAGGAGCGCATCTCAAGCGCAAAATCTTTGTAATGGAAAAGGGGACTTGGCACGGAAATAACGAACAGCAAAATTCATCGTTCTCAACGATGGACGAATCCGTTTTGTCGACATCTACACGGTAAGTCAGACCCTTCAGATCTTGTTGTCTCGGTCGCATCTTTTGCTGTTTATTTGCAGCTGTCTTCGAGAACAGTCATGACGACAACAACAGCTGTTGGGGGCGGAAGTGCAGAGAAGAACGTCATTGCCTCGGATGCAGAACGCGGGCTCAGAACGAGGCCAAGCACCCGCGACGACGAGATCGCGCGAGCCGAAGAGCAAGTGGAAGACACCTTCGACGACAGAAGCGTAACAGAAAAAGATGAACAGCCCGGCGGTATCACCAAAATCCTCTCAAGGCGATCTGTGGCACCCTCGATAGACCCGGGACGAGCACCTGATGGCGGCACCACTGCCTGGATTCAGGTGTTCTGCACACATCTCACAATCTTCACTACCTTCGGTTTCTTTACGTCTTTCGGGGTCTACCAGACGTACTATCAAAACACGCTAGGCATCGAGCCATCAACCATCTCCTGGATCGGATCTATACAAGTTTTTCTGCTCTTCGGGATTGGGACGTTTACAGGCCGCGCAACCGATGCAGGGTGGTTTCGACCTGTCTACATTGCCGGTGCTGTCTTTCAACTTGTCGGCATCTTTACCATGGCTGAGAGCACGAAACTGTGGCAACTCTTTCTCTCCCAGGCCGTCTGTCTCGGTATCGCAAACGGACTGCAATTCTGCCCCTCTATGGCCTTAGTGTCGTCCTACTTTGTCAAGAAACGAGCATTTGCATTGGGCCTTACGGCTCTAGGATCATGTACGGGTGGTGTAATCTTCCCTGTCATCGTTCAGCAATGTCTGCCCACCCTCGGCTTTCCCTGGACGATAAGGATCATTGGGTTTATAATGCTCTTGCTCAATATAATCACCATCGCCCTATATCGCACACGCTTACCACCACGCAAATCTGGACCAATCGTGGACTGGGATTCTTTCAAAGAAGCACCGTACAGCCTCTTCTGCGCAGCAATGTTCTTCTCCTTTTGGGGCCTCTACTTTGCCTTCTTCTATATCGGGGCCTACGGACGCAACGTCTTAGGCGTCTCATACCAGCAGTCAATCAATTTGCTGCTCGTGACAGTGTGCATGGGCTTTATTTTCCGTCTCTTACCCACTTTCTACGCCGACCGCTACGGTTCTCTCAATGTCCTCATTCCCTTCGCCTTCATCTGCGGGATTATGATGTTTGCATGGATCGGCGTACATTCTGTTGGTGCTTTGTATGCCTTTGCCATCGTCTATGGTAGCGCGAGTGCTGTTATTCAGGCCCTGTGGCCTGCTTGTATCGGCACAATGAGCTCGAGTCCGGATCTGAAGAAGTCAGGTGTGAGGATGGGTATGGCTTTTACGATTGTGAGCTTCTCGAGCTTCACGGGACCGCCACTTGCTGGTGCTCTGATTCAGCAAGCTGGTGGGAGCTACACGTACGCGAATATATGGGCGGGTACGAGTTTCTTTGTAGGAGGCACTCTGCTTGTAGCGACCAGGTTCGCACTGGTGGGCTGGGATTGGAAGGCAAGAATATAGATGGGGTGTCACTTCGAATCGCCTACACCCTGAAGGCAATTCTATTACTTCTAAGTATGAGCGCGTCTACACCGATCATGTAATCCTTGGTCTTACCGAGCTCTACTGACTCGTTTATGGCTTGCCAAGTCCTCGATACCTTGAGGCCACCAATTTCACATGCGGCACTTCATCTCGACAAGGCGTCTCCACACAGATTGTGCGCTGTCCGGCGAGCACCAATCATTATCTGGCTAAGCGTTGATAATTAGCAGGGCCAAGTGCCGGGTTCCTCATGTGGGGAGACTGGGGTGGAAGTGTGCGGGGGATCGTCAACCCAACCCACTTTCTACTTTGTTCAGGCCTTGATCGATCGAACTTTTCCAGTAAGAAGTTCGTAAATGTTGATGCAAGAGCAAACATGTGAGCTTATACTACTTATCTAGTGACTCCAAGGTCTTCATACTATACATGACCGATACAATGGCGATGCCCGTCTCTCTAGGGCGCTATTGGAACCGAGCCGCAATCTACATATAGAAGTGCTCCTCCCACTCAAGCGAATGACTCAATGTGCAGAAACAACTCCCAAAGGAGAGGCACATTAGACGATGCCAAGTGTTCTTTCCATGTTTCCCCAACGTTGGCAGCCATGGCATTTCTTGACTTTATTCGGTATATTAAACCGTCAACACAGGTGCCGTATCTACACATTCTATCTTTGAGTACTATTTCCAGATACTTGCATCTCTTTCAGCATGGCAGGCGGCGCAGCAATATCTGCCAATCCGTTGAAGCTCGATCTTCGAAGCCATCTGAAGTGTGTCCTAATCTGCTTCATCGCCACAATCTCAACCTTCCAATACGGTCTTGACTATGCCGTCATCGGTGGATTTCTCTCCATGCAGGGATTCCTTGAAGTTTTCGGGTACCGTGACGAGAGGCGTCAGAATTGGAACATCGATCCCACTGTCCAGCAGCTCATATCTTCTCTGATGGTCATTGGGACGTTCTTCAGTTCGTTGGCTGTTGGGCCGTTCAGCCAAAGATTCGGAAGGAAGATGGGCTTGTGGATTGCTTGTGCTGTGAACTTCGTTGCGACAGGTATCATGTTGGGGACCACCAGTGTGGGAGCACTGTACTTCTCGCGGTTCCTACTTGGTGAGCATATATTATGTCCTTGATCACAACAGTACCTGACATGATCCCAGGTATCTCGGTCGGGTGGTTCTTGACATTCTCTCAAGTCTATGTGCATGAGGTAGCCCCAGCACATCTTCGAGGCATCACATTTGCCGTCTACCAAACGCAATTATCAGTTGGCTCCGTCGTTGGCGCTGCAGTCGATTATGCGACGCACAACATTCCCAATCGGCGTGCTTACCAGATTCCACTTGCCATCATGTACGCTGCACCGACTATCCAAGCTCTAAGCCTGTTCTGGATACCAGAAACGCCACGATGGTTGATGGTGCAGAAGCGCGAACAGGAAGCGGAGACATCCTTGCGAAAACTGCGCAATGCGAATATCGATGAAGCCGAATTCCAGGTAATAATTCTTGGCTCCTGGCTCTTCTTGAGACCATATGATTAATGTGTCTAGGCTGAGTTAGCAGAGATCCGTGAAGGTACCCGGAAGCAGATGGAAGGCAGTAAGGCCATCTTCATGGACATATGGCGGGGTACCCACCGTCGTCGCACCCTCCTCTCCATCGCAGTCATTTGCTTCCATGCCGGAACAGGTTCGTCATGGGTGGTCTACTACACAACGTACTATCTCGAAAAGGCCCAAGTACCTGACCCATTCGGGTATTCGATACTTACGACCTGTTGTGGTATTATTGGCGTTCTGTTCTCATTCCTTTACGTACGAAAGGTCGACCGAAGAGATATCATGCTCTATGGCTGCTTGGGTTGCGGCTTGTTTCAGCTCATGCCGGCCGTGGCTTGGAGTGTAGCGCCGGGAAGTAAAGCAGCTGCGAACGCGGTGGTAGCAAGTGTGGCACTGTTCAAATTTGCTTATACTACTATGGGTGAGTAGGCTCTTCTTTTGCCTCGAACTGGTGCGAGAGGGAATACTAAAAATAGCTTGCAGGTCCATACGCTTGGTTGATCGGTGGCGAGTACCCGAATAACCAACAACGTGGTTACGTCTTCGGTATCGCTTCTGCGCTCAACTTCCTCTTCACATGGCTCGGTACATTCACAGCGCCGTTCTTCATCAATCCCGCCGCACTGAACTGGAATGCGCAGTATGGATATATCTGGTTTGCATCGAACATTATTATGGTCGTATTCACGTACTTTTTGTTGCCCGAGACGAAGGATCGAACACTGGAAGAGATCCACGAGATGTTCGAGGCGAAGCTACCGGCGAGGAAGTTCAAGGGATATCAATGTACGATCGTGGAGGATGTTGCGAAGAGGGCCGAGAAAGAGGTCGAATTAGGGGGTAGAGAGGAGATTGAACAAGTTGGTAAGGAGGCTGATGTATAGAGTTATCATAGAATTGCGATTGTCAAACTGGTTTGATGATTGGACCGGCTGCGCAGTAGGTAGGTCTTCAAGGGCACGGACCGACTCATGGTTCTGGGCTAGGTCGGTCATTCCATGAGAGCTACGAAGTGGCTAAGCGATTAAGAAAGACTAGCAACTGTATTGGAGATCTCCTTAGCATGTGGCTGTCTGCTTCGCGTAGATTGTTGTTCGATGTACCCTGGCCTTTCGGGGTACGATGGCTAAATCAATCCTGCAGAGTGGACAAATGTTGTGTACCCAGAGAATGCGTCGACACTACTTTAGATTTGTCATCAATTCCATACGAGGCAGAGAAGATACACCTCAATTGAGCGCTGACACAGTTGTGTAAGACAGAATTTGTTTATGGTAAAGGCAGAGCTGTTCAAATTAAATCGACTTGAAGAACTTGATTGTGTGGTTGCCTAGCAAAAAACTTCTGTCGCGTCACTTTTACTGTACGTTCGCAGAATTACCCAAAAACAGCCTAACAACACTAAACTGTATTCCTAACAGTTTAGTTCCTGCCAAGCTGGGCGGTGTAGGTTTGAAAATCAGTGTTTCATGATGTTGATAGGGCGATGCGGGCTGTGCAAGTCCGCGCGTCCAGAATCCTACAGGCCAAGACTGTTGCCTGGGAGGATTGCTCCGCGCCGTAGAAGTCCTCATCAACAAACGTCTCTATAATACTCATCTCGCTGTGCTCCGCTCAACCTGAACCACAGGTGAAGACGAAAGAAATTTTGAATGTCTGCATCAACCACAATGGCGCCTCCAACGAACGAAAAGACGATCCGCATCATTACACTGGCATCAAGCGCCCTCGGCTTTCCAATACTTCTTGCTGCAGGCATCGTTACAAAGGGCGTCGTCCCCTTCCTTAGCTTTATTCCTCTTGTTTGTACTGCTATCTTAGCATTCCTTTCCTGGAGGAACATCCGGAAAGCCCTTGACAAAGACGACACACCTCTAGCATGGCTCGTCCTGGATCTCGCCAATGGTTTGGGATACCTGGGAATATTACTTCCTTTGTGGATCGTGGAGCCGCGCCGGATTGCGAACAGGTATCACTGGTACGGCAGTAACACTGTACCTAACCAAATGATGCTAGAGACCTATGGCTCGTGCTTTTTGATCGCCAACATGTAAATTTTCTTCCCTTGGTTCCGTCATATCGCATCGTGTTTACGCACTGACTTTTGGCAGGCTTTTCCATTTTTACCTTACCCTCTACCGACTCATCACTCTTCTCGCCCAGATCAGGCGAACACCCGAGTGCCCAAAGTGCGGCGAAACAATGGTCTATCCGCGCCCTGCGGCCTCGAAGAAACATGGAAAGGGACCTGCATACAGCTTGATTGGCGAATATGCAGATGAATCAGAAGAATTCGAGCGGCCTTCGATGTCGGAGTGTGTGAGGCCAAGCGAGGACACCGTAGTTACTGAGGTTTAGAATTATCGCTCGGGGGACATCACACTTCAACACCGAACCCTAAGACGGGGCAATGGTTCGAGAAGTAGTGGGCGTAGTGAGGGGATTAGCTGTGGTTAGGATTGTCGATCGCTTCGTTTCTTGTAAGAGACTGGCTGCAAGTGCGAGCATCACGACGTATGAAGGGTACTTTTGCGTTTGTTATTATGGGATTTTAGACCTACTTGAGATTGACGAGTCCACGACGCATCTATGGGAAGTAGTTTGTAGAATTTGTTTACGACTTGCTTGTATTTATCACCGAATTGAGTTAACCTTATTTAGTGTTACAGATATCGCTCAGAGTGCTCGTCTCATACTCCAAAATCCTTGAGAGCGACATGATGTTACACGCAATTCGCGACCTGTCGAGGCGTCCACATGCTGGTCTACCCAGTGCCCCACTAGGAAAGAACACACTTGTAGTGCATTTTGCTTCCTCCCAAGCCCAGGTTCTTCAACTGCCAGGCAATATTGAAGGAACCGCCAAGTTCAACCTTCGCTTGGGCATCGTCGCACGAGGAGTTCTCTTCACTATAGACGAAGCACTTGCCGCTATTTCTGAACTCAAGTGGCATGGAAACGGATTGAGCGTTGCTAATCTAAAATCAGCATATGTGTTACGCTTGTGGGAAGACTTTGAGGTATCGCAACATACATTGACAGATCAGTTGCCGCGCACTCGCCTCCCGTATACAGGACCCCTCTCAAATCGTCTTGTGCCCACTCGTCAGAGAAGAAGTTCAACTAGATCTAATAAGTCTGGATTTGAGCGAAGCAAATACGAGATGTCACTCACAATGGTCGTGCCTGTTGTGGGAACGGCACGAGCCGATTTCCCGAATGGCTGTGCGGCTACGGCCACCGTCAGCATTCCGATGGTAATTGCTGCGTATTTCATGATAGGATCTGTTTGAGCCTGGTGCGCAAAATGAATCGAGTTCTTTTATTTGGTTGAAGATCGTACAATGACTTTTGGTTAGGGATCCTAGGTTCCGTGTCGGGCGTTCTATGTGCCTAGATTCCTAGGTAGGGGTTTTGGAGTCGAGGAACCGTCGTTGAGACGTCAAAGTGATGTTGGTGACATTGCTTTTATAATGTTCCATGCTCTTGCAAGTAGGAAAATCGCTGGAATGCGAACGTGTCAAATAAGTTGTTGGATCTACAAATGTTACAAGAGTCCGGCGGCGTAGTTGTGGCTTCGTGAAAATCTGCCTACTGTTAGACCCCACGCCATCGTAACGCATAACATAGAGCGGCGCAACTACAAGCCAACATTCCGATTATTATGCGAGGATGCGAGGATCTGCCAAATGTCAAAACACCGCTTCGAGGACAACTAGACGTGTGAGCGCTTGAATGCCGGAGATTCTCAGCGTGGGAACAGAGGCTGGCCGAGCTCTGAAGGTTGTCGCGTAGATTATGAGTCATTCAAGAATAACTTGACGACCGATACTCAGGTACTTTGGCAATAGGGAGTTTCTCTTTGGGAGTGTTGTGAGTGAGTCGACGAAGTCAACACAACGGAAAAACGTTGCGTGATAGCCTAGACTGGCAAAGATAATTGAGACAGACGAGACAAGGAGGTAAGTAAGTCTATGATGTGACAGGGTTTGGTCAACAGTTTTCTTCGCATGTAGTAATTGCAAAACGTCGTTCCTTTGAACAGGTTCCAGCTCCGTACCGTCAAATCGACCTCGCTATAGCTTCATAAACACCATTCTGAGTCTGTTAATAGATGTTGGGTACTTTCATATAGGCTTACTTTGTCTTGCATCCTCTCCGTCGTGTCGCGAGCAGCATGTGATGAGGAGCTTCCGAGGGCCAAATCTATCGCTTCAATGATTGCTCGAACTCGCTGCTCACGCGCTGTAAAGGAATAGTTCTCCATTGATGAAGTTACACACCGGGGTCGTCTCGGTTGCTCAAGCAGCTCTCGATCGATCCTAAAGAATATTAAAGTTAGATTAACTAGTTAAATTAGAGTCACCTTATTAAACCACATTAAGGAAATATAAATATAGTCTTCTTTAATAGTATTAATAGTATTCTATAATAGTAAGGAGTAGACTAAATAGCTTAGTAAACTTATTTAATAGTCTATCTAAGTTACTTCAAAATTTTATCTTATATAGTTAGTCTATAAGTTTCTGTCTTTTATTTACCTTTCTCTATCTCTCTTATCTGTCTTATAATCCTATAATCTACCAGACTGAAATCATAAACACTATGCACATCAACGAAGATTTTGAAGGAGCGGAAGCAAGCGAGGAATTGGTGGTGCGGGTCGCTTTTGAGCAGGGTCCTGCTCAGCTTTGGCCACGGTACTGTCGAGAGCACGTTAGAGGCTTGGAAGTCGAGAACACGTTGTATGAAATCTTTGTTACCTACGTTGAAGTGATGCTCTCGAAGGGCTAGATCACCATTCTCCCGTTCCTGGTGGCAGGGGACCATGACCTGAGTATTAGTGGCTACCTATGTATAAGCTTCCTTGGTACAGCTGTGCACATAGACAAGACTTGGCTTCTCCTACTTTGATATTCACAAAGGTTGTATATAGCTAGCAACGTGGATCTTGGAAAGGGGCATATCACATTTGGGATGGGACGGCTCAATGCCGTGATCTGATCGGTGCGAATACGGACAAATTTTTGATGGGCCAGGCCCGCACAGCTGCAATCACCTTCAATGTTTGACATGGTGGGCGACAAAATTACCTGATTGCGATTAGGGGCCCTGGATGCAAATAAAATAGGGTTTCTTCCTATGTCATGTTGCTTGTTGTCTCCTCTAGAGGATACCTGGACTATTGGCACTCCTCGAAAGTTTGTTAAATAGTTGAAAAACAGTGGTACAGTTCTTTGCACACCGTTGCTCTTCCAACACAGTGATACTTGTTGTTTCGGTTATCACAGCTGCCTATACCTTCGCGAGTTTCGCCGTTCAAGTTTTATACCTTTAAATTAAAGCGTTGAACCTGAATACTCTGCCGCTTATCAATGATTGGTGCGCTTCCGTGATATCCATGCCGGGACGCGGCGCCACGACATGCTCGCTTGCGACCATCACATTTGCGCTATCACGTGTGAGGCTGGACGAAGCTGACAAAAAAGGACATCGCACTGGATCTTAAGACTCATTGTTCCTTCAACGCACTAGGATCCTCGCGAGTCTTCTTCAATTGACTGTTGCATGACCCCGAAAAGTTATTTCTTCTCAGTCATTCTCAATTCTTTCTCGTCAGTGGTTGTAATCTGAAGTTATGGCTGACTCCCCAAACTATCGCGTGTCTGAAAGCTCTGCCGACTGGGGAAGATTGGAGTCTCGATTCTCACGCTTATCTTTAGAGGGAAGTCCACCTGCCCCAGCTGCCGGCACAGTGGATTCAAGTCTCATTCGGCACATTGGCGGACATTTGTCCGAGGTTCCAATCGGGGATCCAGACCTGGATCCTAGTGATCTAGAAATTCATCACGATTCCTTGTTGGAATCCGACGCGGTTTCAGCAAATGTTTCTAGTCAAAGTACTGTGCAAGAGCAGACTCCGCGTGTCCCAGATCGCTATAGAAATATACCTGGAGGAGCGTACCTATCACCCGACCAGTTCATGGGATTGAGACCCAATATCCACCGGAGAGTTCAATCATCAGGTCATAGCAACGATGGATTCCAGACTACCCAGGCCAGTCCAAAGTCCGTAACAACTTTTGATGGGGAGGAAGAAGACATCGGGAGGCTCGATACTCCCTACTTCACTCCTTCTCATACTCCAAGCCACCGATCACTGGCGACGGAGGATTTGGATGAGGCTGCGCACGAGAACTACATCGAAAGGGTGCCGGAATCCCTGTCTCCATGGTCACCTCATCATCATCACCAATCCCAGATTGCCCGAGGTGCAATCGAGGCGTACAATTTCTGGCATGACCTTTACCCAAGTGAAAGGTTTTCGTTTCGACAAGGCGTAATTACAGAATCTCGCGATGATGAACACACCATCGTTTCATCGGCTATTCCAGTAATCAATTCGGTGGACAGAACCGAGAGCAAGTCCTCACTTCTGGTTACGAGTGCCCAGAACTTGGATAGTACAGGGAACAGTCTCAAAGATGCCCATGGGGCTACCATAGGATTTCCGTCGAGTAATTACCAGGACTTTGATGGAGACACATTTAGGCATCATCACATTGCAGAGGATACCGGAACGGTTCCCACAGCATCGACTTCAAAAAGTAGGAAGAGGCAGCGTCAATTCAGGAAGGGAGCTACAGGTGGTGGCAATGATCCTGATGATTCTGGCGATGATCACGATGGGGATGGTAGCGACGATGACGACCGAAAAGGCAAAGATGCTGGCTTCTTTGATCGGGCCAGTAGTAAACGACTCCGCTGTCCTTTTTTCATGAACGACCCCGAGAGATTCGGTTCGATACAGGCCTGTAGCAGTGGCCTTGGCTTTATGGATATGCCTAAGCTGAAGTATGCTTTTCATCGTGAGCTACTTACTGAATGATGCTGGTAATCTAGGCAACACTTAAAGCGTATACATATTCAGTCGTCAAGGTGTCCCAGATGCCAAATCGAGCTGAAGACGCAAGGAGACCTCTACGTGCACCTACGAACCGGCCAAGTCTGCGAGAAGCGTGATAAGATTGACGATGGCCGCCTCAGTCAGCAAGAGTGGCAGCAAATTGAATCAAGAAAGCCTTCAGACTATCACTTAAAGGCTAAAGAAGAGAAATGGGCCTTATTATACCACGCACTATTTCCCTATAGAAAATCAGCGCCTTCGCCATGTAAGTTCCAGAGCTTCGACCATTGTAGCCAAGTCGGGTAGAATCTAACACTTGATGGTCACTAGACGATAAGCCCATCATGTTCTACCATATCGAAGATCTTCTCGTCGACGCCTTTGAGGAGGAATTCATTCGTCGAGGCTCTCCGACGTTGGCCGCTGTTGTAGACGAAGTAAAGAGCATGATCCCCGAAGTATTGCGGCGATGTAAACGGAAGCTCTCTCAAGAATCACGAGTCATATCGGAGCCGAGTTAGGCGTCTTATCATACTTCGACGCCGGAGCAGGTTCCGTGCTCACAGTCCTCTTCTGGGGAAGAATTGATTCCAGCAGCGGTGGCAGAGAAGTCAATACTGACCGACGTGTCATCTCTTCCGGGTCTCTTTGTGGTTGATGTGAACCCAGAGATTTGCAGAACCAAACAAAAAGTACAAAGCTTCGTTCAACCATCTGTGGAGACGGCAGCAATCGCTGCCGACAACCCTATCAACGTCGTTCCTTGGGATCCAATGCCTTCATCATCAGGCTATCTGCCTACCACAGACGTCTCGTATGATCAACAGTGGATCGCTGACAGCCCCAATGCTGGTGAAAATGCGTTCGTTGATTGGGATGAATATTGGAACATCAATCACTTCTTCGATTGCTGAATTCTCTTGTAAGTTTGGCTGTGATGGTGTTTTGCGGGACATGAATCGATTGAGCCAGCAAGAGGCACAGATCACACGCGCGACAGTGCTTGTGGACTTTTTTAACCAATCAATTGAATGAATTTCAATTAAGAGCAAGTGGGAGATAGGCGTAACTGGTGGCATCAACAATGGCGAGTAAATGAAATTCATGCTGCTCTGCCTCATAGCTTCGGAAGGACTCACAGAAACGCTGTATCTGATTGATTGGCAAGATTCAACTTCAACCATAGGCAGGTGTAGTGATACTCGAGCAATGTATCCTTCACTGTTCACATGTTCAGCTCTCATGCTAGAAGGCGAACCTGGGTTTCTCCGAAAGAGCTGTCAATCTTCCTATGCAGTTGACCCCACCCACAGTGTTCAATTCTGTGCCCATCTGACCTATGATGCGTATCGGCAAATGGATGTATTGAATGATTATCGTAAATCACGGTTCAGATTCGATAAGCCGTCCTCTCTTTACTTCCTAAGCTCAATGTATAGCCCCTCACAACAGAACGGCATACCAAGACAGGGCACGAAGGTCCGAGATAGGGTTCTTTAGCCCAGCTACTTGATGAAAGCATTACTAAAGCACTTGTAAGTATTCAAGACGTCATTTGTAATGGAAATATTAAATATTACAGTAACTATAATAAAAGATTCAAATACTATTAACTATAGTTTAACGTATAGCCGAACTATAAATTCCGAGGATTTTTTTCCTATCTCTCCACTTCTCTTTATCAAATATCTTCGATATATTTATCCAACGGTTCGGGTTTTCTGTGAGGCTTGGATGTTCCCTGAAGCACTATCTTCTAGACAGAACGTAAGCTAGCTGAGGCAAGGACCAGAAAGGGACGTAATATCCAGAACAGACTTCACAAACCAGCTGATTGAGACTACGCAGCTTCGTCAGACTTTGGGAGGATCAAGTGAGTCGAAAGATAAGCCGCACTATAAGTGCTACTGTGGGTGAACAGACCTTGATTGGCGCGAACACTACTGGGTGACTCGTACACTTTCTTTGTGCTTTCAGCTACTCTCTCGTCAAGGAATGCATATAGCCACTAACGTCGATAGCCATCGGCATATCGCATCCCTTCATGCATGCATCCAACGACGTAAAGTTTGACAAGCCAAAGCTCTCGAGACCAGGAACTGGGCAGAGTTTGGAAGTCATATTGGAGTGATGGGAGGAATTGTGATGATGAGTCTTGTTCAACGACGGAGCACTCAGGTGCAAGGTTGGGGTGGCTCGCTTTGCAGGTAGCGTGTATGTAAGACTACTGCAAGATTCATAGCAGGACCAGCCGCCATTCTCCAACTGACATTTGCCGTCGGTATTGCAAGGCGTCTTACACTCCTGCTCGGAAGCTTTCGGTGTCATAGAAGCGGCAAGAGACTTGCAGCAGTCTGTGACGCAGAAGCGGTCATGGTCACTACCACTGTTGATTGCATCTGCGTCACAGGGATTGTGATAGGTGAACCAGTGACGGTTGTGTTGACAGTTTGAGTCACATAGACTGTGCCTGGCCTTGTCGTGGGGGTCTGCGCAGTTGGGTGGCCAGTCAGCATGCCCTTCGCACCAAGAGTGGCAAGAACTGCGATAAGGGCAACTACAACAATGGCGAGTACAATGGCACCCCATACTTCGAGATTCTTCAAACGTTCCCAGACATTCAAGATGAACTGCTTTGTGCGCGACGATGGTGGACGAGGCGGGAGTTTTGCCGGAAACACCTCTTCGGTGCGGAAAGGTAAATCTGAGGATGGCATATCGAAGGATACCAATCTCAATTTGAATCTCGAAGTGAGATCTTTGGGGGGCAGCTTGGGCTATAGTTATGTTGCTTTGCAACATGTGTGCAGCCGACCTTGTGAACCCACAAAGTAACATCGCACATATTGACGGCGCTAATGAGCGAAAGCGGGGAGCCAGCTTTCAGGACATTGTACGTTAACAAAAATGCCACTTACGAACCCGAAAGGTTGCGTCATACAGATTATTTGAGTTACATTGCGAATTCACAATGTGCTGACACTACGAAGGGCCGATAGGCATTGGATTGCATGTTTGCGGGTCTTGTGTAAATACCTGCGTAAGGAGTATCAAAATGTGATGCCGGAGCGATAGTGTTCCATGCATAGCAGATGATACTGGGTCGGAGCTAGGTCAGCAGCTGGCCAAGATTCGGCTGCAGTGGCTATAAGAACGCTGGGGTGGATGGGCACAATGCTCAACGATGCATGACAAATTCGCACATTCGATACCGTAGATTTCAACATCTCTCATTATCACTTGTAGATCCATCGCGCGGTGTCTATGATCCTGTGTCAAGCTTATCGCTCACCCACATTATGTCAAGCAGCTTCCATCACATCGATCCGACCATCGTGTATTGTTAGAACATCGCTGTCTATCCTGCAAGGTCACCCTGCTCCCCTGCCACGGCTGGTATGACCCTGCCTATCGTAGTCTGTGTCCCCAAAATTTCGTCCTGCGCGATCTCTCTCGCCGTGACCTCCACGATGATTGCCCCTCCCGCCATATCCGCCATATCCGCCGCGGCCAGAGCTCGTAGTGTTACGCCCATCAAGTACCGTCCGAGAATTATTGGCTCCACCTCGTCGCAGGAACTGACCATAATGGGGAAGAGGCGGCGGAAGTGGAGGCTCCCATTGGCTACGTGCTGTTGCTTCTTCCACAAAGTAGGGGCGCCGGCTACTGGTATCGTAGTGCATGGTCCATCCAGGTGGCAATAGTGGCGGGCCTGGTGGGATCGAAGATGTTCCTTGATTACTGAAATATGGGGATCCTCTCCCAGAGCCGCGACCTCCTCGCCCACGATCATTGAGAGCTCGGCCATAGGGGTGTGTGTTGTTGAAAGATCCTGGCGCAAGGTGTGGCTGGGCGCGGCGATTCCAGTGCCGCTGGTAGAATGCATGTTCGACGATATGGTGTTTAAAGTCCATTTCTCGTATCTGCAGAGGTCCGTCCCTTTCTTCGCGAACCAGTACAGCAGCGCGGACCGGACCTGGCATTTTCGTGAGAAAGTTGCGCAATTCACCGAGAAGTGTGACCATCTTCTGTAGGGCGTCTTGGACATGGTCTTCCCAGTTCGCCGCCATCTCGCGAGTATCCTTGTATGCTACTCTCCGAACAGTA
This sequence comes from Lophiotrema nucula, assembly GCA_010015825.1. Taxonomy (NCBI): domain Eukaryota; kingdom Fungi; phylum Ascomycota; class Dothideomycetes; order Pleosporales; family Lophiotremataceae; genus Lophiotrema; species Lophiotrema nucula. The sequence continues at coordinate 584,239 of ML977342.1, forward strand.
CCGTCTTGTCTGTCGTACACGCCCGTGAGGAGATGCGTAGTGCGACCAAACCAGACCTGGTCCACGTACGAACTGTATGATAGACACTGCTCTGGTTTATAAGATTGAGTCTTCAGCTCGGCGATGGTAGAACAAGGCGTATCCTCCCCCATCTGCACAGCTTTGATCGGCGCTTTTTGGTTGTAACGTTGTCTTTCCTTAGGTTGACTATCAGGGACAGGTGGCTCAGGAACTTCTTCCTCATGTGGTGATATATAACATGCATCTGCTTCAAATCGAACGGCAACGCTCAATGGACCCAATGGATACTGCACAACTCGGTAATGATTAGTCGCATCCTCAAGACCAGGTTCAGCGCGTGTGAAATGCTCTTCGAAGTTGTACCCATAGCTAGGTTGACCAGCAGATGCACGATTCCAGTACTTCTCTTGCCTCTTTACCAGGAACAGCGTTTGATCGACAAGGTGCATGTCCAAACGATAACCTCCAAAATTCTTCCCTTGGCAGAATTCAAGAAGGGTGCGAAGATTGTTCCGCTCGGCCACTACATCCACGTCGTTGAACTTGAAGTTTGGTTTCATCGATTCGATAGCGTGGAACATTGGTGCGTAAGGGCGACTTGGGTAGCGACCATAGTTCAGATCTGTACAATGATCACCACTGTCCGGCTGGAGCTTGTACGGCAATGCAGGTGGTGTCCATTTGGGGGGGCCGCCAGGGACGAATACAACGTTAGTTCCATCTGAAGACTCCTGCCAGTTGTAACTGCAGATGAGTTCAGGGTCCTGATCCCAGGTGACCTTCTCTTGAACAGGAGCTAGTGCCTCCAGAGGAATCGTGTGAAGCACCGCCCCGGTATTTCTTGCCAACGATTTGTCAATCCTGGCTTTCTTCTTGGCCTTTCTCTTCTCAGCTGCTGCGTCTACTATGGTTTCTGCTTCGACAACCTCTTGCGTGATCTCTGAAGCTTCTACATCAACATTCTCGTCTTGTAGAGTAGCAGTCTCCTTGCTCGCGAGGCGGAATTCCAACGCTTGAGGGTCGGGCGTCTGGTTCTCGCTTGCAGACAAAGATGCCATGTCGCTCGCCAACCGCTTCACAGGCACAGCAGAACCACCTGGCGCCAATTCTACTCCACCACCATGACAGCCATTTCCGAAAGCATTCCTCGTTTCACCTCGTGGGATCCCAAGCAAATCTTTCAGGCGATCCTCTTGTGATTGGGTCCCGGGAACTGGGACATTATTCATAAGCGTAAACTGTAACATTGAGTAGTGCAGACATACCAGCCATAGGGTGTTTCAAATTTCACACGGTCCTCGGGCCGCGCTATTCAGCTTCTGCAAGACTCCTAGGGTGCAGTCTTCCTGCTGCACTCGTACAGCGCCACGAGCACGCGAGATACAAGAGGCAACTCAATCAATCGTTGAACAGCGTTAGCCGGAACAAGTTGACGTAACTGATGGAAGCGCAACGGAACGCGCAGCGAGATGAAGGGTGAGTTTCAGCACAGACCATGCGCTAATCCTAGTGCAGGTTGGAGTGAGAAAACGTTCTGCGCGTTCGTCACGCGAAACCTCTACACCCCCGTTCTGTACGGGTCGTGGACCTTCACGAATATCACGCTCACCAAATCATTGCCTATCACGTGCTCTACGTCGTGTCTGCTAAACAGGGGAAGGCGGCGCTTCTCGAGCTTGGTAGGGTGGCGTTGCAAAACAGTTCGTCTAGGCTGTTTCACTGGTGTGTTGAAGCGAGAGAGAGACACAGAAGTCTAAGTTAGATTGTCCTTGCAAACACAGCGGGACTAAGTTGGCCCGAAAACATTCATTGTCGAAGGGTAAGTTGACGTCCAAATTTCACCTCTTTAGTGTTATTCCACGCATTAACAACGCCTGCTAACAGCATGAAGTCATTGCAGTGAAAGACATTCGCGCGGACGATCTAGAATCAACGGTGCAAAGATCTGCTGTAAAAAAGCGCAGCTTCTTTTCAGTAATGTTCGTCTACTCTAAAGTACTTTAAAGAGCAATGAAGTGGGAAGTACTGACCAACTCATCTGATCTCAACCAAAATGATAGACGTCCTAGGGGCAAAGAGTTGATGCCCCGAAGAGCACACTAGCTCTGAACGACGATGCCTGGAACATAATTATGTCCTTTACCGTTTACGCTAGCGCAGACATACTCACAAGACGGCATTCTAGCAAAGACTTCTGGTTGGAGAATACAAAGGGTGGAAAGTCTTTACTTCTCTAGTGACTTTTCACAGAAGTCCTCAGCGCCAGCCATGACTTTAGGACAAGGAACTAGGAACGAAAGTAACACAGAAGACCGGAACGAAAGTCGCACCATTTCAAAAAGTTACAAGCGAGACGAACATCAAAGCCCTTGTGAAGTTTTACTTTCTCAAGGCGTATGAAGCTTGAGATACGGAGAAAAACCCCCGCGACACCCAGCAAAGATACGTTCAGGCAAGAACACAAGCCCCGATCGCTGAGATCAGAGCCGTTGAAGAGATTGAGAACAGTGCCGTAACACAGGTCAGAGCTTTATCCGCAATCACTGATCCGAACGGCTCTGAATCGGCCTGGTAGAAGAGGCACGCAGTGCCCAGGAAGGCTATAAGTCCGTAGGTCCCGACGAGCAGGTTCAGGAATTGATCTAGGCCTTTAAGTGTAATTTAACTCTTTAGAAAATAGGGTATATTAAGAAAATTGCCGCTTCCCACGTTATGGAAAGCACTCTTATGGACGGACAATGGAAATTTAGAAGACAAACCTCGCTTAGTTAACCTGGTGCTTTTCTGAATTCGAGCCTTCTCCTAGTTCTAGTGTCTTTCTACATACTGTATACACAATCTTGTCATTTCGAGGATATTTCGGTGGTAGAGTGTTAAGATTAGCGACGGACTAAGCCGAATAACCTATGATTATAGAGAATACGAGTCGTTAGGAAGGGACTTCAAAAAGCTTCTAGAAAGATCGTAGTAGAGGCTGAGAGATGGAAGGTTGTTGAGGGCTTTGAAACAGCAGGAAACAGTGATTTCGGGAGATTTGATTGACCCTGAACACGATAGGGCGTGCAGTACCGAGGCAATACCTAGGTAGATACCTACTGAAGGTCGAAACTAGCGACAGAAGACCATACAGAGAGCGTAATCAAAGAGACATGAATCGAAATTTGTACGGACAATGACTGTCATTACATCCTGAGCGAGTGTCGAGGCGTGGAGAAGGCAATTCTGTGGAGCGTTGCACGTGGTCGTGGTTCCCCGCTCTTTAGCTTCAGGCCCACCACTCAACGAGCCGCATACGGCAATAGCCTCGTCGACTTCTCCCCTTACTGGAAGGTAACAGCCTGCCTGCTTTGACTCTTTAAGTTTAAGTATATATACAAGCGACATCTCATCATCACATCTCGCAAACCTGGTTTTCTATCCACCAATACTGCGAGCAGGGTGGGCATCTTCATCAAACCATGACGGGACTACTTCGCCTACACCAGATTGTAGCTCTAGGAACTACGATACCCTACGCAGCGAGTGCACCACTACAGGTGCCACTCTACAATGATCTCGCTTACCAAGTATACTCCTCCATCACATCGCTGACGAGTTCAAGCAGCGCTGAAACGGTCGTAGAGATACCTGATCAATGTCACCGTAGGAGCGCCGCCACAGCACTTTCCCCTGATGTTCGACACGGGCTCGACGGATGTCTATTTCCCACTTCCAAACTCTTCTGGGTGTGTACCGAACTGTCCAACCGGCTTTGATCCTTCGACATCGTCAACAATCGTCGATACACACACCCTTTTCAACGCCTCATACGGCTTCACGCCCGATTTGCAGATCATCGGCGATTACTACAACGACACGGTTACCGTGGGTTGGAAGAAGATGAAGAGCGTGCAATTTGCAGCCGCTGATGTGCCGTCCGTCTTCTTCTCTGTGGGCCAGTGGGGCATATTCGGCGCCAGCTCAAGACTAAAGGAGACAGTGGTCGTCACCCCGTCAAGTCCATCTTTCCAGAATGCTAGCGCTACATATACACCACTATGGGAGCGACTCTCGCCTTCGAAAGCGTTCAGCGTCTGGCTCAACAAGCAAAACGCGAAGAAGGGATCGGTGGCCTTCGGGGTTACAGAGCCTGATCCGAGCAAATTTACGGGAAAATTGCGAAGCGTTCCGCTCAATACTCAGGGTTCTGACAGGCTGTTCATAGATTGGAACGTCAACCTTACTTCCGTTACGAGGGTCGATAGCGATGGGACGGAGACACCACTTACGGCTGCGAACTTCAGTACAGATTTTACATTCGACACTGGGAGTCCGAACATGTATCTTCCCAGCGCACTGTATTCGGCAATCGTGGACCCACTTAATCCCATACTGGTCAACAATACACCTTATGTCGCTTGCTCACTTAGGTCATCCTTCACGTCATACCTCGAATTTCGGTTCCCCAGTAGTAACGTCGATGAGGCAGGTATCGCAATTCGCGTGCCGTACGCCGAGATCATCTATCCATTTGCGTACCCGTCCACGGTGGAGCCCGTGAGAGATGGGAATGGTAGCAAAATGTGCTACTTCGGTGCACTTCCGAATGATGGACCTATAAGATTGTTGGGTGCAACTTTTCTGAGGAGCGCATACTTAATCTTCGACGAGAAAAACTTATCTATTAAGATGGCACAGGCACAATGGAAAGTGTAGTTCTGGTATGTCAGTTTATATCGGCGGTCAAGGCAATATGGCTGCTCTTCCTCGATGATGTTGCGAACGTCAAACACCACGAGTCCCATCCAAGCCCCAGAGTATCAGAATTCAATTCTTGAATGTATACGGTGGATACGTTTACCAGAATGAGTCGCCTCAGCCACACATTTGCTGGAATGAAGTCTGCCCCACCCGCGGAATGTTGTTGAGATGAAAAGAGACCCATTCCGCGTTTCTCCCTTCTACACCCGTTCTTCACCTTCCCTGTGCCTCAATCAGAGAAGTTTGGCTTGAAAATGGGCAACCAACCCTCCACTGAGCTGCCCACAGCTCCGATTTGCGGGACGCCGCTCGGATACAACAACGCTGTCGGTACCTATCGCCCAACCCAGATCTATATCTGGACTCTCTGGCACAAGGACCGTTACCCGCGTAGGCCATGCGTGGAAGCGTGCATAGATGATGAGCGATGTAAGAGCGTCATGATCCACAAGGAGTTACGTGTGCTGCCCCCATATTATAGTGTGCTCGACCTAATATAGGACAGGTCATTTGGCACCTTCGGCTACGATAAGCAGTACACCTGTTATTTATACGATCAGGCGGTGTGAGTAGACGTTCGCTCTCTTGAGGCCGTGTTAACATCCTGAAAGGAGAGAATACCTTGAGCCTTCGGCTGGTGGGACAACGGGCGATGCCTTCTACGACATCTGTTGCGATACATTACCGGATGGTGCCTCCTCAGCAGCGCGCGCGGATTGCATCATCGAAGCTCTGGAGGCCACGCTCACGCTTAAGAATACAAGTACTGCTGTAATCCCACAAGGGACAGCAGTTGGACCAACCTGGACGTTTCCTGAGAACGGGACTTGGAACGTTACGACATACGTCAACCCTACTTTCACGGCGGCTGCAGGTAATGACTCTAGGATCATCTTCACACGAGATAGATAAGGGAGTTATGGTAGTGATTTCAAGGGTCTAAGATATGGATGGAAAGGGAAGCTGCATCGAGGTACAGGGGGCAACAGACAATCGATATTCGTTTAATCTTGTGCTTCTAACGAATCATGTGTCTTTCTTGTGCCCGCAACGCGGAAAGTTATACTCCAGACAAATAAAGTGGTTGTAGTGTCGTCCTGCAGTTCAGCGAATCTGAAGCCTCAGACCAGTTCTAACCCAGTCCGTTTCTGAGCTGTTCCCTCTAGCTCCCAATGCTACCCACCTACCCACTCGTTCTGAGTATTCTGAGTTACGAGTTCTTTCATCCTCGCCAGGATCCATTCCTCTCTCCATCTTCGAAGAGAGACCCCTGGCCACTGCCTCAACGTTCCTCCACCCCTTTTCGAGGAAGCACCTTGGCTGGAGTCGCCGTACCGCAAGGGAGGATAGGCGCACAAGTATTTCCCTCACATTGACAACGAGGGCACCCTGAACTTTGTCTCCTGCACGGATTGGACAAGAGTCCTATACCATTTGACATCGCCCTTAGTCCTGCGTTGGCAGCATCCTCTATTTGGCTAGAGACCACGTCCTCGGGTGAGAGGCGGGAGCAGTATGCTGGCTATAATGTTAGCCTGGGCTTCGGCGTCCGATGCAATTCGACAGAAACAACCTTCATACACCGTTTTGAGCTGGACACCAAAGCATGACGACGACATGATAAAACTATCATTCAGGGGAGAATTACCGTGCTCGGCCACGCTCCAACTCTCTGTCTCGTCTGATGTCCAGCCTCCGTGGTCGCCTGCTTCTTCAAAGAACCATCCCTCTTTAGGAGGTGACTTCTATTGAGGAAAGTCAGGGTGGGTATGAGAGACGTCGCCGTGGATGCGTTGAAGTCGTGCATGAATCGAACCAAGGGTGCAGCAAATAAGACGAGTCGACGTAAGTCAGGATCAGCTCGAGCTTGTGCGTTCTATATTTTCAGAATTACCGCTGGTGTGAGATTCAGATACTCATGGCCGAGTCGTGAGGACATGTTGAAGCTTCGTAGAAAGCTTAGTGTAGCGGACTGCGTGGTGACAAGCTTTCGATACGAATTCAGACAAGGTGGCTATTATACCCGTCCCTGCCTCGAGCTTTCGCTAGCCAGACGCATGAACCTCTTGCTATTAGAGCTCCGTCGTTCCCCGAGAGAAGCCGGGCAGCCATGTCTGCGTCAACTATGGTCAGGGTCAGCCTCGCTGCTGGCTTTATCCCTTCTTGAATAGCTTGAAGCTTTGGTAATATATGATAGCATATTGAGTAGGAAAACTCTCATCATTGACGCCTACGCCTATCCTGATGCACTGCAAGATATCGAATCTGCAAGAACCGTACGATAGGTCTCATGATTGGATGGGGCCGTTGGAACCAAACCAATGATGCGAGGCCGATCTTGCCGCAACATTGATAGTACGGACTTTGTTGAGCATCAGGCCAATGCTATAGGAGATGCAAGTAGCTAGGGACTGAAATGTCGGCGACAGGCAGGTTCGTGGTGTAGAAATGTTGCTATGTGCGCCAAGAAACCTGACACGAATCCAAGTCTAAGCCGCTCTCCCCACATTTCTCACTCCTTGACATCTCATGATCTTCATCCCCCGCGCGAGCTACAAAGTCTCCCAGCCTTCGGTCTTTGGCCTTAAGTAACAGCTTCGTCTACGACAACGATGCCCTTGTCATTACTAGACATTCGACCCACCATGTTTTCGGCCATGCATTGCTGGGTTGTGGCGTGAGATGAATCGCACGTCCTCGCACTGAGGTTTGAACGAATGCACTCTATCTCGATTTAATACTTGGCTTGATAAAGTCTATGTCGTGACCTCATATGATGGATGTCTCGTGAGGATGGACGCGAAATAGGCGGAATTGCCAATTTCGCTATATGTCTCGCATATCGACGGAACTCTTGCAAATAATCCACCTCCTCCATCTCGATCAAGGCATACGAGCACCACCATCCTTAGTCAACAACTGCATAGTCATGGCCGATGACCACAGATCTGGTGCAACACTACCATACGAAGCGCCGCACGCCTCGAGCCCCCCTACCACCACGCAACTCCGAAGCCCTAAGACTCTACAACCCCTTCTGATCCCGGAGATACGACCACTAATATCAGAAGGTCGTTCGCTACCAGCAGGCCCACGAACACATTCACAGCAAACGAAAAACGGCCATGGATGAAGGAAAACGATATGTACAAATATCTAAGTGCATCACCTCATTCCGATCAAACCCAACGACGGTTCTAGCATCGTGACTCCTTCGTGATGGACTCGACGGTAAATGATCAGTGGGGCTTCCACAGTGCCAGCGCCGAAGCCGGAAGCTACTGAAACCCCAGTTTCGCGGGGTATGGAGGGGAAACGTGCTTGGTTGGCAGAATGATATTATGGGTGGTGCCACTGGGTTTAAAGAAGTAAAGAAAAGCACTTTCAGGAATTCTCTGAAACTTGACGTGATGTTACACATGGCTGTCTGCTTATAAGAGATACAGATGCGAAATTAGATCGACGCTGGTAATGCGGTCAAAACGACACTACATGAGCGCGCATGAAAGGCTTTCGATTGGCACCATATGTGACAATGACATTGACCCAAGAAAGACGACGTCTTCCTCTGCTCTTCTGCACTTGAGCACCTCCTCCACGCCGGTAGCAGCAGACTCTCACTCTCGAAGTGACGTCGGACCAGATGCCCCTCGTAGCTGGACCATGACTTGACATCAATGGCCATGCGCACCTGCACTGGGTCCTTCCCAGAGCGGATGCCTGGACCTATTGGTGGAGCAGGCGCAGTAGTACATTCATATCGAAGTCGACAGCTCTTCTCGTCGCTTGCATTATCTGTACTTCTGCCGCTTCGTCGGGGTCGGTGTAAGCTCTTCCTCTCTCCTGCTCGTCTCGGGTGCTGGGAAGCGTTCTTCCAGCTCCCTCCCCACCTCAACAGCGGTGATCCTCTTATCAGCTTCCCAAGCCAGCATTCGTCTCGTCAGGGACCAAAGCGAAGCCATTGCGGGATCGTAATTGTCCCGATCGGTGCGACGGAAGTAGCCATTCAGCTCTGCTCGGTTCTCTGCAGCACCCAGATCCGAGACGATCCTCTTCCCAATAAGGAGTTCGAGCAGAGTGATGCCGAGAGCCCAGACGTCGACGGGGAAGGAGAAGTACTCGCTGGAGCCGCGGGTTTTGACGCGCATCACTTCGGGCGCGAGGTAGCGGATCGTTCCTAGATAGTCTAAGGGGAGCGTTAGTCTTTGAAGTGTTCAGATGGCGCAAGGAACGTACGATTGTTGCTGCGCCGTGCGACTTCGCTGTGACCTAGGTCGATGATGACTGCTTTGGGCGGCGAGGTGGAAACGAGCGCTATGTTGTCGGGCTTGATGTCGTGGTGTATGACGCCCTGCCCATGCATATATGCCAGACCCGAAGCTACTTGGTGTATGCATTGCGCGAGCAGTGGTGTTGGATCATTTGCGATGTGTCGCCACGACTGTACGATGCCTGCAAGGGTCGTGGGCGCAGGTGGTGCGAGCACAAGGGTCACTTCGTCGCATTCGCCCTGCTTGTAGTCCTTCTGGTGCTTTCGATTGCTGTGGTCGATGACCTCGATGAGCTTGTAGATGTGCGCCTAAGGCAACTATCAGTGAGGGGCTTTGGAAGTTAGAGAAGCATTCCACGTACATGGCTAAGGGATCGAAGGATCTTGATCTCTCCTTCGAGCGCACGAAAGCTTGACGATGTTCGCTTGATCTTTTTCAGCACCACGGGCTGGCCTGTCGATTCGGATAAGCCGTATGAAACGGTGCTTGACGCGCCGTAGTAGCTGGCGGGCTTGACTGCATACCCAAAGTACGAGTAGAGTTGGTTCGCGGGCGTAGGCGACATGAACAAGGCTGCCGACGAGCGGAGGCCTCGAGCTTTCGCAAGTTCCTCTTCTTGGGTGGCCTGGGAAAGCCCAGTGAATTCGAGTATGTACCCTAGGTCTCCGATGGAGATGCCTGTACGGCCAAGAAGCGCTCGTTGGTATTGGTGAGGAGGCTGTCTCTCGTTGCTGCGGTCGCGCTTCAGCTCATGCTTGCCGTCGATGGCAATCTAATTGCGCGCAATGGTCAGCAGAGAGACGAAGACGCAGAAGACAGAGCTGGCATACCTTTCTTCCGTCCGATATGATCATCAAGACGCCCGTCTCAAGGTCTCTCTTCAGCCTGCAGTGCCTGCCGTGGACGCCGTCGGTGCTCGGTGTTGGAGTGAGTACACAGTCCACAGCGCTGTCTGGCAGGTCTGCACGACCGCTGCCGAGGACCCATCCGAGACTCATGCTGCCAGGGCGCAGATTCATATTCAGACGGTAGAAGCCACAGAAGCTCTGCGACGCTAGGCCGTCGTCAGCCGCAGCGAAGCTTCCGTCTGTCGCAACATCCGGCTCTGAGGCAGCCATCTCGTAGCGGATCAATCGGCGCGCATGGGGAAGCAACGTCGGGGTCCCTTCGATATGCGACACGAGACGGCTGAAGCGCTCTCGAGCAAGTCGCGACGCCGGTACCAGACGGGCGAAGTCGCCATTGGCAGGCGCGCACTGGATGGTGTCCCAATTCACACGGTCGGGTTCTGTGTCGCTAGGAGAGCTGGTGTTTGTAGGGTCGGACGTCATGGCGGGCGTCGCAGGGCTGAATCAACACACGGTTTCGCACAGAGCTGCCGACTGCTAGATGCGAAGACGGCCATCTTGGACGGCGTGGAGGGCGAGCTGGTTGGTCTATCGCAGTGCCTGCTCCTTATGGTGTTGCATTGAGGCTGCGGTTTGGGATGAGATGGACCGCCGTAGGAGACGCGCGACGCGTGGGGAGAGAGATGGCTGGGGAAACGCGGTCGCGTTGAGGGGCTGGGCTAGCCTGGGCGGGGACTGGGCGGGGAGGCAGACGGGCGACTTTCCGCTGCTGCTCCCTAACGAGCGGGAAGACGCCTCGTCTCGAGGCACACCAGCACCAGACCAGCACGCGGGCGGACCATCGCACCTTACAACCCCCGACACGCCGATGCTCGCTCCAAACGATGAATGGATCGAGAGGCGGGGAGCGGAGCGCGGCGCGGAGCCTTGGCCGCTGGTATTGCACTTGCGTAAGTTACGCAGTCATCCCGCCTCGCCACCTGCCCCGTCGACAATACAGCTCTATCGCAGCCATGTCGTCGCCCGAACCTGAGCTCGGCGAGAACGCCGCCCCATACGGCGTGCACAACCTCTCGAAAGAGTACCGCGACTGGCACCAGTTGCAGTTCGTCGCCATCCCTCTCCTCAACGCCTTGCACCGGGTGTCTCTTCCACAGCTCGGCGATGTCGCATTCGACTACAGCGACGACGCACGCCTCTCGCCCACGCCCTCGCTCATGAGTGACGACTCGTCGGAACCGCAGTCGCCGTCTCTTTCGCCGCGCCTCCCATCTTACCACAAGCTTACGTCGAATTGTCCACGACGCCAGAACCGCCGCCCTCGGCGAAATCCCTCAGTTGCACATGGCATGGATACACGGGGCACATGTCGCAGGCCAGGCGCTGTAGCATTCTGGGAGCTCGATCGCACTGGTCGAGTCGCCAAACGGGTCTATCGCTGAACGAACGGGCTCAGACGAAGCCCTGCGACTAGTATCCGGCCTCACCTGAGCATGAGGACTCAGGTCGCATCCTGGATTCAAGAAGCTTTTGCAAGAGATGAAGAGATGGAATGACCGCAAAGTGCCCAGCTTGATCCTATACTTGGAGCGGTGATAACGTAAGATTGAACTTCACTAGAGCTAAGCATCTCGTGACTGTGTCTCCAGTAGGAAGCACGCCGAGGGCGCAACTCGCTCTGAGTGGTGGCATGAGGACACCGGGCCCGAGGATGAGGTCAATGAGCGATGCAGCCAACTGAATGCCTTGCATTATGGTCCCCATGGCAGCTGTCAGTGATGGGTCGCCGTCTGGTCTTGGGGTTGAGCATCGATTCCTAGCTGGCGACCAGAACGCGAGCGAAAACACCGACAACCATCAGAGCTGCGACCGAGGATGGTGTATCGAATACATTGAGTTGGTGCGATCGCACGACCGATAGCAATTTGAATCTTACTGAATCTCGCATCCTTCACGCTCTCATCAAGACCCTTTACGCATTCCACCCTTTCATGTCGTGTATCACAGGAATTCGGTAGCAGCAGTCATCCCAACAGAATCCCGTCATACACGAAGAAAACCAGTCGCGCCCCTCCACAGGCTTTGAATGTAACTATTTGACGCCCCACGCTTATTCGCCTAGGCAACTTGCAGTAATGCCCGAGCGTTGATGTACGATGAGGCGGCTTACTCACCGCCTGGGGCACCTCTACGCACGAAGGAGCATGTAGAATCGGCACTGGGCGGGCATGCCTTCGCTCAGCCCCCTCCGATGTCTTGCTTTATATCTACCCAGGTCTTTGGGAGCTTTCCCATCCCTAAGCTCTGACACGGTCCCGCGCCTCGTGCTCTCGACATGCCGGACTAGAAGCCTTACTTCGTGGGCGTCGGAGTCTCGTTTTCCGTCCTCGCGGTCATGTCGGTTTGGTTGAGGTTTAAGGCGAGGCAGTTGGCGAAGTAGAGGTTTGGTGCTGATGATTGGCTTATCGTTCCTGTGCTGGTATATATACCTAAGCTCGGAAGAGATGCGGGTATGAGCTAACCGGCTTAGATTCTCTCGTGTGTATGGACTGCAACATGCTTTATATATAAGACGGACCTCTTACACCGTCATTATATACATCAATTTTGTTTATATGCTTACTTCGTTCTAGGCGTCTATGAGGGACGTTTGGGGAGTCATGTCCACTTCGACGACACGGGTGCGCCCATTATGGGACTATGGAACACCATATACCAAAAGGTATAAACAGTAATCTGAATCTACGTAATGTCTAAAACTGATAATCTTAGACTTACTATGTTATGGTTGCTCTATGGACTCTGACGGTCGGGCTTACCAAGCTTAGCATTGCGTTCTTGTATGAACGCATCTTCGCTATATATCGCTTTACTATTACTTCCTAGATCTTTATTAGTACTTTTGTTATGTGGACTGTCGCGAATACGCTCGTAATATTGTTCCCTTATGCTCCTTTGAGCGTTTAATAGACCTGAAATGAATAGAGAGATTGTATTAACATACTGGTGTTCTATATCGTAAACAAAGCGACTAAATCTGTGCTAGACTGTTAGTCGGCCTAAGTAATCTCGATGTAGACTGGAATGAAGGTACTAACGTGACTAGTGACCACTATCGTCCTTTTAATAACTATTGTCTAGTATCTTTAACTACTACTGTAGTAGAAGCTTGCTGTCTTAGGAATCTTCTCTCTTGGTAGCTTTATTACAATAGGTATTATCCGATTATATTTCTACGTTCGAAAGTACCCTGAACGTAGGTAAGTTAAGAGCTTCGATATTATATACACAAGTTCCTCTTTCCCTTTACTATTATTGTGTAGCTAACTAGCTGTATACAATAGTACTATACCTGTTCTGTAGATTGTAGTCGAGTTGCCTCTTGGCGTAACGTGCGCGTCCTTTCCTCTAATACGTCTAGTACAGTAAGCAATTTAAAGAAATAGAGTAGTGTCTTCTTTATCGCTTTATTGGACCCGTAGGAGCAGCAAGTCTGCATCTAGACTATTAGGAATGAGACAAAGAAGTAGTACCTTATAGTAAATATTAAAGCCTTAATACAAAAGTAATGAGGAGGAACTAGACTTTACAACTAAGTTCCTATCGCGTATAAGCCGCCTTCTAATAGAGGATAGAAGTAAATAGAGCTCTTATATAACTATAGTTTAGTATATTAGGACATTTCGCGCTACCGTTCTAGACGCGTTAGTATACTATCTAATACTACCTATAGATCTTGTCTCTAATTAATAGTACTATTACTATATAATATTAACCGTATCTATATCTCTCGGCTATGTTTTTAGACCTAATACCTATTAAATATAAAGTTAGAGGCTCTATATCTTAAGAGTTAAGTTATAGAACTACGTATAGTAATACTTAAGCTAAGAAGATAAAAGCTAAATAGATATCTAAAGACAATATTATAGAGATATATAGTACTAAAGAGGGTAACAAAGATAGCTGCCCTTAGACGCCAACTAGAGTAACCTAGTAATTGCTACTATTACTAAATAATAAGAATACTCTAGATTAAGTTAGTCTAATTAAATATAAATATAAATATAAGCTTAATATTAGCTCTTTCTAAGGTAAGCTAGGATATAAGGTATATAAGTTAGCTATAGAGAAAAGATATAAGTATATAGAGTTTATATAATAGTATAAAGGCTATATATTCTATAAGCTATATATATACTATAATAAAGAGTCTATAAGTTTACCTATATATAAGCTTATCTATATATAAGCTTAATTACTAGAAAGTAGCTAATTAGATAATATATAATATTTATTTCTAAGACTAGAAGTATAATAGCTTTATCTAGTTAAAATAGTTAGTAACTTAGCTACTTACTAACTAGTATACTAGCTACTTAGTACTTTTAGTACTTTTTTAGTTTAGTATTTAAGCTTAGCTAGCTACTTTTAATAAGCTCTTAGCTTATTATTATTTAAATATAGTAATCTTATTATCTAACTTATCTAGTAACTCTACTTAGTTACTCTATTATCTATAAAGGCTCTATACTATATAATATTATAATAAATAGACTCTATCTAACTTTATATCTTTTAATACCTAAATATTTATATAACTTTTCTATTTTTTATAATTTTTTCTAAGACTAAAAAGATAGGTATTACTAAATTATATTAACTAAAATAAGTAGCCTCTACTACTACGTAGATAAAAAGGCGTTTAATTATTAATAAATTTTAATATATATATAACTATATAATTAAAAGTTTACTAAGCGAGCTTAACGCTTTACGTATATTATTAAGTCTTTTTAAATTTAATAAAGTTAATTATTATCTACTTTAATACCTAAACTTTAGATAGAAAAAAGAATACTTAAATACTAGCTAATAAGCTATATCTTTACTTTCTTTTTTTTATTTACTTTTTTTCTCTTTTTCTCTCTCTTTCTCTTCTTTATATATATACCTTACCTTATAAGCTCTAGTCATTATATTTTATTATTATTATATAGTAATAAGTATATATTACTATTATTCCTATTATTTTATTATTTTATATAAATAAGTTATACTTACTATTATAATAAAGCTATTTAATACTCTTAATAGCTAGTAGATCTACCTTAATATAATTAATAATAAAGTTAAGTCTTTAAAGCTACTTATCTATAATATTAGTAGTAATATAGTAGTAGTACTTAAAAAAAGTAATTAGAATTTAATCTTAAAGCTTAAGTCTATAGCTAAAAATAATATAAAATAAAAATAAACTAAAGATATTAGAATCTAGTATAATATTTATTAGATTTTTATTATTACTAAAGCTAGTAGTTAATAATAAGTATACTTAAAGCCTAAAAATATTATTATAATCTTACTTATTAGCTAGCGTCTTATAGATAGTAAATAATTTAAATTTAATTTATAGTTATAAAGCTTTAGAAAGTTATTAAAAAATCTATTTAAAGTTTTTAAAGTTACTAAGAAGGACTTTTTTAAGTATATATAAGTAAGTTACTATAAAGTATAGCTCTATTTAGTACTTAATATTATTTATATCTACTAAAAGATTAAAGTTATATAAAATATTAAAGTAGTAAATATAGTTTAGTAAAAGATAGTAAGTTTATATATATTTTATAAAAGTAAGCGTAAGTATAAGTATAATAAATTTATAATTAGATCTAGATTAAAATAAAAAGACTTATAAATTATATATTAAAAACGCTTAGAAGATATGCTTACTTATTAATTATATAATAATATATAATAAGTCTTTTAAAAAGACTATAAAATTAATATAAATTTAGAATTTAGATAAAAAAGTATATAGTTAATACCTCTCTATGCTAGGGACGTAACTCTCTAGTATTATAGGCTAAGTCTCTAAGGCCTTAGCTAATTAGCCTCGATATCCTTTAGCTAAGTCTCTAAGTCCCTAAAGCCTTAGCTAGATAAGCTCGACTATATAGTTTCTAGCTACCTAGAGTTTTTGGCTATCTATATTAATACTACGCCCTATACTTTTAACGCGTTTTTTCTCTATATATCTCTCTATAATAGATAATTACAAGCTAGCTATTGTAGAGGCTATATAAGTATATAATAATAGTATTTTTATAAGCTAGTAGGCTACTACTAGAGTATATAGTATCCCTAGAGTAACGTTTTAGGATTACCTAAATAGTATAATAAATTCTATAATATCTTATTAGTATTAATAGTAATTAATACTAAATTAAAAAGAATTTTTTATTAAATAAATCTTTAAAAAAGATATATAAGGCTACTTTCCCTTCTATCCTTATATATATAAGATAGCTAATTAAATTCTATATATAAATAGTAATCTAGTTTTAATTAGCTATCTCTAAGTTTTTTACTTCTTATATTATAACCTACGTGTTATCTTAGTAGTAGATAAGCTTATTAAAGTTACTTAATTAGTAGTAGTTATAATAAAATAGATACGCGCGTTTCTTAAACTCTTTAAATATACTTAAGTATACCTAAATATATAAATAAAGAATATATAAAATATAGACAAAATAAGGATTACTTTAAGAGTATATATAAATATAAGAGTCTTTACTAGTTTATTAAAAAAGAAGACTTATATTAAGTTACTAGAGGATTATAAGTAAGTCTTAATAATTAAAACTATTTTAGCTATATATAAACTAAAAACTATAGCTAGTTATTATTTTTAAAGACTAGAGCCTATAGATAACCTAGTTTCTATTAAAAATAGTCCTTTACTAGTTCTATATAACGTCTAAAAATATTATAGGCTAAGCCTCTAAGGCCTCGGCTGGTTAGCCTTAGTGTCTTTTGGCTAAGCCCCTAAGCCTCTAAGGCCTCGGCTAGATAGCCTTAGTATCCTTTTTATTCTTCTCTAGCTTTACTACTAAATAGTATTACTTAGATACTCTCTTAGTACTTATAGTAGTTAAGAGCGCTATACTATAGTTATAATACTTTATAATATAAAGGCCTATCTAAACCTTAGTATAAGAGCTATCTTTAAGAGCCTACCTAAAAGCCCTTATAACTCTTTATTAAATTTACTTATTATTACCTTATACTTAAGCTATTAAGGTAGTCCTTTATATTTAAATTTAATTATTTTATAATATATAAGTATTATACTTTTAATTTCTTATAGCTCTTTAGAGCTTAATCTAAACTTAGCTAGTTACTTAGTAAATACTATTTATAAAAGCCTTAATTAACGTATTATATTAAGCCTTATAGGTAGAAAGCCTATTAAATAAAGCTTTAGTTAATATAGTATACTAAGCTTTATAAATACTAAATCTTTAAGATTAAAAGTCTTAAAATATATAATTCTTTAAGCTTTAAGTAGCTTTTTAAGTTATCTTTTAAAGCTTATTTAGTAGTAAGCTAATAGCTAGCTATTAGTAAAATAAACTATTAATTAATACTTAAAAAGGCTTATACTTTAGGTTATTAAGGAAAATAAAGATATAGTTATAATTACTATAGTTTTATATAGTATAGCTTAAGTAGTAGTACTTAGTAAGGTTCTACTACTATACTTATATAAATAATAATAGTAGTATTTTTAAAATTTTATTATTATACTAAATTTAAAAAAATAGCTTAATTAAAAGATTAGTACTTAAGTACTTAGTATAAAAGGATATAATTTAGCCTTTTAGTATAAGAAGCTAATAATATACCTACCTATTAATATTATTAAGCTTTTTAAATTTTATATTTAAGATATTTTAGTTAGTAGATTTTAAAATAAAGCTCTTACTAGTACTTAACTCTAAGTAAAAAAATAAAGCTATAGTAAAAAAAAAGCCTTAAAAGCTATAGCTAGTATTAAGGAAATAATTTAGTATTTACTTATAGTAAAAATAGTATTAATATTAATACTAAAATCTTTAATATAGAATTCTTTAAAAGAAGAGGTTATTAAAGACTTACTAAAAACTTAAACTTAAAGACTATTAGCTCTTTATAACTAAGCTAAAACTTAACTATTACTATAGTTAATAATATTACTAATAGCCTTTAATATAAAGAGATTAACTAAAAAATATTATAAGTACTTTCTTAACTTTTAAAAATTTAATAGTATAAAATTAGAATACTTAAGTTAGTACTTAGCTATTATAAATAAATTTACTACTAACTAGAATAACTATCTAATATAAAAGTTAAGTTACTAATATATCTATAGCTACCTTAAAAGTAAGGCCTATACTATTATAACTTTTTTTATAAAGTTTAGCTAAAAAACTAGCTATAATATTAATTAGTTATAGACCTTTCTAGACTTTTATTTTAAAAACTATTATATAAAAGTATAAGCTTATAATAAAATTATATATATAAAATAAAGTAAGTATAAAGTTAAAGAGTACTTTTATAACTTTAAAAAGTAGTAGTTATATATAGGCCTTAGTAATAATAATATAATAAAAATAATACTATTTTAAAATAGCCTAAAGAATAAAATTTAATCTTAATTAATAAAAGTTTATATTAACTTATATACTATACTCTAGAAGAGAGCTATTAAGATATTAAATAATATATTTTAATATAAAATCTATAATAAGCTAGTAAAAAAAACTAGCTTTTATTTTAGTAATACTAAATTTTTATATTATATAAAGAAGTAAAGCTATTTACTATTAAATAATAAAATAAATAGTATTAAATATACTAGTAAAAATAGTCTTTTTAATAAAAAAAAAGATTACTATAAAACTAAAAACCTTTATTTTAATTATAATAGAAATAACTACTACTTTTAAAATTATTATAGAAAAGTAAGTTTAACTAAAAATAGCTTAAAAAAGCTTAAAAATTAAAAAGTAATTTTAACTAAAGTAGCTAAAATAAAGGATAAAAGTAAGTACTACTTTAATAAAACTTTAAGTAGTAAGAAAGCTACTATTAAAAAAGTATTTTTTAAAAATAATACTTTAAATAAAAGTTTTAGTAAAAAGTTTTTAAAAAAAAAGTAGTTTTTACTAAAAGTTATAAGTAAGAGCTAAAAGTAAATAAGTATAAAATATAAAAAAATTAAAACTAGTTTAAAAAGACTAATATATAAAGTAAAGTATTAGTTATAAATACTTTAGTTAATTTAAATTATTATACTTTAATAATAATTAACTCTAGTAGCTTTATTTTTATTATAATTAACTTAATCTTTACTTAAAAAGCTTACTTATAGTATATAAAGATAATACCTTAAAAGGTTATTAGGATTAAAGGAAGTAGCTAAATTAACTAAGTAATTTACTTTAAGTTTAATATTAATAGATACTAAAACTATAAATAAAAATATATAACTAACTAGTACTCTAAATTTAATATTATACTTAAAAAATTATAAATAAATAAATATAAAGTTACGCTTATACCTTATAAGCTATTTATTTATATATACTTAACTAAATAAAAGATTTACTTTTAAGCTTATAATAAAAGGCCTAAATAGGATAGTTTAAAGCTTTAAGAAATTAGAGCTATAGTATATATATTATAAATATAATATTTAAAAAAGAAAGGATCTATAATCTAAGTCTTTATAATATTTATAGTAGATATTAATAAGATATTAGTACTTAAAGCTAAAGTTAATTATAAAGCCCTACTATCTAAAGCTTATAAAGATTAAGTATAAATATTTAACCCTAAAACTATATTTAAGTAAGCTTTATATTAGCTAAGTATTAACTATATAATTAAAATAGATAAGAATAAGAAAAGTAAAAAA